>BROE01000020.1:9141460-9861318 GCA_036571765.1 Plecoglossus altivelis
GGAAACGATGACATACTGCTCTGCTTGTCTACTTGGATTGTCCTCATGTCCAAGTCTACCTAAAACCCGTCTGTCGTCTTCGCCCCTCCCCACTGCATCTCTGTTTCCACGACCCCCCCCTCCCCTCTTTTGATTCACCCTGTAACAGTGTTCCAGCTTTCTCTGCTGTGCTGGGCTCATGTGTATGTTTTTAGGAAATGTCCGACCTCTACCTAATGTATCAAATCCGATGTATTCTACTTAGGATTCTACTCAGTATTCTACTCCAAAAGGCACCATAGTTAGAGTGTGGAAAAGGGTAAAAAGGATTGCAGCCATTGCAGTACCCTCCCTCCCCCTCCCTCTCAATGGAAGGAGCCCCGCCCCAGGTCTGTTTGCCTCAAAGGCTGAGTGTGTGTGTGTGTGTGCGTGCGTACGTGAGACAGACATGAAGGAAAATGTAGTGAGAGGATGACTAAGATCAATAGTGGCCAGAGGGAGTAGCAGGAGGTGGTTAGCAGGGTGCAGGGTCTGTACTGTCCTGTCCTGTTTGAGGTTATGCATCATCACACCCATCTGTTTGTTCCTTCACGTCCTGCTGGCACTGACTTCTCTGATATCTTGAACCCTCTCCTCCTCTCATTTCATCGGTCCCCTTTCATGCTTTCTTTCTTTTCATTCCAACCTCCCTATCGTCTCCTTCTTGCAGACAAAGTATTCAATTTCATGTCCTGCCTCTGATTTTTGCTTGTGTGTGTGTGCATGTGTTGTCCTAAGCAACGCGTATTCACCCACTTAGTGTCCTTGACACCATCTTTCCTGAAAATTCTAGAATAGTTGTGCAATCATGAAATAGCTTTGGCGAGCGAATCTCTTCTTAAATAACAATTGATTGTGCGAGTAACCTTTGTCGCTAGTTGACATTCAAACAGTCAAAGACTTAATTCCTGTTGTTGGGATGATGGTTGTATTTTGGTTTCGGTCGTAGACTTTTCCACTATTCATGCTAGCGAATGAAGGCCAAGACAGCCACTCTGTGACCTTCAGCAGGCCGTTCAACCTTCACTTCTCCATAGGGAATAGTCCTATATCAGTCAGTCTAACCAGACCCCAGCTGTGAAATGGTGCTTTCTACGGTGTTGTGTATCCTGCCCTTCCTGGCACAGATAACCTGATCATCTCCTTCAGTGAAGCTCTGCCACTCTGTTATTGATGACCTGTGTGGCTCGGGACCTGAAACTCACCACTCCCTCGGACACACACAAGCTGTGTCTCCCACCAAGTCCCATACGCAGTTCCGAGTCATGGCGACCTTGCGCTGTGGAATGTGTGTGTCTGTTTGACGTAAGCAGATACTGCTGTCACGAGTCTTGAGAGCTAGGCTGTAGGAGGAGCCATGAGAAAGTTTGGATACAAGCCAAAGGATGACTATGTCATTTCCTTTGTGTATTGCATCACCTCCTGTTTAAAGTATTTTCTCCTCGTAAAATGACGAGCTCAACATTTATGTCTGCATTTGTTGCTGAATAATCTTTTTTAGGCACTGACTAGTCATAGATTACCTAAATCCACGTGTACATTGTTCATGAACCAAGAGTACCGCTGAGCTGTTAAAACAGGGATGTGGACAGACAACATCCATCTTAGGGGAAGGGAGTCTGGGAGTGGGGGAAAGAGGTTGTTGGGTTCACAACGACAAACACGGAGAGGGTAGACGTTCCTTTGAGATCTGGGAATTAAAATGCCAGTCACACGTGTGGGCGTAGCCCTCAGAAGTGATGACCCTGAGATTTTTTGCGCAGTCATACCTCAGAGAGTCTTGCATACTTAAGACTTCTGAAGGAAAGAGCCTCTCTGCACAGTGGGCCGCTGTTGAACATCCAGACAGGACACAAGCAGACCTTCCGACTTTGTATCCACACTTAATTATCCACGCGAACGCGCTCGCACACAAGCGCACATGCGAGGTTGTAATTGGATTTCTGATTGGTCTGGTATTTATGGTCTTTCCCCTGTGCGTGATGAGCTTCTGTACTGCTCAGTTAGCAGCTGGGTCATGGGTCCCACCCCTGCCTGCTTTCTCTCGTCCCAGAGGGGAAGGGTGAATGCCTGGCTGGGACCCTACACACACAATGTCTGTTCAATTTACCTGTTCGCCATCAATACTGTTTCACTCAGACCTCTAACCTCCCTGTTGCTGTCTCTGATTGGCTGCAGGAGCATGACATCGAAACTCCTTATGGCGTCCTCCATGTGACCATGAGGGGTGTGCCCAAGGGCAACCGGCCAATCATCCTCACTTACCACGACATTGGCCTCAACCGTGAGTAAAAGAACAATTCATGCTATTCGGGCCATTTGTACGCACGGTATCATCTTACATGTGCGTCTCTGTTATCCCTCCCTGCAGATAAGTCCTGCTTCAACACGCTGTTTAACTATGAGGACATGCAGGAGATCACCCAGCACTTTGCTGTTGTTCATGTGGACGCACCTGGCCAGCAGGAGGCTGCGCCCCCTTTCCCTACTGGGTGTGTTTAAGTGTGTGTGTGTGTGTGGGTTTAAGTGTGTGTGTGTTTTCACACCTGCCTGCCTGCTTGTAAATAGACACTATTTACATAGGTTAAGGAGGGCTGAAATGGATTCCATGTCTTTACTGTGACTGTACTGAAAGTTGATTTACAATCGCAATTCATCGTCATGATTTTCATCCTGGATTTTAAACTCTGACTCCAAATAGGAATCTTTCATCCTCACCAAACTCAAACAACCTTGTTGATCTTTAGTCTCATACTGTAAGCTGCTTGTCTTTGTGTCTCCAGGTACCAGTATCCAACCATGGATGAACTTGCTGAGATGCTGCCCTCAGTCATGACTCAGCTAAAGTAAGTGCTGGACATGGTCTCTATTGTGTGTGTGACAGCAGCAGGTGTGTACAGCTGTGTTGGGGAGACTGATGTGCTTGTCTGGTCCTTGCAGGGTCAACAGTGTGATCGGGATCGGAGTAGGGGCAGGTGCCTACATCCTCTCAAGGTTTGCTGTAAGTCCCCCTCTCTGATCTACCTCGCGTTTCTTCTCGCTCTTTCTCTGTCTGTTGCTCTGTCTGTTGCTCTGTCTGTTGCTCTGTTTCTGTCTGTTTCTCTGTCTGTTTCTGTCCGTCGGCGGCTCTCTGTCTGATCTGATAATCCCACAGTCCACAGGCTATGTCTGGCTGCGCCTTTATACGGTATCTGTCAGACTGAATGGCAGCGATTCATGAGTCTTTTCTTTAAACCACGCCCCTCACAGGATGGTAAATGACCTTGTGATCGGCTCCATCTCCCTTTCTTTCTCTCACGTTCTTTATCATTGTTTTGTTTGTCTTGGCAGCAGACCTAAAAAGACAAAAGACAGGCATTCTAGTTGGGCAATACATTATAGTTGGACAAGGCGTATCTGTACAATACATTACGTCTGTACAAGACAGCATAGCGGTACAGTCAAGTACACAGAAAGAGAAGAGAAGGACAGAGAACACTGAAAGATTAATGAGGGAAAGGAGAAAGATGGTGGAGGGGTAGGTGGATGAATTTATGGAGGATTAGGCATCACAGTGTTGGATGTTCCTCAGGGGCTCTGCTCTCATTCTGATTTAATGAGAAATATTGTGATTGTCACATGCTTTCATTTGGGGTATGTCCTCTTGGGGAACTAAATTTGATGGCTGGGCAGGAAGGTACCAGCTGTTGCTGCCCTGGATTAGGATTATGTTAAAGATATCAGGAATAACAGAGGTCCCTAGACATACTTTGTCAATGCACTAATGCATGTCTAAATCCAGCATTGTTTTTAGAGACGTTCTATGTCTGCACCTGCCTGCTCTCTGGCTCTTAGATTTGATGGTGCACCTGGTTATGGTTTTGTGATTGGACTCCTACTATTCCTGGTGTCAGACTGACCTGCCCCCTTCTGTCCCCTGCAGCTGAATAACCCCACCCTGGTGGAGGGTCTGGTGCTGATCGACGTGGACCCGTGTGCCGAAGGCTGGATAGATTGGGCAGCCTCCAAGGTCAGTTTGCTGTCATAAGACTTCCACTATGCCAGACCTTCCTACCCCTGTCAACCTCCACTACTGCACAGTTAACGAGGAGATGTCAGGAGGTTATGTTGGATGGTTGACCTGAGAGCTTCTGGGGGCTGGAATGTAAAGGTCATGACTGCAAAGTAATTGGACCTTCTCCTGCTCTTTCCCCCTCCAGCTGTCTGGGTGGACAAGTAATCTTGTGGACACCGTGATGGCTCACCACTTCAGCACTGTGAGTCCCCCTTAATGCCACAACATGTTGGCCTTAGTTAGTGTCTGGTAAACCTCTGAAGAGAGCGCTGGGCTTAGAGTCTGGTTAACTTCTGAAGAGAGCGCTGGCCTTAGAGCCTGGTTAACCTCTGAAGAGAGCTCTCATGCTCCTGGTATGCTTGGTGTTTGCGCGTGTGTGTGTGTGTGTGTGTGTTTGTGTGTGTGTGTGTGTGTGTGTGTGTGTGTGTGTGTGTGTGTGTGTGCGTGGGCGTCTGTCTTCTCAGGAGGAGTTGACAGATAACCAGGAGTTAATCCAGACCTACCGCCTCCACATTGCCCAGGACATCAACCAGGACAACCTAGCCTTGTTCTGTGCCTCCTACAATGGGTACGATGAGATCCAAACACCACAGCCTAGGGTTGGATTGACTTTGTTTTGGTTTTCCAAAAATCCTGACAACTTTGCACATTTTCTTCAGCTAAATAGTGCCAAATGTTGTTAAAGCATATACATGACGTTTTCAAAGCTTTGCCCATGAACAAAAGCTTGTTTATGTAAAGAAGAGTTTATTTGTTTTCTATTGTTGTATTTCCAGACTGTTTGTTTACTTCACCTCAGTGGGCTGCGTCATCTCTGGGGGGTTCATTAGCTCACTCTGATGTAAGGACATGTTGCTAAACAGTGTGGGGGGGCTTTGGTTTTGTCCGACAGACGTCGAGATCTGGAGATTGAGAGGCCAGTCATTGGTCTTAATGAGGACACAGTCAACACACTCTTGTGAGTTGGTATTAGTACTAGCTCCAGTCTTTGGTGTTGTTGGTCATCCACTGCTATTTGAACAGGCTGTGTTTGCTGTCCAGGTGCCCTGCTTTGCTGGTGGTTGGAGACACCTCCCCCGCTGTGGAGGCTGTGGTGAGTTCCATACAGCTGGGCTTGGTTTACACAAGCCCAGGGATACATCCTCTGAATTATATAGGAAGAGATGGGAAGAATCAGACCCCCTTGACCCTCCTCTCCAACATCGTTTTAGGTGGAGTGCAATTCCAGGTTAAATCCAACTAAGACCACGCTGCTTAAGGTGAGCCCACATGTATTAAATATGGAATAAATGAGTGTCTCTATATAAATGGATGTGTGTGTATAAATTGGTGTAGTAGAAGTGACTGGTGTCTCTGTCCCAGATGGCTGACTGTGGAGGCTTGCCCCAGGTTGTTCAGGTGAGCTGTGTGATCCCAGGACAGTCTGTCTGTTTGATGACTTATTTAATCCTTCACTTCATCCATGACTAGGTACTACCTGCTTTCATAATTCATGTCTCTTTCGCAGCCTGGAAAACTGGCAGAAGCATTCAAGTACTTTGTGCAGGGGATGGGCTACAGTAAGTAAACTCCTCTTACTAGAATTCACTATGTATGTATCACGGTCATGCTGTATTTTAAACTTTGAAATAGATTTCATGAGTTACTTTAGCCAGTTAACAGTGGCTCCTCTACATGTTAGACTGCCTAATGATGTCCTCCTGAACTAACGTGTTTGTTGTTGAGGTCTGTTTGGCCAACGTACTTCCTGTTGACGTGAGTGAAATGGTAAACACAAGTAAATGGGTCTTGTTTTCATTGCGGTTTCCCATGAGCCTTAGCCAGACATTCTGCTTAATGGCTTTGGAGAACAGTATGTGAAAAGACGTTTTTTGGCACCCCGATCACGGAGAGGCACATTGTACTCCTAATGCCTTTCCTCTCTGGTCTTTTCAGTGTTTCGTAATCTCAATTCTCAGTAGGTGAGGTATTAGCGATTCTAGCATGACAAGACTAGCACCGAGGGTGTGCTGAACAGCAATTGACTTCCTGTTCACTTCTGCGTGGGAAAGATTCTCTTGTTTTGCCTTGTGTGCTTTTCTTCTTTTGTATCCCAGCTGTTTAAGATGCAGTCCCCCTCCCAGATCCTCCAGGGTGCATACTTAAACAGCCTGCTGGGTTCTCACCTGCTCATTCATCCACAACGAGTAGATGTCTTTACCTAGTTGAGCACAGTGCACAAAAACGGGATTGAATGCTTGATAAACATTGATAAGTGTGGGTTTGCTTGCTCTTTCTCAATATAATACTTGTATCTTTGCTCTCGATCTGTCCAATCCCACCTCAGTGGAAGTGCAGCCCTTGATGTGCTTTACTTTAGTGTCAGTGGTACAGCGCAGCCACCCTGGAAGGAAAGGTCAACAGAAGGAGTCAGTAGGGCAAATGTCATCGCAGGATTAGAAGATGAAAGGCTCCATTCTTGCAGATGATTGTCACTAAAAAGCTTCTAGGAAAGCTACTCTTTGTAGCACCTGGTAGAACACACTAGTAGAACCTTAAATGAAAGGAAACGTATCCTGACATGTGAGATGGGATTCTCTACACTTGCTCTGCAGCAGTTGTTACGAATGCTACAGTGCGTATGCTACAGGGCATATGCTACAGGGCATATGCTAGAGTGCAGATGCTACACACAGGGTCATTAGCACCAGTCAGCTTTCACCTGCTCTTCCTTCTATCTGACAGGAGGACCACTCTCCTCAATCTCTGTTGACCCCTCACTCTAGCTCAACATTGCCAAATCTCTCTTTCAATGTTTTCCTTTCTCTTCCTTCCTTTCCCTTCCTCTGTTCGCTAACAGTTCCCTACGTTCTTCTCAGTCACCTGAGCAACGAATCAGGTATTAGGTTGTTGAGCAGCTTCAAGGCTAAGGCTAGCTGCGCCGGCCGCAAGTCATCCCTACCCACACCAGATGAATGTCAATGTATGCATTCGAAACAAACATTAAACCGATGCTACCAAATTGTATTTGAAATAATGAATCGTTACATTACAGTTATGTCACCTATTTGCATACTTTGACCCATTCATTTTTGTCCAGGTGGCTGTCCTGATAAGCATGAACATGTCTAGGTTGGATTGCTCTACTATGTTGCTGGTGCATGAGATTCTAGTGTTGCTTGGTTGAGTTTTGGATTCTATGTTTGGATTTGGATTTCTATGCTTCTTTATATTTACTTTGGTTTGGTTGAGAGGCGCATTCTCTTCATGCTTTGCATACCAGTGTATCTGTACTTTAGTTTCTGAAGTGAGCCCCTTATGTGCCAGAAGTTGTTTGCATGGTCTGTTTTAGTTTGATGTTGTGTAGGGATGCCTCCCAACACAACGATCCTATGAAACATTGTGCTGTCTGTGCTCACTGTGCTCCATCCCTTCCTCCGCTTGATTACGTCACAAAGCGGCTAACGCTGCTGTCTTGTGCCCTAGTGCCGTCAGCTGGTCTGAGCCGCCTGGCCCGCTCCCGCACCACCTCCTCTTCCAGCATCACCTCCATGGACAGCAGCCGCAGTCGTAACCTCAACAGCCTGCTGGAGGGCAACACCACTGGGGCCCTGGACAACCAGGTTGGCCCCCAGACCATGGAGGTTTCCTACTAAACCTGCCCACCACACTCCTACTTACCACTGGGAACCAGCGCTCCATGCTGCCCCTGTCCGCCTCCTCCTCCTGTAACTTATGTCTCCCATCTGTATCTCTCTTACACTGCTACTCAATGCCAGAAGGTTACGTAATGAATAACGTGATGAACATGTGGATATAAAAAAATATATATACAAAGATATATTGACTGTTATATCAGACGTAGTCACAACTTGATGCAATGAAACAAATATATGTATATATAAAGATATACATATATTTGTGTGTAAAGGGTCCGACGATAAGATCAGCCACCCCATGTCCTTATCATTATTTTCTATTCAAATGCATGTCTTTCATGCAGGCAAATCTAGCCTCACATCCAGATACACTTGTTCCCTTCGTAAACTTATGTTACCAGCTATTGCCTCACACCCTGTATTTATTTTTTCACTACGTGTCTATATGTTGAAGGTTTGCCCCCTCACATGTGACAGTCTTGAGTTTAAAGGGCACAGTAGCTCGATCCAACACTACCCAAGTCCTCTGCTTCTGTACTCTAGTGACTACGCATCAACGCAACACTTTTTAATTCATCTTTTTTTATGTTGGGAACTTTGAACACATGCCTCTATTGATTGTGTGGTTGTGTTTTATTGCTGTATTGTACCTACACTGTTATTGTCATTTTACCCCGCTCACATTGTAGTGTTATCTCTCCAGCTGTGTGTATTTGTAGTATTTTACTGTATCTGCAATGTGTTATTCCAATGTATTTTTTGCATTAGCAAATACACTGAATGAAAAATAGCACTGTATACAGGTTGAACTAGGACCTTTTATGTCTTTCAAAGCATCCGTGCAAAGAATAATAATACAACAATAGAAATACAAAACGATATCGTGCAGAACTACGGGCCAATGTGATTTTTTAGGTTAATTGACATTAATGTGTTTTGATCTGTATTATTTTATTATAAATGTTTTCTTTTTTCTGTATACACAGTTGTCGTTTTTGTAGCCTATTCAGTTGAGTAGACCTTCACAGTAACAACATTAACAAATGTCTTCTGATGTGAAAATGTGTTTAGTCCCTTTCACAGAGGGTGGTGCCTCTCACTATCTGCTGATTCAACTCATTTATACTACCGTAGTACGAAATAAAGCTAGAATATTCAAAATGTCAAGACGAGTTTCATTCTGTTCCAAACTGAGTGCATTTCAACAGGTTAGTCAAAACACAAGTAAAGATCTTTGAAGTGTGGACAGTATATCTTGTGAGCGCAATACAGGTTAGTACTGCAGTTTAGTACTGCAGTTTAGTACTGCAGGTTAGTATTACAGGTTAGTACTGCAGTTTAGTACTGCAGTTTAGTACTGCAGGTTAGTACTGCAGGTTAGTACTACAGGTTCGTATTACAGGTTAGTACTACAGGTTAGTACTATGGGTTAGTACTACAGGTTAGTATTACAGGTTAGTACTGCAGGTTAGTACTATGAGATAGGACTGCAGGATAGTACTGCAGGTTAGCACTACAGGTTAGTACTATGGGTTAGTACTGCAGGTTCGTACTACAGGTTAGTACTGCAGGTTAGTACTATGGGTTAGTATTACAGGTTAGTACTGCAGGTTACTACTAGCAGGTTAGTACTACAGGTTAGTACCGCAGGTTCGTACTGCAGGTTAGTACTGCAGGTTAGTACTACAGGTTAGTACTGCAGGTTAGTACTGCAGGTTAGTACTATGGGTTAGTACTACAGGTTACTACTAACAGGTTAGTACTACAGGTTAGCACTGCACAGAAATCTACAAAGCTGCCTCACACAAATCCTTCCTGACCAAAAAATGTCATGCTTGCTGTTATTTCCTTTCGGTTTGAAATTCAGAGCTGTGGAAACTTGTTTTCCAACCGCAAGTCAGCTTAGATATTTTTAGCTTGCCCTGAAAAGAAATGTGCACCGTCTTACTGTTCTAGTGTTTAGATAAGGTTTTCTCTTACATGCCACAGTTAAGAGGAATGAGCATGTTGTTGCTCCAAACCTGTGTCTATTTGGTTTTCAGATGCTGAGCACATACATATCAGCCTACACATCTGTTTGACTGTGCTCCACACGTAGGCAGCATGGTTGATACACGCAATCACTGTTCTGATAGAAATCAAACCGACTTTATTCCATAGTGTATCAGCCATTCATCTGATTCACTCTGTCCTACCAGTTGGCCCAAACACTAGTCATTATGATTTTGACTCATTACGCCAGTCAAGCGTTTCTGTTTGGCTGATGATCAGAATTGAATGCTCACTGGTACATATTTGTTGTCCTTATTTGCTGTCCTTTTCTGTAGACCACATTTTCGTGAATGATCAAGAAAGCACTTAGTGGAATGTTCCCTGATATAGCTTTTGCAGAGTTTGTTGTTTGTTGTCTATTTTGTGGGTTTCAAGGTGTGCAGCATAACAGGAAGTAGAGAGATTGTGACATCAAGCCTTCCCTCATCGAGATATCTGCTGTCTTGGGTTCCAATCTAGCCTCACCACAGCTACGTAAACACACCAAACAGAGGAGGGACACTTCTTCTTCACTGTTAATCTTATTGTTCAGGAGGCATGTGTGAGTAGCCAGTTTAGTCTATACACATGAAGACGAACATGCAGACATAGTAGGCAGACAGTCATACATTAATAATCTTAGCATCAGTGTAGAATTCTGTCAAGAAGCAACTGGCATCTCTGAGGTGGATTTAAAACCAGCGGTCTCAACAGAGTGAGTAGATATTTAGTGTTATGCCAAATTTGTACATTTACATGTCTGGCTTATACAGCTTGATGACAATACCACAGGGAAAAATACACATTTAATTTGTACTTCAATAGCATATCATGCTGTTAGCTCTTATTATTCATTTCTTTGCACAGAACCAGGCAAAGATGGGAACCTGCCCAATCAAATGTCAAACTGATATGGCCCAACTGGAGCACACGGCTGAGTCTGTACCATTAGGTATGTTGCAGTCTGAGTTGTCTCAAATTGTTTATGAAGTGGCAAAGCTCCTGGCTTATAGTTCATGTCTCTCTTCCAGAGGATCACATGGTGGTATCACTCTACAACTACCCCTCTCATGGTGTCTCATACAACAGCATCCATACAGGGGAGAGACTCACAGTCATATCAGAGTAAGTTAGAGATGTGCTTGACCTAACAGCGGTCCACTATACATGGTAGACTGTTGACTGATTGGGTACTGCTCTGTCTACAGTGACGGGGACTTCTGGATGGTGAGATCAACAACGACAGACCAGGAATGCTACATCCCCAGTGACTACACTGCCATAGTGATAAAAAGGTCAGTCATTGTGTCATGATTCATTTTCATAACAACCCTATCTTTTGTAAGCTACATATGTAACCTCAGAACAATTACATTTACGTAATTCCAACAGTCTGGTCATGAAATGCTAATGGAGATTATGGGGTGATCTGGGGACTCCACTGGTCTGTGGGAGTTATAATGTAGGTGGATGGTGTCCATCTGTAGGAATAATTCTGGAACATTAGTTCTGTCTTTCAGCCTAAAAGAATTGACTTTCGTCATGTCAACTAAAGCACTCCTCCCCCAGTGGAGACTGGTGACAGATGTTGTTCCAGCGTCACATTTGGCTTGTCAAAGTCAGGAAATGAAATGATAAATGTGCAATTATTTCATTTGTAATTGTATTGTTTTGTCTTTTTTGTTTTGCTGCTGTACAGATCATTATATGTGTTCCACAATCTTGACGTTGTACTATGTCCTTCTGTATGTGGTCAGGTGGCTGTTTACCAGGACCTGCAGGATGAAGGCAGAAGAGCTGCTGTCGTCTCCCAACAACCACACAGGGGCTTTCATGATCCGAGAGAGCGAGACCCAACAAGGTAAACACTATTACCTTTATTATTTGCTGCATCGCATGTGGTGTTGAAAGTTTCAGTCCAATTTCAAGAAAACCTTTAAATAGTGTTTTAATACCCTAATACCCTCCCCAAGCAAGTGTTATCATCTAATTTGGCACTCAAGTTTAATCTTATGTTTCACATCAATGGTTTACTTACTGTAATTGTTGTTCAGTGATGATGGTGATGGTAAGCAACCGTGTCCTATGTTTGGCCACAGAATTCTACTCACTTTCTATCCTTTGGAGGACGAGCGCAAACCGGAACTTGGTGAAGCACTACCGCATCCGTTGCCTACAAAATGGCTTCTTTTACATTTCCCCCAGTCTCACCTTCCCCTCTCTGGACCACCTGGTTGAACACTACTCAGGTGAGTAAAACAGATTATGTGAAATAGGGGATGCAGGCCAAACAGCGAGTGGAAATACAAATCTGACCAATAGACAAGATATATAATGACATAGCAGCAATGCTCAATGTACTGTAAGGTGGTCTTGGGGCTGAACGATGGTAACGGTATACTGCTGTTTCTATTCCCAGAGTCAGCAGATGGATTGTGCTGTGTTTTGAGGGAGCCTTGCTTCATACAAGGTTCTGACAATGCTTCAGAGGTGAGCAGGTTGTTTCCAAGGGTGATCAGGAGGCCCACCCTCAACTGGAGAGACGTGAGCAGGTGGGACATGTTCATTTTCCTTAGCTGGAAACACTGTCTAGATATGTCAATATTCTGTCAAATATGATAAATAATGTGATACTATGGACAGTACAATGTGCCATTAGTGTGTTTGTTGCAATGTGATTCATCAAGTTGACTGCTGACTCAGTCTTTTGTTTCTCTTTTAAGATCGATGATTTTAAGGAAGTCAAGAGTCGACTCACAAGATTCCTTGGTGAGCGAGGGCCTGAGAGAGGCCATCAGCTCATACCTCTTTATAACTGATGCTAGCTGTGACGAATGTGCTATGAGTTGGGACACCTGAGGAAACAGATGTAGATGCACAGAGGGAAGACACGTAGCAACAGAAGACATGTTACTCCACTGTTTTATCCAGCACAGCGAGAGGCTGAGAAAGAGGGGGAGCCTGACACAATCAGAGATGGTACTTAACCATCTACGTCTTCCTTTGGCTCCAGTTAATACCCCCCCCCCTCCCCAAAAAATGTTTGAGTGTAGGGGGAGTGTGTGGCAGCTGTGGATTTTTTAAACCATTATTATTATGTAAGTTTACACAGAAATGTATGCATGAACACAGGGAATTGTGCAGCATGTTAAATTTTTGTCATTTTTGTCATACAAGTCAATTTGTTGATATATACATATATTAAAGTTTACAACACTAATGCATATTTTATTTCCACTGACGTGTTTGTTGTCATATATCCTATTATGTCCCATTGCTGATGTGGCTCTGTCAATAGATGGCGCTAAAAGCATGAGAATATTTGATTAAAGATTAAGAACTTCCTGCTTGGAACAGTTCAGGAAGAAGTAATAATGGCGACGCTTCTGGGGTCCGAGTCCCCTTGGACTGGAGGAAAACGAAGGAGCCTAAATGGCAATATCATCGCAAAGATCAGGCAGAGTCAAATCGCAGGCCAAGGTTTTAGCCGAGGAACACAGGTAAGACTAAATAAGCGCAATGTCTTTATGTTGAAACGATCCGAGAGTAGGTCGATTCGAGCCTGGGACTTGCTTTAGCTAGAACCTTGACGAGTGCATGTTTCCCAGGCGACCGATAACGTATGCTACCCCAGTTACTAGCTACCGACCACCTAGCTGCATAAGCAAAGTCTTAAATAACAGATGAACAGTCAAATGACTTCATATAAGATAATATCATTATCTGCGTTGAAACAAACTGACGCAAATAATGCTGTAACGATACCTGGCTACCGAAATATGCTAGCCAGGTCTTTGTTGATAGCGAGCTAACAGAAGAGCTAGCTAGCCTAACCAGCTACTAAGCTAGGCATCTAATAGTTTATATGGCTTCCTAATACAAGTTAGATGGGTTCAAGATACAAGCCATTCAAGCGCTCTTGATAACTGTATCCTCTTGCTGACTGCTATTGAAATAAACTGTATGGAATTTGTGTGTATTATTCAGACATCTGAGCTGCAAGGCCAACTAGCTACAGTACCTAGCGAGCTAGCTAAGCCAGCCGAACAGAGGTGATTACGTAATATAGTTGCTCCAGCCTCACGAAAATAGCCTGACTCGCCAGTTAGCATTCGTTAACGGGTTAGCTAGCTTGTTCATCTTTGCCATAAATGGTTTCGACCCTACTGTGCCATTGGGGTCGAGCCAACGTCGTTAGCTAGCGTTTTATACATGTCTAGCAACGTAATCGTTCGTAGTTTTAGGACACATTTCCAACCCAGTAGTAGGCTTACACTAGCCATGTCATACCAGTTCTGCTAGCAGAGACCTCAATGGAGATCCATTGATACGCGGGGCTACACCTCTACTGGGAAGAGGGATGGAATGGGCATCATATGGGAATATTTTTAAGACTCAAAACTTTACTTCGTGTATTTTTAGAATTGTAAACAGCTGTCAAATCTAACTATCAAAATAGGGTCCAAATAAAGAAGTTAGAGTCTGCTCTGTCCCTATCCACTAAACCATCATCGGATAATTAGCTTGATTCTGGTCATCTAGTACCATGAGAAGTACTTCAGTTTCAGCATCCTGCATTACAACAGGCTTCTAGGATCTCCATTGAAATTCTGCAGCATGCCTGCTATAACACTGCTATACTTTCATGTTCTGTTGCAGCTTCCTGAGGCCCTGCTCCAGGAGAGGGACGTGAGGGCCAAATGGCATGGGATCCCTGTGCTGCTGCAGAAACTGTATGAGAGCAGCCACCTCAATAGCGACCTCTCCCACACTCACAGCGTACTAAAGGTACCCAACAGGACATCACCATAACAACACACTGGAGGTTGTATTCACCCCTTATGTCTGTCGTGACGTTAGTGCTGATATAAGTATGCCTTGTCTGTGTCGATGACAGGAACTATCATCCCTGCTTTCCATGGAGGCCATGTCTTTTGTCACAGAGGACAGGAAGACAGCTCAGGAATCCACCTTTCCCAACACGTACACCTTTGACCTCTTTGGGGGAGTAGATGTAAGTTTGCTGTGCTGTGCCATGTGCAGTAGGCTCTTGTCTGCTCTTCAGACTGTGAGCTTCCAGGGCTGACGGCTGGGCGTCTTTTAAAAGATAATAGATTATCCTAGTTTTTAATTGTTTTTTTATTTTCCCTCTTTTCTTCTCAAAGCTGCTTGTTGAGATCTTGATGAGGCCCACGCTCACTATGCAGAAAAAGAAGCTGAAAAGTAAGCACACTGATATTTCTAACTACTGTGTAGTATGATGATAGTACTCAGAAGTTAACGCTTGTTTTCACTTGGCTGTTGACTGTGATTTTCCCTGTAGTGAATGACGACTTGGTCAAGGATTGCCTTAGTGTGCTGTACAACTGCTGCATATGTGTAAGTACCCACTTAGAGGGTTTAGGTGCAAAGCATAGAGTTGGATAATGCATGGGGTTTGGATGACTATTCTTGGTAAAGAAAGAGCTTGTCAGCAACTTTAATGGTCATATTTCAATACCGTGGCTCATGCTATCATCCATAGACACAGATGCAAAACCTTATGGGTTATACGAAAAGCAAGTTATAACTGCTTCATTAAAGATCTCACTGTACAAACTGTCATGGTGTCCTCAGACGGAAGGGGTGACAAAAAGCCTGGCAGCAAGGGAAGACTTTGTCCTGTTTCTGTTCACCCTGATGACCAACAAGAAGACCTTTTTACAGACTGCCACCTTAATCGAGGATATCCTAGGAGTCAAGAAGGTCAGTGAAGCTTCAAAAAAAAGAAAAGAAATGGGAGGCGAGGCGTGCTCGGCTTTCTGATGTTTCACTTGGCTCCCAGACACGGAGGGTTGGAGTCCAATCACGGTCATCTGCAGCATGAGTGACTTTTGAGTGTTGAGTGAGTGTTGGATCTGTCTGTTCCAGGAGATGATCCAGCTGGAAGGCATCCCTAACCTGTCCGGTCTGGTGCAGAGCTTTGACCAGCAGCAGCTGGCTAACTTCTGCCGCATCCTGTCCGTCACCATCTCGGAGCCCGACGTCGGCAATGATGATAAACATACCCTGTTGGCTAAGAACGCGCAGCAGAAACGCAACTCCAGCCCCTCCCGTGCAGAGGTCAACCAAGGTAAGACGAGGACGCATGCGTCCTGTAAGTGTCGGGGCACGAAGATGACAGATCCATGGCACTGATCCAATGTCAAGTTTGAGTTGGCTTATGCTCTGATGGCGATGGCTGTCTGATGTTGATCTTTTCTGTCCATGTTCTCAGTGACTCTGCTGAACATCCCAGGCTTCATTGAGCGCCTGTGTAAGCTGGCCACCAGGAAGGTGTCGGAAGCTACGGGGACATCCAACTTCCTGCAGGAGCTTGAGGACTGGTACACATGGTTGGACAATGCCTTGGTACTGGACGCCCTCATGCAGATGGCAACTGAGGAGGCAGAGCACAGCAGCACAGGTCTGATCAGAGAAATGGCTCCATGCTGACCCGTAAATGATATTTTTGCCAAAGATATTTTGGCACCTTTTGTCATCGCTTGATTGAACTCCTCCGTGTTTTTGTACTTTTTTCATGCGTTAAGTATGTTTGGCTTTTCTTCTCTACAGAGTCATCAGATGAGAGCTCCCTGGCCACCAGTCCTCTGAGACATCGCCTGCCCCAGTCCATGAAGATCGTCCATGAGATCATGTACAAGGTGGAGGTGCTCTACGTGCTGTGTGTGCTGCTGATGGGCCGGCAAAGGAACCAGGTGAGGCAGCTCCCTGGGCAGGGCTGGAGTCCAGGCCTGGACCTGTATGTGGGCCGTGTCTAACTGACGTCTCTGTCCTTCGCAGGTGCACAAGATGCTGGCTGAGTTTCGTCTGATCCCAGGCCTCAACAACCTCTTTGACAAGCTGATCTGGAGGAAGTACACCTCATCCAATCATGTGGTGCATGGGCAGAATGAGAACTGTGACTGCAGTCCAGTAAGTTGTCCTCCCTTAGGAGGCTGTGTCTAGAAATCCCTTGTAGCCTTCCAGTCAAGTACCATACAATTTAGCAATCAATATTGTCTCATCCTATTTTGCCTTTCCCTCAGGAAATTTCCTTTAAAATCCAGTTCCTGAGGCTATTGCAGAGCTTTAGCGACCACCATGAGTAAGTGACCTACACTGACGGACATGAAGCCTTCCAAGCTCTGTTGTCACTGTTGTAGGAAACCATGTTTCCCTCTCTTTCAGGAACAAGTACCTTCTCCTGAACAGCCAGGAGCTGAATGAGCTGAGTGCCATCTCTCTAAAGGCCAATATCCCTGAGGTGGAGGCCCTGGTGAACACAGACAGGAGCCTGGTGTGCGACGGCAAGAAGGGACTCCTCACACGTCTGCTCACTGTCATGAAGAGAGAGCCCCCTGACTCCTCCTTCAGGTCAGTATCACAAGGGTCAAAGGTCAAGGCAATGGCAGCAGGAGTGTGCTACACTCTTGTCTCAAGGCCCAATCAAAGCCATCCTAGTAACTCAAACAAATCAATAACCAGATCAGCTCAGTGTTCCTCTTGGTACAGTCCCCTACTCAGCTGAGTGTGTTTGTGCTGTGCTGGTAGTTGTTCTCAGCCTTACCAGTGTCCTGTATGTCTGTGTAGGTTCTGGCAGGCGCGGGCAGTGGAGAGCTTCCTCAGAGGAGCCACCTCCTACGCAGACCAAATGTTCCTCTTGAAAAGAGGTCTTCTGGAGGTGAGCATGATGTCATTTGTGGTGTACCTCCACTGAGACCTATAGCACCAGGCGACTGACTGTGTTTGGATGGAGCCTGCATACTGTGCTTGTGACCCACAAACTATAATCGTAGCTAGACGGCTGATGTTGCTGTATCGTCTGACCTGGAAGTGTCAGCTGTTTGATGGCTGCAGGGATGCGTTGATGTTACTGCCGGTGTTGATGCTGGTGTTCACCTCCACAGCACATCCTATTCTGCATCATCGATAGTGGCTGTAAGTCTAGAGATGTCCTGCAGAGCTACTTTGACCTGCTGGGGGAGCTCATGAAGTTCAACATTGATGCCTTCAAGAGATTCAACAAATATGTCAACACAGAAGAGAAGGTAGAGGCTGCTTCCTACACCCAGACTAGCTCTGTCTTCCCTGAAGCCCTCAGGCTCTCAGAACAGACATGGACCCCTGTGTGTTGGTCAAATGGTTCTTATAAAGAACTTCATGTGTAGTTCCAGACCTTCCTGAGCCAGATCAACAGTTCTCTGGTGGACTCCAACATGCTGGTGCGCTGCATTGTCCTGTCCCTGGATCGCTTCGAAAGCCAGACCGAGGACGTGAAAGGTAATAATAATAATAATAAGGCAAACAAAATTTATATCATAATCATTTAGCAGATGCTTTTATCGAAAGTAACAAGCAAGTAGTGCATCTAGAACGTGAAGGACAGAAGACCGTCCAGGATGAGTGTGTTTTGGAGAGTGTGTATAGACTGCCTGTGTTGCTGCCTTGCTGTGGCCCTGCAGTGGTGGAGGTGCTGTCAGAGTGCTGTCTGCTGTCCTACATGGCCCGGGTGGAGAACAGACTGGCTTTCCTTTTCAGGCTGGTCAACATCATCAACGTTCAGACGCTTACACAGGTGTGAACTCTCACGGTCTCTTTGACGAATTCTCGAACTTTCTTTAATCTCTATTTCGCTCGCCAACTATAATATAGGACTGAAGAAACATGCTACTTTTTGAAGATTAAAAATCGATGTATATTTGTGCCATGAGCCAGCTACCATCCCTCCTAACCTTGGCCTGTTCTCCCTGTCTTGCTCCAGGAGAACGTCAGCTGTCTCAACACCAGCCTAGTGATCCTCATGCTGGCCAGAAGGAGAGGCAAGCTTCCCTTCTACCTCACTGCCCTCAGAGAGAAGGAATATGCTGAGAAGTACCCTGGCTGCTTGCTTAATAACTTCCACAAACTGCTGCGCTTCTGGCAGAGCCACTACCTCAACAAGGACAAGGACAGCACCTGTTTGGAGAACGTGAGTGTCTGGCTCTCCCCATAAACATGATGTTTCTGGCCTTTTCCGCTGTAGGGACGAGATGAGCCCTGGCTCAGCCACTGTAAGGGTCTGGATGTGGTAAGGCCGCTGCATTTCGTGTTGTCCTGGCTGAAGAGTCGGGCTTGGCTGCTCTAACTTGCGTGTCTCTCTCCATCTCAGAGCTCCTGCATCTCCTTCAGCTACTGGAAGGAGACCGTGTCAGTGCTGCTGGGCTCAGACAGGACTTCTCTGTGTGCCATAGCCAGCTACATTGATGAGCCCTTCATGGACCTGGACAGGGACCTGCTGGAGGATTAACTCCTCCCACCCCACCAGGGGCCATAAGGCCAGGCCTGGTTGGGGAGGGGCAGGCGGTGGGTGGTAGGAGAAGGGTTATTGGTGGGTATGGACGCCTAATGTTGGTGATGACACCACGGAGCCAGGGAAGGGGTCACTCCTCCCCCAGAGACCTGGAAGTGCTCTGGTCATGTGTCAGGATACAGAGAGCCATGGGTGTGCTGTCTAGAACCGGGCTTAGAGACCATTACTGGAGACGGGAAGGACACACACTTCTGTGTGAAACGGAAGAGATGAGACTGGCTGTCCTTTAAAGACCCCCCCCCCTACAGAAGAATAAAGACATTTAATGGACCTTGAAATACCCATGTTGGTGGTTTAGGTGGAAGCAAACATTTTTATAAATATGACATGCATCACAAAATATATGGGGAAAGTATATATGTATGATTCAACAAAGTATATATATATAATTCAGAAAAGTCAGTTGGTTTTGTTTTCACTGGGACATGAGTGGTAGAAGTGAGTCTCTGAGTGTCTTTTAAGGCTGGTGTTGACCTTGACTCTCAGCTAACATGCCTCATGTATCACATCCCACTACCTAGTTGATGTGTGTGGACGCCATTGGCTATAAGGCTATCCAACACATGATAGTAGGTGTGTTCAGGTGTTGAATGAATGAAAACAATGTTTTCATTGAACTGTACATAGGTTTACTTTCCTAGATGACTATAGTTGACTGGTGCTTTTTGGCATTGCTCAGTGTGTCCAGGTAGCTTGTGGACCTGCTGAAATATCTCATAATTAACTGGGCGCCCTCTCACACAATGCCATCTTTTCTCACAAAGAATACTTCATTCATTTAGTTCAGTCTTTTTTTTTTGGTTTCATTTTTTTGTTTTTCATCCTTTTCAAACGGTAGGGTTTAGTTCTTGAGACGTTGTAGAATAAAACAAACAAGGCACCTTTTGGAATTGTTTTAAATGTTTGTTGTACTTTAACAAATAATTTGTCAAGACATTTTGTTTTTATTTTGTATCAGACTTTGTTTCCATGGAGTGAAAGGTGGAGTGGTAGGAGAATAAACTATGCAGGCTCTAGTGTTAAACCCCCCTCCCCCATATCTGTGTCCCGGTTCAACCGTCTGTGTCCCAAGTACCGCACCGGTCCTAAACTGCAGCATGACTAAAGCCTTCAACCAAACATCAGCGGAAGATGCATCACTTGATTGTTTCCTGTCTGCCACCTAAACACCAGAAGTCAGACCAACAGCCTAGAATTTGACAATCTGAATCTGTCTTTTTGTGATGGGTTATATGCTTGGCCTTGCTTGTAATGGGATGGCTTTGGGGATGGTAAATGGGTATTTAAATGCTCAAAATGTGATGTTGCCATGAAAATTGAAATGAGGTAATGAGCACTTTGCACATATCCCATGAATAGTAAGTGAATCCAAGCAAACGTCAAAAATGAAAGAGCTACCTCATTTTTCAGTACCACATTAATTTAACCACTTTTCCGCTATAGCAGGTTGTACAATAACTTTCCAAATGTTTTGAGCAAAACCCCCTTTGTATGTTCACTAATGAATGTATGAGAGCTTTCTGATCCTGATCTGGTGGCCCCCAGTGCAAGCCATTAGTAGTGCTAAGACTCACTCGCTCTCTAGTCTTCAGGCTGTCCTGTAATGTGCTCTCCACACACCGTAGTGGCGTGATGTTTGCTTGTGTTTGAGATGAAATCGTCAAGCACCAAGAGTTAGTAAATAAGTGCTTGTGTTACTGTACTGTCAGTGGTGGTGCTTGGGGTGATCTTTATACAAGTGCTTTTTCTCTCAATCCGTTTCTTAGAGCACCATGTCATGTGAAGTTTCGTGCGGCCAGGTACTTGGTGAAACCTGGAGCGTTACAGTGGCACTTACTCATCCTGACTTCAAGTTCGCTGTTCCAGTGTGTCGACTGGAATCTGTGGGACTTTGGTACCTTTTAGTGATTCAACAGCCTGTTTAAAGCCCATTTCACAGCCAAAAGCAGACGTTTTTGATTGACTTTAGACACATTTAGAGTAGAAGTTAAATTGCAGGGGACATTTCTTCTAGGAACTGCCACTTGCCAACCAGAACTTGAAAGGTTTGTAGATTTGGATTGTGTAAAGCCTGTGTTGGATTTTATGCAAACTTGGTCCAAGTGTTGAGGGCCGACTTGAGTTCATAGTTTGTTAATTGAATGCTTGTTTTATATTACGGTCAAAAGTTTTTCAGAGCTGGTTTTATGGCCCTCTTTTACTATCTGGGGCTATAATGATTTCTATCTGATTGTCGACCCTTCCTCCTCTCCACAAAGTTAATAGGATCAGTGCTTTTCCGACTTTCTCACAGCATAAAACCAGGCCAGGAGTAGCTTTGTTTGACTGCATGTGTGTTGTGCCGCTGTGAGTGACAGCACCCACTTGGGATGTAGTACTAAGAAGCAGTAGTAGTGAGTCAATGAATTAATCAGCAAGCTTTTAACCCAGCTTTTGTGTGTTTAGCATTTGCCTTGACATAGAGTACTGTGAGGGGAGATCACATCATGCTTGTCATTAATATCTATGGAGCCAGTAACACAGCACGCGTGTGCTAGACTTCTGAGCTATGTGAAACACTGTGTTCTCAACAGACACACTAACACTTTCAATCTATCCCAACTCACACTCCACCCCAAACCCCACCCCCCTCACCCAGATTTGTCCTATTGTTGATTTGGAACTTCATTTCTTTATTTAACAGTCTTGTTTGTGAATTTAATAAAAATGATAAACATTCATTCTAACAACCTTCTCCTGAAGACAATCATTTCAATGGTTTTGAAATAATTAGACAAATCAGTGTATGTATTTAGTAGTCTTTATTGGATGCACACAGTCACACACAGCTGTTCCAGCAGGGAGACTTATGTCTGCTTAGGGTGGCCATCCTTGCTGCACTACTCTGCAAGCTGAAATACACAAGAAAAGCATGTTCAATTACAACCATCAGAAAAACGAGTTATTGAAGCTGTTCCAGCCTCGAAACACGAGGCCGCGAGACCTTCCGTGAGGTATTTTCCGTGCTGTCCTAACCTTGCCACCTTGGTCGCGAGTGCGGACGCGAAGCTTGTTGACCTGTGACTCAGCCACGTCAGCCCTCTCTTCAGCATCATCCAGCTCATGCTGGACCTTCCTGAACTTGGTTAGGTTGGAGTTAGCCTGCGTGTCCTACAACACAGAGAGAAGGGAGAAGTCACCTTAACCTTCCAGGTTTGTTTTTACTAGAATAACCAGTCATCCTGGTGGTTTCAGTCGTAACGTAACCATGCTTGGACATACCGCTTCTTCCGCTTGCCTCTTGTAGCTCTTGACCTTGGCCTGCAGTTTGTCTATGAGATCCTGTAGGCGAGCTATGTTCTTCCTGTCCTCCTCAGTCTGAGCAAACACAAGGACACAATACTCTCACCACGCTACCTCATGCAGGCAACGAATACTATTTCCAAGTGACTTTTTGAATCAGTACCTGATAGGTGAGCTCCTTGATCCTCCTCTCATGTTTGCGGACTCCTTTCTGGAACTCCTGGCTCTTTTTCTGCTCAGACTCCAGTTCACCCTCCAGCTCACGCACCTGTCGGCAGGAATGAGAATGAATAGGATCTTGGAACAGAATATTCAGAAAGCAATATGATCATGAAGAAAGGAGATAAGGAGTAAGGAGAAAGAAGTCTCTGGGTTCTCACTCTGTTCTCTAGTTTCTGGATGTGCTTTTTGCCACCCCTCAGGGCGATCTGCTCAGCCTCATCCAGACGCATCTGCAGATCCTTAATGGTCTGCTCCATGTTCTTCTTCATCCTCTCCAGGTGGGAGCTAGTGTCCTGTTCCTTCTTCAGCTCCTCTGCCATCATGGCTGCCTGCACAATCCAAAATGTGTTTTTGCCATTTTTAAAATGACGTAAACAAAAGCATCCGTACCACTGGTGTACTAAATCTATTTCTTAATTGTATGTGTACATGGTTCCCTACATCCGTGATGGCCTTCTTGGCTTTCTCTTCAGCATTGCGGCACTCCTGCACAGCCTCGTCCACCTCCGTGGATAGCATGGACAGATCGCTCTCGATTTTCTTCTTCTGGTTGATCAGCCCCGTGTTCTGGATGAGCACGGAGACACCCATCACCAGCACGTTAGCACTAGCATACCACACCGTTAATGAACCGCCAGTGAAAGTCCCTCAGCCGGAGCGATGCTTACATGGGAGTGCAGCAGGTTGACCCTCTCGGTGGACTCCAGCAGCTCGTGCTCTGCCAGCTTGCGGGCGCGCTCGTTCTGCTCCAGCTGGGCCCGCAGCTCCTCCACCTCCACGGCCAGCAGGTTGTTCCTGCGCTCCGTCACTGCAGCCTGCTCCTTCAGCCCCTCGTTCTGCTGCAGCGCCTCATCCAGCTCCAGCTGGGTGTCCTTCAGCTGGATCTGCAGGCTGCGCAGTAGTCTCTGGGACTCAGAGGCCTGCCTGTTGGCTTGGTTCAGCTGCACCTCCATCTCGTTCAGGTCTCCTTCCATCTTCTTCCTTAGACGGACAGCCTCGTTGCGAGACTTGCACTCTGCGTCCAGCGTGGCTTGCATTGACTCAAGCACTCTCTGGTGGTTCCGGCTGGGATTCCCAAAAGATGACAAATGTCATGGAAATAAAAAGCCAGGTAAACATTGGTTTGTGTTGACATTATCTGAGGATAATGCCTCACCGAAGAGTGTCTATTTCCTCTTCCTTCTCTGCTAGCTTTCTGTCAAGATCGGCTTTGATCTGGTTGAGCTCCAGCTGGATGCGGAGAGTTTTACTTTCCTCATGCTCCAGTGTGCCCTGATAGAAATGAGGAATACTTTACTAAACGCTTAAAGGGGTGGATGGAAACAGAGAGACAGAATGAGAAACAGACGGACAAAGAGAATACAGCCTTACCTCTGCCTCCTCAAGTGCTGCCTGGATCTCACTCTTCTCTATGTCCAGACCCTTTTTGATCTTTTCTAGCTCATGGATGGTCTTTGCCTCCTGGCTGATCTGGTCTGACAGGTCAACTATCTCCACTAGAGAAACATTATAAAGACACGCATATATTTACAGGTATCTCACTGGGACTAAACACAGCCAGAAATGTAGAAACCACACGTACATCTGCGGTCCCATCTTACCCTGGAGATTCTTGTTCTCCCGTTTGATGGTCTCCAGGTGGTCCAGGGCCTCCTCATAGGAGTTCTTCAGTTTGAAGAGCTCTGTGCTCAGGCTTCGAGCCTCTTTCTGAGAACCCTCCAGCTCTGTCTGGCACTCCTCAAACTTCTGCCTCCACTCAGCCAGCACCTGAGACACACTTACTGTATTAGAAATTTGCAAGCTTCCATTTCACATTCATGTTAGCCAGTAATAATATGAATAATATTGAGAGCATTGTGGTCTAGCCCCGGATCCAGCCTTTCTGTTATTTCATGACCAGATTCTGTTCAAATAATATTCTGTTCTGGTCCCTCTACTCACCTTGTCAAAGTTGCGTTGCTTCTTGTCCAGGGCTGCGGCAGCAGCGTTGGAGCGCTCCACATCGATCACCAGGTCCTCGATCTCTGTCTGCAGGCGGTGCTTGGTCTTCTCCAGGGAGGAGCACTTGGCATTGGATGCCTCAACGGTCTCCTCAGCCTCCTGTAACCTGGTCACAAGCTTCTTCCTGCATAAACACGAAGAATTAAGATCCCAGAATGCTTGAGTGGTCAGAGAGCCTATAGAGATTACATCCTCTGTCTCACTTACTTAGCCTCCTCCAGCTCCTCAGTCCTCTGAATGGCATCAGTCTCATACTTGGTCCTCCACTGAGCCACTTCTGCATTGGCCTTGGATAAGGCTCTTTGCAATTCAGATTTGGTCTCCTGTTCCTCCTCATACTGTTCCCTTAACAGTTCACAGTCATGCCTGGAGGACTGCAGGGCATGGGCCAGGCCAGTCTTAGCCTGGAAATGATCATGGAATGATTTTAGATTTCAAGTTGGTATTATTCTCAGGACACCTGACAGGACTCAGTGTTGTGGTATCTATGCCATATGTGGATGGGATAGAGATCCACCTTGTTCTCCTCCTCCAGCTGCTTCTTGAGCTCCTCTGCATTCTGACTGAAGGAGATTTTGCTACGCTGGAGCTGGGTGATCAGGGATTCCTTCTCCTCCAGCTTCCGGCCCTGCTCGGCTACACAAGGAAGGACGGAGTCAGTCGAGCGTTGCGTGTCACACACAGTGGGACGCATGCAGCACCGGATGTACTGTGACTCATGCTGCGTAAAAGCTGCACATGTAGCTGGGGCCTCACCACTCTCAGCCTGAGCACGGGCTCTCTGGGTGTTGGTATCATTAAGCTGCCTCTGGAGCTCCTCCACCCTGGTCTTAGACTCGTTCATCTGATCCTCGTACAGACGGCACATCTTCTCCGTGTTGGCCTGGGGGCGGGGGTGTGAGGTGGCCAGTGAGAGATGCACAGCAAAGTAAACACAACATGTTGACAGACACCTGCCAAGAGTCAGTCTGCTCTGGCTTTCCACAGGTGTTCATGCGCTGGTTGTTTGGGTGTTGGTGGACTTTACCTTGGCCTTGGAGAGCTGCTCCACGTTGGAAGCCAGGTCACCAGCCTCTAACTTGACCTCGCTGCGCTCCTTCTCCAGCTTCTGCTTGACCCGCTGCAGGCTGTCGATCTGCTCGCTCAGCTCCGCCACGCTGTCGGCATGCTTTTTCCTCAGGCCGGCGGCCGTGGCCTCGTGGTGCAGCATGGCCTCATCCAGGTCCCGCCGCAACTTCAGGAAGTCTGCTTCCCGTTTCTTGTTCATCTCGATCTGGGCAAAGGTGGCGCCGCCTGCCTCTTCGAGACGTTCGCTCAGCTCCTCCAGCTCCCTCGCCACATCGCTTCTCTGCTTCTCCACCTTGGCCCTGGCTGACCGATCAGTGTCCAGCTCCTCTTCAAGCTCCTCAACACGAGCCTGGGAAGTGACCAACATGAAGAGAGATTTATCTATTGATCAGTGGTCGACTGCAGCGATGTCTGCATTAGACTCCTTTCAGTGAGTATTACCAGCCGTGTGGGAAGAGAATGCTTTTGCTTTGTACGCTTTTGATACCTGTAATTCTTTAATCTTTTTCTGGAGCTGAACGACTAAGGCTTGTTCGTCCTCAATCTTTGTGCTGATGTTGATCATTTCACTGTCTTTCCTGAAAGAAAATGCATTGTAGTGGTTGCCGACGTATTTAGAGTTAGTGAGTTTATTTTGGTATCCAATGTAGCTAATCCTCACTTTTTGAGTTTTTCTTCAAGCTGCTGCTTGTCATTCTCCAAGTCCATGACAGACTCCATGGAGAGCTTCAAGTCCCCCTCCAACTTGCGCTTGGCTCGTTCCATGTCCAGACGCACCTTCTTCTCTTGCTCCAGAGAACCCTCCAACTGATTGGAATTAGATTAGTGTCAAATACTTGGGTCTGATGATTAAAGAATGCAGTCAATGTTGCTGTCAAAACAGTTCTGTAAACTCACTTCATCCACTTGTTGTTCCAGCTTGGCCTTTGCCTTGGTCAGAGTGTTGACTTTGTCTTCCTCTGCCTGAAGGTCATCTAGAGTCTGCTGGTGGGCCTCCTGCAGAGCCTTTTTTTCCTTTGTCAGCTTCAGGATGATCTCATCCAGAGCTGCCATCTCCTCAATCAGATTTTTAATCTGGAGAGAAAAGGAATATGATGTTCAGAAGTACTTGACAGTGTATAAAAGGGTGTAATGGTCATAATCATTGTACATTTTGGCATACAAGGAGAAAAGCAACATTTGTTTATACTATTCAATGCAGGTTGTGTCAATAGACGTATTAGAGCATCATACTTTGTTGGCATGTTTGACCCCTGAATGCCACTCTACAGCTGCCTGTCTGTGGTGACCATCCTTTCTTAAATTGTCACCTTGTTCTCAGTGGCGTGTTTCTCCTTCTCCAGCTTAGCCAGGGTGATCTCCAGGTCATCCATATCCTTCTTCAGCTCAGCACACTCATCCTCCAGCTTCCTCTTCTTGGCCAGAACGCCAGCGTTCACCTCCTCCTCGTCCTCCAGTCTCTCCGTCATCTCCTTCACCCTGGCTTCCAGCTGAATCTTAGCCTTGATGAGTAAATCGCAGCGGTCCTCAGCATCTGCAAGATTATCTTGCTCCTTGAAGAGACGAGAAGGATCATGAAGGATTTGTGTACTGTGGATTTCTCGAGGCAGAAGTTTGCCTTTGTAGAGTGAAAACAACCACAACAAGCCACTGGAGGCTTTGTGATGCCTGTGGTACTTACAGCTTGCAGCTGCAGAGAGAGGTCATTCTTCTCTTGGACCAGGCTGACCTGCTTCTCCTCCAGCTCCTTGCGTTTGGCCTCACACCTCTCCAGAGTCTCCTTCAGCTTGGCGTACTCCTCCTTCAGGTGGGCCATCTCCTTCTCGGTGGCGGCACTCTTCAGCAAAGGCTTTATCTTGAAGAAGAGCTTCATCCAGGGCCAGTGCTTCACAGCGTTAAAGGCTCGGATGTTCCATTGGATGATCATCAGAGCTTCCCTGGAAACAGAAACATAAAGAAGCATCATAAAAGGCTGAGATGTTAAGTTCCTATTCAGCTACCCTCTCATGGGGCTAACATGTTGGTATGGAGTGGACATCATGTCACTGCCCATGTTTCTTGGTGGAACCATATCCCCATCACAATTGGATGCAGAACCTGCATCATGAGTCCTTTTGCAGACTGCCCAAGGACTTTGCATGTGTGCGTGCAACATGTCAGGGTAGTTGTCAGGTGTAGCAGCAGAGAGGAACATGAGGGTGTGGGCCTGTGGTATGAGTCTGATTGCATTTTTGACATGACTCCATGCTCTGTGCCTTTCAGAGGTGAGCGGCTTCATGTTTATTTAGAAACCAAAGCCCTCTGTCAAACGGCAGGCTTTAATCCTCTGTCACCCGTCACATATCCCATCTATGTGCTCACTTAGAATGCAGGCGCCTGGGACAAAAGGGGCCGGGGGCCGTGTGCACGTGGTGGAGGGCTGTATTTTTAGGGTGGGCCCAAGCAGCTGCCACTTGACACATGTCACCACCTGGCTGGATGGACACCGTCAGCATTGTTTAATTTAAGGGAAACGGATGGGGGGAAAGGCCAGTGACTGCTGGAGTGTGCGTGAGCGTGAGGGTGAAGGGATACGGTCCTTGTTACCATTGGGGCCACACACATGCATGACAACCATACATGGTCAAGCACACGCCTCACACATGCCGATAACACTGCCCTTGGATGCCAAGCATACTGGACAAAGGGAGTTTATGCAAAGGTATAGTGTATCACAAACTGAGAAGATTCAGATGAACGAGTATTGAACCTGCTGTCCAAAGCAACTGGCCTGGGAGTTTTGTATTCATGTGTTAATCGGGAATTAACTTAAGTGAGAATCAGTGGTCTTGACAATAGTCTTACGGGGTTTTCAGCACCAAATTAATTGACTAAGCGTTCTGAATGTATTAATTTCTTCTTATTCAGATAGATCACTAAATCCTGATTTATTGCATTGGTTAAACATTGACCTCTAAACATTACATCTCCCGATTGTTGAGTCATCTGGCATTTCTTGGATGTTTCTCTGAGATCAAGTCAAACTTCCGATAGCAACTACAGGAGCTCAATTCTCTCTTTGGAATGAAGAAATGTGTTCCAGTCACCTACTTTCTCTGCATCATCAGCTGCAGCTCCATCCTCATGATCTTGCGGCGGCTGATGGCTTGCAGCATGGTCAGGACTTTAGCCAGACGCTCATCCCTCAGCTCCTCCAGATGGCCCAGCAGACCCGCCTTAAAAAACACCTACAGGGTGTTCACACAACAAGGGATTTAAAGTGAGAGACTATAGAAAAGAAACATAAGAACTATTAACAATTGAGGGAAATGCACACCTTTGTGTGTCCAAATTTGTATTGATTGTGGTCAATATCCAGGGAGCTCAAGAGTTTCTCTGCTGCTTTCCTGCTGTCCACAAACGTATCATCGGGGATGGCGTGTGGGTTCAGGATGCGATATCTGAGAGAGAAAACCCCCCAGCAGATAATGTGTAAATGGGTTTGGTTGGATCCAGAATGTACGTTTTGGCTACATTTGTGTAATCCAGCTCACCGCTGCTTAAAGTCAGCATACAGAATGCGGTTTGGAAATCCCTTCCTGCAGATCCTGATGCCCTCGAGCACCCCATTACACCTCAGCTGGTGCAGTACCATGAAGGCATCCATGATCCCTGCAAAACATCAGATGGGTCATTTACTTGCTCTCCCTCACTAACTGCTGCGTTGTGATAGTTGTGTACTACAGTGTTGTACCTGGAGTCTTGGTCTCATTAGGGATTAAGCAGCGAACAAAGTGGGGCTGAGTGCTGCGGAGGTTAGTCATCAGCTTGTTTAGATTCTCCTGCAAGTATGACAGATGGACAGAGAACAGGCCTATGTTACAAATGAATCCATGAGGTAACTTTACTAAGACACGCATTATACAGGACAACTTCATTAGGTAAAATCCCTGTAAGGATTATGATAAATCTCCCTCATTCCTTGTGATGATGCTAATCACTGGTCTTCTGCGATGATACAAGTTGATTTATGAGCAAGGAGCCAGCACAGACTTAAAGTGATGTTCATGTGATCATTTCGCTAAACATCACTGCAAGTCTTAACTGCCTCCTTCCCAGCAGTGGAGTCATGTGGTCTCTAAACACTCTTCCCAACCAATTAAACAGTAAAACCTTCATGTTTCCTTTTCTAATGCGCCTTATTCACCTTATGAAGCTGAGACACAGTCTGGAAGGAAGCAGCCTTCTTCCTCTTCTCCTTGCCGCCTGTCTTTGAGTCTGCTGTTGCACAATAGCATAACAATTGGATTAAAGATTAAACAACCTTGGTAAACTTAGATTTAGAGCCCTAAATCACTTGTCTAAGGTACCTGCGTCAGATCCAACGTAGTTTTCATACAGACAGGCCAAAAGCTTGTTGGCAGACTTCTGGAAGCAGACCACTACTGTTTCATTCAGGGGGTCTTTATTTTTCTCCAGCCAGCCAACAATGTTGTATGGGACCTGGTACAACAATTGAAATCACATGGTACATCTTATTTTACTGCATTTTATCACCTTTTTAAATGTAACACTTTAGTATGGGCAAGGCTTGGATGGAGACCAACGTACCACTCCAGCATAGTGCACCAGCTCAAAGTGGGCCTCGTACTTGCGCTTCTTATCAGGCCTTGGCTTCTGGAAGTTTGAGGATTTGCCGATGTGGTTGTCATACATCTTGGCCTTGAAGCTGCCATCGGTGGCCTTGGGAAACATGCACTCCTCTTCGAGGATGGACATGATACCCAGAGGCTAAAAGAAGAGGGGGAATCCTAAATTACAAATCTGTCTAGACTGATACTCTTTAAATAGTCCTCAAAAGACCTGTATTTTAGTCAGTGTAACTGGCTGTAATGTATTGAATGAATAATCATTACATTCACTTATTCTCTAACAGGAATGGCTCATACTCAAATCTCACTTTTTCGATGAGGTCGATGCAAGCCTGAAGGTCGAGACCAAAGTCAATGAAGGTCCACTCGATGCCCTCCCTCGTGTACTCTTCCTGCTCCAGGATGAACATGTGGTGGTTGAAATACTGTTGCAGCTTTTCATTGGTGAAGTTGATGCACAGCTGTTCAAAGCTGTTCAGCTGCAATGAAAGAGGAACAGGTGTTGAACAAGCACAAAGGAAATGATGCCTGTAAGTGTAAGAGTGGGGGGCCTGAATAGCCCCCCCAGTCTGTAGTCACAAAGCAGACTTACATCAAAGATCTCAAAGCCGGCGATGTCCAGCACTCCTATAAAGAACTGACGAGGCAGGGAGGTGTACAGGGTCCTGTTAATACGTCCCACCAGCCATTTGAACATACGATCGTAAGTGGCTTTGGCCAGAGCCCCGACGGCAAAGTTAACCTACAGCACCCACACACACACACCCACGTTACATACACAAACACACATGCGCACACACACACACACACAAAAGCAGACACAGCTGTCATTCACATGAAGTGCCACAGTTGCTTGGATACAAGATCCTGGAGTCCATGGAGCGCTGAGTGTATTGATCGATAGAGGATTAAGAAGCTATTTTCTGTCTGCAAGCTAACCACCGAGCAGAAATAATAACAATCCAAGATAATTTACCAGTTAAATGTATCATCTACTGACCTAACTTTAAACTATATACCATGGCTAATAATCAACACAACATGATCCATTTATTTCTAGAGAGAAAGGGATGGGTAGGCACTGACCTGCTCGACATTCTGTCCCTTCACCACATATTCGTTGCCCACCTTCACCCTGGGGTGCAGGAGTCCTTTGATGAGGTCAGCTGAGCTGACTCCCATCAGGTAGGAAGCTTTGTCAGCACCTGGGAACCAATACACCAATATATTAGACAAAGGACGCGACACACAGCGTACATCCATTCAAAAAAAAGTCGATTTACACTTACTTTCAGTGCCATCAGCCTCCGCCTGCTCCTCACGCTGCTTCAGCTTGAACTTCATATTGCCAAAGTGCATAATGGCCCCCACTATTTTATAGCAACCGTACTTCTCATCAGCACTGAACCCCAGGATGTCCATGGCATGCTGTAAGGACACGACAGCAGTGACATCACACCTCAGTAGGACCATCCGTCCAATCATACAAAGTGGTTTGATAGTTTGTTGGGTGGAGGAGAATCACTTACATCAGTAGCCATCAGCTCCTGCCCATCGTCCATGTTCTCCACAGTGGTGACCCCCTGGGAGCAGAAGTGATAGTCGTAGGGGTTGGTGGACACCAGCAGCATGTCTGTAGAAGACACCAGAGGAGTGTAATTTCTAAGATCCAGCCTGACTTTGGCTGAACTATATCTACACTTACAAAACATAGTACATTTAATCCTTTTGTTACCTAGAAGTTCGGGTTTCTTCTGGGACATGATCTGGTAGTAGATATGGTAGCTCCTCTCTCCAGGCTGCTGAAATATCACCCTGGATTTTTCCAGGAGATCTTCAAAAGGGCAAATGCAGTGAGTTAGTAAAGCATATTAACTCACTTATGTCATCACTTCAGATCTGAATCATGTCCACTCACATATATCAATGTCTGCAGAGGCTAGTTTCCCTGTAGGCCCAAAGTGGATCCTAATAAACTTGCCCTTTAGAAAGAAACCAACAAAAAGCCTCAAAACATGAATACATAAATATGGATGATTTTCTAAATGTGTGGGAAGCTATGAAGTTCAACTAGCACAATTCCTCTCCTCAGTCTGACATTATAGATACTCACAAAACGAGAGGAGTTGTCATTCCTCAGCGTTTTCGCGTTGCCAAAAGCTTCCATGGCCGGGTTGGCCTCAATAATTTGGTCCTCCAAGGTGCCCTAGTAAGGTGCCAAGACAAGGCTATTACAAGCTAGGAGAAGGGCTGTGGTTTTCTATTTATCAATATAAAAGTAACACTGTGATCTGGGCCTTTCTTTGTTGTTGACAGCATTCTCATGAAAGCACACGTTACACTTACCCCCATTTTGGTGGCAGCATTCTGTCATGAGAAAGGAATAAAGTAAACATTATTTACTGCTGTTGGATATTGTAAAAGTTACATCAAGTCAGGTTTATGAAATATAATATAGTACCAAAAACTAAATATTAAGGTCAAATACGATCTACCACTGTATACTCAAAATGTAAGGCTCAAAGGAGCTATGGGTATGGGGGAAATAGGGTCAGGTCAATCAAATCAAAAATGGACTGGAAGGAGAATCTAAACGGCAAAACAATTGTTAATAAGGTTTAAAAAAAAAAAAAAAGGATATGAGAGGAAAAATTAGACGAGAGAAAAAAAAACTCAAAAGTAACCAGGGGAAAGAGGAGGACTTCACAAGACAGATGATGGAAGACTTGAACCAAAAACACAGTAATAATGCAAATGAAATTTACATTTACTGTTTTGACACAAAACATGTGAAAAAGTTATAATGGAGGAACACTGGGGAGTCCAATGACAAAAAAAACACCAAAAAAGGTTTTAAAAAGGAGTTGAACAAAAAGCAATGCCATAATGGCCTTACTCCTTTTTTGGCAGCTGCTTCCCCAAGAGCTGCTACAATGGCAAAATACTGAATAACACGTTTCGTGTTGACAGTTTTGCCAGCACCGGATTCTCCGCTACAGGAGTATGGAAAAAGTGTACATAGGAAAGGTTTGGATTGATCAGGAAAAAAAAAATATCGACATTGCTTGCTTGCACAAGAAAATATGTCATAGAAAATGTTAACAAAAAACAAAATGTCAAAAATATCAAAAGTTTTGATTTAGAGTCTGGCAGTAAAATGCCTAAAAAATACATATATGTTAATAGTAATTAAAAATGGCCTGCAATGTATAAGTTCAGTTTTCAATAACAAAGCTTCAAAAGATCTAATTAAACATCCATATATGAAACATACACAGATGTGGGACATCAGTGGGGTATTCACAGAACTTTACTTACGTGATGAGCATGGATTGATTTTCACGGTCTGAAAAACAGTAAGAAAGGCTATATCATCAACTACTTCATATAGTCAATATCAGACCTACATTTGGGCATTTTGATTTGAATTGGGCTACAGCTTGTAGTTTGGGCTATTTTTGCGTGTGACAGAGAGGAATACAGACTGAGTGGGCAGAAAAAGTGTTTATGAGTGACTTACTACGCAGCATGTCATTGTAGGCATTGTCTGCTATGGAGTAGATGTGGGGCGGGGCCTCGGAGCGACGTTTGCCTTTGTAGGCAGCGACTACAGGGGCGGTGTAGACGGGCAGCCATTTGTACGGGTTCACTGTCACGCAGAAGAGCCCAGAGTACGTCTATGGAAAGAGACAGAGCCTCTTATGCTACAGTACAGCTGTAGATGTTGCCCCAGATACACTGCCACACCAGCATCATGGGGTCAGAGACAGTTTGTTGAGGCTCACTTGTATAGATTTATCTGGCCCTTAAAACATCCCAGTGCAGGCCTGGTAATCCTATCACTTCACCTGCGCTTACTCACATAGATCATCCAGGCTGCATAGCGCCTGCGCAGGTTGAAGAGCACAGAGGCCTCATTGAGGTGAGTTAGCATGGCCATGTCCTCCATCATGTCAAACTTTGGAGGGTTCATCTGCTGAATATCATCCTTCTTCACTGTTAGGGTCTGTGGAAGTGGGCAAAAGAAAGGAAGTGCTATGACAAGGGCAGCCAGGTAAGACCAGAATATGTCTCATTAACTTTATTATCTGACAATATATGATTATAAACTGTCCAAATGCAACATAACAAATCATAATTCCAGTTGGTTGCGTGCAGAGGAGTATTGAGTATAGCAGTGTTAATATTTACTTGTATGTAAAAACAGCATTCTATGACACACAAACCTTCTTATCTCTGGTCTCAACGATGACTTTGTCTCCGTCAAATTCCTTGATCTCAATTTCGATGTAAGCCTCCTTTTCGTCTGGAATCCATGCGCGCTTTTTACCTGACAACAGACCAAAAATGAAAGATGTCGATTCGATGGACATCGATTTGATTTTGTCATGTGGTAGTCTTGTCAATCATCGCTGCTTAACTCTAAAAAGGCGTAAAATTATAGTCACATAATAAAAATGCAATGGTTGGAAACAGCCTAACAACAACCCCAAATGTATCCGTAACTACCATCAAAAGCTATGGTCTGCGCAGCCAATAACTCCAAGTCCGTTTTGCGTAAAAAAGGTCCAGCCTCCCCGAACTCTTGCAAGTCGAAGCGAGACATAGTAGCAACTCCTCAGGCCGACTGAAGAGCCAAGAAGACAGGTAACTTCTCAAACTCCTTCAACAGAACACAAAAACGCACTTTCAGTATTTAGTAAATCACTAAATATCACTTACGTATTATTGACGTGACAAACATCAGTGTACAAAGTATTCGTGAAAAGTATTTGCGCGTTAAAGAGGGAAAATGCATCCCTATTTTTTATAAACGTTTCAGCAGAATTAGCCTACTAATTTTAATTAAATTCTGTAGGCTACGTGTCGAACATCCAAAAAACAAAGACAAGAAGTGGTTGACTGACCTTAGGGCGCACACAACGGGATAGTAAGTGGTGTAAGAGGTGTGTCCCCTTTTTATTGTCTTTCTCAAGGTCATGGCCAGGGGAGATTTGTCCCTAATTAGCATATGCCACCACCTCCACCGTCCATTGGTCGTTGCCGCGTGTCTCAATTGACACAAAAGGAAAGCAACTTTTTTATCATTGCGCTAACTCAAGCCGGCTATTTTTATAGCCCTGTTATTTGTCGTACTGTATGCACACAGAGGGGTGAGAGAGTCGGGTTGGAGGGAGCGGCCCTTTAGATACCATAGTTTAATTGTCAGCTATGGAACCCTATGTAGTTCATAGCTATTCAATTTGAATGGTCGACTGTTTGCTTATTTGTTGTTATCTCATATCACCACGACCGGGAATTAGCTATTACATTTAAAGTGTCAATGGGACACTAAATAACCGATGAAAATAGGGATTTACTGACAGAAATGTATTTAGTTATGTAACACGTCAATAGCTTCAGTTATCAATTATTCGAAATATTAGTAACCTTGTGTATAGCCTAGACTTGTTCCTGAAAAGTACAGTATTACAAAGAGCTACTAAAAGTGACTGAGATGCCCATGATCTCATGCTGTCCCCACTGTAATTGCATAGCGGCTTTTTTGTTGTTGAGTGCCAACAGGGGTGACTGCCATTGTGTGTGGCCACAGAGGATGCAACCTCAGAAGAGATTATTTCAGGAGCCCCTCAGTGTGACATTAAACATGGGACTATTAATACTTGACACAATATTAATAGAGAAACACCTCTCAGTTTGAACATGACAGCGAAGCTCTATAAAATAAATGCCTGACGTAAAAAATGGATGGATTTTATGTTACAAATGAAAGATGTTGTTCATTTACTTTAATCTTCGCCCATGATGATCTTTGTTAAATTGCAACCATGATTCAGAGTTCTTTATATGAACTTGAAGGCTTCTAACGTGCTAAATGTGGAACACTTAGTATACATGTGATAACGTGGAACATCTTTGATATAATTTTGTCTCTGCCGTAATTCTGGCATGGACAGGCATTAGGGCTGTGCCTTTTAGAATTCTGGCCCCAGTGGATCTGACCTTCAGTCCAGAAGGGGAGGTTGGTGCCTGGTATGAGAGCAGGGTGAGAGTGCAGTGCGATGGTGTGGGCTGTGTGGGGGGCGATCCAGAGGCTCCCAGAATAGACAAAGCCAGCAGGGTCCAGTAGTCCTGATTGAAAGATTGAGTGTTAGGAAGATCAATTGTTTAAGGACTGTGATAGGGACTAAAGCCATGTTGAGTTCCCTGTGTTGTCACAGCAGGAGAAATGGACAGGTATGGTAGCAAGATAATTGAAATTGTGTTTTTTTTGTGTGTGATTATCTTTGTAGCATTCTACGTAGCATTCAAATACATAAGCTGTTGGCAGCCTCGTTTCTATTATAAAGTCTTTAGGTTTTATGGAGACAACTTAGACATCCTGGTGTAGAAGAAGAAGAAGAAGAAGCAGCCATCTTTGTTGATGGCATTATCTCCTGTCATGGCAGGCTAAGAGGTGTTGCCATGATGGCTGAAACTTTATTGGCCATCCGTTAGATAGAGTCCAGAGCTATTCTAAGACAAGGGGCACTTCAGAGTAGTGGAGACTGTGTTATGTACTGTGTCACTTGCCCTGCCGTTAAAAAAGCTGACATGCCGATAGCACATGAGAGGAGATGAATCCCAAAGTCCCTGGTGCTGCTTTAAAATAAGTCCACACACACACACACACCGTGTATGTACTGTAGCGTTGTCCCACAGCACGTCTCTCTGCACTGCAACACTGAAGTCCATAGCAACAGCTGAGTTCCCAAAGCAACAGCTCTTCTTACATCCTGGACATTCCCCACCAAAATCATTTGGTGTTTAATGGAGCCAAGACCTTTTAAATGCTTTTGTTTTGATTATTGGTCATTTGTGAAGCATAGAGTTCCTTTATCAAATGACTGGCTCTAAATAAACCAGACCTCAGTCACAAAGTCAGGCCTTTGACATAAAGCATTGAGCCAAAGTCATAGGCCCACAGTATGTCCACAGCTTGCTTCTCCAACAGTGGGCTGATGTGAATGTGTGCAGCCAATCTTTTGGGACACCAAGGCAAGACCTGAATCCTAGGAATCATCAATGGTATGCTTGGTGGACTCACAGTTGTTTTAGATCATCATGCACTAAATGCCTTTGGGCTTAGACACAGAGATAGAGAGAGATTGGGATTTACGAGTGTATTCCTTTTCACTCTAAACACCTTTTCTATCTATCTATCTATCTATCTATCTATCTATTTATCCATCCATCGTCTGTCTGTCTGTCTGTCAGGCCTGTCTGTCTGTCTCTGTCTCCCCTAGATATATGAACAAAAATAATGTACATAATCTCTGTCACACATACCCTTTCCATCTGTCTTCCGTATACATGTTTACTTCTTAGTCCCTTTACCACTCATTTTAGTTTAGTTTTTTCTCTGATGACAAAACCCACACCGAATATGTTTTGTTACCCCACTTATTATAACTTCAATTGAACCTAAACACGTCCTGACAAAGTCCTGAGATCGCACTTTCAAATATTTCTGTAAGCACCTTTGGGGGATTTTATACAAAACATCGTAGCAACTGTGAGTTTTCAGGCCTTGATTCATTACAGGGAGACAGGGAGACGCACTGCAAACCCAGGATCAAGCCTCACTCATGCTTTTAGCATGTGAGCTCCTATAATGCCTTCACTGTCCCCTTATAGGCCACCACAAGCCAACACAGGCAACAATAACATGAGCTAATCAGTCTTTTAGCAACTTGTTTTGTTGAGATATTTCAGCTATTACCCCTGGCTCCAAACAATGGTCTGTCTCTCTGTCAGTCTGGATCTGTGGTCCAGCAGGGCTGGCCCAGCCCCTGGGTATGTATGGACGCCCTCAGCTGTCTTTCTATTTCTAGAGCATGCAGGCATACCTCAGCCTTGCCAGCCCATCAGAGACAATAGGCATGCTGCCTTATCCAAACACAGGCCCGCAGACAATCTGACGCACTCCAGGATCCCACTGAGAGCCCTGCTCCAGACCCCCATTCAGGTCCAACAACAGGAGAGGGGTTAACAAGGCAGTGCAAACACTTACAGACAAACATCACTCAGGACCTGTGGCATTTTTGACATTGAAGATACAGTAAATGGCTCATTGCGAGTAACGATTTACTTGTGTTTTGTATTGACTTGTCGGCAGCTGCCTGGTACAGTGATGGCACTTTTCTTGGGCATTTGGGGGGAAAAACAAAAAACAAGAATTCAAAGTAATGTCTGTGAGTCCTAAACTGGTCACTTGGGATGCCGCTTGGCTGAAGTTATTCCACGCTACACTTTAAATAGATTTGAAAGGCTGTATGTGTGACTGCTTGTGAGACCTTCATCAATGACCTACAGCAGCATCTCATTGTCACGGTAGACATATGTTTACCTAATTTACAATCAGGCATACCTCTGTTTGTAGGGTCCTTTAACAGGCCCCAGCTTCAGACTGCTTCAATGGACCTCTGGCATCGATTTGGCCCATTTCATGCTTGGATATGAAAAGCTCCAGTGACAATGAGAGACATTCCAGTCGGCTAGTATCACGCAATGAAATAAAGAACATGTGTGACTGGTGCGCAGGGTCTGTTTCACAGTTTACACAAGATTCAGTCTCTCACATATTCCTCTATGCTCACATTTAGATTACACACACACACACACATACAATGTATACTTCACACGTTCAAGCACACAGGTGCAATCACTACACACAGTCAAACACACACCCAGCACCTGTCTGCCAAGGCAACTGCTCAAACACAGACACAACTGGTCAGCTAGTGGTGCATGTGTTAAAGTGTCAAAAATGTGATTAGTTGAAGATAGACACACCCATACAGACAAATTCAGTTCAAAGTTACATACAATGTAGATGAAGTCCTTTCCTGCCACAGTTTGACCAGCAGGGGGCAACACAGTCCAACACTAACTGCCTGGTCCAAATTGTCTGTTTATGTGCACCTTAATTAGCAGACATATCAGGCTGCCAGATTAAAAGATAAAGTAAAAGAGCAACCATTCTGAAAAATATGGCAGCATTCAAAAGGGAATCAAATTGAATTCGATGGCTTCTTCTTGATGATTGCTACATCTGTGTCAGGGTGGGCGTGGCCTCAGTCTGTTCCTGAATGACCTTGTGGTCCTAGCAGAGTCCTAGTGTGTAAGAGCAGGTGAGGTGGGTCCAGAGGGGTAGCCCTCTCCCTGCTCCTTCCAGATCCCCACGCTGGGGGGGGGGGGGGGGGGGGGGGGGGCAGAGGGACAAGCATGGCATCCTGAGAACTGCCACTACTGCTACTGGCAGCTTGCCAGACACTTGGGAAACTGACACTTTGTTTTTTAATTCTCACCCCATACTGAATGTAGCACACAATGCTACACTATTATCAGCTTTGTAAACATTTAGTGGAGAGCCTTTCTCTTGATTGGCAGAAAGGAAAAATGTAACTGGGGCACAAGGAACTTGATAGTCTTTTTACTTGATGATCATATTTATGTTAGGGAGTGGCTGAGATTTGTGATATGAACAGGCTCATTTTCTAAATGTTTGAATTGACGAGATTCAATCATTATTTAACCTCTCAACTGTCATCCTACTTTACCTAGCTGACTGTCTCCACACCAATGCTGCCCTCTACTGGAACAAAGAGACAACCAGATGTCACATGAAAATCATCAGCTTCATTTTCTCCTCTCAACTGCACATCTATGTTGTTTAAAACCAAGGAATCGTGTTTATAAAGAATACTGAATGCGTTAGTATTACACATCATCATGGTAAATATAATTTAGTTTAAAAAAACAAGTTCTGTTCAAACCATCTCTTAAGGCAGCCTTTTTCAACCCTGGTCTACAGGGACCTATTGTCCTGCATGTTTTAGTTGTCTCCCCGCTCCCATACACCTCATTTAATGAATGGGTCGTTTTCAGGTAATGATCCATTCATTTGAATTAGTTGTGTTGGAAGAGGGAAACATCTCAAACGTGCAGGACAGAGATTCCCTGAGGATCACTGTTGAGAAAGGCTGCCTTTACCAACATTAAGCTACATCTGTTTTCATGGGCAATGATATGTGAAGGATCAGATGTTGATCACATGTTTATTGAACAAGGATCAGATGATCAGATGAACATGTNTGAACATCTGTACATGTTTTTGTTTTGTTCCATAATCTAGTTTGTACGAATAAATTCTGACTGCAGTGCTAGGTTTTTACCAGCAGAAGTCATCAGTCTCTCATGGTATTTAAAAAAGTCAGGACTTGAGTCTGGCAATACTGTGGTCAAACTAGGTCAGAAATTTTAATGATATGGTGACAGACATGTGACAGACAAATAAACAAACAGCAGTATTCCCAAGACTGACCCTGAAACAGATCTTTGGTGCCTTGCGAGTTGACATATTGTCACCATTCGGTACAAACTCCCAAGCAATTCAAAACAACAAACATGTTGCGTAAGAAATAAGAGCAGGAAAGCATCATAATTAGAAACAATCCTCAACCATTTTATCAAGTAATGATGTGACCAACAATAATCTCAAAATGGGACATACTAGCGAATGTTCACTTTTCCACAGTCCCATGTTTCTTTTTGTACATTTCTGTTGGACAGGAAGGGGCTATCTGATAGGAAGAGGAAGTAGGAGCGTCCCCCCAGACCCCTCCCAGCGTCCTCGGGCCTCCCCATCCTGTAGCTGGAAGTTTTCTGAGCCAGGAACACCCCCGCTCTCCAGGGGTATGGCTGCCCACTTATATTTTGGTAATCGTCATCCTCCCTGACCTGCTGGCCCGATCCTGGCGCCAGGAGTCTCCGTACCCCCCCCCTCCCCACTCCTCTCCCCAGCCACCCCCGACCCTCAGATAATTCACACCAGCTGTTGCAAGGTGCCTTGCCCACCCCCACCCCTGTATGCACACTTGCCATGTCCGTGGCTTCGGTTCATTAGGAAAATGCTGGCGGGGATTTTGGAGTCTTCTGACTTTGCATGAGGTCTCATGGCAGAACACAATAAATCTAACCTAATCAAACTCCTACTTTCTCTGTATCAAATTTACATTCTTCTGCATTTTATCATACATATTTCTTGGACTTTGCTTTGGCGGAGAGGGTTGATAATTTTGTACCATAGTTATTGTTGACCTTCATTGACCTCAAAAGTATGATTCACCTTCATTGCACTCATTCATTTAAGCAGTGATTCATTCAGGTATATGGGAATGTTTGTCACTCTAAAGTCAGGAAGCAGAGACTGAGGACAGAGAAGAGTCGTCTCACTGTGTTTCTGTAGAGCCATCTATCATTGGAGTCACATGGAGAGCATGTGCACCCTCAATGAACAAGTGATAGTGGGAATACTGTCTGGAGAATAACTGCCAGGGAATGTATGTCAGAAAGAGCAGGACTAGAGAGAGAAAGCCTTCACTGTGCCATAGATAACTTTCCTCCTGTAAGGAGTTTGTGCTGGAAAAACAGGCAGGAAGTGTGTGTGTATATGTGTGCATGTGTGTATATGTGTGCATGTGTGTATATGTGTGTGCAGGATCATGCATACATATTTTTGGTGGGTTTGTTTTTCCTTCTTAAATGTGAGTGTTTTTGGCATTTGGGGGGCTCTGTTTAAAAGAGGTGCCTCTCTGTCTAAAGGCCTAACCACAGTGGGCCTGGCTACAGAGGCACTGGGGAACCTTAAGCTTTTGATCCCCCTCTCCTCACTGCTGAGTAATGGCCCATGAGTGAACTGCTGGAGAAAGAAATACGAAGAGAGCGAGTGTGCATGAGTGAATGGGAGAAAGGGAGATGTTTTTCTGAGGGGGGTTGCACCTAAATGATGTCTGCAGTGCATGGCCGTGGAGTTTGGTGAGAGATGGGGGCAGGATGCCTGTGATCGTCACTGCAAAAAAGCTGATGTGCTCAAACCATCTAGATTTCCTGTGGCATTGGGAGCTGGTGCCTTGGTCCTCTCCTCACTCTTTATTTCTTCAATCTTTATGTCTCTATCCTTGGCACCTTTTAGTGGAAACTGGTCAATGTTTGTTTTTCCAACGATGATGGATGAGGTCAGTTACCTCATACATAATGTTAAAAACTTCAAGGAACCTTGGCAGAAAATTAATCAAGATATTATGTTTGCAACACATGAAACCAGGTACTGATAGCGGTAATGGTTTATTCTTAGATGTTATTGATTCATTCTCATTCGTGTATAGTGTTGCTACTGACTAGCGTTAGTGTGACTGGTAGTGTTATCTGAGCTCCTACCACACACACATGGAGACCACATCAGCAGGAAGCAAGCTTTACATTGAGACCCAGCCGCCCTCTGTTGCATTATGGCTCAGGTTAAAGCCAGTGTCAGAGAGAACAGGTGCTTACAAGTTTGGTTCTTCAGACATCTCATGTGGATGTCAAAGAGGTGGTGGGGAGGGGCTGGGGGGGTCTGGTGGGAAGGACACCACAGTGTAAAACACCGTTTCTCTTCCAGAGCTTTGATCTTAGGTGTGAGAGGTGGAGCTGAGGGACATGTGTCACACATTAGCGGTCTGGTGAGAGTGGCAGCCTTGTCAGAACTCACAGGCTCTGAGAGGTTTGGGTAGACTGGGGAGGATGTTGTGAAAGACCTGCCAGTTGTAGTCTTGCTAATAAACCGAACTCCTTGCCATGAGTGTGAGGGGAGGGGAGGGGAGGGGAGAAAACAGAGCACTGAGTGGATAGAAAGTTCCACAAAACAAAACAGTCATTATTTGTCTTTTGTTGGTGGGTGGCTTTATTTCTGACTGTATTTCTTTGTTTAAGTTTTGCTCCCATTATTCTTTTTGGAAATCGTGTACATATACAAATACATAACACAGGAAGTGGAACAGACAAAACCATTGAAAGGCTCACTTGCCAACAGTCACTCTCTTTAGAGAGAGGGAAATTCAATCCAGATGTCTGAGATCCGAAGTGAACCCGTCAGAGCTCTTGGGCCGTGTTAGTTCCTCCCAATCCCATTGGTGGAGTAAGACTGTTCTGCACTGTCATCAGTACTGTCTGCACGACTAGGTCTTCCCTATAGACATCACTGTGTTGCAGCCAGGAGTCAGAGAAATCTGAGAAAAGGTCTTTCATCTACTAAAAGCTTGTTTTCTAAATGTTCCTGGTCTTCGTGCTTCACCACATTCCTCAAATGTCAGTGTAACTTCCCAGATCCTAACCCCGCAATCGGGTGGCAAATCTCTCAACGCTCCTCCATGGATTGCTTTCTCGTGAGTTGAGAAAATAACAAGCTACAGAGTAATGACTTAACAAGCAACAGGGTAATGGATTCAACATGGATGTGTGTGTGTGTGTGTGTACGTGCGTGGGTGTATGTGTGTGCGTGCATGGGTTTATGTGTGTGTGTGTGCATGCGTACTTGTGTATGTGCTGTGTGTGAGTGGGTGTAGGTTTGTGTGTGTGTTTGTGTTTGACAGAACATGTGTCTTGTCTATTGTTTGTAACTCTTCATACCCCAGAGTAAGAACACTCAGATCTAACTGCAGTTTGTTTGAAAGCCGCCCTGCTGATTAATAGGGCACTCTCTAAATAGATTGTAGCCTTGAGATCCTTAGAGAGTCAAGTCTTCCAGAGCACCAGTGCCTGGTGCGTCATTGTGTGACAGGGACGGCCTGTGGGGTGTCAGTGGGGGTGCAGGGTGTTTTCCATCACATCCAGCTGCTGGCCTCCCACAGAGCCATCAGTGTGCTTATTGTGTGTTGGGGGATTGAATGTGTGTAAGATTGAATTTTAGACACATTTAGGCAGCTGCAAGTGTGGTGGTTGATGTTTTGCGTCGGTCCGACTACACGTTCAAGAGTCAGTGCATCTGTTCGTGGGGCCAGCCCCTCAGCTGTGTGCAGAGAATCTCTGACAAGAAGAGGACAGCACCTTCACCTGAACATGAGCATACTGCTGCCTTGTTCCCACAAGACATGCTTGTCTGTGTCACACTGGGCGGAGTTTGGAGCTCTCAACAGTCAATGCACCTGTGAAACATGTATTGGCAAACGAAAAACCATTTAGATGGTCAATTGAAAGGCGTCCATTAATAAGCCAACCTGCAATCAAACTGGATTTGAAGCCTTTGCTGAGGGTTTTCCAGGGTTATCAGTGAATGTATTGACTTATTGTGTTTTATGGTTTACACTACGTATTTACTCTCACACTCAGGCAAGTTCTAACAAGAAAACAAAAATGTGCATTGCTGCTTTCACAATGATCCCCGATTGCCTGCAGCAACAGCTCAACGTATCACTGCACCTTCTCTGGGAAAATCCTCTCAGGTGCATTCCTTCATTGGATGGCAAACAGGTGTTTTTCTTCTGAAGCTGCAACCCAGATAGTCAGTCCTTAATGGAAGATTGCGTTTTGTTGGTATTTCAAATATGGATGTATCATTGTATGTAAAGAAACATACATTGTTTATTAATCAGGATATATAAGGGATACACTTTTCTTTTTTTCTCTTCAAGACACAACCTGTCAGTTTCCCAACAGCAGGCCACAGGGAGTGTGCGTTGAGGAATGAAGAGGGTACAGAATAGAGGGGCTAGATCAAGATGCTTACTGAGAGAATCTGCTGTTTCCTGTCCCCGGGTACTAACTGGGCTCATTTTTCCCAGAGTTGGACGCCCCTCCTCCCAAATCCCACAAGCCTCCGTGTGAGGCAATGCCCAGAAGGGAGAGAGAGGGAGAGGAGAAGGCTTAGGCGCCATCCGTTCTTCCACCTCTCCCCCACTCTGTGCTTCTCACTGGCACCAAGTCCTCAGCAACACATGTCTCTGATCAAGTGCAGCCTGCGTCATCAGTTAGTAAACTCCAGGCTCCAGGAAAACCAACAGAGAGCACATTCATCCCCGGCGACCCTGTGACTGAGTGTGTGATTCATTACTCTTTAATATGCACTCCATTCCCCCCAACCACTCGACCACCTCTCCAATCCAGCCCTCTGGCATCTCCAGAGCCTGATCACATCCATCATTAGACATACTTGTGGTGGCACTGTTATTGGCCTTGCTGTTTACCTCAAGCAGTGGTTGTCGATGGCCTAGTTACAGATGGAGAGGAATTAATCCATTGCATCTTTACTTCTGAGTTAAGACGTGCTCCAGCTCACCACTGGCTAATGGCAAACAGAGGAATGGGGACTGTTTTCCGTGGCATACAGAATGTTCCAACTTCGAGACAAGCACAATGTAGCAATAGCTTATAATAATTAAAGAGAACTGATTTTCTTGGAAGAGAGAGTAAGATGTTTGTTAATATAAATAAACTTGGAGAATTATGGGGGCAATGAATGAGGCTAAAGGTTTGTTTCTATCAAAACATTTCCCTTTCTGTCTGCTCTTTAAAATATCACCATAAATACTGCAGCGGGGCTCGTTCCATCTCAACTTGCAACTTGCTCGACTTAGTTCATTCCACATGTTGTACTTTCCTGCATTGCAATGTGTTGAAATAATGACAGACCCCTTGAGATATTACGGAGAGAGGGGCTGTAGCAGGGAAACACAGACATGGGCATGCTCCTGAAGGACTGGCATGAAAAGGTCTGGAGCTACTGAGGTTTCAGTATGGGGCTGCAATGGTGGGTTGTCCTAGGAGAGCTGGCCCCAGGCAGACTGTGTCACAGGCGCAGGATGAGTCCTGTTTATGGGAGGCTGACAGCTCCTTCCTGTATCCCAGGCCCTGAGCCTTGGCTTCTGCTGCACTGAAGGCTAGTGTCTCCCTCTTCTGTGACTGACTCGGCCCTTGAGCAGGCGTGGGTGGGACAGGGATGGGGGGATGGGACATGGTGCAGTGGCAGTAGGCAGTGAAGGTTAGCAGCAGCACTTGAGCTGCCTGGCCTCTAGCTAGCCTGCTTTTTCAGGGTAAAGTAGGCCAATGTAAACTCCTACTTCCTGTCGGTCTGTCTCAGAGGGGGTGAGATGATCCTCCTGTGAAGAAGGAGGGCTGTAGCTCTGCAGGGATATTTCACTGTTAACACACAGACAGTATATACATAAATAGATACACAGCAACAAAAAAACAGGCAGAGAGAGAGAGGGGAGAGGGGGTCTGAGAAAGAGAGAGAGATCGTCTGAGAAAGAGAGAGAGGGAGAGAGAGAGAGAGAGAGAGAGAGAGAGAGAGAGAGAGAGAGGTATACACAAACACAGTGGGGTTCTGGAATGTTAAACACATGCTTTATGGCATAAATAGCAGCCACTTTTGGTAAATTACAGTGAGTGCTCTGGCACTGGGAAGCCAGCAGCAGGAAAAAGTTCTCAAATTTCACATTGAGGCTTTCCACTCTCCCAAAGGAACGAGTCGAGGAGTCATGTTTTCATTTCTTCAAAAAGACATATACAAATACACTCAGTAACTCTCAGTTCTATTAAAGGTTATGAACTAGTGGCTTGCTTTCAAAACTGGACCATTTCGTTTTCGTGGCAGCAGTTTAAAAGTATTTCAGACTGTGATTAATAAAATGGTAGTGAGTCAAGAAAAGAGGCTAGATCAGAGTTGAGTCGGTCTAAAGGTTAGTCATATTGATTTTACATGCGAAGTTACTTCATAGGTTTTGTACCAAGCCCTATGGGCATGCTAACAGTATTTCATGAAAAACTGTCCATACAGAGAGAAGCATTTTATGGCAACACATCCTGTCAAGGACCCACAGTAAATTAAAAAAAACGTAGCTTACAGCAGAATTTCAAACGGCACAACCACAAGTAAAGTATTCCTTAGACTAACAACATTAGAAAACTTCATCAAACGCTATGCCCATATTTCCCTGGTTAGCATTGAAATGGGTTTGAAAATGTGTGGCTGGAGCAGGCAGAGACTCAGTGGAACAGCTTACCTCATCCCAGGCCCACACACCCTCATCCCTGCTCAATGACTAGACCTGCACAGTCAAGGAGCCATGGGAACTGGCTGGGCAGACTCTGACTCACTGTCTAGGCTACAGTACGCTGGAGGAGGGTCTCAGAGTAACACTCCTCCAAGCTGAACAGGAATAGGAAACCTGGACCATGGTGAAATCAAGTTCATGTCAATTTGCCAACAACAATGCCTGCTCCAGACAAGAATCAAAAATGAACTTCATTGATCTTCATCATGACACCTCCATGTGCACCCTCAATTTCTTTCTCTATTTCTCTCACAGACACACACTCACACACACACAGCTGCAATGTTTGTACAGCAGTTAGAGGGCTGTATAGACGGTGGAGACGTTAGGCAGGTGCCCTTGTCCATCCCTCCGTGTGTTCACCTGCACACCTGCCCTCCGCTGAACAGCCTTCTTTTCACTCTCCATCAAAGCCCAACCCAGATGACATGTTGACAGATAGGTGAGTAAAACATTCATTGGTAGGCATGCGTTAACTATGCAAATTTGTTTTTGCGCGTTACATTTGGAAACTTTTAGGAGCTCATAAACATTTCATCTGTGAGGAGAGCTCTTTAAATGCCTTCCATTTGAAAACAGGATAGTATGGTTTGCATAGTGCAGACTAAACAATTCCAACCAAGACCTTTTTTTATAAACATATAAATTAGTTTATTGAATGCAAATTCATTTGCTATGAAATACATGAAATACAAGTGAGAAGACAAACTCAGTACAAAATGAAATCCAACTACATTAAATCTGGACATTGCACGGTAAAACATCACATAAAACATTAAGGAACTTTGAAAATTATTTTCTGTAGTCAGACCTACAGACAACCAAGTCTGTGATGTAAACATTTCAGACATGTTATTTGATCCCAGCCATGAACCATTTCTGAATGTTTGATGCTTGATAGTTTTAATACTGCAAATAGATGTTTTAAAAACACAACAACTACCAACTGAGGTAAGAAGGCACATCTTTGGTTTAAACATAATACATTAAAACTAGTTTATGTTACAAATTGGCATTGAAATCAGATACCTGCCATTTAACAGGATCTAGAAAACACTGTGGTAACCTAGAGTGCATGGATAAAATTGTCATCCAAAATATCTACAGCAATGTGTAGGAGCACAGTCTCAATGACAATTGCTTTTCCAATCTCTGAAAGACATCAGATTTAAAAGGGGGCTTGTCGTCAAAACAGAGGTTTAAATCAAATCTAGCAGAAAAAGCCCACAGACAGACCAACTGACGCTATCCTTTTGTTGTGACTTGCTTCCTCTTTTCCTGACAAACTATGGCTGGTTGAAGTCACCTGTTATCAGCTCAGTGAAGGTCGGGGCCATTGCACCTGTTGGCACCTTGTCGCTCCACACCATAGCATGGGGACAGCTGCGTGCGTGTGTGTGTGTGTGTACGTTTGTGTCATGCTGAGGGATGTGACCCACCCACGCACCCCTACCTCTCTGCAGCTGTGTCTGGGCTGTGATCCTGGGCTTGCCGGCACCGAGGAAGAAACAGAACAGACTTAGAGGAGCACCAGCTCCACTAACCCCCATGAGCCCACAGTATTTTTGGTCTTTGACAAAAATAAAAAAAATACATTTGAACTAGGTCAAGGGATGTATTACACACTTCTGCTTGAAAAAAATGGATGGGTTTGGATTAGGTTGTGTGTTCCTCTTCTGTTCAAAATGGACTACAAGCAGAGTAAGGAGGAGGCTGTTCAGGGGGAAAGTCCCCCACCGCATAAGGTCCATGGTGTCTGCAGGCAGACTAAAGCAGGCTCCTGTTGTCTTGCTGTCTAAAGGCTGGTTTGGTATACACTCCACCCACCCTTCCAACAACCCTCCCATGGTCCCCATGGGTTCCTCCTGCCTCCGTCAGGCCCTCATGCTGTGGAGGAGCAGCAACCGGAGACACTGTGCTTCTGAAGGAGGGACATGCGGCTGAAGGTGCGAGAGCACACGCCACACTGGTACTTCTTCACCTCAGCGTGAGTCTGGAGGTGTGCACGCAAGTTGGAGCGGTCAGCAAACGCCCGGTTACAATGTGGGCAGGAAAATGGACGTTCCCCTACAAAGGAGATGAGCACACATTAGAGGCACATCACAGGACACTATTGTGACCACTGCCCTATGTCTTTGTATGAGGTCTTTTGAGTAGCAAAAAAGCGTGAAATGGTTACCCTCCCAGGCTTCAACAGGGGCTCATTGACACCTCATTGTATAATTCTCAACTTGTTTGAAAAAGTTAATGAAGGTCAGGCTAGAAGGACCGGGGCCACTTGAATTAGCATGATTAAATCAGTGGTGAGTAATGAGATTAGTACTCCAGCAGGTTGCTGCTGGTGGCCAGATTGATAGAGTGGTGCTTCCAAGATCTCTTTGACCCTTTCATCACAATGTTATCCAATTCTGTTGACACACCACAGATAAGATAGGTTGTAGGCAGTCATTGTTGTTGCAAGGGTACAACACAATGAGTGATAATTAAAACAAGTTTCGAAGCGTCTCTTTGTGATTAAGTATTTTTGTTCCACTTCACAGCTAGTGTTAAAATGAACATATTAGGAGTAATGGATGCTTTGGCCTGCACAATTCTACTAAACTATAATGACAGTTCCTACCGACTACTTAAACGACGAAAAAAAACAAAAAACAATTCATTGCATTTCTACATTTGAGAAAGAATCAGAAGGGGATTACGAAAGACGACTATTTTATTTTGGGGGCAGAAAATGCTCTGGGGGTCTTACCTGTGTGTGTGCGGATGTGACCACGCAGCAGCCAAGGTCTGGAAAAGGCCTTTCCGCATGTGGTGCAAACACAGGGCAAAGTATGCGAGCGAATGTGCATCTTCAATGCCCCCAGGCTGGTGTACTCTTTAGGGCAGTGCTTGCAAAAGAAGGCAGGCCTGGCTGCAGTGACAGGGGCCTCTCTCTCCTCTTTGGCAGGGCCTCCATGGCTCTTGGCGCTGTTACGTTTGGGTCTCTGAGGGGGATGATAGCTGTCTTCTGGCTCGGGGCTGGGGGGGTCAGATGTTCGGCCTTCGTCTTCCTCCCCACTGCTGCTGGCACTGCTGCTAAGACTGGAGGGGGAGCTGAGGTCCAGGGGCCCAGGGGTGGGGGAGGGCTCTGTAGGGGACTTGGGGAGGTAAAGGGTTGGAAGAAAGCTCATATCCCACACCAGTCCCGTTGTGTAGCAGGTGGAAGTTGATTCATTGTCTGCTGATGCAAGTTCTCCTAGAGGGAACCTATCCAATAAGGCAACTGTAGACAATGAAGGGTTTGATTAGATCACGTAAATAACCATCACAGCAAAAGCCAAATCAAGGGCACAGCCAAAAGGCTTCATGGTAAACATTTTTACTTTGCAACATTAGCAAAAACGATACCTGCCAAACCTCTCAGCGGTGTATTCTTGTAAAATTCGCTTACATTTGTCTACATGCACAAAAGCATTAAAACTCAAACCAAGCAATTTCATGGAGCGTTTCCTCCCACGTATTCACAAGTGTTTGCATGAATGGTAGCACTGTATCGTTGCAGTTAGCAGGAAAGTGTTGTAGCTATTACTTCTGTAGTAGACATAATCTGAAAACTGTGATCAAGGTAAGAAAAGTAGAACAAAGCGTGTTTAAGCAAGAAATCCTCATTGTTATAAAGAATATTTAATTTCATTCCTCAACTGATCAACCCCAACATAATTGATAAAACAGGTGGCCTACACTGTTTTACGCAATTATATTATCATTTGCAATGTAACACTAGTTTGAAAAGTTTTCTTACCATTTTGACACTCCAGTTCACTGTAGTTTGGTTTTTTATTAGCGAAATACTTTTTAACCAAGAAAGAGCGAGGCATTTTTCTTCTTTGGTATAGCCTTGCCTGTGCGTAAAAGTATCCAGCCGTCACAAACTAAACAAATCTTCGTCTTAGATCCGCAATAAAATACCCTCTGAAAAGAAAAATATGACCACCAAAAAGTCCACCGTTTCTCTGCGTCTGTCTGCAAAATCACTATGCGACGTTTCCAACATGAGTTAATGAACGCTATTCTACTGAAATACTCTGACACAACCAAGGGGTGTGCACACCCGCAGGGCACACCCCACCTCCTATATCAATGGTGTGAGCACAGGAAAGAACCAAAGTTAGCTCTCTATAACAAAACTAATGCCTCAGAGTGTTGCTATGCCACCTTGGTGTTTGTAAAGAAACACCGAGCCAACTGCTTAATTAAATTTCCCAATCAGACTAATTGAACGGGACAAATGTAATTCCAAAGCTCTGATTTGTGTTGCAACTTTCAACTATAGCAAGTCAAAATGATTTTACGTAGATCTTACACATGTAGTTTTATTTTGTCAGATGAAGAATTTGAGCTTTCTGAAATGGAAGAGTGAGGACTGATAAAAGTCTTAAACGTTCAAATTCTCCATTTCAATTGGCTTCATCTACAATTACACCTGGAAATACAATTGCTTGTTTACTATGTCAACTATTGTTTTTCACGGCAAGAGGGCTGCAAACATCAAACACGCAAGCATGACACTATAGTATTATACAGTATATCATAAAGACAATATATGACATTAGCAAATACTTTGTATTTACACCTGGCACACAGTGCACTGATGTGGTTTAGAAGTCAGACTACGACACCACGTGTTATGTTTTGGTAGTGTCATAGACGTAATATTATGGCGCGTTCATGGGTTTCTTGTGTTCATACTAAAGCCAGTATAAAACAAAAGATCAATCGTTTTAACCATACAATCGTTTCATAATTTTACACTATTATAAATTATGTGGTCCTATATTGCAAATACTAAAATGATAGAAAGGATGTCTGTATGTGTGTGAGAAAAACAGAGAGAACGAGCTAATTGTGACTTTTGTTTTGTTTCGTTATAAACCTTTATATTAGTCTTGCATGTATAAAATATAGAGGAAAGATATGTCTTATCTGGTAGTGTTTGTACTGATTGCACATTTAACAATGGCATGTTTTCCTGTCCATGCACCTGCTATGCACAGCTAGACAGTGTTCTGTCCAGAGGTATTCATACATGTCACTGTCAGGCAAGTTAAATCCCACTGGAAAGTCAAATTCAAGTGTTCTTGTTTCTGTCTATAAGCGATTTTCAAATATGGCCCCGCCCTCCTTTTATTTGGGTGCGGGTCGATTTACCATATGCCAAAACCGTTAATTCAGTAATGCACCACCACCCCACTACCCCAACAGACTGCCAAACCCAGACCCATTATAAAGCCACATTTAGAGCCAATCAGATTTACAAAGTAACCACAACTGTTTCTCTTAGCTGCAGCTGCTTGCAATTGTAACGTCAAGTTGCTTGACTTGATTAGAGCTAGAACTGTAGAACAGACTACATTAAATTGTCAATGTGAAGAACAATGGTGTGGCCTAGTTGTCGCTTTAACTGCAGGTTGAAAATAGCTGGTGTTGTAAAAATAATAAAGTGTGGGCTATATTTGATGCGCTAGCTGTGTCTTGGGCCAAATTGGGCTGTTTTTACGTATTTCATCAACTATGATACAAAAGATACATATATATGAAAACTGTAGCCAATGTAGAACATGTCGAAGCTCCGTTACTGTAAATTTGGTTCAACAGTAAGCTGGTCTATACCATTTTTCGGACAGCCGTTGCTACCCCATTCTGATTGGTTGAATACCTCGAAAGGGTGGGGAAAGAGGTGGTCTTACGGTTGCTGTGGTACCATGATCAGCTGTTTGTTATATTTTGAAATAGTTGCAAAGCCTCCAATGAAGAGCATGACACTTTGTGGAAGGCACTGGTAAGAAACGCTCTTACATTCAGATTTGAACTGCTTATAGTAATGACCTTTTTGGTTCACAATGCAAATCTAATGTTGATCTGGCTTGTAAAATATTGTTGATGACTTGATAAATAGGAATAACCAAAAATACGCCTTTCTCTAAATCAAGGTAAGAATTCATCGTGTTTTCCTTTCACTCACTGTCTAGACAAAAAGGTCATTAATATCACGATGATCCGTTACTAGTCTACAAAGCAAACTGATGTGAGGAAGGGTACAGTTTCACCCTCGAAATATTGTTTCGTCTCAACTGTGTGTTCCCAATTTAGTCTATGTACAATAGCGAATTATCTATTATTTATTATCTATTTCTATTTTCTCATTATAAACAATGTCTCTAGTTATGTCACATGACATAACGATAATTTTCTGTCCCGATTTTCTTCAGCTGTGCTGAATATAGGACTACATATTGACTGTGACGTCGGCTGTAGCATGCAAGTGTCCAGGATGTTTTGTTTTTTGAGCCACTCCCCTGACATGCACAGGACAACGAATGATTCCTTTCATAATAATGGTCCTTTCTGCTGTCTGGGAAAATTAGTGTTTAGGATGAACACAGTACCTATTGACTAGGTGTCTTCGATGTGGTCGTTTTTTACTGTGAAAACTCTTCATGAGCTATTCAATATATTTCATTCTGTAGTAGAATTAAGGGACTTTTGTTGGTCAGTAGTTGTAAAGGGAGCATATCTCTTACCCCCTAAACGCCTGCGTGACACTTAAAGTCAGATAGTACATGATGTACCTTCCAATCCAGCACTGCTGCCATATCAGCTTTAGGAGTAGCTTTGAACATAAGATGGAGCCACGGTACATTGCTACAATATTCATACCAACTAAACTGTTTATATAATGTTTAAGGAAAACAGTTTAGTTAGTTGGTGTATATATATATATATATATATATATATATATATATATATATATATATATATATATACAATATATATATACATGTATCTATATACCAGTTTTCCTGTGGAGCCCTGAACAAGTGTCTTTAGGATGTACAGCCCTGCAGGAAGAATGATGATGTTACACTAAGAGGGAGATTATCATGGCCTTTCCCCTATAGCATGTAGCAGATGGGCCGTTGCAAAGGGACACTGCAGGGGTGCAGTGGGTTAAGTGTTTAAACCTACATTTGTCTAACTGACCAATCACTGGCCACTGAGGTAAACGGACTCATGAGTGCAAAATGTATGTGCCTAAAATAAATAAATCCCTCACAAAGGATTCATAAGGGAGATCTTAGGTTTTAAATCAAGGACTGAACCTCATTTTTTTTTAGGATCCATGATATTTTGTAAACTGTGAGTATGTGGTTTGGAGCAGTTGAGGACATGTACTTTCCCTCCTTCTTATCCAGGCCTTTGTGAGGACAGATATTTCCACCAAAAGCCTCTGTTGCTGCACTGAAGTGTGAGACTCCTGCCAAAATAAAGGAGAGGAGAAAGACTGGAGAGCACAGGCCACTACCTCACAGCACTACCATAACACTGCCCAGACATGTTGAGAAGACTCTCCCACCTGTTCTTTGGAGGAGATGAGGAGAGCTCTAAGGAGCTCAGGACACCGACGCCTGGGGACATGGACGAGGAGGGGTGGCTTCTGGTCAGCCATCATGGTCTGTGCTCTAATGATGCTGTGTCTCCATACTTGGAAATGTAGCCCTCACAAAGAGATATATTGAAGATGTTAATACGGGATGTTTTACTATGGAGCAAGGGGTTATTTTTAAGTAGGAATGAATGTTGACGATAACATAATAGTTTTTTGTGCTATAAGTATGTGATCATATTGATTGTCTGGGTATTTGAGGCCGAAAATGTGTTGTAACTCCTTGTCCTCCTGTGTCTCCATAGAAGCCATCAGCGGCATGAACACAGTTGAAGATCAGGCTGTGGAGCTGCCTAGCATGTCCATCTACACGTGTCAATCCATCCCTGGTGTCACTGAGGAGCAGGAACCAAGGTTGGAAACTGATGTGGGGTGAGAGAAGCTGACAGAATGCAAGCTGGATAGATACTGGAGGAGGAGTTAGGGTGTTAACGTTGGCACAGTGCAAAAATCAGATTAAAGTTCAGGTTCTGCTTCTGCTTCTGGAGATTGTCTGTACATTTGCAATCCAAGCCGTTCCATGTTTGTTGCGTTTGGCTATTTACCATCGGAATGTCTAAATCACTGTTTCAACCATGCTTACCTGACCCGGATCTCTCCACAGGGTGTCAGAACCAGATCTCCCAGTCCAAAGAAGAAACACACCCAGCCGAACAGTGCGTGGGTCTGTGTCCCAGGCCTGGCCTCTGACCAAGGTGACGCACGTTGCCCGGGTCCAGAGAGCTCAGGCTCATTCAGACCGCCGTCATCTCGGACGGAGCGGCATCCATCGGCAGAACTGCGTCCGCCAGCGCAGCCAGCGTCACTCCCCTCGCTCCCACACCGCCACCCTCCACCAGCCAGGCCATCGCAACTGCAGTCACTGAGACAACACTGCCAGGATGCTGCAACATTCAGTCTTAACCATGTTAAAACACTTGCACAAACAGTCACACACACACACGTGAGCATAACTCCAACACACACATTGAAACACACATATTGTACGATTCAATTGGATCCGCAACACTTTCCAGCATTGCAAAATAAAGTCATAATCCAGGAAAGTTCACTGTTTACTTGTGTAGATAAGATACCCCAAAGTCTGTACACTCTGTTTTCAAACTATGTTACTTGTAATTGTTACTTGTTCATTGGCAGCTTTTCAACGTACTGTTGACGTCATAATGAATGACTTTGTTGTTAAATAAATGTGTTAATGTTTTATGTCTATGCAAAATATTAATGACATAACAATTACAGCAGGATAAATGATAGACAAAAGGTTATATGCATACTGTATGTTGTCAAACTGTGCAACCCTTTTCCACATTTTCATATAGCAATAAAATGGATGGACAACGTTTTGTATTTGCCTAATGTCCTTTGGGTCTGCTGATGTGTAACAAACATTGTGAGCATCTTGATATTCATGTACAATTGACTTAAATGTATACAGTACAGAATCATCTTTTAAAGATGTTCAATGAAAACATTGTCAGCCACATGTTCCTGTGACTTTTCCTCCAGGGAACACCCTAGTGCAAAACCTCTAGTGTATCTTTGATATAAAATGATGGTTATGGCAAATAACCCAAATTCGTTTATCTATTGTTGTGGTAATCCACATGCAGAGAGTGTTCACTTCTGAAGATGCATACAAATGGTTATTTTAAGATACATGTGAAAACGGTCCCGGATCAAAACAATTGTTTTGCACTTCCTGGCAGAATTTTGATTTGTTATTCGTTTAAAATACACAAGTACAATGTCTTCCCATTAATACCAAAAATCAAATTAATTCTGGATAATAATGCAATTGAAAACTGACACCAAATAGGCATATACATGAAACCAGAGGTCAAGTATTTTACTATGATGTGTGGTGAAGGAAACATCAACGATGACAGTAATAAGAAAGTATGAAAGTAGTCAATATAGAGTACAGAAAATGTACAGAAAATATTAACAATGCTGTCATGTGATTACAATTATAATCAGTCCTGACAAGGTCCTAATGGAGAGGTAATCAATCTTGGCTAGATTTTTATCATCAGTAAATAAATAAAAGCTCATGCAACTGTCACCTCATGCAGCCGTCATGTGATGAAGGCGGGGATCATTGAGTGGGAGTTGCTTTGTCACGGTCGCAATCAGGTGAAGTGCATCGGTTGGTTGGGTTAGTACTAGACTTCCTGGTTGAGTGGTATATTCGTCAGAGAAAGTATTTTGGAGTCAGATGATTGCCAAGCGCGGCGAAGTTGTTACTATTTCAACGCATTCATAAACGGTAAGATTTTTTATATATATATATTTCATAAATATATACCACTATAATCTTATATATCTAAATAATATAGACACTTTCTGCAAATATGTAATTAATAAAAAGGGTGCTCTTAAAAGTGATTTTGGTGAGATAGCATTAAGTAATGAATGAAATCAGTCGAGTTCATTATGGATACAAATCCATTAGGTCAAATAATTAATTACTGAACGATATGCTTATACTTGTTGCACTATCCTGCTACAGTAAAGAGAATGATGAACTTTTGTGTGTTCATAATCTATTTTTTAGGTTATGAACAAAGATTCAGCTCAGGATTGAGTCGTGTCTAATAGTTTCTAAATGGAGACCAAAGGAGAAGTTAAGGACATGTTTTTCATTGTGACTCGGGGGAAGACTGGAAAAGGATTTTCCAGAGGACACATTGGCCATGTGGAAACAGAGACCCCGTCGGGGGAGCTGATGGGACTGGTGTATGGAGGGGGCAGCGGTGCCGGCAGTATCAGGAGCCGAGGTGTGGTGAAGAGGGAAGATACTTACCTGCTCTCCCGTCACCAGGCCCAACTACTGCTGTTCGTGTCCCCCCCCAGCAAGCGCCTGGAACTCCTGTGTAACCCCCAGCTTTTTGCTGCCATCTGTCAGCTGGCACAGGATGACCTGGTGGTACTGAAGTACAAGAAGGCTTACCACCCTGGACTGGTTAAGAACTTGATGCAGATTGGTAGGAGAACCAAGGAGAACCAAGGAGACCTGCTGATGTTGGGCTTTGAGGTTGAGTTAGTGGTGAGTACTTGTGGAGCCGATCAACTCATCACTCAATGTAGGTGTCTATAAAGCATAATGATACACTGTATGTCAGGTGAATGCAACACTCCAGCAGGAGACAATAATGTGACGATGCCTCTCTCCTCTTGATCATGGAAATCCAGATTGTTACCTTTTACATAACCCGTGATCTTGATAATGCTGCAGGTGATTTTAGTACTGTAGAGTAGTGCCCATACTTTCTTTCAGTCAGTGAGACTACAATCAGCACACCTATTGGGATCTTACACGTTTGATTAGAAATGGAAATTTCCTATACTTCTGAGCAGGACGCGGATCAGCTGACATCATCTAAGAAGCCTGCACCTCTACCCCTCTTCAGCTCAGCCGACATTGTCCAAGTCCTTCCTGCCTGTTCCAAAGGGCTTAACTGGAAAGATGTGCATTTTGATGGTCTGTACATCATCCTCATCATCATTTGTACATTACCACTGAGTTTGTTCAAGTAATGGTTTGTGTCTCTATCTATTGTCTTTAATCTGTTGATGTAATGGTATGTTATGTAAGTGTTCCCTTCCAGTCCAAATTCATAGAGAGATTGTCATCACCTTCTAACAAAACACATTTTGAGAAAGCACTTGTGACCAAATTGCTTGCATACTTGTACAAAAGCACACAAGGGTACACGTACACATCCAGTTAAACTGGCTCATCAAGGATTTATCACATGTTTTACAGCATGCTCCAAATTCTCATGGGCATAGTCCGGTGACAAGAAGACATTAAACCCATATGATGTTTTTCTCCTTTCCACCTCCCTACACCCTCCCCTCCAGGTCTGAACAGAAAGACTGTGTCACGGATCAACTCCATGCCTAACATAGGGTCTCACAGGCAACATGTGAAAGAGAGCCAGACAGACCATGAGGTCATGCAAATCCAAAACCCTAAACTATCACAAATCCCATATGAAGTGGGATCCATGGTGGAGGTGATGTCCAACACAGGGGTCACTGTGTTTGGCGTGATCCAGTGGATTGGGGCCCCTGAAGGGAAGAAAAGCAATTGGGCAGGTATAGAACTGGTGAGTAAACCAGTACAGGGTAGTCAACCTGTTTATAGTATTTAACTGCTTTTAGTTATTAATTTATATAACACTCAACATTTTGACTTTTTCTTTTCTTTAAGGAGTATGAGGTGAAGGGATGCTCTGATGGGAAGTATAAGGGACAACGATATTTCTCTTGTAAGGACTCCAGTGCTTTGTTTGTACCACTCACAAAGTGCAGCCCTGATAGGAGGTTCTTGTACTCTCACACTGGAAAGGATATCCTCAGGTGTCCAGATATCTCCCCAGGTTAGACACTCCTGAGAGTTCTCCATCTGTTCTCTTTCACTGTTTCTCTTTCTCCTGTGCTCTCTTGCTTCTCTGTCTCTCAACCTCTCTTTCCCTCTCTCTCTCTCTCTCTCTCTCTTTTTTCTCATGTACTCTGTCTCTCACATGCACAAACAGTACACACTGTAAATGCCCATACATTGGAATGACATACATTCCACTTTAGCAGTTCCAAATTGGTGCACAATAGACAAAGATGATGTGTTTGTTGCAGTCCCTTCATTGGGAGAAACGGAAGGGGATGCCCCACCTATACCTGAGTCGGAGGTGCAGTCTCTGCTGGTGGGGAAGATGAAGGGGATCCAGGGGCACTTCAACTCCTGCTACCTAGATGCCACTCTGTTCAGGTACACCTGGGCCATCTGGAACCCTTCTTTCATCTCAAATCACACCCAAAGAAAGTGGTTGTGTTAACACATATAAACAAAACTGAATGGCTGAAAATGATATTTGGTCTCCCCACAGTCTGTTCAGTTCTTCCAAGACCCTGGACAGTCTCTGCCACAGTCCAGCTGACACAGAACACCACATATCTCACACTCTCAGGAAAGACATAGTGAACCGTTTACGAAGGTAGAGTCCCTTAATGCAAGTGTTGTTTTCAACAGACATCAGGGCATCTTATTGAGTGTGTTGTGTATTATGTTATGCTGTGTTTGTGTTACTGTGACCAGCATAAGAAATTATCTTTACACTGGGAACCATCTTTGTCCTCAGACATGGCTTTGTCCCCGCTGATAGTGTGATGAACTTTCGTAGGCAGCTTGGTTGTAACAGCTTTGTAACAGAGGAGAAAGGTATGTGGAGAAATGTAACACATTTTGTTATTTAACAAATGGTTATTTTGTTGTGTATATTTGGCAAGTATATGATGCTGATTGAACAGTGTTACTTTGCTTCCCTCAGACCCTGAAGAGTTCATCACGGTCCTTCTTCAACATGTGCTTTGCATTGAACCCTTACTTAAGTTCAGGTCTGAACCTCTCCTCCGTGCTTTGAGTTTTTATTTGACTTTTATTGTCTTCTAGACAATAGTAGACGTCTGTCTACTTTTGTCATCTACCTTTTATAAATGGCATAACTAATATGTTTGCGTCTCCCTCCGTTTGCTGTATTTAAAATAACACCTAATTTCTCTCTCTAGACTTTCTACACATTATAGGTTTGCTCTGCAGTTGTTCATGTGCTGTTTTCTTGGTCTCAGGTCCTACTCTGGCGGGTCTCAGGTTGCCTACACCTTCCAGATCATTCTTGAAAAGGAGCAGGTGGGACAGACACCTACTGTCCAGCAACTTCTGGAAGCCTCCTTCCTGTCATGTGACCTTAAATTTGAGGAGGTGGGTGCTGTTGATATTTCAATTCAGAGCTCTGTCAACAGAGCTGTGTACCTTGTGGTCCCCCACAAAATAAGGATTGTGTCATCCTTAACAGTGCAGTTACAGTCTCCACTTTTGTGCTTCTCAGATCCCATCTTGTCTCATGCTCCAGATGCCAAGGTTTGGAAATAAGTACAAGATGTTCCCCCACATCATTCCCTCGACAGAGCTTGACATCACAGATCTCTTGTACAACTGTGAGTTGAACCATTACCCCAGTTTTTAATCCACAGTTTCTGTAGATTCTAAATACAGTACTGTTTTATGAAGACACATATCCCATAATTCTCAGTTTGAGAGACTGATATCCTGCATTTCTTCACAGCACCCAGAGATTGTTTCCTGTGTGGCCGATTAGCAGAGTATGAGTGTCCCCAGTGTTTACAGGACCGCAGGCTTCAACCAGGAAAAATCAAACAATATTGTGCTACCTGTAAAACACAGGTGTGCAAAATATGAAAAACTGATTTTTACTAACATTCAATACACACTCAAAAAGCAGTAATAAATGTAAGGATGTCCTGTCTCTATACTCAAATTGCCATTTCCTTCAGGTGCACACCCATCCCTCCAGACTAGATCACTGTCCTAGAGCCCTCACAGTGCCATCAGGTGTGCCAGGAGATGGCCCTATTCAAAGACATAAGATGCATCTGTTTGCTGTACTTTGCATCCACACAAGCCACTACGTGTCTTTTGTGAAATATGGCCCCAACCCTCACTCCTGGCTGTTCTTTGACAGCATGGCTGACAGATGTGGTGAGATTGATTAAATTGGCTGTTACAATTTACGACACTAGTAGACTTTACGAGAAATGATGTGTAAGGAAACATATTGTTGACACTGTAAACTCTTTACTGCAAAACATTGTGCTATTTGCAACGTGACTTACTCTTTAACTGTACCTGACAGTCAGATGGCAGTGAGATTGAGATGTTGTTTTATCAAACCAAATATTTAAATATATTGCTTCTTATTTGTCTTCTTAGGTGATGACCAGACTGGGTACAACATTCCAGAGATCAGAGCTTGTCCGCAGGTTGGTGATTTCTTGTCTCAGGCGGAGGACAAGCTTGTGTGTGCTGACCCTTCCCAGGCAGGGGAACCTGTCCGCAGGCTACTTTGTGACTCCTATATGTGTTTATATCAAAGTGAACCCATGGCGCTCCATAGATAAAGCAAGCAGAAGAGTGAGACACGCAAGTAAGAACTTGGTGTTCTAACAACAGGCCCTTAAATAACCTTGATGGTTGAGTCTGCATGCCTGAAGTAGGTCATCTTAACAAGATTCTGAAAACACTGTTGATAAGCAGGAGAGAGCTAAACTTCCATTGGAAGGGAATGCTTTTATAAATAAAATGAAAATGTCCTGTCAGATATTTGACTGAACATGACTAAGCAGCGTTTAGAATATGTTCTATCTCACATGCCAATAAAGATTTTTTCACTTTTTTTATTTTTATTGTTTCCATACATATTTGATATTGTACTCTCTAGATTAATCCTTAAATGACCTTTTGGACATACTTTGGAAACACTTAGATATTAATCAAATCTACTGACATTGAAATGTACTTTGAAACTCTGCAGTGAATTTAAACAAAATCTCAAACAATGAACTATATGAGATACTTGTATGGAAGAAGACCTATGTTGGCCTACACTACACTGCATGGCAATACTGCACAATACATGGTGATATCCTCCTAGTTTAGTATAATACCGGTAATATACACTGTCACTAAAGTCACAAGCACAGCATATTTTATTGCACAGAGCAAATGTTAATAAAAGAATATTCTGGAAGTTTAAATTGTTTTAAATAACAAAACATGACCAATTTTCTTTTATACATTTGTAAACATAAAAGTTTAATGAAGGTCTGTCGGCTTGTAGAAGTTGTTGAATGTACATGTATTGCCCTCTTGTGGAAGGCAAGTATGAAAGCATGTAGGAAAGTAATCCAGTTCCATCACACTTATCCACATGCAAGACTGTCCACTCAAGACACATGCAGCACCTTGTTTTAATATATACAACAAAAACACAGAAAATACTTTATTTGAAAGAACTCTTAAAATGATCAAATAAAGCACACATTCTAGTATCATCTCTTGTTTCTAAACCAATCCTGCTAATCCTCCTTATACGATTACACAAACATTGATCTGAATGGGTTTTAAAGTGGTCTGAACACAGATCCGCCTCTTCATTACTTTGAGGGTTGGGACGTAAATTGCCTATATAGGTCCTGCATAGGTTACCTTCCCCTGGTAGCCTACTGAAACACTTTCACAATACAGCTATGTATAAGGTAAGAATGATTTATTAAATGCCTCAGTGTGTTTAATTTGATTTTTTTCTTGGAAAATTCAGAAATCCCAAATTTAACACACTGGTTTATGGCAGTGAAGAACAGAATAGCCTACAACCCACATCTAAGGCCTCAAGAATTGTAAACAAGGACTATCTTAACTTGTAGGGATATTTTATTTATATGTGAAGTGGGTTTACGGTTTAGGGTTAGAGTTATAGGTACATAAAGGATGGGGATGAAAAATTGGGATGGGATTAGCTAGGATTTAGGGTTCAGGTTTGTTTTTTTGGTTAGGATTTGGTTTAGGGTAAGAGAAATCTAGATTTTGAATGGGACAGAAGAATGTGCGAGTCCCCAAAAAAAGAGCAATAGGTTTACATCCTTCTGTGTGGATTCACACTGCAATGCTTTACAGTTTGCATTTTGCGAATGTAATTTTCGACTGGTTGTAAAGATAACCCCTGTGGTTACTATTAATAATCGAGGATTTTTCAGGAAATGTTTCAGATTGTCCCATATGTTTCTACACATAGTAGAGTAGGCATATCTTCTGACTCTACTAGTACTGTCCGACGTGGAAGAGCACGTTTTTAAAGGAGGGGTTATGTCGAACTCGTTTCCCCACCCAGTCACTTACACGAGCATGCGCATTTTGATAAAATTTGGACTTAGTCGGTTACACAATTGTTTCTTTCTTCATTCTGCCTGCATCTCTTCGCCGGCATTTTACCCTACACGTTCCTCACTTTGTTTTTATCAGATACATAATTGGAAATGAGTGGGGATCATTCCCACAACGATAGCCAGGTATAATTTGTAATAGTATTATGTAATGTTTTTGTCTGTGTAACATAGAACTCTCTTGCTGTTCGTTTTGCTATGATAGACTTAGGAAATGTTAGCTAGCTATCGAAGTTAGCAAGAACCAGAACATTAGCTCCGACTACTACAGTAGATAGCCATCTCTAGTAGCCATCTCGTTTTTCGTTTGACAGGAACTAAATCTAGTTGAGTGACAACCGTATGGATCACACTAGCTTTATCCTATACTACGGTGACATTTACATGATATGCTTATATGTTGATATGTTAGCTTTCAAATGCTGTGTACTTGTCCTGCCAGCTTGTGGCGCTATTGTGAGCTAGCCGTTAGCCAATGTTAGAAGTTATCTGTGTCTACAGTAACAAGTGACCAAACATCATTGTTTGTCCTTGATTTTGCAGATTGACTACGGCTCTCGGGCGAATGGTAAGAACGTGTGTTAAACTACAAATGTTATTTAAACCAGTTTACAATCTTTCCCAGAACTGTCGTGTCTGCACCATTCGTGGTTAGGATAGCATGTGCTAGCTGGCTAGTTATGTTTAATGCTAACGCTTCTGTTCAGCCAGGACAGAAATGGCGTCCAGAGACTAAGTCCGCTGCCTCCCTCACAAGCCCCTATTGTTCAAAAGACTGGCTCAGAAATGGAATTTATAAAAAGTATTATTCAGATTGTATTGCATATCCATAAAGATCCGTAGGTGTTTTACATGTATACATACTTTAATTATGTTTGCAGTCGCCTTAACGTGCCACATTCCGGGTCTGAAAGTAAGGGTTTGGGGGTTGAGGACTTAGTCTCTACGCCATTTTCTTTTTCAGTCTAGCGGTCTGAATGTTGAGAATATAGCTGAAGTGCAGATGGCTGTGATATGGAGGCGAAACACGGAGGAGCAATGGTTCAGACATGATTCCCAAGGGTTGAATCAAGATGGCACCTTAACATATTTAGCAATAACTTAAGTTATTGAGATTCATGTGTCACATTGTTTCTGTGCAAAAGTGATCCAACATTTTGTTTCCAGATAGAATGTAGTTTTTCATAATTGACGTTTGCTAAATTGCCCATCTTTTAAACTAACTATTGAGAAATAATTGGAATTTGAGCTAGCATGGTCTCACATGGCAGTGTTAATTCACAACAATGCTAATTAAATTTAAGACTTCAAACGCTGAAATTTGACAAACTACAACATGCTTCCTGACTAAATACAAATTGTTTACCTGTCACATCAGCTGAAGGTCCAGTGTCTTAGGTTGGTCGCACCACCACCGTATTTGGGACACTTGAGAGAGCAAATATTCTGAGTGTACTATTTATTACTTGTTTTCTTTAGTTGTAACATCTTTATATACATCACCTCTTTTAGTCCTTTCAGATGGGCGAGGGTGGTTTTTTTCAGAACTCCATTCCTACAATTTACAACCAATTAAACTGTTGATTTAATTTTTTTTATCTGTAAAATATTTCTGGCCAAGGTGCCCTTGCAAACCCCTTTTTTGTTAGTGTCACAGTGTTAATGGAGCCACGGCTGTAATAATAAAGTAAAAATAAAAATCAGTTGAACTATATTTAGATTAGACCTACCTGTTCATATTAAATTATGTTGTCGTTGTAAATACCTAGATGAAAATAAAGCTTTTCTCATTACCATCTAGGTTTCAGGCGTGGGCTACACACAACAGAATTCAAATTATACGTATAATAGTACATATACACACCGATAATACAATTTATACAAATGTTCGCTCAAACTAAACGTAAGTAAGCACTTTGATTTTAGGATGTTTTTCAAGTGCAGCAGAACGTTTGAGAGTGCTGTTTTGTCATCTGTCATTTAAATAGAGACTAGGGTGTAGTTGTTCAGCCCCGGATATACAATTCTAGCATGCACCTTTTAAAATGAAAGGATAGGATAGTATGACATTTTTTCAGCCGTCACCATTTGACTGTTCCATTATGTGAACAACAATTAAGAGTCATTTTTCAAGTATGGCTACACGGGGATTACTTTCACTAGCTGACAATGTTGAGCTAAGTGGTAACATGAAGAGTGAAGCTTGCTGACATCTCTATCCTTTCAAACCAAGTAAATGACCTTTTAGACATGCAAGACCTTTTAGACAAAACATTTATCAGTTTAAGCACTAGGGGGTGTTGTTGTATTTCAAGGTTTGGGTCATTTAAGTTGAAACCATGTCATATTTTGGAGGGGTTTCAACAATCAAAATACAGACACGAGAAAAATAATTCTCAAGTTAACATAGCCATGTGAGTTTATGTAGTCATGAATCTTATTTTGCAACAGGAAAATTATGTCTATTTTACTCGGCTGCACTCAATTACCTCTGCTTTCCTTCAGATTCTCACAAACATAAAGATAAATATAAGGATAAAGACCACAAACATAAGGACCACAAGAAGGATAAGGAGCGGGAGAAATCCAAGTATGGCAACAGGTATGATTTCTCCACTATCGGGTCTTTTGAGTGGAGGAATGTGGTGAATCTGACTGGTGTGAAACGCCAATGTTTGGGAATACCCAATAACTCTTCACATCTACTGGTGCAAATATAAGCTCTTCAACATAGGTATTTTGGGGGCATGTCTCAAAAAAGAGTTGCGTGCATGCTTATCAAAATGGCTATACGTTTGGAGATGGTATTGCATTGGCATGCAGAAATGGTTACTCGTGCGTTTAGACTGGTCTTTGAATAGTTTCAAACCAACTTCAATTTGTGTTCTTTTCCTTTGGGGGGAACTTAGTGACCATAAGGACTCAGACAAGAAACACAAAGAGGAAAGAGTGAAGCACAAAGATGGCAGCACAGACAGACACAAGCACAAGGACAAAGAAAAGAGGAAGGAGGAGAAAGTGAGAGCCCAAATATGTTTTCATAAGTCATCCCATATTGTGCACGGTGGAATTGGAATGTCAGAACTGTCGAGATTTCCTTTGAGACTTCCTCATAGCAGAGGTGGACTAATATGCATTCAGAGCCAGCACTTTTGTTCTGAACATGTATTTTGCCTTGCCAGGTAAGGGTTCTTGATGGCAAACCAAAGAAGGAGAAAGAGAATGGCTTTGCCAGGTACGTTACATTTCACTTGGACGGCAAACAAATAGTGTCAAACAAGTGTCATTTCAGAATTCATAATGAATCCCAATGTGTCATCATCAGCCCTCCTCGCATTAAGTCTGAGCCTGACAGTGATGGCTTCTACCACTCTCCCAAACATGAAAAGTCTTTGAAGAGAGTTCGGGATGATGACAAGTAAGTAGATCTAAGCATGTCCTCAGTGTTTTAGTTTTTCATTTCCCATTTTAAATGTAATTAGCAGCTTTGCCGCTTTGAGAACAAGGTGTAGACAGCGACAGTTGAAATCACCCGCATAATACATTCATATTAAAGGTTGTCTCTTTTCAGTTCTGAATTCAAGCCCAAGAAGGTAAAAACTGAAAATGACAGGCTGGACAAAAAGATAAAGAAGAAGAACCGGGAGGATGAGGTTGGTGGATAACCACTTCCTCACAATGCTTAAATCACAAGAATCTTCAGAGTATTTTAGCTGCTTTTGTCTCCCTCTCATTTCCAGGATATCAAGCCTAAAAAGACAAAAAACAAGAAAGGGGAAGGTGCTGACGGTAAAAAGAAAGCAAAGAAAGAGCCAGAAGAGAAGTGGAAATGGTTCGTTTCAAACATCCTCCAGCTGTCTTGTATCACAGAACTGTTCCTCACTGTGTATATGGTGCCTTTCAGTTCATTTGATGAATGAAATGTAGAGGTTTAGAAGGTGTCTCCTCCACCTCACACTGTAATGATTCTCTTGGGAACTTTAGGTGGGAGGAAGAGAGATCCACAGATGGCTCAAAGTGGAGGTTTTTGGAACACAAAGGTCCAGTGTTTGCTGCTGCATATGAACCTCTTCCCAGCAAAGTGAAATTTTACTATGATGGTGAGACTAACATGTTTTTTCTCCCTCTGGTTAAATTGGCCACTGAGGATGTTGGAGACTGTGGCAATGGTGGATGTCGACCATATTTATCAGTTGCAAATTGGTTTGAATCTTTTAATAGGAAAACACATGAAACTGAAGCCAGAGGCAGAGGAGGTAGCTACATTCTTTGCCAAGATGCTGGATCATGAGTACACCACCAAGGATATCTTCAGGAAAAACTTCTTCAAAGACTGGAGAAAGGTATGGCGCTCTAAATGATCGTTTGATTAGTCTGAGCACTCACCAGATCAATTATTTGTCTTTTATCCTTGGAATGACTAATCACTGCTGTAATGGTGGCATGTCAACATAACATTTGTTACTGCCACAAGCTGTAATTTACCTCAAGGAATAAAGACTTTTAACCAATTGTGTCGATTCTCTCAACAGGAAATGACACCAGAGGAGAAGTCCAAGATCACAGACCTGAACAAGTGTGAGTTCGGTGAAATGGCTGACTACTTCAAGGCTCAATCTGAGGCCAGGAAGCAGATGTCAAAAGAAGAGAAACTAGTAAGGCAAATCATCCCCTTATTTGAAACGTCTGCAATCATGAAATATGAAAGCGGCTCTAATTCTTCAGCTTGTGTATCTTTCAGAAAATCAAAGAGGAGAATGAGCGCCTCCTCCAGGAGTATGGCTTCTGCATCATGGACAACCACAAGGAGCGGATAGCTAACTTCCGCATTGAGCCCCCTGGTCTGTTCCGAGGCAGAGGTGACCACCCCAAGATGGGCATGCTGAAACGCAGGATCCGGCCCCAGGACATCATCATTAACTGTAGCAAGTGAGTTCTATTGTTGAGGCTAAACAGTGTACTGTTTAATCTTTTCTTTCTTGCCTCATAAACATTCTATTGTTTCACCTTTGTGCTTATAGAGAACTGATTTGAAAACATTATCAATGTTTGTCCCCTTTGGCCAAGTAGAGGGTAATAGCCCTGTTGAAGTAACTATCGGAAGGTTTTGGTCATTCATTATACTTTGTTCTCTTCTCCAGGGACTCCAATCATCCCAAACCTCCCCCAGGCACCAAATGGAAGGAACTCCGTCATGATAACAAGGTTACCTGGCTGGTGTCGTGGACAGAGAATATCCAGGGATCCATCAAGTACATCATGCTGAATCCCAGTTCTAGAATCAAGGTGGGCTGCTGGGGCCTAAAGGCAGCTTGATCCATGTGTATGGGCTTACAGACACTATTTTTACTGATCAAACCGAATCATCTACCAGGTTTGGTGTTCATGTTTAGTGACCACTTCTTATCTACCCCTATAACCATGTGTTTTCAGTGTACAAATGTTTGCATTTGTGTGTTGGCCTCCAGGGAGAGAAAGACTGGCAGAAATATGAAACTGCCCGTCGGCTGAAGAAATGCGTGGACCGGTTGCGGGCCCAGTACCGTGAGGATTGGAAGTCTAAGGAAATGAGGATTCGACAGAGAGCTGTGGCCCTCTACTTCATCGACAAGGTTTGTTTACTCCATGCAAACATGCATGCACTGACTGGTTACTCGCTACCTCACGGTAGATATTTTAACTTCGCTCCAGTTGTAACATGCCGTGTCCTACATTTTCCCAGCTGGCTCTGAGAGCTGGTAACGAGAAGGAGGAAGGGGAGACTGCAGACACAGTGGGCTGCTGCTCCCTCAGGGTAGAGCACATCGTGCTGTCCCCTGAGAAGGACGGACAGGAGTTTGTTGTGGAGTTTGATTTCCTAGGAAAAGACTCAATCCGCTACTACAACAAAGTCCCCGTGGAGAAGAGGGTAAGGAGTTTGGAAAATCTCCACCTTGAACTTGATATGGTCATTCTAAATTGGGTCCTGGACAGGGTTCATGTCAAGTTTTTAAAATCGGTTTTTCATCCCAGGTATTCAAGAACCTTCAGCTTTTCATGGAGGGCAAGCAACCAGAAGATGATCTCTTTGACCGCCTTAATGTAAGCTAAACAAGCACAGTCTCCTAAACACGACTACTCCTAGTCATGAGATAGTAAAATATCCTTAAATGTCACAGCTAAGTGCTTTTTTTCCCCTCAACCTCCATCTTAGTGTGTATGACGTTAGATGTTCATTTTATAACTGCCCAGTTCCCTATCTGTCCTATTTGACCTGATGAGTGCCATCTCTCTTCTTTCAGACCACCATTCTGAACAAGCACCTTCAGGAATTGATGGATGGACTGACAGCTAAGGTGTTCCGAACCTACAATGCATCAATCACTCTGCAGCAGCAGCTGAAAGAGCTCACTAGCCGTAAGTCAATAGCTGCCATCACATGACATTCCTTAACATACATGTATGACAAGAGGAATCTGAGTGGGAGATGAGCAAAACTCCAAGAGGGGGAAAGTCTAATGGATTTGTTTACCTCCAGCTGATGAGAACGTTCCTGCCAAGATCCTGTCCTATAACAGGGCCAACAGAGCTGTGGCCATCCTTTGTAATCATCAGAGGGCACCACCCAAGACCTTTGAGAAGTCCATGCAGAACCTTCAGACTAAAGTAAGTGTTTTGTTTTTGTGTGAAATGGAATCATGCCATCCTCAGAAAACTGAAGCGTTTAATAGTGTTGGAAAGGGGCATGTTGAGATCAGGGCACATAAGGTTGGGTCAGGTGTTTTCAGGTTGGATCAGGTCTTTTTTTGGCTGCACATGTGATGTGCACATTTGGACTCTTCTCTAGACTCGCAAAATGTGGGCTTAAGTGGATACAGCAGGTTTTGAACAGTCATGCAGTTGAGTTTGTTTTGTCAAAACTAATAACCTAAAATGGCGCTAATGGCCCGGCCCGACCTGAGATTAGCACTGCGTACCCGTATACAAGCCTTTTCAGTGCCCTGCATTCCAACACAAGTGTTTGAACGGTAGCATCCCAACTGGCATGTAGAAACACAACCTTTTGTTCTCCAATACTGATTTGATTGTTTTGGTTAGATTGATGCCAAGAAGGACCAGCTGTCTGACGCCAAGAGGGAACTGAAGAGCGCCAAGGCCGATGCCAAAGTACGGAGAGACGAGAAGTCCAAAAAGTAAGCGATGGACAATCAAAGGCACCATTAGGTGTCCTCTACTGGTGCTATTATGAATCAATTGTACAGATAGATGAATGTCCTCTGATGCTTTGTTGTACCTAGATCTGTAGAGACCAAGAAAAAGGCAGTAGAGAGGATAGAGGAACAGCTGATGAAGCTGGAGGTGCAAGCAACAGATCGTGAGGAGAACAAGCAAATTGCCCTGGGTACCTCCAAACTCAACTATCTGGACCCCCGGATCTCTGTTGCCTGGTGAGACAGGACTCCAATCTCTCTGGTTCTCCCCTGCTTTTAGCGATTTAGCATTATTTCTTAGACAGCGCAATGTGTGTTCAATGTATTTTGATATGCCATTTAATTAAGTACAATTCTTCTTGACCTTTAGAAAAAATGTGTAATTTTGCGTTGTCCTATTGTCTTTTAAGGTGTAAGAAGTGGGACATCCCAATTGAGAAGATTTACAACAAAACGCAACGTGAGAAGTTTGCCTGGGCTATCGATATGGCAGATGACGACTTTGAATTTTAAATCCAGTAGCTGTTTATTTTGTTTCATTGGATATCCGTTTTTAGCTTAACAGATTTTACCCTGACGGCCAGCCTGATGAGCCGTAGTGAGGAGCGTGAGGCCAGACAGTGTGGCTATAGAGATGAGTTGAATCCCAGAGTATTATGGTCAGAATGTTCAGGCCATCACAAATGAGCTAATGGGGAGGGAGGGGGTCTTTTAGTTTTAGGATCTGCAATCAGGTCAGTGATCTATACCCACATAGGAAGGTCAATCAAACAGTGCTCCAAATGATGACCGACCCAGTGGAGGATTTTTACCTTCTGGCTCTGTCCCTTCAGACGCAAGACGTGAAGATGTCTGAACTTTGAACTTTGTGGTCCTATAGCTACTGTATTCAACAGCAAAAAAAATGCTTTGTGTATCATTTGTTCACTTGATCTGTATTTTATCCTCCCATATATTATTAATGAATTCTATATTTTGATAGAAGAAAAAAAAGTTGAATCAAATTCCTTAAGTACACCCACGCGCCTTTTGAGGACAAGAAATGTGAGTTTGAGTTGTGGGCGGGGGAAAAACCATGCAAGCTGTGTTTGGGTGAGTGTTTTAAACTGGACTATCAAATTGTAATATTAGGATGCTATGACTGGCATAGGGAAAGTACTTAAACTTCGTCAATAGCCTAAGCAAGCAGAATGTGAATTTCTTGAATTTTCTCTTTTTGTTACAGCTTTCATCAGGGACTTCAGTGTAAATGTGAACCAATCATGATTTGTTTCCAATGCATTGCCAGCATCCTCTAAATCCTTCTTCATTGTCCATCTGGTTTTAACTTAATTATTTCAAATGATTGCCTCATGAGGAAAATATGCCCTTATCTGTTACTTGAAGAAAATGCTTTTAAAAATGTATTTTAAGTTGGATAATGGAAAATGTTTTTCTTTCCGAAGGTTGTGAGGGATATGAACTTTGCCAAAAAAATAACAATCTGTTACAATTTAGGCAGTTAGTTTGAATTGTGTAAAGACTGAGTAAAATGAAACATAACAAGAGTTTTAATGTGAATGATTCATTAATTTGATTCCACTTGTCTAGAAGGGAAGTTGTTAGTAGTGGTAAACTCAGCTTCTTCGTCAGTCTCTCCTGTCATAGCCTCCAATCAGTTTTGTTTTAGGTTGTATGCTCATTGTAGGTTGAAAATAATAAATTCCTACAACTCATTTAAAATGTAACGTCTGATTATTTTCCCATTTAACAAAACACAATCATGCTTTTTTCCCTTTGTAGTGATTATATTTTCCTCATTTGACAAATTAATGTTCAGGAGAAAACATGTTCTGAAATGAAGTTCAAAACAAGTTTATATCTCGTCTCATTCCTGAGTTGCAGGAACAGGCTCCTAAAAGTCAAACTCTGTTTTTGCAGTTGACGCTTCTACAGGAGAACCACCAGACTTTAGTTTCAGTCATTCATTAACAGACAGGATTTTGGAAACTGTAAACAATTATAAACTTATTTTCATCCAGACTTCTCGATGAACCGTAACAAAATAGGCTAAAAATGGTCATAAGTAAATAGGCCAAGAAATCCCACCTGCAGCCTGTTGACTTAACACTCACGCTGCTTTCTAAGTGAATAGACTACCGTAGGTACCGCATACATGAGCACTGGGTGAGGGAAAGGAGTGAAGGATTGTGTTCAGATAAAATAAGTCCTGAACGGTGTGTGTAAAGAACATGTTCTGCAGAAAAGTGTTTTGCAATCCCAAACAGTGTAAAACTGAAAATAGACTCGCAGTTTTGCACTTTGGTGCCTCAAGAACCACTTTTTGTGTGTCAAAAGAAAAACTGGTCAGTTGAAGCAAATCTAGTAATTTGGTCAAATTGAAGATTGGATAATCACTTGCAAGATGTCAGCAAATAGGAAAAAGATATTTATAGTTTGTGTTAACTTTGTAAACGCAAAGTTTTGCACTGGGCAGTCAAACTGAATACATAGAGGTTAAGCATCGGAAACTGTTCTCTAGCCTGCTGTTATGCACTGAATACACAGAGGTTAAGCATCTGAAACTGTTCTCTAGCCTGCTGTTATGCAGGCAGTAAACGTTAGACACCTGAGATTTGACATAGAACTGAACAGTCACTTATTTGTCCTATTTAGTATATCACAATCTGTATGCTTGTATAACAAGTAAAAATTCAAATAATGTTTTAGTACATAAGCGTAAACACAGTTCTCAACCAGCAGATGACAATGTTTCTTACCTCATTTTTTCATACAATTATTAAATAAGTATTGCATACATTTTGTTTTTTGGTCTATGTGCACTGATTATGCTGAAGTCTTTGTTGTCGTGACAATAAAACACACAGACATTCTTGATCAGTGAATATTTTGTTTATTCTGTAAAGATTCAGAAGTGTAGAAAGGATGATACAACAGTGCTTTATGATCAAACTATTTCATAAAAGTTAACGTGATCATAACACAGTAAGTCCAGATTCCTTTTTATTTTATTGTCTCAAACCAAAATAAATTGGTAACATTCGACAAGTGCATACACTGCTGGTAGGAGGTCACCTCCAATTTCACTTTGGATGGTATAGCACCGTTCTTCGCTATTTAGCAGCTTCACAAAGATGCAGCTTTGTAGGATTCATGTAGTGACTACGTTTGTACGTTTATATGAACACATGAAGATTCAGTGGAGTGTCTCCACATTTGGCTCTCTAGCTAGCACTGTCAGTGTCCAGGGCTTTAGATCAAATTAACATTTAGATTTTCACAACATTTTCCAGTAATGATATTTAATTTCATTACAGCAAAGTGTTGAACTTTTCCAAGTGTACAGAAGCAGCAAATTCACAGATATAGACCAGCAATAACCATCAATGCACTGGAAACATTGTTGCTCTCAACAGCAAATCAGCTTAAAAAAGCGACGTGAAGGGCAGACAGTCATATCAACATGTGGACAAAGCAGAGTAAGGCAACGGTAGCGTGACAGGCTCTCTGTTGAGCCTGCAGATGAAGCCAGGGCAGTGTAGAGGATTGATTTTGACAGAACTGTCAATATCTTTTCTCTGGGGCAGTGTGATTTTAGCATCGCTGTCTTCATTAGTGCATTGTATGTATTGTCTCTTGTGAGTAGCTGAACTGTTAAGTGATCACTAACATTTATACAGAGCAGAATAAAAACTTGTATTGATTGCATCTGGACTTACAGTGACTATAGAGGAGTACATGGAATTGAAAAACCAAATGAAGGAAATAGTAAAATTCAAGGCAGTGCTGAAGTACTGGTTGCTAAAAAAAAAGTCTCACAAAGCCAACAATAACAACTCTATATGACACTTCGTTCTGTCAGGTCAACATACAAACCACAATAGTGCATTTTCCATCACATATGTATGTATATCTCCCTCTCTCAGACAGTATCGTCCCTCTACATAATCCCTCAGTTCAAGTCAGTTACCCAGTCTGTGTGCATCCCCTCTCTAGTTCCGATCCATCTTACTGACCTCATTGTGCACCCACCCCACACAGCCACAAAGAAGCATGAAGAAAGGCTTTAACATCACAGGACTCAAAGTTGAGAAGTTCTTTCATTTCAGGATGTCAAATGTAATGGTCGATGGAGGAGGTGGGGGTGGGGGGGGCATGGGGGTATTCACAGTTACAGACGATGGTCCAACGGTTCAGCTACAATCACATCTGCTGTCATAATGAACACACAGACCTTAGCCACAAAGCTGGCCAGCCGAAAACGTCCTTTTCCCGCTATATGATTGGATCACTCTGTCACACTTCCAGCAGCTCTGTCCTCAGGCGATCCCTTGGGGTGAACAAACAAACACACGCAAGCATGTGAAATGGCTGCTCATTACTGTGTAGAGTTCATGTATATATTGTTTTAATTCACATCAAGGAAATCAGAAACTAGCCTGTTTAAAAGTCATTTCACTCCAGACAATTGTCATGATTTATTCACATATATTAGCATTCTCGCTCAATCTATAATTTAATGGCCCACACTCCGTCTCCTCTAAAAATAGGTTCTTAAAACACAGACCTTTGATTTTTTTTCAAAGAAGCTACTTAGTTTGAGTAACCATACTCTGTCCCGCTTCACTTTTCTCTATAAATCACAGAAGAACAACTAGCAGTTGTCTAACTTGATTTCTAAATAATTATATTTCCAAACACTCTATGTAAATCATCTTTAATAGCTGTAAAACAGTAAACAATTCAGGGTGATTTAGGAAAGTCCTTGTTGGTAAAGGGTTTTCCAGGTACTACCACAAGACAGCACTTACCTGTCTTGATTGCCGTCAGTTACCTCCAGGAAGGCCTGGCCTGTGACAGGCTCCTGGTGCTTCTCCTCACTCTCCACCCAGTGATCCTGCAAAGCTCCTGACTCTTCTGTCTGTCCAGCCTTTCCTCTGTCCCCAGTCTCCTCCGAGTCCACAAGACTCGGCAGTGGCGTGTACGTGTCTCGCCAGACACCCCTTTGCACTGAGTTTGGCTGACCAGGCTCTTCAGCAAGCTGCTTGCTCACATCCTCTTCGGCCAGTTTCTTATGAACTGTCTGGGGGTCTTTTAGTGCATCGAGGTCCAGGTCAGTGAAGCTGTTGGCTTCTTTTAAGCCTGCTGGTGGACGCTGGTAGCTCTCGAGCCACTGCAGTTGACCGTTCTTGTGGATGTAGCGGCTATCACTGAACCAGCGCACCACCTCGGACTTGGGCAGGCCTGTCACGACGCTCAGCTCTTCGTACTGCTGGCTGCTGGGCCAGCGGGTGCTGGAGAACGTCTGTCTGAGAAGGTGCACCTGCTGGGGGCTCTTCTTTCCCCATGCAGCAGAGAAGGATGGCTGGGGAGACATGGCTGTCTCAGGACAGTCAGGTTTGAGCTCTGGGATTGTGGTCTCCAGGCCAGGTGTGGTATCAAACTCATTCACCTTCAGCCTCCTCCGGTTAATCTGGATTGGGTCAACTTTAAGCCCTGGTCTCGTCTTGTCCATATCAACTTGGTCTTCTTTTTTGATAAGCTGCTGTAAAATGGACATACCTTTCTTGGGGAACTCCTGAATACACTTTCCCTCCTCTATTATAGATATGCTGCTGCTGTTTTTAGTGATGACGGTGGTGCTGGTGTTGTCATGTTGAACATTGCTGGCATGATTCAGGTTAGGGACGCTACCATTATTGCTAGTGCTGGAATAGTCACTGCTAACACTGCCATTGTTGGTCTTGTGGTGGATACAGTTGATGGTTTTATCATCATCAGCCTGTGTTAATGGAAACGTATCCAGGTTACTGACACTAGTATTACTGTGACATACGATATTAGATTTGCTGGTGTTTATGATCACTTTACTTTTGTTGCTACTAAGACCTTCTAAGGTAGACGAAGGTATACTGTCAACATTACTGTTTTGTTTGCTTTCATTATCAGATATGCAATTATTAGTATTACTAACAACAGTTGAGCAACCGACTATGCTGTTGCTTAAGTTGCTGTTGTTCATAAATGTCCTAGTGCCATGGTCTCCACCATTACTACTGCAGGAGAAGTAACTGCTAATGCTACTGCTACTACTGCAACTACTGCTGCTACTGTTACTGCGGTTGCTGGTGCTCACAACACAACTGCTGCTTCCAGCGATGTCTAACCCCAGGCTCTTGTCTGTCTCCAGTGTTGGTGCAATACTCTTGGTCAGTACATGTGAAGTTCTGACCACTGTTGGACATGTAGACAGCGTGGCAGGAGCGGTGTACGATACCCTGGTGATCTGTTGACCACCTGCCATACCAGCCTGACTGGTTATGACCCTGGTCTGCCTGCCTAGCACACTACCATGGAGCATATTGGCCATCTGGTAGTTGGGTCCCACTGGGGCAGGTTGGGCAGTGATAGTATGATGGCTCACTATGTGATTGGCATGTCTTTGTTTAGAGGGATGCTTCTGTGGTTCTTCTGTCTGGAACACGGTGTTGAACATCTTCCTTTTGGCCTCCTCTATCTCCTCGGGGGACCAGCTGATGCCTTGCTTCAGTCTTTGAGCTGTGAACCACAGTTTTATCTGCTCTTCAGGGAAATCAGAGACCACGGTTAAGTAGCAGAGCTCGGCCTTGGATGGGTATGGGAACTTGCCAAAGGAGGTCTTGAGAAAGCTGCTGGTATCCATGGCAGCATCATAGGTGGGGATGCTGCTTAGCGGGATCATCACCTTTGGAAGGTTCTTGCTGGAATCAGAAGAGGGCAAGGAATAGAGAGAGGGAGTGTGTTTGTGAAAAGGTTGAGTGGGCGCTGTTGTTGTCATTACATGAGTGACAGAGGTCTTCGGTACTGAAGGGGAATTGGTAACCCTGAGAGCCCCGTTCTGGAGTTCAGGCACATTTGTCAACATTTTAGGGTCCATCTCGATTCCAGTGTCTATCCTTCGCACTTCCACAGTGTGGGAGACCACTATCTTCTTGTGCTCCCCCTTGGCCTTCATCATTCTTGCTATAGGCGTTTTAGTGAGGGAGATCCCAGATTCAGAAATGACATCCCCATTGTCTGTGAACAGGCTTTGCTCCACCGTGGTTATCTGGTCCCTCTTTTTGACTTGAAGGGAACCGTGGACGGAGCCCCTTGTCAGGCCGGGGTGGGCTTTTGCATTGTGCAGAGCTAGGGCCTCAAACCGAGCCACTGACACACCACAGTTCAGGCAGTAGAAGCTGGGCTGAGCCCTGAAGTCTGCATGGCCGTTATGCAGATGGTCCAAAAAGGAATTAAGATCTCTGGACTCAAAGCAGCAGGGTTGGCAACTGTATGCTCCCCCTTTGTACCACCTGTCTCCACCTTTAGGTCTAGAGGACTCGTGAGACAAATGGCTGGCTGTTTCTCCACTGATACTGAGGATGCTGTCTTCTGGGATTGTGGGTAGGAGTTCAGGTAGACAACCCAGGACGATCTCTTCCCGCACATGTTTGGTTTTGGAGGGGATCATGCAAGGTACAGTTGATTTCCTCTTGCTAGCCATTATGATATTATGTGAAGATGTCTTGACTGATTGGTTGTCCAGTATGATAACAGGGGGCTGGTGGTGTGTGGAAAGCTCCTGATCCGGGTTAAGCGTCATGGACGAGCCGCTATATTACAGTGTTGCTTCATGTTTGCCCTCTTTCCTTGACACTCATCTCACATGCTCACCGATGTGTATGAGCAGCTCACTTGGCACCTGTGTGAGAGAGATGAAAGCAACGTTTATTGCATAAACATGCATGCTGAACCACATGTTATTTCAACAGACACGGGCCTCTTCCAAAGATTTCGAAAGTGCTACTTCAACTTCCCAATCCATATAATCAAGCATTCTAAACATAAGCCTCAAATGAAGGAAAAACTATTCTCCCAATGAATGCCATCAAGTCACATTTAAGAAGACATTTTCTAACATTTTGGAAGATTTGTGGTTATATACATACATCATTTATCTGCACACTAGGTGGAGAGGGGTGATTTATCTCGGTCTGCTACTCTCTCCCTGGCTCTATCACCCAATGCCGTAAAAATCTAACTGTTATGAGCCAGTTTGAAGTCATTTCAGGACACAGGTCAACAGTGGTCAATGTTTTCCGCTCACTCGCATTGTACAGTTTGTAGCTAAATATCTCATAATGTTTCTTTCTCTGGGCACTCGACCATATGCTACAAAGATTCTGAAGAAAAGATATGAAGAGAAAACAGTTCTTCTCTCAACATTCTACCCGTTCAATGATCCTGACACACAAACATTCTCACTATGCATATGGTTCCCTTAATAGTCATCTCTTCTTCTTCCTACATGGAATGCCACCAATTGCTTGACAACATTCTGGTTCCATACAGACTAATGCTCTCAATTACAGAATAGTGTCACATTCACATCGACATTCTACTGAGCCTTCAGTGAATCAAAAAGCTTTCACGTTCGTGTTCACCATGACCGTCTGGCTGGTAAATAAAAGATGAACCTGTTCCAGAATTAAAACCCCCCAAATGACTGCCCACAGAACATGCTGATCCCAGACAGGCCGTGACGTTGTTTTTGTAACTGCCTCTTTTTTATTTCTAATGACGGCTGCCTTCCATCTAAAAACAAAACAAACAAACTGGGTCACCAGCATCTTATGCAGTAATCCCGGTTCGCTGCATCCAGACGTGGGCATGTGCTGTATGTTTAGCCGCTGGAGAGGTCATGATACTCTGTGATGGCACACTTGCTTAACCCTGAGTGGGGACACCCAGTTTGTTTCTTCCAGTGAATTATCACGCAATGCAAAAAGACTGTCAACTGTTTATCTGAAAACCTGACAGAGGTTTTAGAATGGGATGGAATGCAACGTAGTTGTTAGAATGTAATTGTATACTAATATCACAACACAATATTCTAGTCTCAAAATATCGCCCGACTTAAAGTTATCTTTTCTTCTACATAAAAATAACATGAAGCCATGAAGTTCCTCATACACTAGTCAACTTCAGATTGCACAATCACCGGGTCTAAGCTGACCATGTACCTGTGTTACAACAGCATAAGGACAGAAGCGTCTGAGAAAAGGCTATAGTGACAGCAGACAATGCACAGACATCTCCCCTTCACACAAAGCCAACTTCCTGCATGTCATATATACACACAGACCAGAATGTTAGAAAAGATTTCATAAAAATCCAGGTCACCTATCTAAAGAATAGGGTGCTTTATCTGGCAGGAGAGAGTGATCAGACACTAGACAAGAGCTTCCCAGACAGCAAGCCATTGAATGGAGCTCTCTGAAAAGAGGGGCTTCGTGTTTCAGCACAGAGGTACACTACTCAGACTAGCACTGTCCCCAGTGTGTCGTATGTCCTGATACTGGCACCGACTATTGGGCTGAGAGGAAGCTCTTTTCATCTCTCTAGAACTAGGGAGGAGAATCTGAACTGAGATAAAGTGACAGCTCGCAGACTCTCTAAACACCCACGCTCATCAAAAGCGTTGCCTTGAACGTATAAAGTATTCCGATGGGTGCTAAACTTCACACAGGACTTTAGAAGCATCCAAGTCCTTAATTCTTCATTGTTTGAAATGTAAATGTGAAGTAAAATGTCATTTCATTTGCTGTGCGGTGGATTGGGTCAGATACAGACTGTGTCACCACAAACTGACATTTAAAAAGACAGACAGATATTTGAAATGGTTCTTGTCACATGACGAATGAAGGCGAAGAAAGGACGTATGAAGAGAAGCGAAAACACAAGGGAGAGTGAGGGGAAGGTTAGTGTATGACTGATGATGACAGACTGCAGTGAGGTGCTTGAAACGCCACCTGGACGTCACAAACATTTGGAGCACTTCAGAGTTCTCTGTCTCGCAAGGAACTTTCCATGGATTTCACATGAAACGTTTACTGAAATATTAACCAATACTTAACGTGGAGGACAAGACAGGACAACTCATGACACTTTGAATTATAAAACCTATTTAGAACAACATTTTCTGCTGAATGTCCATTAAATAGATTAATGTCATGTGAGTGGATCAGCTGGACACCCAAAATATAAGTCGAGACAGAGAGCAATTACTGCCTCCAGTTCCTAGAACAGGAAAGAGATTTGGAACAATGCTGCCCTATTTCTAGGAGGAATGTGATCCAGTGCCGGGAGATTTATTAACACAACTGACCATTGACTTGCCATTGTTTCATTCATGTCTGAGTGTCTTCAGTAACTATTGTGGTTTTCACATCTATGCTTGGCAGCATGGACTTGGGTTGGTGGCATGGCTCTGTGTCTTGTCAACAGTAATCATCGGTCAGGGGTACTGAATCATCACTCACTGTGAAATTATTTGAAGTCATCACTAATCAGGGTCAGTAGCACAGTGCGAATACAGCAGATATGTCGACCGCATCTTGTCTGTCCTTTTGCAAGACCGGCAAATCTGCCTTGGATACAGTGTACATGCGTTTGTGAATGTCTGCAGAGACGCAGGTGTTGGCAGCCGTCTCCTCCTAGCCCCCCTTACCTCCGTGACTGCAGCCTGGTCCACTGGGAGACCAGTCGGCAGTGCCACTCATGTGTTAACATTGCCATGGCAACTCTGCTCTTCCCCTTGCCCACCACACCACACAGAGTCACTTGCCTACACTACACTCTCCGCCCATACAGATGCACGCACTTATACAAAAAAGACAGTTAAATTACACATCCTGGCAGTACAGGTAGAAGTTAGTTTGACATCTTTAGCCTTGCCAGTCTTGGCTTTTAACCATTTACAGAATTTGAGGTCGGTTCTATAACATCTTAACAACATTCTGCACCTGGCTCATGGTGCATTCTTCTCATTGAGGGTTTGTAAAATAAGAAACCTCAACAGAGAAATTAGGACATGTACTTTACTTTACATACGAATGTCCCATCAGCCCTAAGGACTGAGGGAAGACGTGTTCTTCTCTTGACTTCCCGAACCCCAGCTCTACTGCTGGGGTTTCTCATATAAAAATCCCTAAAGAATATACCAACACAAATCTCATCCCTATGGCTGAACTGAATGAAAGCCAAACAGTGTGTGAATAAATCCTTAGTCTCATGTCCGTGTTGACGGATAACTCTTTCATTTCTGTAGCCAAGACAACAGGCATTGATTTGACAACTTAAAAAGAAAAGGGAAGAAAAATGGCGGAGCACCGTACATTGTACTGTCCCACCTAAAATGGCTGACATCACAGCCCCATGTTACTGCCAGAGTCTGGCAAACACCAGCTCCTGCTGACCAAACCTTTCTTGCATGGGACAGAGGGAAGCTGGGGCTCTGTCGTCACAAGCCCCCAGCTTTTCTTCTCACAGCAACAGAAGTTTACTGCAGTAGGAACTACACAAACAGTCTATGTCGGTAAAGCTTTGGAGTCTTGATGGTGCGATACGAACTAAGAGAAAAGATGAAAAGCACTGGGAAATGTGAATGGTATAGATGGTATGCATACCTATACTTGGGGAAAGCTGTTCAAGAACGACATTGATTTTGTAAGGATGAGAACGTATGCTTCTTTTTTTCCTCAAGATATTCTTGTTTGTGCAGACCTACTAGGAAATAGATCTGGTTGGCATTAGTAAGCTGATTTTCCTCTCTAAACTTTGGAATGTACACTGGATGTCAGCTAAAACTGCAAATCATGACCATATGACCCTCCTCCGATGAACTCTGGTGATTAATATAAAACGTAGTGAACTGAAGACATGAAAATATATTTAACTGCTGACGATAAAGATCAGAACATATAATCCTCACAATGGAATATACCTGTTACTAAGGTGAACCACACTAGTATTTTTTGTGGAGAGTAGGGACTGTCGGCCCATTACAGAGTGTCTGTGTATACAAACACTCTCTGTTATGGCCATAACCAAAACTGTGAGCCATTCCTAATTGCAGGGAGTAAGAATGAAAGGCAATATGTCTGGCGTCCTCATTAGACCAGTTCCGAGAAGAGAGATGGAGGAACGTTCCCAGGGATCCACAAAGGGAACTGCCATTCCCCCAGTGTACAGTGACACTCCACACGTCACACTCATGGACCTAGCTTAACTGAGCACACAGTGGAGCCAGGTGATGAGCCAGGTGGTCTACCTCCGCATTTGCTAGTAAAGAGAGATGTAAAGCAGTAATGCTAAGAGAGTAATCTGTTAATGACATTGGTCATGGGCATGTTTCAGATTAACATATGAATAAGTGACCAAGTATTAGGAAATACTATACATGACAATGATAAAAAGTGAAAATGTCCATGGCAGGTCAAAGCTAGTATGAGACCCTCAACAAGCGCTGAGATGTGGGGGTCTAGTCTCAAAATGTAATGCTTGCAAGGCACTAAGGGCAGTAGTGACTGAGGCGGCTTTAGTCACCAGCCTACAGGGATTCCTCCTGAATGTCTGTGTCACAGGCTGGCACATGATAGTCAGCATTCCACTAGAATTAATGCATTATTGCCAAGGCAACCAACTGGACCAACAATAACCTATACAATTGATATAAAATAAGTTAACGTGCATTTCCGCCTAATTCACAGATGACTAAACAACTAAATGGGCTAACGTATGGGTTAAGATATCCACTATCATGACGCTCAAGTAAAAAATGAAAGCAATTTAGTTCCATTATAGCCTACTACACTAATACGTTCAGGGAATGTGCGTGTGTGGAAGGAGGTATTACACTAAACAATTCAAACAGAGGGAAGACATTTTCGGATGTAAAAATCCGGACCAACGTCATATTGTCCAGTAAATGTAATAACTCCTTTCTAATATCCGGATATTCTTTGAATAAAACACCTCAACTACAGAGTGTAACGATTGACAGTAGATTAAATTCCGCTCTGTCCAATACAATTATTTAAAAAACGTCACATTGTGGCTCGTTCACGAACTATGGAGGTAAAAACGTACGTTAGTCTTCATTGAAACTGTAACAAACTGACAAGTTAACCCGTTCACTTCAGAAGCCTGTTGGCAAACACAGCATCGGTTTACTTGGCATTAAAAACCCAAAGCTCATACTGTAGCCATGGTAGCATTTGAATATTCCCCAAAATCCAAACTCGCACCCCCCACCTACTGTCGCCATTTTATACATTGGCGACTTCATATAAACTGGCTAGACTACTACAGCACAACATAAAAATTCAATAGCGAGTTACAATTTTAGTAAACAACTTCGAGTCATGTCACCCACACGCGTTGTTCGATTGCCTAAAAGAATAGCCTATGTGGCCTTACCTTGAATGTTGGTCAGAGGGAAATGAAATCCGACATTAATATAGAAAATATTATTTTAATAGCTCCGTTCGTAGCGCTTTGTAAAAAGAAGAGGGTGGGACCTCTCCTTAAGTGAACCCTGTGAACTGGCGTGAACTCAGCAGTGACCACAGCTAGGTGGGCAGCATTACCTATCCTTGCTTAGTGCATGGACAGAAAGCAACTATGGTCGACAGCGCAGGACGAGGCAGCCAAAAATTATACGGTGTATTTCCTATGAACACGTGATTCAAAGCGTCACCCAAAATTCCAAAAACCCTTTCATCTAATTTTTGGAGAGGCGGGGGTCGCCTCTGCATTCGCATTGGGGAAAATGTCGGGCATGGCAGGGTTATGTAGACCTTATCATCTGTGCAGCCTAAATCTTATAACAAAATAAAAATTAAATGGACAACCGGGTTGGGCCAACTATTTTATGCTACATGAACGATTGCCAAATTTGCTCAAATTGTGATATATCACCTAGAAACCATATTAAATAACCGAATTGCCTGTAAATAAAGCTTTTGACACAGGGTTAGTCTACACCAGTGGGCTATGGGTGACAGCTGTACAGCTGTAGCCGATAGTTTATAGCCCACGTGTTTCCACATTTCTTGTTCTAATAGTTCTCCAGGTCTATCAGAGTAGCGTCTATGTATATTATATGTCATAGGTCTACAGTGTTATATATTGATATAGAAACTGTGAACATGAAATCATTTGCGCTACACAGCCTGGACTATTATGTCCACCTAACTAAATTCACAAATTGAATTAACTGAAAGTAGAATCATTTCATTTTGTGTTGCCTGGAGTCTATAAGGCTGGGTGTTTTTTTCTCTTTCGTTTTCCTTGTATCTTGAAAAGACAACCAGCAGTTTTAAACATATGTGGAACTAATTGTAACATATGCCTACTTCATAATGCGGCTTATAGTCTTCTGATCTCATATATCCTAATGTACTGTAGACTGTTTCAGTGTCTCTGGAATGGGTTGTATGGGTGGTCTGTGTGTAATCTCTACATTTGAGAAATTGCCAATAGGTGGCATGTGTTACACACGTATACTCGGAAAAGGTGGGAGTGGAAGCCTTAAAGCGGTTGTTTGCCTCCAAATTCAAATGTCTGGCCAATGAGAGTGGAGCGTTTACAGAGTGGCAGTCTGAAAGCATATACAGATATGAGTAGGGCACGCACGTCTATGACAACTTTTGGATAGCCAATAGCCTACAGATATCTGAAGGGCAGGGCGGAATGGGACGGTAGATACAAACGCGCTTTACAATCGCCGGTTCCTACCTGTAGACCAGGCTGTCTTTGAAGCGTATGATATTGAACATAGTTGCAACATAATGGCGCTATCACAGTGTTTGGACGATTCACCTGCAAGGTGGCCCTCTAAACAAGGAAATGATCATAATCTTCAAGAATTTTATAACGAAAGACACCGACTCGCATTGGAAGAGCTCGTTTCAGGAGGAGTTGACAACTTTAAAGAATTTCTCATAAAAGAGAAAATTCCTAATTTTTTGTCCGATGACGAGATCCGCTGCATTGGTCGAACGGCGGTCGACCCACGGTGTATGTCTATTCACGGAGATGAGATGGTTTTCGAGCAGTCGGTACGCAGTTCCATGGACTGTTCTTCGGTCACTTATTTCCCCGAGATTTCCGACATCGAGCCTCCTTTATTAGAAATCGGCTGGCCTGCCTTTACCTCGGGTTCCTACCGCGGAGTTACTCGCGCTGTCGCACACTTCCAACCCAGCTATGGTGAATGTATTTACAGTTGTAAGGAAGCTGCAAGACGTATGATAAAAAGCGCCAAAGAGGTAGGCTATGACTAAATTCAAAAACGTCCCCCACATCATCCTTACAATAGTTCATTCATAACATAAACGTGCAGTGATATGGGTGATTTTATCATTGACAATTTTATTGACCTGTTAAAGAAAAACAATCTAAGACACTTTTAATGTGGACACGTAGTGGTGGCAACAACAAATATAATCACCTCCCACGTGTAACAAACACTCAGTCAAATTGTAATAATCGTGTAGACTATAGAGACCTTTTGTCAAAGTTTCCTGACACCCTGGTGACTCTACATTCAAATCTAAATTGTACAATGGGAGATTAGAAATCTTCTGAAGTGAACCTCTGCAGCAGAAATTTGAATGGATCCCTTGGAGCACTTTAACGGTTTATGCCAAAGTTTGAATGTGCCTCAACACGCTTCTGGCAACTATTGGCGCGTTGCTTTCCTGATTCGAGTGCAAGTGTGATGGGCATACGTTATTTACCCATCACAGAGAACTATGGCATTTTAGAAAAACCCTCAAAGCAGTGAAAAATTCCTTGCCTGCTTCAGAAAAATATATGGCCACCTTCTGCAGAAACTCCCATGACAACGTCACAATGTGGCTTGGTTGTCCTCCATAGGAATATATTTGCTGACAAACATTACAGCTGATAGCTGTAACACATGACACACATGACTGCTGCATTTGAGTAATGACGTGGCAGTAAAGAACCATATTTATTTAGCTTTTTTTTACCTTAAAAAATAAACGTAATGATGTGTTTGTTGACCATAACAGGTAATTGCCATAGTGACAGACTCCCTCACTGACCTGGACATTTTCAAGGATCTACAGGAAGCATGTACCACACGTAAAGTCCCTGTGTACATCTTACTGGACCAGTCATGTGCTCCTGCTTTTCTCAAAATGTGCAGCAACATCAAAGTGCAATTGGAGGAGCTCCGAGTAAGTAGACATGGATGTTTGGTGCAATATATTGTATATAATGCATATTTCAATAAATCACTAGAATCAACCAATCCAACACATTTTACTTGTATCTATAGTAACAACCAATGACTTTTTTGTAATCTGTATTATTTCTTCCTTGTCTTAAAAGCAAATGCGAGTGCGGACCATAACTGGAGGAACATACTTTATGAGATCAGGGGCTAAGATTACTGGAAAAGTTCATGAACGCTTCATGTTGATTGATGGGAACAGGGTGGCGACAGGCTCCTACAGGTAAAGAGGCCCTGGCATCTCAAATAAGAGATTAAAGTGCTGTAGCATAATCCTGAATATTCATACTGCAACTTTCCTGTTGCAGTAAAGTTGCAGGAACATGCAGGAACAAGTCTAAACTTTTGATGTTTCCCATATTTTGTGAACTTTTGTAATATTACATTAGCTTTCATTATTTGCCGGATTTGTGTTTTTACTAGTGTTACTAGCGTAGAGTTGAATCTCATTCTTCTGTGCAGGTTCAACTGGACAGATGGAAAACTGAACAGTAGCAACCTCATTGAGTTGTCTGGCCAGATCACAGAGAATTTTGATGAAGAGTTCCGCATACTCTATGCCCAGTCCATGCCCATTAGCACCCAGGGCCCTCCCAGTGTCCGCAACAGTGGCATTTATGATCATTTGCTCATCAGACCCCAAATAACCTCATCCCCTCAGCGTCCCAGTGAGAGGCCTCTGGAGTCTGGCTGTCAGACCAGCACACCTAGCCGAGCTCCAGTCCCAGTACTGGGGCCACAATGTGAGCTGACAGAAGAGGGAGGATGTCAGAACAGCGCTGTATCCAACTCATCCACCATTGGTGAAAACTGGATAGAGCAGCAGCACATGCAGGAAGTCCTAACGGGCAATGTTTTACAGTGCTTATCTCCTGATGAAACCCTACCTGACACAGCAATAGATCAGGTAGCCTTACCCATCAAGCCTCCATGCCATGTCTTCACCCAAACTAGTTGTGCAAAGGTGAACACTTCAGTCCAGACAGACCTGGAGCCCTCCCCATTGGACACTGACCTACCCCACTGCCCAGACAACACAACAGCTGCTCCCGGAATCACCTCCATCCAGAAAGAAAATACCCCTTCGGACGACACCAGCTCTGCCTCCTGTAACCACCTACCCCCCCCACGTAGAGTGGTTCATCATCCTGGACTCCGGCACTGCACAGTGCCCCCTGATGACAATTTGAGGGACTGCTTCCACAAGCTGACTAAAGAGAGGCAGTACCACTACTCCACCATTCGCTCCAAGCTAGAGCACATGGTGACCATGCTGTCCCAACGCCGTGAACTGGGGGACCTCACCAACATGGCCCTGGGGCCGGGTCTGCACAGAGCACAGAAGGCACAGAAAGAGTTTGGGCAGAGGATTGACCCTGTCCTTCTGGTGGATGGTACAGGGACCTGGCCAAGGGCCAGATGTCTACACTAAAAGTACTTGGCTGCAAGGGTTCTGTTTGTAGAAGACGTGAGGGAAATGTTGATTGATTTGTTTTATATACACTGGAAGTGATTTGTTGAATTCACTAACGGTGAGTCACAAAAATAGAGATTATGCAATGTGATATTTGATAAACACTTTACAAATGTAGTGAAATAAATACTTTAAATTCAGCCTCATTAGAAAGCGTAATTGTATTTTACAAGATACAATTGCTGATGTTGTGTACAATGTTACTGCTATTTTGTTTATCTTTACACTGTTCTTGTATCTTAGAAGATGGAAAACACTGCCGTATACAGACTGCCAAAACACATCTTTTAGAAATGGAAACACTTGACTATTCTCTAACCTAAATGAACTTCATCCGGTTTGTTGTCCATGTGGACACCGTCAGTGGTATTTCTTTGGCATTTCATTTGTCTTCAGGGATCGTCTGGGTTGTATTTGATCCATGACATTTAAAACTATGCTTATATCGGTTTAAGGGAACTTTAAGAGATTCAGTCCAGGAGGTTCTGTACTGTGTTACTTTACCATAAAAGCTTTACTATTTCTGACACACTATGTCTTAATGGCACTCTTCATTTGCTCTTGCTTGAACTCTTTTTTAGAATGTACAGTACAGTCAGCTGTCCCTGTCAATACATTAAAATTGTTCTTTTGATAAGGTTCTCTAATGTGACTATTTTAGGTATTCTGCAATATTATAACCACATACTGTATACAACACCCCACGGCTTTTGACAACAGTCATGGAGACAATATTTGCAGAATGATGCATCTGCATTATTGCACATTTGTGGTTATGTATCTACAATTCAAATGAACTGTTCTGTCATGCCAAAAAGATTGAGTAAAGGAATGTTCATTCAAATGCATGGATACAGTGCAATAAAATACTTAATAGTCTTAAGGAAATGTGTATTTTCTAGTGTGCTGGGTCTTTGGTGTTGACTTCAGTCTTACTTGAAGAGAAAGGTCCCATAACAGATAAATGACACCCATGTCTTGGTTTCATGTGTGCGTTCTTCCAAGTGTTCTTCTCAGAAGCTAGTTGTGATATTTAGCCATCAAGAACAGTATGTTCCAGCTACAATAGTACATAGCTATAGCTATTCTTGTCACTGCCTTGCTATTACAGCAATATATTTGACTTAAGATGAGTTTATAAATAAATAGGGGGAACATTTAAAAGCAAAATAAATACAGGACTACATTGTTTTGCCTGGAATGGCGGGTGGCATAGTGCCGAAAATACAAAGTTTAAAGTTTGTGACTTTCCTTAACTAACAAACACATTTGGAATATGTGTGTGGACTTCATGCTCCCATATTAATTAATAGATCCGTTTACATACTCTGTAGCAGCAATACCCTTGTCTGCCACCAGAGAGAGCCATAACCTTGACAAATAAAATAGCTGGTCAGTGTTGTGTGTGTGGTTTCAACTGATTGCTTTGAAAAGCATGCTGGTAACTATTAACAGCTTTTCAAAAGCAATGGACAGATTTGTCTAGATCAAATTTGATTGATTGTACTTTATAATACTAAAACTATACATTATGTCCTGTCTAAGTATTTTCCAGGCCCCCATTTGTGTACTGACAGAGTCTATTGTAATGCACGCTGGGTAAAGTCCTTATGGCTGTCGTAGTAGCTGCAATAAGGTGTAACATTGTCTTCTACCACATATTGAATTAAAAACTAATTTCATTAGTAACTACAAATTTGCCATTGTGTATTATCATAGATCACAATTATGGAAATGGGGTTTCACCTTGTGAATTCCTGGTCTACAAGCACCTCTAAATCTTGCCAATGTAATCATTTTTTCACTGGCTAATTTGACAGACCTAGTACATGCGTGCCTGTTACGGCAATATTTTGCTTTAGCACATCTGCTAGCTGGTACATTGTTTTCTAATGATTGTTTTGTCCCAATGAAAGAGAACAAATACATGTGTGTCTGTGTTTCTGTACTTGTACAAGAAATTCCTTAATTCAAATCACAGCACAAAGAATGTCCAAAACAGAGGGCAAAAGCCGCTTGAATATCTTAGTCAGCACTGACAGCAACCTATTCATGTTCATCGACAACAGTCACTAGGAGAAGAAAGACAGCTATATCCACTGCCATTGATGGTTGAATTTGTGTTTATCACCTTGTGGATGTAGGAACTCAGTTGTTGCCTGACTGCTAGCCTCCATTGCATTGACTACCAAATTTGCTGCTGTATCGATCAGAGTATGGTTGATTAAGCAAGAAATCTGAGACAGTTGCCTTGCAGTATTCTCATTTAATTCCATCATCTATATGTGAGAATGTTTGCGTTGAAAGTGATTATTCTGTATTCGTCACTATTAGTATCCTTAAAGAGGCCTACATGTATTCATTCCCATCACAGTTTGAAAGGTCTCTCGACAGTGAACACTTTAATTACTCTAAACATGGGTTTGTCGATGCGTTTGGGTAATTACTTTGTCCTCGTTGGTCAGATAGAGATGGTTGTTCCCATTACCAGCTTGTTCCCCTAAGCAAGTCTGTTTTACAAACTGAAAAAAAACACTCACACAAACACATAAATTCGTTTAGGCATTTCACTCTCTTGCTGTAATGTAAAACGACTGATAAAACCTGCTTGGTTTGCTGAATCTCACTTGTTGTACTATCCTCCCCATCATAGTTCATCTTGTTTACATTGCCATTCCTAGTTTGTTTTCCATGAGGGAGGGCATGGGTAGTCATTGCTTCGAAGAGGGAGGGTTTGGCCTTAGGGCAGAAAACAACGATAAAAAAATGTTCATGTCATTGGAAAATGAAGTGATCCTAAAACATGTAGTCAGTTTTATGCTGTTGTTCATTGTTTGTTTGAGTTATTTATTGTGTCATGTACAAAAATTTTGTCTCAATGAATGTGACATTTTCTGGGCTTAAACTGCTGATGGCACATCTCTGTAGACTAATGCAGGTGGAGGGTATTGTTGATAGCTTCTCTGTGCTAACTGCATACTCATGCACTTAAACTCTGTCCAACAGCATGGCTGCTATTTTTAGACATGTCCAGCTGCTCCTCTGCCTCCTCCCTTAAAGCAGTGATTTATAGTACAGGCATACGTGAAACAGCTGTAGTGTCGTGCCACATGCTATGTTTGTCAGAGTAGTGCAACCTACACTGGGTGGGCCTCAATTGTATAACTTGCAAACCAAGAAAAACATGGAGAACCACACAGTTCTGCTTGTTGTTGTTGTTGTGGTTCTGATTGGTTGTACACCTTATAAAGGCGTTTATCCTGGACACAGCCTCTTTTTGTGTCATATTTTCAGGTGGACTCATATCATGTTTTAAAGACACATGTTTGTACAACATGACATACTTGAACATAATCTACTGGTGACACTTGATGATAATGTCCTCCTTATTCTTAGAAAAGATCATGCTAATGAACCTCCTGTGCTGTTATTGTAATAGAGAGTATTTAGAAGTCTTGTCATCGTTCTAGAATCCCTTGTGTTTCACAACACTTCTGTTCTATAGTTTAGAGTAGATACTCAGCTGTAGATACTGTATCTGCAGTCTTGTCCCTAGTTTCGGGTCTATTTTATAAAACCGTCTGTCATCAGTGACCAGGATGCTTAATAATATTGATCATTATCAATAGATAAAGAAGAAAAACAGATTAAATAGCAAGCAAACAACTGCTGTCTCCATGCTCCATGGGTTGAGGGGGTCATGGTGTGTGGCTTTGGGGCTGGGGGTCAACTCAGACATGATTATTTAATTATTTAAGGAATTAGAAAACCAGACTTACTTTCAGACAAATTAACACGTATGAAGCCTGCAGGATGCATGCCACATTACACTTACTCTGGTGTCTATTTCAGCAGCTCTCTATCCATTTCTTGACGCATGTTTTCCATTGATCCAGCCATTGATTTGCTATGCAATCCATTCACTATCTGTCTGTTTCAGCAGGCTTTTAAATGATCAGTCAGCTTGAGCTATTAAGGTGAGTGGTGGAGAAGTCCAAAGGTTGAAGACATATCCACTACAAAACGCTGGTGGGCTCTTAGAGATAAGAAGGGAGTGGGAGAAAGATAATGTCTTTAAAAGAGGTTTGCATTTTTATTTGACAAACTACAATCACCCTAAGAACCAATCCAGAGAAAAGAACATGCGCTAGTCCCATCTCTGGTTCACACTGAAATAGTAAGCCAGATCTACACTGTAAATACCCTGTGTGCACTGGATCTGTTTTTAGTGGATAGTCAACAGTGTGTCACGAAGAGAACATCGAACAGGGAATAACCTTTGACTCCTTCTATGAGGCTGGTCGATCCACAGGCAGGGTCAAGTGGTGGATTTGCCATTTTGGATGGATTCATGGGTAATGGCATTGATATCATTAGTTCTTAGATGGTCAATTAAATGTTTAATTAACTGAGACCGACATCAGATAATTGAATTATTGACTGTTCTCGCAGTAACATTTGTCTTTAAAATGGTTTAGTGCAGACCAGTCTTATCTATGGGCTTTTGTTATATATATATATAGTCCCCTGAGGTGTTGTGACTGATTAAAATGATTGGGTTATCAAGTTATTTTATCATCATCTAAAATAAAATGATGTACGTTTGTAAAGATTTAAACACAAAGGAGAGGATTTCAATACCCCTGTGTGTTTTGTTATCATGCGGCATCTTAGTGACATCAGATATCTTTGAGAAAATCCAATCCGCCTCAAGAAATCATCTTACTTACAGCTCAAGACAAGAGAGAAAGGAAGTGAAATGCAGTACTGTCAAAGCACAACTGTTCTGAGATTTTTGGCAATGAGTGTCATAATTGTTTTGTACCAATGCTACTATTTTAATCTCTGAGTAATGCTAACTGTTCATTGTGTCAGGAAAACTGGAGAAATTGTCTATGTATGTGAAAGAGGTCTGCTTACTGGCATATGCTTATAGCTGTGGTCACATCATTTGAATGATAACTAGACATGGATTTTAATGTTTTGACACTACTGTTTAATCCTAGATGGCTCGGATCAGCTCCTGTAGATCAAGGGGTAATACCGTCAGCTGCCATGTGGAACTGAAACTTGCTTCCATTTCTGTGAGAAAGATCATCATGCCCCCTGTCCAGTTGTAGCGAAAACAAACACACACAGTCACACCACAAGCACATACAAACTCACACACAGATAAATGCACCCAGGCTGTGGAACACAGCCATGCAGGGAGTCACAGCTGACTTCACAGCCCCTATCTGTTGAACTGGAGACTGAGAACCCTGTTACTCATGCTCTGGCCACAGCTCCCTGCTGACACTAGATATGCAATACTTAGATAGGGACAGGGATAGGTATGTATGTGCGTGTCAAAATAGCTAAGAACTATGAGGAGTTTGGAAACATGAAGAGTGTGGAGGACACATGTGACGATTTAGAAGCCAGAGTGCTCTTCGGTCTCTGTTTAAATTATACAGGCTTTGCACATTTTGCTTACAGATCTAAAAATTAGGAGATATTGATTCAAAATTGTATATGAAAAACCTTCCAACAAACATATAAATATCGTTGATATTGTCCACTGGGCATGAGTCATTTCAAATGGGATTATCCCCTGAGATTGTTTAAAGAGATTTATCCCCTAAGAAAGGGAAATGTGACCTGTTTATTGAGGTGTCATGCCAGTGACAGCTACCTGCAGAGTGAAATAAGTGTCAGGGTTGATTTTAACAGGTTTATCAAGAGATCAGTGAGAGATTAGAAGTTCAGAGGCTGCTCCTATTTCAGACCATGGTCCTGTGGGAAAGCTCAACGTTCCTGATTTCCATCCTTTACCCAGATTATTTAACTACTACTTCAGAAGTCTCTGTTGTATTTTCAGTTGGTGTAAGTACAAGAACAAATCATTTGAAAGCTGAACAGGCTATTATACCAGGGGTTTGTTGAAAATAAATAGTTTCAGCCCACAGTAGCTACATTCAGACGTTTTTCATTTTATGAATTGTTACTTTGTCACTATTGAAAAACATGTGAGTCAAAACCATTCCCCTGCTCGTTTATTTATAGCCCAACATGCAGTTACCCCTGTCACAGAGAGTTATCATGACCTTTTGACCTTTACTCAACTGCACAAAAGGAGACTTTGACCAGACATAAATACTTCAGGTGTTTTTTGCCGACAAAGCAAAATACTAACACAAATATGGTAAACAACAGATGATTAGAGAAGATTAATGAACTGTAAAATGACCTTTTTGGTCAGGTTTTATGATCACCATGTTGATCTATTGGTTTGTCACCAAATCACTTTCACAAATACTTTCTCTTTTTCTCTCCCTCAACATTTGTCAGTTGGTTTGTGTGAGAGTCCGGGAGACAGACAGTTTGTACTTTCTCACAACAATGGCATCCTTGAGTTTTAAGAACACCTGACAGTTAGGTTGGGGTCATTTAGGTTGTAAGGTTACATGTCAGAGGTCATCAAACCTTTGTGCACAACACATTGTGCCTGTTAGTGATGCAGACCTATTGCTAAGCAACATGTGGGAGTTCGCCTTCCTGTACTAACTCAGCACACATTGTTTTCCATATTTAAACAGGGATGTGTTTAGCATGAGCAATTAAGATGTGTCACTAATTTACACAATAAACAGTGTCTCTAAAATGTAAAGATGTAGAAAAGGGATGAAAATCTATCTTGTTTTATCGTTCGAATTTTGTTTTTCTCTATGTGATTTTGCTTCTATGGGAAAAGAACAGTTTGTTTAGTTTTTGGTGTTAAAATTCCAGAACAAAGTGCTTTCTACATTTCAACCACAAAAGAAGAGAACTCCATGAGTGTACTGGAGTGTAAGGGACACCATTTCTTTAAATAGAACCATTTAAGAATCTGTGACAATTAAAACCCCTCATTTATAGTTAAACCACAGCACCAACATGATTTGAGTCTTTGGTTGCTTGTTGTTTTTCGTTCTTCTCTCTTTAACAATGGTGAGAATACTGGATTAAAGAGTGGCTGTGGGAGGAATAGCTATAAGTGGTCTGTAAGAAACTGTTGAAATTGTACCGTGCTGAGCAGTAGTAACATGGCTGTCTTTAAAGCCCTTTTAGTTCATCTAAAACATGAGGGAAGACAAATGACACATAGTGTTTTCGGGAGGACACACCCAATTCCTTCCCTCTATGACAAGTGCTGTTTCTCTTTATTATAATGGTTTTATGGTTTTACAAGAAATATTGAAACTAGAAAATCATAACTAGACTGGCATTTACTCACCACTAAACTATGGACTGCAATGGTGTAATGTCCAAGTTTTTTACAGTTGAATTAAACATATTATCAGATAATAATTTGGGTTTATTGAGACAGTGAATGACAGAGGATCATCTTCCAACACAATACTATCTCAGTTTTGTAGTAAAATGCTTGATTTTAAGTTACTGAAATAATAAATCGTTTTGATTGTTATCGAAATGATCAATTATGACAGCACATATTTGTTTTAATATTAAATGAAGTTGTTCAGATATACAGCGATTTTAAAGAACCTAAAAAAAACATTGCCCCCCACCCCACCACTGTCCAAACAAACAAAAAAAAGCCAGATAATTATGAAGTCTAGTCCAGGTCATAACAAAACCGGTCTTGTAAAACACAGCAAGACAATTTGAGAGGGGCAGTATATGGCAATATGCTTGCAAATGCATATTCCTTTGCCATTTCCAGAGCTTTACGAGGAGGACATGTGAGTGATTTATTCAGACTGCACTTCTATTCTATCTCCAGTTTACTGTTGTTAACAGTATTTTTTTCTCTCTGCATGACAGATGGTAAAACGTTTCCAGTTAACTTGGAAATTGTGTAACCATTATTTTAAGGAAGTTTACCCTAGATCTGGACTTGCTCAATCAAATCCAATGATTGCTCTGAAAAAGCCTTTATAACATTGTATAAAATTTGCATTTTGTTGAGAAGGGTTAGAATTCCCTTAACTGGCTATTTCAACACAAAAGACGTCGTACTGTACTCTGGGATTGTAATTTTTTCAAACATACATACTCTCATAATTACTTTCTGGTATAGTACAGTCATACACGCACAGTCAAACTGTCTTCTCTCTTAATGTAACACTCTCATCAGCTACATGTTTATTATCTTTGAGACATGGGGAAAAAGTGTCCCAGCTGTCAACAACAGCCCTCTTACCACTGCTCAACCCGTCCGCCAAGATATCTGGACATGAAATGAAAACACTGACCCTGGCCACAAGTGCTAGACTTGCTTTTGAATGGTGAACTTTACAACTCTCACACTTTGGCGTCTGATGGCCCCAGACCCCAGTGTTTTGCTAACACTACTGAGAGACATGTCTATGTCCAATAGACAGAGAACAAGCAGGAACCCTGAAGCCAGGAGCTGTGAAAAGGAAAGAAGCAGCGAGGGGGAAGAACCTGAGTTAACCTCTGTTGCTCATGTTTCTCTAGTATCCTAATGGATGCCTGTCATCATTAAAGACTGCAAGAGGAGGGCGCCTGCCAGCTGCATGACCCCCATAAAACAGAACAGGAAATCCTAGCAGGCAACAAGAGAGCTGGGGAAAGGAACTCCTGCCCATCCATTTTTCTCCTTTGCTCTCTGTCTGTTATCTCTCTCTCTCACATGACCACACTCTTTGACCTCCAGCGGACCGCTGCTCCACTCTGTTTATTAAGCATTATGTGGATTTACTTGCTTCATCAAACAGCTGTAGCACGTTTATGAATAAACAAAAACCAGTGTCAGGAAACTTTAAAAACTGATAAGAAAGGGAATTGGAATGTAAGAGCAGGACACGAACTGTAATTCTTTCACATGTCTTGTGTAATTGCCTCTGAATTTTAATCGCACATCCGAGTTGATACTTACACCCTACCTGGAGTCAAATGTGTTCTCCTTGTGTAGTACTCAAGATATTGAGTTTATCACATTTGCAGTTTGTAACCTTTACCTGGTCATCAAAGTCCACAGTCAGTTAAGGGAAAGGACTTTGTCACATCCTTTTAAATAGCTCAAAGAAAATGTGACAGGAGCTCTCTCAGAGTGCTTTCTTATCTGATCTTCAAAAACCTGTGCACAAACACGCCAAACACCCATCTTCAGGTGTTTTATTGCATCCAATTTGATAGCAGACTAGGTTTATTGTAGCACTGGGGCTATACATTAATCTGGATCATGGGTTCACCGTGCTATGTCCTGATGGAGCTATCATGTGAGTTTGTAATTGACTCTAGAGGAAACATGACTACTGTTGAAACTCTTAGGATCTTTCAATCTGGCCGAAAAGAGGTGAATTTCTATGTCATGTCAAGGATCTAGGACAGTCTGACTCCATACATATGCGTGCATACGTGTACATGAATCAGACGATGACAACAGCTAGATACAACTGGTCATTCTGGGAGGAAACCGCAGCTGCCCGAGCTGCATTTTCCTGCACCACACAACCCAACACTCGCACAAAGAGTCACTTGACTGAGCGCTCATATAGGAAGTGAAAGAGGAAGCCCCCCTATCCCATTCTCTATTCCAACCTCTGCTCTGCTGTTCACGTGAATCCACACATATAGACAGGTCGTACACATCAGTCTCAACCATTGCACAATAACAATGGCATGAGGGGGAGGGGGGGGGAAACTGGCTCTGACTGGTTAAGTCCTGCTGTGGGGTCAGATGTCTATGGACCAATATGAATATCATGGACCATCGTTGCCACATTTGAGTCTTCTTATCTAAAAAGATTAAACAAACTGATTCAAGCTTCTGTTGGCATGGCTACAAATTGAGAAGAGATGGTTGTCTCAAAATAACACAGCAGTAAATACATCAGAGCATTAGTTTTAAGTACGGGGTCCAAATTGAAATGGGATATTGGTGATTTTGAGGATGGTGACAGTGAGATGTTTTTTAAGTTTGAGCGAGGGGCCCCATTTTGCCCCTCACACTTCCCTGGCTGCTCTGCACTGACGCCCCTGGCTGTGTTCATTGGTGACACTGCAGCATGGCGGCAGGCATTCCTGTGCTTCTTCTCACACAATGGTGCACATCTCTGACATTCCTCTGTCTGTGCCCACTGTCTGAGAAACCAACAGTCCAAACTCACAGCTCCAAGAAGACAGCTTTTCTGCCCCTGTCCCCAGTCTCTATCCATAACCAGAAAAACAACGTTTTGTGACGTACAAATCATATCGGATTTGATATTGTGGATGTCAAAAAGCAACTGTGATTATGTTACATCCAGGGGACATAAATACATGCACATCGTGTGTCCAGTGTGCCAGTACAATGGACTAGTAAAGGTATTTTCATTGGTCATTGAGAAGATGTAAAGGTGACAGACAAGCCTCCCATTTCCTTTCTCTTATTTACTTTCTCTCAATTTCAATTAATCTCTTCTATTCTCAAATCTCTTATTGCCGTCTAATTTCCACTCTCTAGTCTTAAACCCCCCAAAAATGTATCTCAATCAATTGCGTCTGTTTTTCTATCCTCTAAATTTTATGCTCTTATTTCTCCCTGGCTCTCTCTCTCTCATTTTCTCTCTTCAATACTACAGAAGCAGACACCTTTTCCTCCTGCTGACTCAGTAATCAGCCTGAGGCGGTATGGGGTGGGGGGTGTTGGTGGCCGTGAGGAAGGGGAAGTGCTGGGCTCTCACATCAGGCCCACTAGCCAATCACATGCAGAGGAAAAGAGCTGGCTAATCGTTTCTACAATGGCACCCAGAAAGCTGTGTTGCAGGACCACAAACCGCTGTCTCCACTGATAATCTACTCCATGCGTTAAACACAGTGACTGTCGCATGCAGACAAAAAAACAGACTGATGGACACGACACACATACGTGTACACATGTACACATACAAATACAGTTACTAATACCATTGTGTGGGGTGAATAACTTGTATTTTTTATGTAGTATATTGTTCTCATATTTTCCCCACAAGATTATTTCAGGACAGAATTCAAGGACATTCAAATTGTGTCCGCTCGGTAGTGTTGTAGAAGACGGGTGTAGTGTAGAGGAGAATTAGGAAGCCAGTCGTAGCTAATATGGGTTCTTTAGTTATTCCACAACGTAAAACAGTAAGGGATCAGCAGTGGTAGAGAGGGGTTGAATTGGGAAACAGTAAATAATACATAACTGCTATAGTCTACGCAACAGTAGGGTGCTACAGAACAAAACATACATCTTTCTCATGAACATGTGCAATAAAAATAGCACATACATAATTTTTACGAATTCATTATCTAAAAAAAACGGATGACCTTCAGTGAATTCTTAGGGAAAGTGCTTTTGCACCTGTGTCTGTACGTAGGGCTGTTCCTCTGAACAGGGAGAAAGGTCGACACTGGCAGGTCAAGAAAGGAGAACCTGCTACAAAGGCTAAAGTTGGAGTCGTTGATGGCACACCTGCTCTTCTGAAATCTAGGCAGGGCGTATAGGAGTACAAGCACAAACAAGAGAGACCATCTGACATGACTAATGCACTTCACAGGCTGTAGAGAAATAGAAAGTTTCATTTCGAATGAATCGCATACTCTACAGCCTGACAAAGGAGAACACCATAATTTGCTGTGGTTGTTGTTTTTCTTTTCCTTAGTTAATGTTCACAGAGATGACCTGTTTGTCAGAGGAAGGGAATTGAGAGGAAGTCTGATTTCCACTCATATTATCTCTGCCACACAGCCTAGCCAGTGAGCCTTCAGTGCTTTCACATGCAGCTGTCCCTCAGGAAGCAACACTTCATGAAAGTCAAAGATCAGGAAAGAAAAAAGAGTCACTCATCCTCTCATTTACATCCAATCAAAAAAGACATGCAACGTATCTAGCTACATGCAGCAAAGATTTTTATTGGACTTTTGGTTAGAAGTGCACGAAACCAATCAGCCAACAGTAAATCGCCTGATGCTTGAAACTTGCAAATTCGAAAGTGTTTATTGGACACCAGCAGTGTTTATATGAGTCAATCTCATGAGAGTGGACCTACAGTATATAAACACTCAACGAGTAAAATGAACACTCCTGGTGTTAACGTAGCACTTTTAAATTTGCTATGCTATAGAGATGTTGGTAAACCAGGGATAATGTGTCTAACAATAGGTGTTTGTGACAGAGCATAATGCATAATTTAATAGCGCCTTAGGAAATGAGTTTAAATTTTCAGATAAATACGGTACTCCTTGACTGACCTTTATGAGGTTGTGCAATTCTATTTCAACAGTGGACTAGAGTTGAGGAAGCTTGCTAATCTTTTTTATAATTTAATCTGTAAAACCTAGAGCTGTATGCATTCTCAAAATATGTCATAAGATTTCTTGATTGTATGTACCTTAATAAGAAATAAGATGTCCTCATAACTAAACCATATAAAACACAAACTTGCAGAGAAGACGTAATGGCTTTATTGGTCTGAAGCAGATGAAAACACTTAAAATACAAACAATGATGCCCAATTGCAAGCTACTATTCATTCATATAAAAGCTCTATTTCCTGCGCAATTCACAAAAGTTTTAAAAAGATAGAACAAACTAATCTGCCCAGCAGAAATTCTTACAGGGAAACATGATCTATATTTTTGTGTGAAGAGCACTATATGAAAACATGTAATTGGCTAAAATAAACAACAGGCTACTTTAAAATTATGACGGTTGATGCCATGAAAAATATACCAGAGAAAAGGTTACGGAACGACCAATTTATGCCACAGCAATTTCCGATTGTTTATCTTTATAAACAAAGGTGTGAGTGAAAAGAATTTTGGTGAATGAAGGTTTGAATCTTAATCTAGTCAAAAGCCATTTTCTAAATGGCATACATGACCAGCATGCATGTAACTTTTTTATCTGGCTTTTACATTTCTTATTGAGCTTAATCACAAAGTATAGCCTATGTCATAGGCCTATAATGATATTAATGACGATGTAAGGTTATAAAAGTATTTGTCATTGAGATCAACACTTGCTAGTTAACTTAATCAGTAGGCCTATAATTACATCGCATCTTAAAAAATTATTCACATGAAATATTCTGGTGAAGAAGGGTTGTCACTTGTAGACCCTGTTTCATGGTAACCATTTGAACCAGTCAATTTTTCGCATTTGAGTTTGTATGCGTCCCTTTCGCGTGCCAGCCGGTTGAGCTCGTGCTTCAGCTGCTCTACCTGTGTGACAAGACTGGTCTTCTCGTGCTCCAGAACGTGCTTCTGCTGAACACGTTTGTAGCGACATGATTGAGCGTAACCTCGGTTTTTCAAGGTTCTGCGCTTCTGCTTCAGACGCATAACTTCGTCTTTGCTCAGACCTCTTAAGTGCCGGTTTAACTCCCTGACAGACATGGAGACAAGCTGGTCATCCGAGAAATGGTTCTCTACGTTGAGACGTCTATCGTGGCGATGTGGATGGTGTAGGTGGTGCGCACTGTGGGTAGGTTGCTGAGATAGTGGTGAGTTTGGACATGAGGTATCGATGTCTCCCTCGTGGTGATATTGATTTTGGCAGTGCGTATTTTGCATATCTTGCATCTCAGGGTGACCTGAGAGGGCATCAGGTTGGCGGAGTAGTCCAGAATATTGCTGGCCATGGCCGTTGAGGTGATGTGCTGACCCATATCCTTCAAATTCCGCTTGGAGAGGTTGTTGGTGACCGTTCGGAGTGGACTGGTGGCCATGTACAGTGGTACTGATGAGGGCCTCCACAGCGTCTTCGGGTGTCAGGCCGAAAGTATGAGAATACATTTGCTGAGCGTAACCTCCGCTGGTGGATATCCAATAATTATCACCAGCGTTATTCCTCTGCTCGCCAGGATTTAGACTTGGTGATGAGGGCACCGAACTGCAAGGTGTACTCTCTGGCGTGGATGAGACGGAGTCAGGTCTCTGAAGCTGGTTGCCCGGCCCAATGAAGGGTCGATCGATCCCCTGCATTGTCTCCTTCTTCACGTCGAACTTAATCAAGTCGAACTCGTTGACAAAATCCATAGGGTTTTTCTGAAGTTCCAAATTGTGCGCTTCAGATGTCATATTATGAAGAATTCGTGTCACGTGGGCCTTATCCAATAATCACAAAAATATTTTTTTTTTCATGCAGTATTTCAGTCTTTTAGTTTACGGCACAAGTCGAATAACACGTTCAAAGACCGTGCGGAGAAAAGTACATAAAATGTTCTGCAGCGCCTCTGTCCGACAAACAAACCACCGATTCTCCGAAATGTAGCTACTTTAATCCTCGAGTTAGACCACATAAGGAAGACAACGGTTTGAGTACGGTACAGGACCCACCGTGCGATATTGCACTGTGTCTATTTTACCAGGAGCGCACTTTCTTCATAAAGCACAGTGATGTCACGCGGTGTAGACTACACCTCCATGCTCCTCTCCAATAAAAACACGCCAAAGATGATTTGCATAAAAGCTGATGTGTGCGTTTTAGTTTCAGGATTTGACCATTTTTCTGAGGTTAAAATGGTGTCCACGGTTTTAGGTTTACAACGATATTGGCACAGGGTTTCACTCGCCGTTCCAACACGTTTTCCTGTTGTTGTTTTTTAACAATGTGTAAACATTCATGGTGGGCCTATGATAAAATCAGCGATTATTTATCACGTTCTTTCACTGTGGCCTATGCCTGTCTCTTCATTTCATACGACAAAGATGTATATTTATCATTCAGCAATTACAGAAACAATGTGGATTTGACTCACATTCCGACTGAATTTATGACAATAGGCCTTTGTACTAATACTACCTTCTCTCCGTTTTCATTTGTTGTTCAAACAACCCCTATCTACTCTTATTACACGACTAAAGACAGCACACAGGAAACATATCTCAAACGTAGGCTATATTTCAAAAGCATGATGTTAACACTATTAACATAATTGTCTCCAGTCCCCATCTGTTAGGCTCTGTGGACTGGCTAGCATGTATTTTTATTCAGACAATAATTATGGTTCTATGCTGACCTCTTGTGTTCAGAATGAAGCCCTTCCAAACAGAAGGTACAATGGAAGTAAACGGTGAGTAGGGCAATGGAAGTAAACTAAACAGCCTTAAGATATACAATTTAATTTTGTCTGTCAAATTAAAATGTTACCATGTGATTGGATATGTTTATTAATTGAAGGTATTTGTGTTATTATTGATCCTGACATTTGAGTCAGTTCTTGATTTACATTCTTTTCTGCCTCCAGTTATACATTAAGTATACAATGTTAATGATTTAAATAATGCATCAGGCAAGCTTCCTGAAAAGAGTTTATTCTAATGAATCCTGAAGTGGCAGTTCACAAATCAGCTTGGCTTGGCTGTTGGAGCCGCTCTTCCTCCAGGTTTTGTGGCCTGGCAGTCTTTTAAATGTCACCTGGATGGACTCCTGGAGGACTTGTTTTGCAGAAATTTACAATACATCCTAATTATGTCTGTACACCTCCCCCCCCTCCCCCCTCTCCATGTGTATACACAACAGTTATCCCACATCGCAAGAGGGTGTCATACGCTGGGTATTTGGTAAATATAAAAGGCTCTGTGGTGACGTCCAATGTTACACCCAATGCCACACTAACATGGACAAGATGGCAAGTAACAAGAACAGAAAAGCTATGGCAAGATTGCACAAGGCTGAAGTTATGATTGCTGGAGAACAACTCAGGTTTGCAGGAAAGGGAGAGACATTTGTTAGAAGGGAGGATGGCTAGATGGCTGAGTTACGTGAGCAAATTGAATAGTTATTCAGTCAGTAAATGTATTGCCATCATCTGGTTCTAAGAATTTCGCACATTTTGAACTATTTACAGTTTAAAATTGACCAAACATCAATCCATAACACACAATCAGAAGAGTTAATGTCACTTATTTTCAAGGCTCAGGTTGCATGATGGAAAGCTAATCAAGGACCGGAGGTACCACCTGCGCACATATCCAAACTGCTTTGTTGCCCAGGAGCTAACTGACTGGCTGGTGAGCCACAAGGAAGCTCCTGATAGAATCACAGCGATCTGTCTAATGCAACAGCTGATGGACCATGACATAGTACATCATGGTAAGGGCTCATGCTAAACATATTAAACGTCTATAGTAGTCCTCAACACTTCAATTGCAAACCCAAGGATATATCATTCTGACCTGTTTCTCTTACCCTCTGTTTTCTTCAGTTTGTGACAAACGTCCTATGTTTAAGGATGCTAAATTGCTGTACCGTTTCCGTAAGGATGATGGGACATTTCCGTTTAACACAGAGGTGAAAGTGTTCATGCGTGGACAAAGGCTGTATGAACAGTAAGAGCTCTGTATTGTGCTGCGATATTCTCTATATGGCAGGGACAGGTGTCCTTGAAGTGGTCTGTGTACAATACTAGGAAAAGGTTGGGCGTAGCTGTGTCCATTCCTTTGCTCTCTCTAAATTAAGTGTATTCTGTGATACCTTGTTCAGTTGTGAAATGTTTTAATTTAATTGACAACCTACAAGAAAACCATGTGTATTCATGTGGAAATCAACACAACATCCATGAACATGTGTCTGTATTTCAGTTTGATATCAGGAAGGGACTCCATTTTGCAACTAAGGGAGGAGCGAGGAGTAGCATACCAGCGTTCCTTTCCTGGTTGCCAGTTGATAGACTGGTTGTTACAGAATGGAGAAACTGAGAGTCGACGCCAGGGAGTGGATCTCTGCCGTGCCCTGCTGGAGCATGGCATCATTCAGCATGGTCAGAGGAGTTACCTTAACCTTTGACCTCAAATAATTGAATATTGGCCAATTGTATTAACTTATCTTTTATTTCCCTCGTGTCACTTGCTCTCTCATTTACTCTTACACCAGTATGCAAGAAGCACAACTTCTTTGACAGTGGGCTGCTGTATCAATTCTGCATAAATTTTCGTCGGCGTCGCCGTTTGTCTGAGCTCTTGAATGAAAGCGAAAGAGAGAAAGAAGAGGAGGTTGCAGTACAGAAACAAGAGGACATCAATGCTGACAGCCCTTTTGTCCTGCGAAAGACTCCTCCACTAGAGAACTGTAGTGGTTTTCAATCATGTAAGTGGATTCTACATTATTACCTTGACTATCACACACCACTTCTATGTCTAATAAATGGAACTTTGTGATGTAGTGCAGAACAGTGCGGAGCTTAAGGCAACACACAATGTGCGCCGGGGAAGCTTGAATTCATTTCAACTTCATCCTACTGGATATTTACCCCCTGCCATTCTGACCTCTACCACATTTGTGAGATGTAATCCCAAATCAGGTAATTTAACCATTCAATATTACCTACCAGACACTGACTAATATGATTGGCTCTATATCTCTATGTTTAAACTATAACCAAACTCTGATCATGTCAGTGCTTAGGAGCAATGTGACCTGTGATGACTTGTTGTCTCCTGGTGCACCTTTCATCAAGAAAGTGTTGACGGTGAGCATCCACAGTTTGTATGTCTATTTTGTCTGGCTTTACTTTGAGAACGTTCCATCCAAATGTCAGTTTTTTTTTGTGTTCACTACCTCAGGTGATGGGAGATGCAGTGGGCTGGGGTTTTGTAGTCAGGGGTATGGCTCCCTGTTATGTTCAAGCAGTTGATCCAGGCAGCCCTGCCGCAGCTGCAGGAGTTAAGGTCACATATCCAAAAGTTTGAACACAAGACACACATTCATGTCATCTTTCTGTAAACTCATCTGTAATTGTTACCTCTACTTTTAGGTCCGCCAGTTTGTGTGCCGTGTGAATGGACAAAATGTTCTTTATATGGATTACCATACAGTATCAAGACTTGTGATGACTGGACCACGAACTGTTGTGTTAGAGGTCATGGAACCACGATGATAACACATTATTTTATCATTTTGTAAAATTTGTGATATGCTTAAAATTGTGGTAGCCTGCGCAAACAAAAGCCAATTTTAAGAATCAAGTCTTGAGAAGTTATGCATGTACAGTTGCACTGGAAGCAACAGAGATACCTTTCTTAGATTTTTACCTCTAAAATACAGATAAACCATACACTTCTTGCCCTTGATCTACTGATGTAGCATCATTTCTGCACTGTTGCGTTGATTAAAAAAATAAAAAAAATAAAAAAAGGTTTTCGATGTATAAATTATTAGGTGTGTATCATGTGTTTTAATGGATGATAAAGCCTTTCAACATGACAATGGTGACTATGTCACCAACACGTGGCCCCCACCCAGTCGGATACCACATCCACGAAGGATACCATGAGAACAAATGAGACAATCAGAAGGGAGGCTGGTTGAAAACTATGGAGAGCATACCTTCTATACTCTTTGCCTTAACTTCGTAGCAACCCCCTTACTTCCGTCTTTTTCCTTTCGCCATTTTGAATTGTGTTGACTACACTGCGCTAGCCACATCTTAGCTAGCTAGTCCGGGTGCAAGCTGATTGTTGTTACTCTAAAAGGGAGTTCGCTAGCTAGCTAGCTTTTATAGCGTAGTCTATTGTAACATATAACGCCGGGCAATTGATGCGTCTAAGACTATATTTAGCTTTATGTCCCGAGTCGTATACCGATATAATAGTATTTTACTAAGCTATCGTTTGGATGAAACAATTGCAGATGAAAAACCAGACAGCTGCAGTGCCCGCAGCCAGCAGCACCCGGCTCTGTGCGACGTACAAGTAGCTCGTAAGCTAGCTAGATTAGCTAGCTAGTAGCTACAGTGAGCGCGAGGGAGTGAATGCAACGTCTGGACAACGGCATCATTAAGTTTATTGCTACAGTTTATAGTTACAGCTATTGCTAACAAGTCAACATTGAACATTACTGGCAATTTGTTCTCTACTAGCCACGTAGCTTTTCAAATTGTGCGGCAATAAATAGGAGGCAGGTGAGTTGGACGATAGATTGCTTGCTACTGTCGCTAAATTACAAATATGGGAAAGGGAAATGGTTTGCTAGTCCAAGCTAGTAGTAGCTTACTTGTACCAATTTAATCACGTAAGCCAACTTGTTCCGCCTTCCTACTCTACACCATACATATAAAGATGTAGCAAGTTGTACCCAGTACATTAAGTATTTGCTAACTCAGCTGGCTAGCTTTAAATTGTTCATATTTCTAGACTTAAGCTAGCCTAGCTAGCTAAATGCGGCTGCATGTAATACTAGCAATAGGGGGTTGCGACCAGCCAGTCTGCTTATTTTGGCCACCTTATTAGAAGGCCACGTTCGGTAAACCACTGCTGTCAGAAGCAACTTAACTTTATTTAAAGTGAAAATAATCTATATATTTGAGACGAAGCAGCTCACTTTCACCTATCATTTATCCGTTTCTACTAGACAGGATGTACCAGCTCCCCGTTAACAACCTCACTAGGTTACGGCGAGCTAGAAAGCAGGTAAAGAAGGCACTAAGCGACATCGGACTTGAGTATTGCAAGGAACAGGTGGAGGTAAGTATACTAGGATGTTATTTTAAATTCTAATGTCAAGATGCATCTTTCAGGTGCATGACCCTTCTCATTCTACCCTGATAGTTGGCATCTCTGGGTTAAATACACATTTTCTTTTGTATACCTAAATAAAAAGACCCCCTTTTCTTTACACAGGACTTCAAAGAGTTTTGCCCAAATGACCTATATGTTAAGAACACTTTGTGCCTTGACATATGTTCATGGGATCCATCACTTTCTAGGACACAGGTATGATGTAAACGTAGTCAATACATGTGACATGAACAATATCTATTGTTTCAGCATATAGTTCCATATTTAGTTAGATTAAATGTGTTTTCCTGCGGTTGTGTCTTACAGGAGTATCGGTCAAAGCCTTTCTGTTGCACCGAGTGTTCTTTCTCTTCCAAGTACTACTCAGGCTACAAGAACCACTTCCGCAATGTACACAGACAGAATTTTGAAAACCGTATCCTCCTCAACTGTCCTTACTGTACCTTCACAGCAAGTAAGAGAACTATGGAGACACACGTCAAGATTTTCCATATACCCAGTTCACCACGACAAGGACTGGGGACCTACCATGGAACTCCTGCAGGACAGAAGGACAGAGTATGGCTTGACAAAGGCAGACAGGGAGACAATGTAGAGAGGGCAATGTACTATTGCAAGAAGTGCACCTACAGGGACCCTCTTTACAATGTTGTGCGAAGACACATCTACAGGGAACATTTCCAGCATGTGGTCTCACCCTATGTTGCCATGGTTTCAGAGACATCACTCAAAAATGGTGCTAACACTGTCAACGGCAACAACATCCTTTGTAAGAGATGCCAGTTTTCCACTCGTAGTTATGAAGCACTAGTGCAGCATGTTGTAGAGTATCATGAACGAATTGGCTCTCAGGTGACAACTATGATTGGGCATGCAAATATTGTGGTGTCCAGATCCCAAGCATACTCTGGGATGTCACAAAAGGGTACAATGATATCTGCAGGGGGCCGTGGACTGACATCAGATCAGCTCAGCCACATGATGGGGTCCCATATCAAGCAAGGACCCTCCGGACTGAAGAATGTAACATCCCAGTCCTCCATTCCTGGCCATCAGGTGCGTGTCACTGTTCCAGGAAGCAATGGGTTAGGAGAGGGCCCAGGAATGCAGACACCTGTCACTACCACCAGCTTAAGCACAGCCCAAACACAGAAATGGAAGATCTGCACTGTTTGCAATGAGCTCTTCCCTGAAAATCTCTACAGTGCTCATTTTGAAAAAGCACATAAAGCAAAAAAGGTATGGGCAATGGCCAAGTACATCATGAAGATCCACAATTTTACCAGCAAGTGTTTGCTTTGCAATCGGTATCTGCCCAGTGATACACTGCTTAATCATATGCTGATCCATGGGCTGTCCTGCCCTCAGTGCCACGCATCCTTCAACAATGTGGAAAAAATGCTGGAGCATGTAGGACTGACTCATCCTGATGATTTTGTTGGACCGCCCGCTGCGTCCCCATTAACCTTTGACCTCACCATCAAACAGGATAAGCCCAAGAACATTCAGCTTATCGTAATCACTTTCAACATGAAGGAGCCTGTATCTGCTCAGGAGCAGTCTCTGGCTGCCCATGCTTCAAATGCTGCCTCAGCCTCTGTGAAGAACCTGCCCTCAAAGATGGCAGAGAAAAAGAATGATCTACTTTCCAGAAGTATGCCTCAGGCCACAGGGTCTAATAACAAAGAAGTTGGGAAAACCTTGTGCCCACTGTGTTTCACCATCCTAAAAGGTCCCATCTCAGATGCTTTAGCTCAGCATCTTCGAGAACGTCACCAGGTGCTCCAGACAATGCACCCAGTTGAGAAAAAGATGACATACAAATGCATACATTGCCTGGGTGTCTACACAAGTAACATGGTGGCCTCAACAATCACTCTACACCTTGTGCAATGCAGAGCTGTAGGAAGGTCCCAGAAGGGCCAAGGCATAAAATCTGCCTTGACGCTGAACTCCTCTGGGGCTGGATTTCTAAAACGTCAGCTACCAGTTCAGACCACACCTGACCCTAAGAGGATGAAGATGAATGACGAAGTCGCATATTCCCCCACTACTGCAGGGAAGCTGGGAGAATCTGTTGATCTGGTGTTAGATCCAAGGAGCTATGAGCACAAGACTTATGAAGATCGAAAAGCCTTCCTCACTACCTACTTTAACCAGCGCCCCTACCTATCTTCACATGAGGAAGAGAAGCTGTCTGCAAGCCTGTGGCTGTGGAGGTCGGACATTGCCAGCCACTTTGCCAACAGAAGGAGGACCTGTGAGAGGGAATGTGAGACCCGAAAAGTGTCTGTTTTACTTGGCTTTGACATGCAGGCCCTTAAGAAACTCAAGCATGACATGAAATTTGAGGAAATTACAAAGCCACCAGGCACCTCAGTGGTAAGGTCGAACGTGGGCTTCAAGTCTGCACCAAAAACAGACCAAAGCAAGCAACTTGAGACAATTAACTGTACCCTCAAGCTGAGTGCCTACACACAGCCAATATCCATTGACTCAGACAGCGAACCAGAACAAGAAGGTAACGCAACTGAAAATGGAGAAATGGACTCAAAGCAACATGCTGTCAGATCCCATGAGAAAACAAACCTGTTGGAGGGAAACTCCTCTGCCGTCATTGATGGACCTTCAAGGGAGGATAAGAATGCCTTGCAAGAAGCCAAGTCAAATGCTTGGGTGACTCTCTGTTAGTATCGTTAGAGCTGCTCCTGCTTCACAAGGAGTCTGCAGGTCAGATTGAGAGATGAGCATTTGGTGGGCAGGAATTTATTAAACTAAGAATCCTGAAATAGGAGGAAAATCTCCAAGGGAATCAAGACATTTACAGTTAGGACTGATACGGTTAGAGATCAAATACTGTACTTCCCCCAGATTGGACCTTTTTAAAATCAGTATTTGAAGAAACCATTGTGCTCTGCAGCACTGAGAATGCTGAAAAGTATAACCAGGCTTAATAACTGTGCAACACAGTATGGCGTCTGTAATTAACATTGGTTGTGTGATATTGTATATTTAGATCATGCATACATTGTCTGTTACCCATTGGTATGTCTCTCACAAGCATTCATGTGAAGAAGAACAAAAAACATGACCTTTTCCTCTTCACAATTTTCCTTCAATGATGAGAGCAGGAACTGTGTATAATATTGTCATTTCACATTTAGAAATTGTAGATTAGATGACAATTGCTTATGTCAATGTTTAAATAAATTGGTTTGATAAAACAATTTGATTGCCAAGTTTTATGTTAAGCACACAAATATACATTGGATACATAATACCAGAGTCAATGACGTAAATATATGTAATTATAATGTGGAGATGTGTCAGATTCATTTCTACGAACCCATAAGAATGAAAGAAAAGATGGGTTTACTTTTATTCCATTCAGACAAAGAAGAATGTTAAATAATTTAGTTAAGTGTTCAGTTGAGTTTATTATCATTTTAAAATAACAGTGGGACAGAGAAATGTCCGATTAGATTTGTAACCAGTAAACTTCATTTCATACATTTATTGTATAATTAATGTATAAATGTTACGAGTACAAATAGGTTGCCCAAAACACTAGCCTACAAAGTAGACTGAGAAATGTCCATTTGAAATGGAACACAACACAAAATCAATAAGAAAAAAACAAGCAGAAAAACGTCAGCGAAAAGGTCAGAGGTTCAACAAAAGTAAATATATGCATGATTTTGTACATTCTCAAGGCTTGGGCTTTTGGGCGACATTTCACTCACCAGTAGTGCCGTCGACACTTCCGTTGTGTCTTACCTTTGATTGGTAAAACTAAGTTGAAGGCGGTATATCCAGCTACGTGCAGCGTCCAATGGCCAGCGTGAAAACTAGCATTTTTCACTGACTCAATGTAGCTTATCGATGGTGCAAATATGTCTACATTGTGTACGATTTTATGCACAAGATTCTTCTTCTTAGAAATGCGGTATCGTTATTTTGAATGACTGTAGGTACGGTATTTATTTTTGCTGTTGTGAAAAGACTGTTTAAATATCTGCTTATATCTTATGAAAATTGCTATGGTGATGGAAACTATCTAGCTAGCTAGCTAGCAAGCTTCTACAACTAGTAGACTGCACGATATAGGAAGCTGTCAACAGCACTGCAGAAAGCTAGCTAGCCAACTTGCTGGCTAATAATGGTTTTCTAAACAATTTAAGCCATATTTTATTGCTAGGTGAGCATAATTCATTGTAAGATAAGTTCTCTATCGAATGTATTAGCCTACGTCTGTTAATCAGACACACAAGCACTTGTTTCTGCAGTATAAAGTTTTCAATTTCTCTGGGTGGTCTGTGTTGCAACATGCGAATAGTAATGTTCACAGATAGCTAGCACTAACGTTAAGGGTTATAATTTAGTATAGGAGCTTCAAGTTGGTTACCTATTTTCCAAAATGCAAATACCATGCGCATTTTAGCAAGACGAACTAATAAACATCACGTATAGTTTAAGATAATTATTAAGCCATAGGTATGATTACTAGGCAAACGAGAGTACTTCAAAGTTATAGTGCATTGATTGCGCAAGAAACATTCTTATGGGGGGGGGGAGTAAAAAAGGTTACTCTACTTGTTTAGATGGTATGTCTCTATTTTTAATTCTAGCCCTGAAAACGGCCTGATTAGCTGCTGGAATTTGTAAAGTGATTAAGATTGTTATTAAGCTTCACGGTTCACCTTTAAACCAACAACTGTGACATTTAAAGCTGATATGGAATTGTGCATCGCTGACAATTTTGTTTCCTTTGTCTCCACTTACAGCCCAAGAAAAACACAGTCAGACGACTCTTCGGTCATCCAAAGTAGTGTGAAGCATGGCACGACAGTTCTGGAAACATTGTTAGGACGGACAGTCAATGGGAGAAGAGGGAGCATAGGTTGGAAACAATGTCTTACAGTAACCGTGAGCTGGTGGTGTTCTTCATAAACTATAAACTTTCACAGAGAAATTATCCTATTTCTCAGTTGGGGCTGGAAGATGCCAGTGAATGGACTCATGTTGACAAGACCAGTGTATCCCTTGTTAATGGATCTGTTGAAAATGACAGAAATGGTAGAGGCCGTGTGGGGATATTTTCATCTCCACAAGGGGGCATAGAGGCGGTTAAAGCAGCTCTTAGAGACTCCGCAGATGAGTTTGAATTGCGTTACACCAGAGCCTTCAGTGATCTCTCTTCTCAGCTGCATATCACTCCTGCCACAGCATACCATAGCTTTGAAAGTGTGATGAACGAGGTGTTCAGGGACGGGGTCAACTGGGGGCGTGTAGTAGGCCTGTTTGCATTTGGTGGTGCTCTTTGTGCTGAGTGTGTGGAGAAGGATATGAGTCACCTGGTAGCGCGTATTGCAGATTGGATGACCACCTACCTGGACAACCACATCCAGCCATGGATACAGGGCCAGGGTGGATGGGTGAGTTAAGCTATGTTCTTTTTTTTTCCCCCGAGTAACTGGATGTAAACAAGATGGATGTGCTATCATAGGCTCTTATTAATGACTTTGATGTCATGTTCTGGGCAGGACCGTTTTGCTGACATTTTCGGCAGGGATGCTGCTGCTGAGGTTCGACGCTCCCAGGAGAACCTGAGAAGATGGCTGCTAGTAGGGGTGATACTTCTTGCAGGAGTGTTGGTCGGCTCTATCGTGGCGAAGAAACATCATTGAAGTGGAAAATCTGCACCAGTTAACCCTCAGTACATTTAAACGCTAAATTGGCATAAATAGACCAGAATAGTTTATGTTTACATCAGCCCAGTCTGCTTGTGCACTGACCAGAATCCTGATTCCTAGCCCTGGCTGAAGACGGCTTTGGGCTGATACATGTAGCTTGGGGAGATATTTGACTTCTCACCTTTTATTCGTCCTGTCCTGCAATTTTCTCACATTTCCAAGTTACCTGTAACATAGCATTTTATAATATTGTTTCTATATTATTATTGTTATTGCTTTGTTTGTTTTGATTTTATGGACAGTGGTGTTGCACTCAAAACAATAGATGCTGTAAATGGACCTGATAAGCTATGATCGAGTGGGGTATTTACAGTGGTTGTGATAAGAGACTGTTTGTGTTCTTTTTATTATGTTAGCGTGTTATCAACCATACCTGGGGAGCGATTTTAAGAATTTTTTTCAAATGGACATTTGAATTATATTCAACATTCCAAAAGATTATAATTCCTTTGCCTCTTTAAGTTCAATCAAATCGTACAACTGATTTATTTTGCCATTTTCTAATGTTAAATTCCGTTTTGCTGTACTTGATTACGGGCATGCCGAAATAATAAAACATATTTATGTTTTTATTGTTTTAAGTTATTTGATAGTTGTTTATGAATTGGACAGCATGGAGCATATCATGCAGTTCGCAATATTAGAACATTTCACATTTGGAATATTTCAGATAGACACAAATAGCGAGTGTTTCTGCTTCACATTATCAGTAAGTCTTAATCAGGGTGTATCATTGTTAACTAGGTTTGTGGGGTATTGATTGATGCAGAAATACAGCTTGTTATTGCAGTACAGAAGTTTATCAAATGGATGCATTTGTTCTTTTTGCTGCGGTCTTATAGTCCTCCATTGGGGGGCGATGTGCACAGTATAACCTATGAATGATTGTCTTCACACAATCTAGGCCAGAATGACCTTATTATTATTTTTAATTGTATGAGCCTTGCCAATGTATTGGGTGAAAAGAATTTTGTGCATGATAGATTATATGTGAAGATTTAGTTAGAAGTGGGCAGGAGTACATTAAGACTTCCATTAAGGTTGACCAATTATCCATATTTCCACATGGTGTTACTATTTCCCCTCCTTTACAAAAACTATTCTGCCGAAAATGAATTAACCAGTGTTGTGACCAGTGACACTTTTTTGGCAATAATTTATTTTGTCACACAATGTGATACGTTCTTTCGCTTAGAAATAAGGAGAATGTTTATGAATTGTAACGCAACATGTCCAGACATGAAGCCCCAAAGATAAAACAGTAAGAATTTGAAAGAAAGACACACTGACATGACAGGAACACCAGCTAGGCCTGTGAGCAGACCTCACTGAGTTTGTGCTTCACTGTCCATCCTTGTCCTTTGTTACTGTTTCCCTAAAATATGTCAGGTTGTCTGAGTAGATATGACATCTTAAAAGTCAAAAAGATGAATAATGGTCACTCACCAGCTTTTGTTTTTTATCCTGTCATACTCTGTCCGTCTAGACAAGCTTAGAAACAATCAACTGAGTGGTGTGCTCCCTTATCAGTATGTCTCTGAGGGACAACTTGGAAGAGGTATGGATTTTCTAGTTGTAGGAAATTAAATATATTTCACTGATATCGCCTGAGGACAGTTGATCAAATTAAAATATAGAAAGAAATCAGTATTTGCAATGTTTCCCATCCGTTGGTTGGATTTATAGTAAATGTGGCACATGTGCAGGGAGCAGTGACACACACAGAGACTGGAGTGAGCACCAAAGCAACTCCACCCAGAATTCTCGCTGTCCTGCCCTTCCTCCCAGGACTGTGATGGGAGCCGAGCATGAGTGTTCGCTCCATGTCCTGGCCAGGGACACAGGGAGGAGAGCAATCTTCTACATGTTTTTACATTGGGGTTTATTGGTGAAGAGCTGAATATGAGTGTGAGGAGCAAACAGTAAGTAAAAGACTCAGGAGACAGCTCATCCTAGCCGCTGACGGCTCATCCTAGCCGCTGACAGTGTCCCATTTGTGAATCGAACCCAGGACCTTCATGTGAAGCAACAGTTCAAGGCACTGCAACACTGCCACTAAAACAAGTGATGATGTAGTTTTACTGGATTGGTGCACAACGTGAAATAGCACAACATGTTATAAATGAACTCTATTGTGATCGTAGTAAAAAAAGAAAAGAAATGTACTGCATGCTATGTACATACTGTGATTGTAAATAGGTAGAGAAATTGACTAATCGTATCAGTCCCAATTTATGAATTGTACTTCAATGGTTGACAAGTATATAGCCAAAGCTGTTTCTTGCACTGGTGTACACTAGTAACATAATAACTATATAGACACAATATTGTTTGGCTAAAATTATTTTAGAAGATATGAATAACTACAGTGTGCATGTGGTGAATTAGTACCTGTCTGCAGTTCCACCAAGAGTGTGACTAAAAGGATGTGTATGTGTGCATCTCTTTTGCAGTAGGCGGGTGGTTTGCGGTCTGTGACTGCGATGATAAGTTATCAGTTGTCCAACAGCCACTGTACTGTTCAACTCCATAGGCTCCTCCCAAACCATTGACTAGAGGAATATGCACGTCAGCCCAACATGGTGGACAACCTGCTGGACATTTAGCTGCCATACTAGCCTTCGGAGAGTTCACTATTATTTTTTAGATGGACGGTATTGTTTTTAACAAAGGTATATGAAAAACTTCAGATCTTTATTTGATCAACTCAACACAGAGTGTGTTGAGATGATTGTGTGTGTACATATATGTGTGTGTGTGTGTGGGTGTGTGGGTGTGTATGTGTGTGTGTGTGTGTGTGTGTGTGTGTGTGTGTGTGTGTGCAATGGGAGGAGTGGGAGGGCTGAATGGAGTTGACTGTTGTTGACCTAGCCGAAGTGACACATAAATCTAATTTTAGAATGTGGTTTAAGTACAACATTTGAGTTGAATGCTTTGTCACTTTCCCTTAGCTGTTGGAAAAATGGGAGATTTGCATGGCTTCTGTACCCAATACATTTTACTGTCTGCAGAGCCTTGACAAAGACAGATCACACCTTGATTAGTGACAATGCCACTATGATAGAGCCTGTAACTGGAGCCTTTCACATGTTATTCTACAGAAACATTTTTTACACCACACCATGCTTTACAAAATAAATTGCAGTTATATTATAGTTTGAAACAAATACATTTATAAAATGAATGTTACAGATCCATGTTGCATTACCCTTACCTATGATCTATGATCCAACCTATGATCTATTACCTGTGAAGAGCTGGAGATCATCTAACAAGACTGCCATGAATGTGTCAACTGTATGAAACTGAATTGAATTACTTACAAAATATTCCATAAAAGTGTGTCTTTTGATCTAGTGACATTTCCACACTTGGACATTGTGAACATCACACAAACACATGTTAAACTATACAAATATAAATAATGATTTGAAAGAAGCTACTATTTAGAGGATAGGAGTGGAACTTTCTGCTTCAGAGTGAGGGTGTAGTTTAACATGGGCTGTGTCCCTGTTAGTATCAGACAAACGTTTGCACCATGCCAGTGTTGGGGTGGTGGGAGTAGGGAAAAGTGGCCGAGGCATGCAGGGAAGAGGATGGGGACATCAGGTGAGGGGTGTGACTATAAGCAAGCAGAGACCCCGGGGCCAGTGAAAAAGGCCCACCATGCTCATCCATTGGAGAAGGCTGGGGTAAGTCCGAGTATGACTCCAGTGTGCCATTTTTCTTGCCTTTCTTGTTCTTGTTGGAAACTTTGCGATTCCGTGTCTGGATGCCATCTTTCTTCATGGTTAGGGGTCTGTTAACCTGTGCAGAATGTAAACGTTTAGCCTCATAGTTTATGTCCTACTTATGAAAGTGTTATTATCTTAAGGCATAAAGAGTTGTGTGGGTTCCTGTCCAGTTAGGCATTGATATTGCCAATGCCAGTGAAAAACTCACGTTGTGCAGTTTGAAGTAGAGGCCACAGGCGTTGCACACCGGCTCCCCGCTTGCATTCCTTCTCCACAGAGTTGTTGTGCTCGTGTGACAGTTGGCACAATGTGTCCCTGCCCGCTTGCTCACAATCTAAACACGTAAAAAAATAGAGGTATACGGTTTGTGGTACATCAAACCGATCTTTTTTATTATTTAGTTATGTAGATGATGTATTTTCAGTTTAAGGGAACATTTGAATTCAGTATCAATGGCAAGCAAATGTATGCGTTGATAGAACACCATTCTATCCTACCCATCATGTGATTTCATACCAGTCTTTTCTTGGGCCTGATCAGTGGTCGGTTCTGTCCATTCATCTTGTGATAAAGTCCACAGGCATTGCAAAGATAGTGTCCGGTCCCATCACGACGCCATAGGGGGGTGGCAGTAGCTCCACAGTTCACACACTCTCTAGCCTCTGCCCCAAGTTACAAGCACATACAGTAATAGGTGACGACTCTTTAGATAAACAGTAAATTGGAGGGACATTTCACTCTAGGTATAGAGTAGAGACACAGACTGGTCATCATGGAGGTGTTGGTAGTATAGACATGCTCACCTGGTGGAGACAGTCTCATCTTGTTGCGCAGTTTTGGGGAGTAGGAAGAGGAAGTCATCCATGCTCCTGGGGAGGAGTATAGAGCGGCTGTGCTGTAGTCCTGTGTAGAGGTCACATATGAGCTGTAAGGGCCCAGCATGTGTGGATGGGAGTGGGGAGGCGAGGTGTACGCACCCCCTGCAGCAGAAGCCATATTTAAAAAACTGCCCCCACCACCTCCCATAGGGCTTAAACGCTCAGCCTTCAGGGCCTCCTGAAGCCTGGGACTTTCCTTGGCTTCCCTCCCTGGAGAAGAATATCCATCTCTGGAGGTGGTAAAAGAGGATGTGGCACTAGAGGTGTAAAGAGAGGTTGGGTTGTGGAGATGCAAGGGAGTCTTGGTGAAAGGGTTATTTGTCCAGGTGGGGGGTGATGGGTTATAAGGGGAGCTTAGAGAGAGGCTGCTAGACCCATCCAGCCATTGGAGGTTACTTAGGAGAGAGGGTGAGCTGTACACCTGACGAACTGAAAGAGAATAGGACAAAAAAGGGTCAAAAATGAATTTCCTATCTAATAACAACTACCAAACGACAAAAAAAAATGTTGAGATCTGGATGTATGAACATATTTAATGCAGAAAGGAAATCAGATGAACCTGAGTTGTGTCTGTTGGTTGCAGGGGCTCTGCTGAGGTTAGGAGGTGAGAAGTAGGATAGACTGCTGTAGTCAGAGTCTGGGTTGGAGAAGAAGGATTCCCTTTCCTCTCCTGTCGGTAGCAGGCCTGGTTCTGACAGATTGATCAGTGGATCTGAGATGATCAGAGAAGGGGACCCCCAGTGGGAAGGCTCTGTGGAATCTTCCATGTTGACGGGGTCAGATATGTGAAGTCTGGAACAAAAAAGATCAGTAGAAATCGATCCCTCTCAATGTTAGGACATCAGATGCATCCGATACATCAATGCTTTAAATGAAGTGCAGTAACATATTAAGATAATGATGAGTTAGGGGCATGTCTTATGTTTCAGTTGTAAAATATTTTGACATTGAGTTACAATTGAATGCCAATCTTAAGAACATCCCATGTGTAGTTTTTTTTGTGTTGACCAAAAGACCAGTTATATATATTTCTGGACTGGCAGATATATTTCTATTAGTATGGCTTCCTTTTTGACAGCCCTATGTAAATTCAAGCTATCAAGGATACTTAACTGCAGGTATCTTTAAACATCATTTTCTAGGATCCTAATTTCTCTGTTGGGGAAAGTCAACCCTAAAATTAAATATGCTTTATATTTGAACTAAACACCAAGTGTCCACTTGTTTGCTTACTATAAGCTTGTAACCTTAACTGGGCTGAATTTAGTCATGACTTTAGTAAAAGGAAAGTGTGATAAATGTTAGGTAAACAATGTGTCAATGAAAACTGTTTTGTTTTGTGTGAAAAAGATGTTTTCCAAATGTGTTTAGCACCTATGGAAGAAGTCCCAAGTCATTTTCTGAGGTCTTTCTGAGCTTACCCAGGATCATACAGACACAATAACATCAGTCAGTGCAACTGAGACTGACGTTAAGGTGTTACTTGAAAATCCTGAATCACATTCAAAATATGGTACTCATAAAAGAGTTACCTCTGCTTGTCTACAGTTGGAGGAGACAATGTTAATTTTGCACCATTATCTTTATTCACTTGTGATAAGGATAGCGTGTAGGCTGATAGGGTCTGATAAAGTGTGAGTAAATCAGATAGACCACAATATTATTGTATCCACCGTGAGAGATAGAACATATCACTCATTTAAATCTTATTTGATTCATAGAAATGTATCGTAATCTAACGAAAGAAATTTTTTTAAAGTCTCATGTATTTTTACAGAAAAATAGTAGCATTAGCAGAGAGATATTTCATTTTTTGGAGCAGGCCAGTGTCTCAAATAATAGCACCCATGCTATTATTTCACTGAGGAAAATCAGAAATTTTTGAATCAATTACAACCTCAAAACTACGACTTCTATTCACTCATTTTAAGAGTTTTAGAGTCACAAAATGCTGCTATCTTTATACGGTTGTTACAGTTGTTGTTGCTATAGTTGTTAATTAACTTTTCAGATGCACACTCAAGTTTGTGTATTAGCACCTGATACAACTCAGGAATGAGTTGTATCAGGCTACATGCCAAAGCCAAAAAAATGATCTAAAACAATTCACAAACTTCATGCCCACAAACGTTTTATATATGCCACATCAATGTGTTCATTTGCTGATCCAGTTTAACAAATAGGCAGAGAAGCAATTAAATAAGAAGCAGAATTCAGCACATACCTGAGGTGAGGAGTTTATGTCAAAGAGGCTCAAGGTTCAGTAGATGCTTCCAAGACAAGTGGAGGATCGTGGTGGTACGGTATATCTTTGATTGTGTATATGTGGTGCAGGTTTATAGCCAGAGATATTAACCGAGATCTAGTATCCTATAAACAACTGTCTGGGGTTAGGGTTAGGAGAAGGGCCGAGGGAGGGGTCGACAACAACGTTTGTGTAGGACACACCTCCTAGTCTCTTGGCCGTACGAAAAGATTCGTATTTTTTTGGGGTACGAGCAGCAACCAGTCCTTACATGAAACTGGCTTTAAAGTTATACTCTCATGTTGAACTGACTAATCATGTCAACATTTTGAATCATGGACATATATGCACATCATTAAATAAGTAGGACCCAAAAGTCTCATGATAAAACTGCAAGAATTCCATTCAACTGGTACATTTCCAAGCCATGTAACTATCTCATATTGCCATTTTTGTCTGTAACAAAAAATGAAGGTAAAGTCTATGGATCAGAGAGGGAGAATTTTAAACAAAGCAAATATGAAATGCAAAGACTGCATTGCTCTGTGGTTTCCATTTCAGCTTAGAATAGAGGACAGGAATGCAAATGTAGAGAGCTGTTGCAATCATGGATGGAGATAGTGTCTAGATGTGGGGACGCTTCAGACTGGACTCACTGTCACTGTCATTTGATAGTCAAAGCAGCCCCCAACTTTCCTCCTTCTTTGTCCATTTACAGTTTTCAGGGAAATGAGGAGAGTGTTGTGGTGAAGTGAGTCATTTTAGTGCAAGGCAATCTCTTCATTGTGTTTGGCACTGGCATTATTGAACTGTCCTTAATAAGTTGCACTGATAAACTGTTCGTATCTGAGTCAGAAACATTTCTGATTACAGCATCTCACAACATCTTGGTTCTGAAAAGTGGCCAAGAGACATCTAGTTTAGACAGGAAGAAATCTAACATGTTTTGCCAGTTTGACATTGAGGTTATTTTATTCCAAGTTTCATTTTTTTCTGAAACACGATCAGTTTTGGAGGTAAATATAGTGCAAGAAAAGCAGTGACATGATCAGAGGGGGCCATCTTTACTGTGGACCGCTGGGTTTGAGTGAGAAAAGCAGTGGAAAGGATGTGTCTGGTGGCACTATGACACAAAACTGCTCAGTCCTGATAAGAGGTTATCAAGATGGTAGAAGGAGGCCAGGAATTATTGGCCTTGCATGCCAAAGACATCTTTCACTGTCTGCCTGTGTTTCTTTATGTGTTTCGGTCTGTATAGCTATCTCTGTGTTTCTGCCTCTGTCTGTGTTTGCTTCTGTCTCTCTCTCTTGCTCTCTGTCTTGCTCTCTCATTCTCTGCCTCTTTGTGACTTTGTATTTGATTAAGAAGTAACTGAACTTTTAAATAAACATGATTAAAACATAGCAGTTTTGCTGTTGGAGCTAATGATATGAAAGTGTGGCATGTTCCAATTCCATAGAAACAGACTTCTGTGTAAGTGGTCTTATCTCTACCACACAGAGCCATTCTCAGACATCGAATTCACCCGGGAGTTCACTCTCTCTGTTTCTTTCTACAAACCTATACCGCCCCCATCCCCCACAGTCACTCTTTGGTTATTAGAATCTAATATTTGGACTTCAGTTTTCAACTATGCAACACTTACACAACATTAATGTTGCGTCCTCCACCCTGCCAAATTTGCCATGATAGCTCAAACAAATATTTCCATACATCACAAACATACATGTTGTTTTATTGTGGAGACTCATAATTCAGACTAATAGCAAATGATGTTTTCCTTGAACTCTGCCCTACCAAAAACCATGAACAACCCATACCCACCTGGAAATAGCTAATGAACTTCAAATGTTTTCAATTCTCATGAGAATTTCTGTTTAAATAACAAACACACACACACAGAAATACACACAAACCGCCTTGGTTTGAACACCTATTGTAATATCTATCTCATTATATGCGATTTTAGATTTGGTGACTTGAGTAATGATTTTGAAAGGGTGTTGCTATAATTCTAGATGCATTATTACCCCCTGGTGGTAAGGATGATGACATACTATTAAAAGGACCTCAACAAGGTTAGAACGCTCGTGTGTCAGGTTGAAAGGTTCTGAAATTACTATAGACTTAATGACTACTATAGCAGGAAATCCAAACTGTCCGTGACTTTTATTGCCTTAAATAATCTGCTGTGATATGATTGAACTTTCGAAGCTTTCCTCAAAGGGTTTTGACTGTCGTGATTTTTTTTAACTTGATGAGATTGCATTGCGCACTTGTGCGGTTTCCGTTCTCGTGAGCAATCAGACCAAATTTTAATCATGACGGAGTGGAAGTCTCACTTGAAAGTTATACTGATCGGCAACTCTGGGTAAGTAAAACGTAATTACTGACGATTCCGTCTTTCATTTGTCCGATTGCTATTAATTAATTCATATTAATCTTCCGCATACTTTTCATACTTTCATTATCTGTCTTAGTCGTGTTTAATTCTTGTAATTTTTTGGGATACCATCGATTTCCCATGGGAGGGTGGGGAGTGGCGGGGGGTTAAAAACATCCGTTTTCATTCTTATATGTAACCACTTCTGTCTGTACCTTTTATTTTACAATCGACGGTGTGTACAAAGGGTGGGAAAGTCCTCCTTCATGAACAGATATGTGAACCACCGCTTCACGAATATGTATCGAGCCACTATTGGGACTGACTTTCTCACCAAAGAGCTGACCATTGGTGACTCCACAGTTGTTCTACAGGTAATCCCATATTGGTTGGACTGAATGCCTCATTATTTCTATACAAATAATATTCGAAGTCAGAAATCATATCACTTAAATTGAGCGACTCAACCAATTTATGTCAATCACATTAGATGATCATTGCTAAATCTAACGTGGCATAATTTGTTAACCACTGAAAGCCAACCAGTGGGTATTACCTTGATCAAACATAACTTAATAATCTTACTCCCTGACAGATCTGGGACACTGCAGGCACAGAGAGGTTCCAGTCACTAGGTACACCATTGTACCGGGGCTCTCACTGTTGCATGCTGGTGTTTGATGTCACCTCCAGGACTTCTTTCTCCGCACTGGAGATGTGGAGGAACGAGTTCTTAGTTCAGGGCGAGCCCCCTGACCCTGCTCATTTCCCATTCTTTGTGCTCGGCAACAAGACTGACTTAAAGAACAGAGAGGTCAGTTACTGTTCTCACAAGTCCTTCACCCATCACATTTTCCATAAGACAAGTGGATAACCAAGGTTTATGAGATAGCACCATATTAGCCCGCTGTGATAAATCTGGTTATCTGTTGATACTTGTGGAGCCTGTGAAGCAGTTGAACAGCTCTGGCCTTTCCCAGCAGGTGTCAAGCCAGCAAGCGTTGCAGTGGTGTGAGAAGATAGGGGCATTGTACTGTGAAGGAAGCGCTAAGGAGGACACTGATGTGGAACAGACATTTTTGAAAGCTGCAACAGCAGCATTACATCACGTGAGAAAATAACTTCATTAGTTTGTGCTTTTAATGCATACAGCAGTCTCCAATAACGATTTGACAATGTTGAAATGGTGTCCATAAGTAGCGGAACGACAATAATTGTAAAACGTTTGATGTTTAACATGTTTATTTTGATGATAAAAGATACATTACTCCCTACAGTACAAAAAACACACATTGGAAAATACAGGACATTTCCAGGTAACCTGCAAACAGTTGGAAGAAACTCGCAACAGCAAGTGTGAGTGCTAGGAGCAGCATGTGGCCCAGTGTGGGAGGGCTTCAGGGAACCTCCACACTGCCGATGACCTACCTAGTAAGGGTGCAAAAGAGAAGTGACCCAAGAAAGGTACTGTGGAAGAAAAGGACACATTTGTATACCACATGGAAAGGAACAAACTTTTAATTTTTTTTTTCTTTTTTTTTTTGAAAGATCCTTCAGCTTATGGTCTAACTTAAGGCATCACTACTAAAATACAGTTTTGCATGCATGTCTAGTTTTGTTCAACAGACACACTGACACATAGAAAATAATGAATGTTTCTGAAATACGATTTGTCTCTCTAGAAATATCTGGAAAACAGACTGAAACCATAGTGTAAATACTACAATCTGGAGAAAGGCAGCGAGTTCTCCCAGGGCTCCGTTCTTCTGGCTGGCAACTTCCATGTGGACAAAAGCCTTATTTTGCCATCTGATGATATGCATTCATGTCCTCTCTAAGATGTTTTGAAGTCATTAATCCTGAATACATCATTCTCTGGATTAATATACATACAGTATATTTAGGTGTTGTAATGGTTTAAATGACGGTAGAGTTCAGACATTTACAGCAAATCAGAGTATACATCATTGATCAGGGAGACGGTATATATTTATGTTTCTTTTATAAGTCAAGACACAAAAGGCAATTGAGAGATGACCAACATGTAAAAACATTTTTCTTACAGGTAATTATATAAAAAGGCCAAGATGTTCTTGTGTAATGAGAGAACTAATTTACAAGTGAGACCAAACTGTGCTTTGCCTCTTATTTGCCCATGACATCCCAGTGAAAGATCCTTGTCATCGTAGAACTGCACACCTGTTCCGAAAGATGTCAAGTACAGGACCGTGAAATAATACATTGAATTATTACTCAGTCTACCTGAACTCTACGGGGAGAGCAATTGTATCAATATAATCTTTTATATACCAACATAAGTTTAGGGGGGCAGGGCAAGCCACTAATTCATGAGTCTAAAAACACTAAGTAGGATACATTGCAGGAGGGATAGAAGATGCTGATGTGATACCATTTTCATTATATTCCCATGTATCAATGTTTGGCATACGTTAAGTGACATAAGCATTGGACGTTGTAGTAAACTAAAGGTTCCTCTCCCTGGGTCTATTTCAAGTTCCCTTCAGTCCCATAGCCTCTGCATCCTAGTCAGAACAAATACAAAAGGTTGTTCTTTTTCATACTCTTTGATAAAACATACAACTGATTGAACCAAGATTTAAAATACAGTGGCTCCCTCAACTCTGCCACCCTTCCTCCCACAAACACTTCAACTATGGGGTAGAACAAGTGTAAAAAAACAACAACAAACAAACCAAAATGCACACTGACATACACATACACACAAGAAAAAAGCTTTAAAAATACAAAAATAAACTACACAAAGATCTTCAGCATTCCTGCTATTAGCATTGCCTGCCATTTTTGGGGAAGATTTTGCAAGATTTTTTGTGTGCTGCAAGTCTCAGTCCTATCAAAGTCTGTCCTTTACAAAACTCCTTCCTCGTTCCTCTGTCCACTTCCGGGCATCTGCCATCAGTCCTCCTCTCAGGGTCAAAGCGCACAGTGATGTCATTACCAGGAGTCCAGAATCATGTCTGTACAGATTGGTTTCTTGATGAAGCTAATTCTTGGGAGGGGGATTGTCCCCTTTATTAGAGGACAAGTGCTTTATGTGTTTTCCATGTTGGTTATTCCTCCTACCTTCTCACCCTTCAACTGGACATCCTCTCCTGTCTGAGAACATCCCCCAAAAGATGTCAAACTAAACTGTATCAAAGCTTAGGCAAGCACCTAGCTCACAAAGCCTAACTGATTCATATATAGAAAGACCGTTTTGGGAGGACTAAAGAAAAAGCTAGAATGTGCTTTCCATTTGTGTTGCTTTAAAAATTGTATGAACTACAAAAAGGATATTTCTTGCAAAAACATGTCGGATTGATGCTGCGGGTTCTCGATTTGCCACTGTAGCTGGTTGGGCCTCGGTCAAAAGTTGGGGTGAAGTCAGGATGAAGATGGAGGGAGCAGATAGCAGGGGGGTGGGGAGGGGTGGTGGTTTCTTGCTTTCTCACTGGTCCGTTCTTGCTTTCTTTTGACCAATCGCCTTACTGCTGAGGCAGACAGGTTTTTTTCATGAGTGGTTAAAGACTATCTCAACCAATTTGATGTTTGTAGAGTACAAGTAAAGCCATAACTTACACATCAGGTGAAGATACCGGTCTTTTTGGGGCAGGTTTAGCTGAGGCGCCATCTTTGCTGGACTCTAAAAACAAAAACAACGAATACAAGTTCAAATACATAAACAAAGTGTAAACACTTGGTGAAAACGCTTCTGTAGTTAGAAGCAGGCGTGCACACCTTGCAGCCATCTGACTTGCGTAGCAGGGCCGTAGCCCTTCTCGTTGCGGGCCGCGATGCGGAAGATGATGGCAGGCTTGGTGGTGTAGTCAATGTGGGCGTTGGAGAGGCTGGAGGACTGCACCAGGCAGGAGGGGTTGGGCCCACAGTACACCCGCATGAAGGCCAGCTGGGCAGGGGTGGAGGCCTTGGGCTCTGCCGTCTGGCTGCTCTGGATGGCCAGGTACACCGAGTACTCAATGATCTTCCCTGACGTCACAGAGGGAGGCTCCCAGGTCAGGTGGGCTCCATCTGGGCTCTGAGTGGAGGAATAAACTGTGGATAAGCTGCTGATCTCCATCAACACTTCAAATGAGCCATTTTCACCCTGAGACTAGCAAGAGCTGTTACCTTGCTGATTTTGATGGCACACGGTGCCCCAGGGAAGCCAGGTAGGCAGGTTTTGAAGGCTGAGATCTCTGAGAAAGCTCCACGACCACAAGCGTTGATGCCAGCAACACGGAACTTGTAGGCTGTACCAGACTGCAGCTCCATCTTCTTCATCTGCGTGTAGTCAGGCATGTTGCCCGAGTCATCCTAGCAGAAACAGACATCATGAGAGCCATCCTGCTGTCACTCATCACAAGCACCCAGTCACCACACTGTGCAGGCCGTACCTCTACTTGAGAGTCATCTCCTGGCATGTAAAAGTGGGTGACCACCATGTTTGTCACCTTCACTATTCCAACGTCAAACCACTGGTTGTCTTTTTTTACAAGACTCTTCATAGGGGCTGGTTGAGGGGTTTGTTTCTGTAAAGGGCGGATTCAAATGAGAAAAATAAGAAAATCAGAAGTGTTTCACTCTTCGTACCACTGGACTGTTTTTTTTATATTCTGAACATCAAGTAGACTACTTACCCCGCCCTCAATGCCATTGGCCACCTCAGTTAATGCAGTAGCAGCTTGCAGCTTGGCAGGACTGGCAACAGTTGCTAGTGCAAACGTGCTGGAGGGAGCTAGAGCTGATTTATTAGGGAAACAAAAGGTTAATCTAAGAGCCCAAAACACATTAAAAAAAGAAATGAACATGCGCCCTAACTCCAAACACCACTTACTCTCAGAGGCGCGAGGGAGCAGCGAGGCCACAGCGCTGGTGACGGCAGCGGCCATCTCGTTGTGGCCGTTGCTCTCTGCGGCGGGATCGTTGAGGCTGTCTGCTGGGGCCAGGCCCTCAGTGGGCAGGCTGGCCTGGGGGGCAGCTGCTTGCTGCTGGACTGCTGCCTGAGCCTGAGCCTGGGCCTCCTGCAGCTGCTGTTGCTGCTGCACCAGGGCAGCCAGCTCCTGCTGGGTCAGCACGATGGGGATGGTGGTGGGCTGCTGGCCCTCGGAGCCTGCTTCCCCCTCGGCTGGGAGGAGAACAACACAAGATTGGTTCCAGCATCTCCCAGAGGCCTGCAGCTCAGTGGGACATGTCTGGGAGCAGGACAAGACGTGGCATCTCAAATGACACCTGCTTATAAGACTGGTTTCTGCCCAACAAAAGTGGGTGGGGTGGCATTTCACATCGCCAAAGATGTGGTGATTGTATAGTTGAAAGATACCAAGCCAAAGGTCATTTGATGAAAATGCCCTGCCCCATCTATAGAACTAATAAAACGACTGATTTCAATAATTCCAATTGTCTTTTCTAGTTAGTTTTCAACAAAATGTGATTCTTTTTTTTGCCATTTTGTCTAGCGCTGGTAGAATAATACATCATCTTGACATTCCTGCCGTCCTGATGATTGTATTGGCTGCAGCTCCAGAGGAACTCACTCATGACAGCATGTTGAGCAGCCTGGAGCACAGCCTGGATGGCCAGGGCCTGGGCCTCCTCTGTGGCAGCAGCCTGGGCCGCTGCCTCAGCAGCAGCTGTGACAGCCAGCTCCTCAGCAGACAGGCCCGTCACCATGAGGGTGGCACCCTGGCCCTCTGACATCAGCTCTGGAGGCAGACCCACGGCCACATCTGCTCCCATCTGGAGGAAAAACACATCAATCAAACCCACTGCAAGAAGAAGGAGAATATGACAATGGTGATTCTTGGAATAATTGGTGGACTCCGTGCCTCTGAGTGCATGCTCCCCTCCTGCATGGGCGCAGCTGCTGCTGACACTGCATCCTCAGTCTGCATGGGCTCTTCTGTGGAGGCAGCTGCACTGATGGATGAGATGGACTGGACAGACAGGGACGCACGTTACTATTTGCTTTCCTCAATAAGCTGCTGACAAACTGCTTTGAAAATAAATGGGTGATGTCGACTGGTACAGTAGACCAGCAGGGGTGGGCTACTGCACTTACAGGTACTGAGGGGCCAGGGGCTGGGGTGGACTGGGTCACCGTGGTGATGGCCCTGCCCTGGGGGGTGGTGGTGGTGGCTGCGCTGGTAGATGATGCTGTGGTGGAAGGGACCTCTGTGTTGGTGGCTGGTGCTGTGGTGGGAACCTCTGTGTTGGTGGCACTTTCAGTGCCTTCGTCACTCTGCTGGGCTGCGGGGGTCAGCAGAAACAAGAGCAGGGTAATCCAGATGTTCAAAGATAACAAGCTGCAAACTAAATGGGAGGAATTACACTGAGCAACTCCAAACACGTTTTCAAGTGTTCTCTGAGTAAGAGGAATGATCTGGTGGCTCTACCTGTGCCCTCGTCTGTCTCCATGTTACACGTGGCAGTGGTGGCTGTGTTTGTGGTGCCTGTCTCGTGGGTTTCACAGGGGGGATTCGAACACACCCTCTGCACTGTCCCTGTCCCTGTGCTCGTCTGGTTGCCACCCATGCTGGATGTGGCTGTTGAAGAGGTGTTGGTGGTCCCCGTTTCGTGAGTCTCGCACGGTGGGTTGGAACACACCCTCTGCACGGTGCCAGTCTGCCCAGTACCCATACCAGACGAGGCCTGAGTAGCTGTGTTGGTGGTGCCGGTCTCGTGGGTCTCACAGGGGGGGTTGGAGCAGACCCTCTGGACCCCGCCCATGTTTGAGGAGGCTGTGGTAGCTGTGTTGGTGGTGCCGGTCTCATGGGTCTCACAGGGGGGGTTGGAGCAGACCAGGGTGACTGTGCCAGTAGCATCCCCAGATCCAGCCTCTGTGGAGCTGGGCTGCTCAGAGGTAGGCGAGGCCAGGATGGACACAGGAAGGTCCTGCACTGGCTGGGCCTCGACCCCACTGGGGGTGGTAATGAGAGTCACCTGGGTGGGCTGGGGGACAGACTGGGGAGACACAGGAGATAAAGATGACAGGTTGTCCAACATCTGAAAACACTGTACTTCAGGAAAAGACGAGTAGAATAGAGTGAGTACCTGCATGGTGATGGTGGACGAGGGGAGAGAGGAGGCTGTGGTCAGGCTGGTCTGAGCAGCTGACACAGTGATGGCAGTGGGGTTAATGACCTGGCTGGACAAAGTGGCAATGGTGCCCAGTGTGGTGATAGGAGTGGCCAGGGAGGCATTGGCAGTAGCGACGCTGCCCCCTGCCAGGCTGGTGGAGACAGTGCCTGTCACGGTCCCCAGAGTGGTGACACCTGGACAAGGGGACACGCTTCAGAAGGGGCAGGCTCAAGAGACGAGTCATGTTTTATTTTCCTACAAGTGGGAAAAAAGCCATTTAATCTGGACTGGCACGACACCCTCACCGGTTGTTCCCTTGACGACCAGCGTAGTGACAGTGGGCTTGACGGCAGACACGGTAACAGGGGTGACCACTCTGACTCCTCCCATCGGCACAGTACGCAGGATGGTGCCTGGTTGGCCAGGGGCACCTTTCAGAACCACCTAGAAACACATGGATCATCAGAACCACCTAGATCAGGAAACAACTGTATTGTTGTTGTAACTACATGATATTTTCTACAGGTAACTGACGACAAGTGTCACTGAAGTTAAACAAACTAAATGAGTCCAAACCAGAGGAGGTACCTGAGTCAGGCCCTGTGGGCCAGCTGCAGACCCTAGCTTGGGCATGGCCGTTATGATTTTACCAGCCGTGCCAGTGGTCATCATCTTGGTAGTGAGAATGGTGATGGGCGTTTTCATTCCTGCGCTGCTCGTCACACCTGTAACTCAGGAAAGCCACAAGTCAACAGGCTGTGGTTCTACTGATTTTGTTTGGCTTTCTCTCTACTACTACAAGAAGTCATCCAGTGGCCAGTTAGCACTGCCAGCTAGTGTCAGTCCAATCCCACCAGCTATTGAATGTGTTTGTGTGCATGTCTAACCTGTGGCTCCAGGCTGGGTCATGATAGCTGACATGGGGATGGTCTTGATGATTGTGGTGCCCTGCTTGGTTGTGGTGGGCGACATGCCGCTGATGTTCAGAATGGTGGGTTTATTCCCTGTGCCTGCCTGGGAGGTGGTGATGATGGTGGTGGGCTTGCCATCTGCTGAGGTCACCAGCTTCAGGATGGTGCCAGCTGGGAGAGGCCCCTTGGTCTGGTGAAGGACATGGTGGGTCATGAAAAGCATCAAGCACAAGACGTCTGATTCCTGTTTATGGAGTTAAGCGACCTCCTTTCCCGGCGCTCATGCAGATATCTGACCTGTATGATTTGTGTGAGAGGGTTAGTGGAAACCTGGCCTGTAACGGCTGATGTCTGCACTGGCTTGGTTTGAACCACAGACATCATCTTGCCAAGGTTGGAGATCTGCTGACATAGAAGAGAGACTCAAGTTTATGAGTCACCAGTAAACACAGTAGTGGAGGATAAGGAGTTGGGACTTCAGCTCGTCAGGTTGACGGGTAAAGCTGAGGCTCTCCACATCTCCACAAGTCCAAACCCAACTGATCCTGACGCCATGCAGCCCTAGGAACACGTGCTGTTCATTATCTTAGGGTCCCAAAGACCATTTTGACCATCACTGTGATTCAGCAAATCTAAGAGTTTCAAGCATGTCACATGAGTCATATGACAGGCAAGATAAAGTTCCACCAACTCAAACTGTAAAACAAGATTTTGTACACTTCTCAGAATTCCTTGCATGCATATCAACAGACTTGAAGGATCTTTTGAAAGCATTGCTCTCCCACAGCATTCCTCAGTGAGCAGCAACAGCTTACTGCAGGGTAGTATCTTACCAGAGTGCTGCTGCTTCCCATGGTCAGGGGGCTCTTGACCAGGGTGATGGTCTTGGTGACTCCTCCAACCACTGTGGTGACCACCTGGGCCTGCTGGGCCACAGTAACGGTGCCAGACTTGTGCACCGTGATGATGGGTCGCGTGGTGGTGTTGGGAGAAGATACGGTGGACGTGCCCACCTGGGCTGCAGCAGTTTTCAGCATGCGGGTGGCTGGGTTACTCACCTGGAGCCAGAAAAACAAAACACACGCACTTCAAATCGATATTTTGAACTTTTATATCAGTGTTTCCCTCATAACTTTCTTTTGGGATAACTCCTACCATGACTGGAGATGCCATCTTGACTGTGGTTGAGCCAGGAGACACCGCCACTGATTTGACAATAGTGGCACCTGCTGGTAGGCCAAGAACAGTGCCTGGTGATGAGGGCGGGATCTTCTGAGTGGCTGCTGCTGCTGCAGCCAGAGCTGCCATGCCACTCATCTGGGGGCTGCTGCCAATTGGCTAGAAGAAGAAAAACATACACATAAATAAAAACATTGTTTTGCTTCAACATTCTGCATAAGGGTAAGGCATTAAATGATAAACTAGAATAAAAATTAAATTTTGTTCATACCGCTCCTTGGGTGGTTTGGGCAGGCACAACCATGCGGACTCCTGCAGGAAGTGATGTCACAGTGACAGGTGATTTACCAAGCTGATTTGGGCGCACAGTGACAATAGATGCCCCAGTGCTAGACTGAGGAGCTGCAACCTTCAGGATGGCTGTGTAATACAAAACAAAAAGAGCGAATTACTGATAATTGCACATCTAACTGTCATATTTGTTTTAAGGTCAAGTTTTAAAAGGCGCAAATCAAAGATTCCTCTCATTAAACGCTATGGGAACAGGCAGGTGTCTCCCTGACATGTGGATATGAAAGGCTGGGCTGGGAGTGTGGGGGAAGCAGCCAGGGCCAGCAGAGCCACCACTCATACCGGTGTGAGGAAGGCTCTGTGCAGACGGAGCAGCAGCAGCCGGGGCGGGACTCCTGGGTGAGTTCCCTGGCAGGGACGGGGTGGCGCTGAGAGCTGGTGAGGTAGCAGCTGTGGCAGATGGGATGTCATACTTCTGCAGCTGCAGCAGGTAAGTGTCTGCAGTGGATACGGCTCCCCAGCTGACTTCCAGAGAGTTGGTGTTGGCACGAACCAGCTGCACCCTGGCTGGAGCATGTGGTCTCTCTGGAAGACACGCATGATGACATCAGCCTTTTCCTTCAATTATCATCAGGCTGGTGCTCCAAACAGAACGACTGGGAATGTAAATCCTCAATAAGACTGATACAAAAAATTCCTCAGCTGAATTGAAACACATTGTTCATGAACAAATGTTCTGCTGTACCTACACAACAGTAGAAAAAAGGTGCTTTCACTTTTGGAATGGTCATTCAGACCTCACCTGTCTCAAGGTACCAGAGGTCTTTGCAGCAAACTTGGTTGTTCCAAGCTTTGCGATAACCATCTCGTCCGCTCCAAACGTACAGCCTGGAGTTAATAGCCACAGAGCAATGTCCTGCACGGGCCCGGGGGATGTTATCCTCCAGAGTATCCATCACAACTGTTTCCCAACACATGGAGTCTACAGAGATAGGAAAAGAACAGTCAAGCCACTCTGGAATACACAGGCATGGCGCTGATGATGGTTTAGAGCCTCAAGCTGGATCTGAATACACCTCCTACCCCATAGCCGTTGAGTGATAAAACCCTATTTTATTTGAATGTCTTTCATCGCGCCGTCTTTATGCAATATTTCTAATTTTGACAAATCATTGGCAAACTGAGCTTACTACTAGTTTCAACTAACTTTTTAAACTGTTAACATACTAGTTAGCAACCTGAATGATAAAATACCACTTCCCTATAGGACACAACATTAGATAAACATAGGTTCTAACTAATGCAGGACCTACAAGTACAAATGTAGGGAACGAGTGAAGGAGTTGGATTCAAACACTGCCTAAGTAAGTGTCTACTCATCCAATGCCACAGCAAAATGTATGAACTATGGCTCTGTCTTCACAGACATGAGCAATTAAAACCAGTAATGTCATTATACTGAACCAATGTTGAAAAGACAAACCAAGATTGAGGCAGGCCAGTGTGTTTGTGCACTTCCATTCCTTCTCATGTGTGGCCACCTTGACATCATCCATAACCAGTGGAACCCATCCCCCAAACACGTACATCCTGGGAAACAGAAGGAAACCAGTAGCAAGCAGTTCAGGGAGACGCAGAGTAGCAGTCAACTAGCATATTTACAACATCAATGCTGTGATGAAGGAATTGCTGCCAGATCAATATAAAGTAGCATCTCACTTGTTCGTAATGGTGGTGGCAGAATGGAGACTCCTGGGTAGTGGGGCCGTCCCATTCACCGATGGTTTGGTCCAGGTCAGGGTCTCTACAAATGACAGATAGTACAATTATGATTGATTGGAAAGACTGCTATTCCATTCGTGTGAGACATGGGACCGGACTTGTGTTCACCAAATTGACTGAAACTCTGAGAAAAGTACCAATGTCAAGGCTCCATAAATCCCCCAGGCGACAGCCACTCATCCCTCCATAGATGATAAGGCGGGACTTCTTGCTGGTTTTCTCCGTGTACACCACAGCAGTGTGGCTCTCCCGGGGAGGAGGCAGGATGCCGTATGTGATGGGGATGTCCCAGCCCAGCACACTGGAGCCAGCACGGAGCTCCAGGGTGTACAGATCATTCAGGTATCTTCAAAAAGAAAATACTTCATATTAAGGACATCCTTAATCCTTATTGTGGACAAAATCTTCGGGACTAAATAGAACAAAAGAAAAAAACCTCACTCCTCAAAACAACGTACCTGGGAATGTTATTTTTCGGGTCCTCGCTATCATTTGCCAGTCCACCAAATAGGTAGCATTTGTTCCCAACCAGGGAAAAACTGTGGCCAAGTCTAGGACAAGGTGGGGGGCCGTTTTTTGGGGCCTTGGGTTTGAACTTTTTCCATTCCCATCGACTGGCCTAAATGAGAACATACAGTATTACGTATCCCAAGAAATATATTATACAGGGCACTGATAAACCTGACATAAGAATCTTCTTGAAGCCAAGTAGCACAAACTTAAATCCGTAAAATATAAAATGTCAGATTCATAGGTATTGCTTTCCACATAAAAGAAACGCGTATACTGGATAAAAATCAAGAGGATACCAATAAATGTCTTAAGCAGAAATTGAGTTACCAGCAACAGTAAACTGCTAATTATTAATTAAACATGAATTACCTGTAACTCAAAGAGATCATTGCTGTACTTTCCATATTCCACCATTCCGCCAAACACCAACAGTCTGGTGCCATCACAAACAAATCCATAGGCGGCACAGCCTGGGGGAATGTCACCACGAACTGCAGGGATGAACCACTGGTTTGTTGCTGGAATTGAAACAGAATGGAGTAGTTTAATATTTTTAAATCAATGTATGCTTATTTTTCTAAATAAAATAAAAAGTTAAATCTTTAAGTGTATGCATGATCAAGACATTACAGAGACCCAACACACAAACTTGGTTGTTGGCCATTTATCCAGGGGTGGAAATCAATTTCTGGAGGTTAATTCTGATTGGCTGGTAAGTGGCATTTAACTCTGTATGGCTGGAGACAGCCATCAACTTCAACTGACAAAACTTCCCTCCATATGCCTCCGCCTCGTTTATCAATTGTATATTATATAGTTATAGCGTACTTCTCAGCGTAAGGAATACAAGGTGTTGCGTGAGAGCTTGAGAAAAGGTTGAAATGCGCAAGATTTGAGCCCTGTATTTGGTTGCATTCGCGCCAGTCTTTAGCAATACCATGTCTTCCATTTTCTTTTAGCGCGCCATTTTTCCCTCGCACGTATACTTGTATGTCCACTAGAGGACGCTCATTTCAAGCATTTGATTTCCTTCCGTCTCAATAGTAACACAATGTAAAAAAACGTATTGCTTCTAAAAGTGTGTGTTTCTGTGTGACAAATAATTGCAACTATATATTTGAAATGAAAAACATTAATATAAAAGTTTGAACAATCGTACCTGTATTATACACGTGCAATTCGTCAACGATTCCCTCGTTCCCTCCTCCAAACACAACCATCAACTCCTTTATGGCAACGGCTCTGTGTCCATGTCTGGGACGAGGGACAGGACCAGACCATCCAAGAACTCGTTTCCATCGCGGTTGCAAAACGGCACCAGTGGTCCCAGAAATAATGGAACCGGAAGAAGACATAACCTCTGAAAGAAGAATTCACAAACATAAAAACTATTGTTTTTAACCAAACAAGCTACTGTAAACTTTACTGTAACTTTTGCATGTCGGTGTTCTGGGTAAACTGTTCGCTGACTACCTAGTGTATCAGATGATGGAGCACCATAGCATGGTACACGTGCAAGTGATTATCGATGTTAAAACAGCAGCGCACGTGTAAAATGTTCAATTTGATTATTGGATAAATAAATAAATATTTATTTATTACTACACATTTAAGACAGTGAATAACTTGTTCAAATGCACTTGATTGATTGGGCAGTAAAACCTTCAGGGTAAGAAACATAGGTAGAACCAATACGCAAACCCAATATAGACTTAATATTTTAATCAATCGAAATGATCAATTTTCGCGTTTTGCACATGAAGCATATAGCCAATGTTACATATTTGTTGCACCCATTGATTTCAATCCATGGAAGCCACCATCTTGTAACCAAACAAACCTCCGCTTAGCTAAAAAATGGCGAGAAAACAAATGGGTCAGTTCGTTTTCAGGTCTACAACTGAACACACTTCATAATAAACCCGGGGAGGTGTTAGAACTTTAGCACTTGTGTATGTGTACTACCTAAATAATATTTTCCTTGTAGACTATCATGGATGCACAAGTTGGTTAATTGAAATAAATTAGCGGTTGGGTTATAGGCAACGCCTGATGTACCCCTTGAGACCAAAACTGCGGTTAGCTTAACTCATAACCGCACACATTTTGTCATCACCAGGGATCCGGTGCACCGCGAGCCGGCCCCATATGCAAAACAAATCAATAACGGACATAGCGGCGTTGACCAGACAAAAGCTAAAACACTTCAAATTAATTAAACTTAATTGTGACAATACGATATGAAAAAAGTTAGTCAAATAAGAGACATTTCTTTAAAATATATTATAATTTCGACATTTCTTTGGAAGTCGTCATACACTCTAACATAATGCAAGGCTAGCCAGCTACAGGCTATATGTAGCTACCGCTACAGTTGGTAGACTACTAGTCCTGCTTAACATATGCATTTTATTGAAACGTTGACCTTACACTTACGAATAATTTCATTACAAAGCAAACATAACTTGGAATTGAAATGACGTACTTAAAACTTTACTGCGCTTCAGATAGCAACGTAGCTGGCATTAGCTTGCTAACTCGGCTTGTTAGCAGTCAACGCTAACTTGCCAACAAGCTCGGTAATCGGGCTAGCCAGCTATAACGACGCTGGTTTAGCTTCTAGCTAACTACAGATACTATAATGTTTTAGCTAGCTACTTAGCTTCTAGCTACGTGCCAAGTACTGTCTTCTTGCAAGTGCAGTACCCAGGATAACAATACATATCACAAATTATTGTAACGTGCTAAATAAAATACGAATTAATTAAAGGCCAGCCAATTGTATTTGATTTCATAGATAAAGAATGTTATTTTCATGCTGCCTCTGGAAGCAGCCATCTTTTAGAAAATCGGCCTACGTTTAAGCTCCATCAAGAAAAATGGCCGAGCGCTTTGCCACAACAAAACATTATTATTTGCATGTTTTCAAATCACAGTGCCATTCAACTTACTTCTTTCGATACACGATTTCCAATGAGATGCGCTGAGGGTCTTATCTTAAAGCAGTAGCCCAAGTTCATTCAATTTTTGAAGAAGTATTCCCTCTCATGCCTGCCTGGAAGCTGCCATCTTCTTGACAACCAAGAGGGAGGAATAGAGAAGTAATTTGGCGTCACCCAAAACAAGTATGGCGATTGACATAAAGCCGCTATTTTCAATTTACCTCACCGTCAATACAGCATTTTTGTTAAACTGCTTGGATTTTGACATAAAGATCCTCGTAAGTGCGCAAGACAATGGAGGGTTATAAACAGTAATTTGATATTGTTTTGAGGCGTAACGCTTTCAGGGGAGTATATTGTCCCTTACTAAAGATGGCGACACATGCGAGAAAAATCAACCAAAACGAATCCATTTATTATTCAGCATTTGTATTGTAATATTGGAAGTGTGTTGAACGCTATTATAATTGAATGAATTAATCAAAAACTAATTGAGAAATCAATAATCTGCGGGTACACATTGCTCGACTATGTTCTAGAAATAAAACCCCACTCAACTACCCAACCTAGTGGATGAAAATGGTCACGTACCTGCCCTATATGACTAACGGGGAAAAGTAAAGAGGATCATGAAGCTGATTATCATGCTGTAGGCTGTACAATTTGAAGCATAGGCACATTATGTCGTAGCACATGTGAAAGGCACTATGACTGTAAGTTGTGGGATGAAGTTTCCTTGGTTGGTACTTGTTTGTCCATCACATTTCGATCATGCTCAATTGAATTGACATCTGGGAAGTTTGGAAGCTTAGTCAACACCTTTAACTAGTTGCTGGCGTTCCTATAAACAATTTTTGCTTTGTGGCAGGGCACGTAGTTCTGCTGAAAGATGCCACTTCCATAAGAGAATACAATTTACATGAATGTGTATTTGTATGATCTTCAACAATGCTTAGATAGGAAATTACCCTAATTACATACTGCCTCCACCGGCTTTCCTTTTTCCAAACTGCATCCTGGTGCTGTGTGCTCCCCAGGTAAGCGACACACATCCACCAGGCTATCCATGAGAAAGGAAACATGATTCATCAGATCAGACCAAGCCAGCTTTGATTCTCCCACGCCTATTGCAGCAACTTTGAGCAATGGACAGGGACAAGTGCAGCCCCATGTCCATTAAACTGTGAAGCAAGTCAGTGTTAAGATAGGACATAAGACTTATCTGAGGAATAGATGACTGGATTACTTGAATTCTACATGATGAGGATTTCAGTGGAATGACTGGAGGAGTACTGACTGAAGTTTTTTAGCTGGAGTGGTATTGGATGTACAAGAGTGAAGAGATGCAGATGTGTTAAGTTGGTGTGAAAAGGAAAACAGATCATAAGAACTGTATGGGATACAGTAAAGTACCAATTAATTATTGGGTTTGAGGAAAAGGGGAAATGAAGAATGTGAATAATTGTCCATAAATGTGTGAATCATGTTTTTAGATCAGGAGTAGACTCTACATTAAACCTGAAACTAAGTAAAGGTTTCAAGTCCAGTCAACAGACCATTGAGTAATTATTTGATTTATTGCATTTGACTGTTGAGTACTGCAAGATACATGTCAGTTTCACAAGGTTCTTAATTTGTGGGTAGCTTACACCACGTAACAGTTTCTTTTTGCCAACTGTAACATTAGCTTACTTCAAGATGAACTGCTCCCTAAGTGGCTAAAACAATCACTATGTGGTCACCCAAGTGAAGAGGCTAGAGAATTACGATTTCAATAGCGGAAAGTGGAAGAGGCTGATCTGGAGTGACCTGGTATAATGACCTTGATTAAGGAACCTGGATGTTGTGTAAAATAACGATCTTACCATGATACCCAGATCTTTGTATGATCACCTGTACTATAATCAATATTATCTGTATAGGCATATTTGTAGAGTAACAAAATTAATCAGGAAAATGTGTTATAAATATGCAATGAAAAGATCCTTTCGACAACCTTCACAGCATAGAAACCTGGCATGAACTTCGCACTTTGCGTTTATTAAATGTGATTGGCATGATGTAGTATTCAGAGCGCCACAATAAAAAATGTTTGCATTCAGGATTTCTATCCGTACATTCTTAGTGGACTCAAACGTGATGGAATGCGACAGTAAAGTTCATAATGAGGAGGGCTCTCAGTTATCACGCATTCGCTGTGAGACTTACACATTTCAGCCATTTTTCACGCAACACTTTGTATTTCTCAGTCATTTCAATCATTTATTACGCAGAGAAATAATGGATATCTTGTCTCTCTAAGCGACATGTATTGGACGAGGCTCAGGCCTACGTGGATGATATTATCTCGAGTTGTACAGAGTAAAAAGCCGGACTCCCCCCCAACGTTGACAGGTATGGGAATCGTGCAAAACCTTTGATTAAAACTCAGGACCCTGTGACAGCAGTATTTTCTGAAGTGTCCAATCTTGTCGTTGGACTATGAGTTAAAAAATAATTAAAAGCAAAGGTAAAGAGCCGGCAGTAAATCCGTACACATGCACATCAAAACGAGTAGGTAGGGTGGTCGAAATGCGTAACTGACAGAAATATCGCAAATAAGGATCTTTTTCAAAGGCCATCGCAGATTACACCCAATGGTTATCCAGCTGGATAGGCAGCAAGTTCGACGATCCTGTGTTGGATCCTCATCTCCTAGGAGGCCTATTTGAAACATCAAAACGGTTAGCATCACGTGTCACTCATATACATCGTCGGTAGTAATTACAAAACATACACTCACACAACAGGTACCAAGCAAAAATGTAACGCCTACCTTGTTTGCGCATGCATTTAAAATAACAACCCTAAAAAGATTTGGTCAATGGGTCTACTGTAATTGAAGATAATGACATACATACGACATATACATAATTTTGCTATTCAAATCGCTATCGAAGACATGCAATACAAGGTTATACGAATATAGCAATTTGGCTTTGGTCAATAACAATTCATCGCTAGATTAGCCTAAACACCTAGATACAAGTATGTATGTCGGCCCAAGTATGTAAGTAGGCCTACTGTATGTCATACGAGCACAAAAGTCAATTCTGTGTTCGCATCACACCCAATGTAACAATTTATTTCTATGTTTATGAATTTAAAACAGGCAATGTAATTGCAAATATAACCAATTAAATTGCCTTACATTCGTTACATAAAATTCAGCAGAGTTTGGTATTCATGATTTAGCACTAGAAAGACCCGCAGCTTCTCGGATTTCCTCGTCGTAAATCGGGGGCAAATCCGAGTTCTGCTAGTAGTGAACTTTTACCAAACACGAATAGTTCAGAACTAGCGGAATTCCAGACTTACCCTCGAATATGCAGCATTCCTCTGTGAAACTGGAGTAGGCACAAAGAGAGAAGACGTGTGAGGGGAATAGGCCAACCGATTAAACAATTATAATCACATATACAATATACATTGATTTTGAAATACAAGAATCTGGCCCCGTTGTGCAACCAAACTAGGTTTGTATGCAAAAAGTGGCACAGAGGTCTCACATGCATTTACAATATCAATGCATATCTCCTCACATTAAAGACTAGGCTTCTTCCCAGATACAAGTAGGCGACTTCGTCTCCACACAACTCCACACAACAGCCTTTTGGAGATCGTCTGCCTTCCATTTAAATATAAAAAAACACATGTGCTTGAAAACCTAAATAGAAGAAATTGACAAGAAAAAAACAAAAGCATGAATATTTTACAAACTATGTTCTCGTGCGTCATGTTGGCTGGCTCCAAACGTCTTCTTAACATAGACCGCTTCCCGAGTCTGTGGGTAAACCCTCTCTCAGCATCACCTATAGGAAATGGAAATGAGACACGGAATCTGAGAAAAAAACAAGGAACACTGTGGTAAGGGATTAAAATGGACTCACCTGAGATTTTTGGATAAACCTTCCCTCCCCTAAACTGAACTATTAAATCCGGAGGGATTAAGGTGTTTCAGATTTAACTAATGTCAAATTGAATTAGGCTCTGCTAATCAGAATTGCCTCGGAACCCCAAATGTCCAAATAAGCAGCTTTGGTCTGGAAAATTAGCTATCCCAGCCTACTTGTGTCCTGTTGTACTCAAAGAACCGGGCAAACGGAAACCATGACCTAATTGTAATTTATTGCATATGTATATTGCTATAGTGGTAGTGACATACATGTCTTTATATAATGAATAGTCATTAATTTTTAGTATGTTTTTAAAATAAAATTCTGTTAAAATTTGATTTATTTTATTCACTCAAAGTTTGCTAGTTTATCAACAAATGACACTGGTTGATAATATAACAAAGGTATGCAGACAGATTAGTAAATAAAACAGGAAAAAAGCCAAACTGATAAAGTACATACCCCTCTGTGTATGTCTGTCTACTTATTTATCTATCTATCTATCCATCTATCTATCTATCTATCTATCTATCTATCTATCTATCTATCTATCTATCTATCTATCTATCTATGAATGTATGTTTGTATGTATGTATGTATGTATGTCATGTATGTCATTTGGTGGTATATATAATGACACTGGAATACTTATAGTCAGATTTATAAAGTTAGCACATTTCATCTTTGTAATTTGGAAGGAATTAGGTAAATTAGTTTTATGGCTGTCTGAAAGTAGACTACTATTGAAATGAAGAAGGATGCATACTTGATAACGTCTGCAACAAACAGTACTATAAGGCAATTTAAGTTTAAATGCTGTTACTTCTCGTCTGCTACTTGTCCTACATTTACTCTGTTAGATGTCCTCAAAGACATTTTCTGTCCTCAAAGGCCTTTATTCAATTTCTTTACCTGAACTACCTTTAAAGTACTTCCATGCCATCTGCACCTAGATCTTGATCAAAAGTTTGTAAGTCGACTTATTGAGACTATTTCTGTCTCTGAAAGCTCTCCTTGGGTTACCAGATTTTTGTAGTCACACTCAAATTGGGCAATGATCCTCTAATAACCCTACATCTTTAATCTGAAAGCAAATAGTGCATGAGTATAAAGGCCTAACCATCATGAGAGATCTGCAATAGAGGAAGAGAGCAGGCAGGAAGGCCTCGAGTGGACACACATATTTATTTAACAAAAGTGTTCCATAGGATTCCAGATAGAAAGAAATAACAATTTGAGGTAAACAGGGGACCACAGTTGTCAACCTTAAGTTCTAACCAGATCAAGATGCAGGATGAATGGGGAAATGCAGCATTTGCTGCAAGACGGCGCAATGAAGACACAACAAGAGAGTCTTCATTCACTTACACCAACAGCAACAACACTAAAGGTACCGAGAGAACAGAAACCGTGAGATTATGCACTGCCTATGCTTTGTAAGGATCATGTTTGGTGTAAACATCCTAGAAATGTTTGGGTACTGGGGTGTGATCAATAGATTACAGACTAGATTGATGCACAAACAACATATGGATGTTTGTATGAGTTCATTACATTATAAAGTTCCAACAATTCATAATAATATTTTTTTTACAGATCCGTTTGAGGGCCCTAACTACCACATTGCTCCTCGATGGGTGTACAACATCTCAACAATGTGGATGATATTCGTGGTTATTGCATCCGTCTTCACCAACGGCCTGGTACTGGTGGCCACAGCTAAATTCAAGAAGCTTCAGCACCCTCTGAACTGGATCTTGGTCAACCTGGCTATTGCTGATCTTGGAGAGACTGTCTTGGCCAGCACCATCAGCGTTTGCAATCAAACATTTGGATATTTCATTCTGGGACACCCTATGTGTGTCTTTGAAGGCTACACTGTCTCTACTTGTGGTAAGAACATCCTACTTGTACCTAGTTTAAATTACCAACTAAAACAAAAGTCTGTATGAAATAAAATATGTCATAAGTCATATGATTGCTATCCATCCTATGTTCTATCCTATCATTATATTTAACTATCATCTACTATTATGTTTAAGTTTACTTTTAAACTGAACCAATATAGAGGAAGATTATGTCTTGGCCACAGTTTTGAACACTCCATTGAAAAAGTTTGCAATCATACACAGTATGCAGCAGTCCCCTCTAGCCATTGTATTGGTCTCTTTGTTGCTTTACTTTGTAGAAGAATTAGAATGTCAGTGCTGATGGTCATTGTCATTTTTCCTTTGTAGGTATTGCTGCTCTGTGGTCCCTAACTGTGATTTCCTGGGAGAGATGGGTGGTTGTGTGCAAGCCTTTTGGAAATGTCAAGTTTGATGCCAAATGGGCAACTGGCGGCATTGTCTTCTCCTGGGTCTGGTCAGCAGCCTGGTGTGCTCCCCCAGTCTTTGGCTGGAGCAGGTGAATATTTACTCAGTCACTTTGGATTTCTTCAAGTCTGATTGCTTGCCATCACTGTTTAACGAATACTTTCTCTTTTCTGTCCCTTTGAAAGGTATTGGCCTCATGGCTTGAAGACTTCCTGTGGACCTGATGTGTTCAGTGGAAGTGATGACCCTGGAGTCAAGTCTTACATGATTGTTCTGATGGTTACCTGCTGCTTCCTTCCTCTGGCTATCATCATCCTTTGCTACATTGCAGTGTGGCTGGCCATCCGTGCTGTAAGTTATTACATCTTTCATATATAACTGCCTCATTGTGCTTCCTAAGCAGACTTGAGCCAGTTGATGTAACCCTTTGATTGCCTCTTTTGTACCACAGGTGGCCCAGCAGCAGAAAGACTCTGAGTCTACACAGAAAGCTGAGAAGGAAGTGTCCAGGATGGTTGTTGTGATGATCATTGCTTACATAGTTTGCTGGGGACCTTACACAGTCTTCGCCTGCTTTGCTGCTGCTAACCCAGGATATGCCTTCCATCCTCTGGCTGCAGCACTACCAGCCTACTTTGCCAAGAGCGCCACTATCTACAATCCAGTCATCTATGTCTTCATGAACCGACAGGTTTGTTCATTTGCTTGCAAATAACAACTCATTTGATCCAAATGAAGAAATCCCTGTTTATTCATCTACACCACAATTCACATTCAATGTCTTACTTCCTCTCCATTCCTTTCTTCCCAGTTCCGTGTTTGCATCATGCAGCTGTTTGGAAAGAAGGTTGATGATGGGTCTGAAGTATCCACATCCAAAACAGAAGTCTCATCTGTGGCACCTGCATAATAAACCTTCATCAACACTTTCCTGCTTGGAACAAATTATGAACTTTCCATGGAGATCATCCTGATGGAACTTGTCAAATGTACAGTATGTAACTAGGTATGTATAGCTAGGGGGTAGGTTACCAACATAAACTACATTTTTGTTATGAGTGATGGTTCTCAGGTCAGGCAGAAAAGGCAATATCCTTCTGTACAATGCTGTGCAATGTCAATTTGGATTTTTCACAGAAAGCCATTGATTATAAAGAAATATCCCATGCAATTTATTTATTTTCTGCAAATGTCTTTGCCTTGCAAAAGCATTTTCATAAGGAACATTAATGCTGTGTCATTTCATGCATTTAAATAATGTTTGGATTCAAAGTGAGACAACTGTCACAGAATGTCGGCCTTTGCAGCCATAGCTCAGGCCATAGATTTTGGTTTGGTAATACACCCATTTCGGTCATGTTGAGATTTTCCAATCGCATGCTTTGTGTTAACACTTAGGATTTAGCCTTTTAAGGAATGATGCACATGTTCTTGTTAACTAAAGTTGGGACATTCAAATAAAGTAACTGAGATGCAATTAAGATCATGAGGCTTTGTGCGTTCTGTTATGTCATTATGTTCAACCTTGCACCTGCAAGTTAAAAAATGTTTAGCAGATTGTATGAAACAGATTTAGATTACATACTTTAACATATCAATTGTATATTCCTGTTAACTTCACAATTTAACTACATTATTCAAATTATCTTGGTTCTCAGAAAGAATATAAACTGTATGTATGAGTAAACTAGGTACTAGTATGTCAACATTAGCAATGCATTACAGCTAGAATGTCAGTCTTCAGAAGAAACGTATTGCCATTTAAATAGCCAGAAAACAACATTAAGATACAACTGGAGTAAAAAATACAAAATATTACAAAACAACAATACTATAATAATGACATGATTCATCATTATGTACTGACATTGAGGTATCTTTACAATTTCCTCAATTGTATTGAGGAAAGATGTTTGGGCCTAAAGATTTGTATCTTCTAATAGACTGAAGACATTTGCCTAGGTCAACTAAACGTTTATATGCAACCGCTTTCGGTTTCCTGAAGGCAACAAGAAAAAAGTACATATACTTATTGTTACCGTGTATGCTTTGTTGAAAACTGATGTTATTTGAAACCTGACTCCTCATTTTGATTTTGGATGAACCCTGCTTTGCCTGAAGTGAACCATCAAGCCAGTAGGATTAAAGTGCTTCTGACTTCACTCATGTCAAAACTAATCAGACTCTCACAGGTAAAGTATGGTGAAACCGCAATAGTCCAAATAAGCTGCTTTCATTTAACAGAAAATCTTAAACCTCATGTACTTGAAGTCAACCTTCTCTAACCTAGACATAGAACAGTGGCTGTACATCCAAAAGCCTATGCGTATTCCCCTTCTGGAAGACAGGACTATACTGCCAAATAGATTTGTTCATTGTCATTTTGGCTAACTTGTAAATACAGCATTCATTTTATACCCCCACACGTAAAAGTAAAGACTTTATTTTACCTACCAAATGAATCAATCTAAAATGATTGTTCTACAAATACTCAGTAGGATTGCAGTGTTTGAGGTACACTGAACCGTGCTCTGACAGTATTACCTACCAACATTTCACGACTGAACTTGGTTCATCATACTGCTTTATATTTGTATCTTTAATACTGACATAGACTCTGACGCTGCTTATGGTAACCAGCCCACGGCTTGATTTGGTGCAACAATAGAATGTGCCGGAGCACGGTACTTTTTAGTCCTTGCTTAGGGTTAGGGTTATGGCAAATAATCCTTGCCATGGCCTTGGGTGAGACAGTAACCCTGTCGAACAAGATTACCAGCACTTAGGATGCCCCAAAACCACTGTAACCATTTTAAAAAGCAGTTTGAAAAGACAGGTCTTTGTATCTGAGGCTGCCTGATATGACATAATCTGATGGGTGTTCTTGTTGGATAAAGATGACTGGTATAACATTCAAATAGCTATTTAAATGCTACCATTTCATACATCTTAATCTTGATATTGCAGTAGAATATCAAGATTAAAGTCAAGTAATTTCTTCCCTCTACACATTTGTGCAACACTTTTAAAATGTTTATCAGTTAAACTGTTTAATTCCACATGGGGTAAAACGCCATGTCATACAAGCCGCATTAAACCTTTAGAACATTGGCATTAGGAGGTCATTGTTTGATAATGACACAATCCCAAGGTTAATTCCCCTTTTAATGTGATAATTAAATGATAAAAAACTGATTCAGACTTTGTACAAAAAATACATGAAGATGTATCATATCAGAGACACACTTTATGTGGTCAAAGGCTTAGATATTTACTTGCAATGCATAAACATCTTATATGGGTAGTTTACGTGTCTTACAAGGTTGCAATGGCTATTTAGGTGTCTTTTGCATCTACCAGGCTAGTATTTCTTTACAAAAACATCAAATCTGACATTTTGAGTTCTGTGGGGATATGTGGTTTCTGGCTACATTGGAGAGGTGGGTGTTTGTGATATCTTGGGTTTAATGAGAAATGGTTTACTGGTTGATTTCAGTTCACTGGATCTGGAAGGCAGTCAGGGTGGCTTTCTCCATATAAAAGAGATTTAAGAGAAACTCCACTGTAATTTAAAAAAAACTCTGAACTTGTGTCTTAAGGACTTCTCACAAACCTAATGTGTGTAGTGGAATGTGTTAATTTGAATTCTTTATCACAACAGAAAATTGTATGAAAGGGTTGAGAACAATTGCGATGATGATGATCATTAACACATGCAGACATTTTACAATAGCTCTCATCCTTTCGCTGCACTACTAACGCACAGCTACATCTGCAGAGGACATTACTAAGCTTGACCTGAGCTTGAGTTTAGTGTAACAGTTTAATTTAATTTAAAATCATATAATATACATCTGAGGGAGTGGTACAAAAAGGTGAAATCCATTTTTTTTTTAATACGGAACCTACAATTGTCTGCTGAGGTTTAAAGGTTGAATGGTGCCATTTAGGAAGCACACTTCCCAATGGGGCAGAGACAGACCATCTCATTAATCTTCTAACTTGAACAAATTGTGACAAGTAGCAAGTAAAAGTAAACAAGGTCCATTTGTAAAAGCAAAGAATTGTCTGTCAAATGTTTTTGGTACACAGGCATCCAACTTGTATACCCATTAGTAATGAAGTTCCAATACAAATGTAATTTCTTTCAGTTTTTTTAGCATAATAAGTATAATCAATTTCATTTAAAGCAGTCAAACATCACACTAAAAGCACTTTAAATCCAGACAGGATTAACCCTAAATTGGTGTCATGTCTTCAGTTTGACCGAGTTAGTGTCTCCTTTGTGTGTGTGTGTGTGTGTGTGTGTATGAAAGAGAGAAAGAGGGAGTGGCCGTTTGTACTTAAAGTGAAACTTGACGGAAATACAGATTTAGAGTAAACCATCGATCTTTTTAGTGTAGTGAAAGCAGCACAGTGCCTGCTTTCTTAGAGACCTCCCCACTATGGCCTTAATACCATTATCGAGGCTAATCTTGATGACGTCATTCCTGGTATATAATATCACAACTTCAGGCATCCCACGTTGTTGGTTGTTCCCAGAACAGCAGGGTGAGGAGGGGAGTCTGTAGGACAAGCCAACCACATATCGCATCCGCAAGAAAAAAGCCACCACAAGGTAAAGGCAAGGGAACCAACCTGTAACAATCCGAATAGAATAATTTATATTATTATTATTATATTATCATTAATTAACATTTTTACCATATCAGTGATCGAACAACATTGTCTTCATTTTTATTTCATTTCTTTTTAGATTTCCACAATGACAGATGAGTGGGGAAATGCAGTGTTTGCTGCAAGACGGCGCAATGAAGACACAACAAGAGAGTCTTCATTCACTTACACCAACAGCAACAACACTAAAGGTACAGAAAGAACATGCTTTGAATAGATGGTGTTTGGTGTAATCTTACAAACATTGAGATACTGTGGCATGAGAACTTGATTACAGGCTAGATAACAACACAAATAGAAGATAGGTATTTTGAATAGTTCATAAAATGATGTGTTCCGAATTGCCCTCATGATCAAAAGGAAATTTGAAGCATATGAAAGATAAAATAGGATTGTATGAGTACATTACATTATAAAGTTCCAACAATTTATAATATATATATTTTTTTATTTAACACTTTTTTTCAGATCCATTTGAGGGCCCTAACTACCACATTGCTCCTCGATGGGTGTACAATATCTCAACAATGTGGATGATATTTGTGGTTATTGCATCCGTCTTCACCAACGGCCTGGTACTGGTGGCCACAGCTAAATTCAAGAAGCTTCAGCACCCTCTGAACTGGATCTTGGTCAACCTGGCTATTGCTGATCTTGGAGAGACTGTCTTGGCCAGCACCATCAGCGTTTGCAATCAAACATTTGGATATTTCATTCTGGGACACCCTATGTGTGTCTTTGAAGGCTACACTGTCTCTACATGTGGTAAGAACATCCTACGTGTACCTAATTTAAATTACCAACTAAAACAAAAGTCTGTATGAAAGAAAATATGTCATAAGTCATATGATTGCTATCCATCCTATCATTATATTTAACTATCATCTACTATTATGTTTAAGTTTACTTTTAAACTTAACCAATATAGAGGAAGATTATGTCTTGGCCACAGTTTTGAACACTCCATTGAAAAAGTTTGCAATCATACACAGTATGCAGCAGTCCCCTCTAGTCATTGTATTGGTCTCTTTGTTGCTTTACTTTGTAGAAGAATTAGAAAGTCAGTGCTGATGGTCATTGTCATTTTTCCTTTGTAGGTATTGCTGCTCTGTGGTCCCTAACTGTGATTTCCTGGGAGAGATGGGTGGTTGTGTGCAAGCCTTTTGGAAATGTCAAGTTTGATGCCAAATGGGCCACTGCCGGCATTGTCTTCTCCTGGGTCTGGTCAGCAGCTTGGTGTGCTCCCCCAATCTTTGGCTGGAGCAGGTGAATATGCCCTCAGTGACTTTGGATTTCTTCAAGTCTGATTGATTGCCTTCACTGTTTAACTAATCCTTTCTCTTTTATGTCCCTTTGAAAGGTATTGGCCTCATGGCTTGAAGACTTCCTGTGGACCTGATGTGTTCAGTGGAAGTGACGACCCTGGAGTCAAGTCTTACATGATTGTTCTGATGATTACCTGCTGCTTCCTTCCTCTGGCTATCATCATCCTTTGCTACATTGCAGTGTGGCTGGCCATCCGTGCTGTAAGTTATTACATCTTTCACATATAACTAACAGTTTTAGTGTAAAAAGAAATTGTGCTTCCTAAGCAGACTTGAGCCAGTTGATGTAACCCTTTGATTGCCTCTTTTGTACCACAGGTGGCCCAGCAGCAGAAAGACTCTGAGTCTACACAGAAAGCTGAGAAGGAAGTGTCCAGGATGGTTGTTGTGATGATCCTTGCTTACATAGTTTGCTGGGGACCTTACACAGTCTTCGCCTGCTTTGCTGCTGCTAACCCAGGATATGCCTTCCATCCTCTGGCTGCAGCACTACCAGCCTACTTTGCCAAGAGCGCCACTATCTACAATCCAGTCATCTATGTCTTCATGAACCGACAGGTAAGATCAAAAGCTGTTTCCATTGTTATAAAATAAAATTACTTCACTAGTGTGTCATGAAATCACTGACCAAATTATTGAAAATTATCTTCCTTAATGCTGAATTGTTTTCTCCTCCCAGTTCCGTGTTTGCATCATGCAGCTGTTTGGCAAAAAGGTTGATGATGGGTCTGAAGTATCCACATCCAAGACTGAGGTGTCCTCTGTTGCACCTGCATAAACTCTCTCGCTTCATCACACTGGTCTGGAAACCCCAATGCAATAGTGGGATCTCATAAGGACATGACAGAAAATGAAACTTATGTACATATTTTGGCACCATGTAATGACTCTTATTGCAGTTACTATAACAGGCTAAAATCAACCTCTGAATAAATCAGTGGAAGAATTTTGCTTACATACATATTTGTAGATACTTTAATAGCTCTTGGGGAAAAATGCAATACAGCACAAGGCATGGGTTCAAATAGATTTTTACACTACATGCACAAATGGTGATATTTTTACTTAAACAGTGTGTTTAGGAAAAAATACGTTATGGCATGTTCTAAAACTATTGTTTATGTGTACAATTACTGGCATAAACCTTTTATTTTAGTAAGATACGCAAATTGGAAAAATAAAAAAAAATGCTGGTATAATTTTTATGTTGTATTTATTTTATTGTTTTATGATGAAAATAAAGTAGCCTACTGGCAACCGGGCAAAATTAAAATGTGATCTTTTGTTGGTATTTTCAACGATAATTTTAGATTTGAGAAAAAATGATTTTGAGAGATGAGATTCCCGAATCTAGTTTTAATAACCATACATTATATATTATACGTCTTTCTTCAGCCACTGTAAGTGCAGTATATCTTAAGATTTCAATAGATGCATTATGTGACACAACTGAGTCAGCGATCATGTCGTGTTGCCCACGTGCTATTAAAACGGTTTCTTATTACAGATGGTGTTAGTCAGGGGTGAGCAAACCTTTTTACTCGCGGGCCACAATAGGTTCTAAAATTTGACAGGGGGGCCGGGCCAGGAGCATTGGAATGGAGTGTTTGGGCCGGATATACTAAAGCGTGTGTGCAAACCTCATGGCACAGTAAGCACACGAAAATAAATGTACAACCCGATAACAATGCGCACTGAGGACTGCGTCTTTCAAATGTGCAAAATAGCCCTTATCCTGTTGGTACGTTTTTCTCAATGAATATGCAAGATAGAGCGTTTACTCACTACTTTGTACAATACTGGACGGAGAAAATGTAAAGAGTTTAAAAGAGCACACGCAGTGTGATTTATCAAACCTGGAGACTGCGTCTGTTTTTAATACGTTTCAATTGAAGGTGCAAAGAAGAAGAAAGAAATCAACAAAGCGATTAATGGAATCACTTTCAGCATTCAAAACATATTATTACCCAATTAAATACTCAAGCTCAATAATTTCTAATCGTGTTAAACCCCGCAAAATCATGGACATATTGTCTAGACCGCGCGCTCTACAAACTCGCCACTGACGCCTTCACCTTCACGTGCAAACAGTACATGTGTACGGTCGCCAAGGACACAGAGATAGACTGTATTAAATATCGTACCAGCAGCAGAAACTAGAAGCGGGTCTTTAAATTGAGAGCGATGTGCGGAGTGTTAATGAAGCTACTGTACCGCTGCTGTGCGTAAATGTGCACATTGCTCTTAATGGAAACGCGCGCCTTGCGGGGTATAGGGTATAGGTTTTTGCTATAATTTGTTCGGCGGCCCGGATTCAAAAGCCTAACGGTCCGTATATGGCCCGCTGGCCGTAATTGGCCCATGTCTGATGTATGCAATGTTGTTGTCAAACACTTTTTGTCATATTTGCCAACATAAGCGTCACACCTTGATACTAACCAATACATCACAAAGTTTGATGGTCATATGAAAATCAATCCGACATCTGTGGGTGTCGCAGGACTAATACATATGACAATCATTAAAACCTTTTCCTGTCTGTCTACCGACCTATGTACGCACACTTTACCCTCGTACTCAATGCACATGCTACTGTAGTTTTCCACCAGGCTAAGCAAAGATACGTAGGCTATGTGTGGAGGTGTGGAGCTAGTGGCAAAGCTAGAGGCAAAATAAAGGCAGAGGAAGAGCAGGCAATAAACTCAGTTTCTGATTTTCAGTTGAAACTGTATCATACAGTTTTCCAAAACAAACATTCTAGCATGAAAGTAGTGAGAACTCATGTTTGCCATATTTGTATTCATTACTGTAGTGTCATTTGTGTTCAGCAACATGGGGTAATTTGTGAGAAAAGAAAATGAGGCCGCTTTCACAAACCTTCCAGTTTACATAAATATTTCAATAGTTACTAGTATCTATTACAATTTTACTAGTTATTATTTACATACACTTGTAACTATTCTTCAAATTATAAGTAGCGTCTACTTGTAACTTCAAAATAGGGACTAGTACGTTTTTAGAAATAAATGTTAAAACGGCTTGCCATAATAGTGTTTTTCCTGCTGTTACGTCAGTGTAAACGACCACATGCATTAAAATAAAAGTCGAATATACTTGCAGTCCACAGAACGTTTACTCAAGGTGTAGCATGATTGACATATCAGAACTGGTGTGGTGTCACAGAAAGGGGAAGGGCAATCGTGAATGAGGAAGATCCGTGAAAATATGCATGCAAATAAATTCTCAAATTCTCCGAATTCGCCCTATTATGGTCTTAATCGTTTGAAGAAGAAAATGAAACATTTAAGATTCGCAAAATTTGCCTACATCAGTTTTAATCTGGTGCACGTGAAAGGAATTTCGTTCTATGAAAACTTTTGCAATGATATTTGTACATGTCATCACTTGTAAAACGAATGTATTTGTGTGTTGCTATGATCAGCATGCTTCAGTCACTTAATTTTAAACAGAGGGATGCTGTCTTAATCCGTTGTTTCTAATCTGTTCGACTCGGGTTTACTGTTGAAGTTCCCTTCACCAGCGGAGGGCAGTAGTCGTTTGTGTCTTCAAGCACTAGCATAACACATTTAGAAGAAGAATATTTCCGAATCCATGTGACATATCATGTCGAAAGCCAGTACGTGTTGCCACATGTTTATTTTACTGCTTTTATTTCAAGCAACTGAAATACATATATGATCGACAAACTAGTGTTGTGTTTAACCATATGCATTTTCTCCGCACAGAACAAAAACGCGCTAAACGACTGGCTTGTCGGGGGAAATATAAGGTACATTTAGCTAATTGGCTAGCCTAACAGTTAGGCTAGCTGATGTGCATGTGGAGGCCACTGCTGCCATAAAAGTTAAATCGTTAATGTCCAGTATAACAACAAATAACTAATACGCCTGGGAAATAAGGAATACTTAACATATGTGTAACTTGCTTGAGAAATGACACTTTGGTCAAATGTTGGTATTTACGCTTAACTGCCTGTTTACATTGGTATCCAGTTCTTCAAGCACCGACGATTAAATGCGACCGGACGTAATTAAACTTTGTATAATTTTTCTATAGCCTAACGATGGCCCGCAGAGTGACCTTTCAAGGAATACAAACTCAGATAATTCAGTTCGAAATATCAAAGAGCATGGGAAACCTGAAGATATTCGAAGAAAAAGGGTAATCTGAAATCTACTACTATAGACTCATCATGCATACGTTTTATTTTGATAACCTCATTACCATAACACAACATTGTATTTAATCTTCTCAGCTTCAAGAACTCCAAGACAGGCAGAGGTTGTCAAGAGAACAAGAGCAAATGAAGAGGAGAAGTCTGGATACCTTTCAGAGAGACATTCAGAAGAGACAAAGAGAGTTTGAGCAGCGGGTAATAGCAATGGACTATAAAGATAAACAAATGTAAACTTTTGAGACTCTTACTCTTATGCTAATGTGTGCTTTCATTTGGATACAGGAAATGGAGATGCAGAGTTTAGAGAAACATGTCAACTTTGAAAATGAGAACTCAAGAAAGGCATATTACAGGGAATTTAAAAAGGCAAGTTGGTTATATTTACTTTCAGCTTCTACAAGTTTGATCTTTGTTCAGTTTCCCTTTACCTGTTTCCATTTATAGCATTAGAAGTAATTGGTAAGACGTATTATACAGTATTAGATGCAGAGTAGACATACCTCATCAGATGTCTGCTGTGCTCCCTGAAGGTGGTGGAAGCCTCTGATGTCATCTTGGAGGTCTTGGATGCCCGTGATCCTCTGGGCTGCAGGTGTCCTCAGGTGGAACAGGCTGTCATTCAGAGTGGCACTGAAAAGAAAATAGTATTAGTACTTAATAAAATTGGTAAGTGTAAGAGGGGGACGTTTTAACACACAAAGATTTGGTTGGAGTATGTGTGGAAAAAAGGTTACACGGAAAGTTACGCGATTTACATGAGTCTGCCCAGTCAACATGTAAGACCTATTCTTTTGTTTCATTGTTCCCTCAGATCTGGTTTCTAAGGATATAGTGGAGAAATGGATCAAGTATCTTCGCAATGAATTTCCTACAGTTGCATTCAAAGCCTCAACTCAGCAGCAGAACAAAAACTTGGTCCGAGGATAATTTAAATTTGTAGTAAACTTTATCATTTAAATGTGTAGTAAACATTATAATTTAAATGTGTAGTTAACGTTTTGTCAATTGAGTGTACTGCTTTTGCGCATGTTCAGATTACACACTTCAGTTTGTGAGCTGAATCTATTTTTGTACCTGTTTTGTTTAGAAAAGGAGTAATGTGCCAGTGACACAGGCATCCTCTGAGCTCCTCAGTAGTAGTGCCTGTGTGGGAGCGGACTGCCTCATGAAACTGCTGGGCAACTACTGTCGCAACCAAGACATAAAGACAGCCATCACTGTTGGAATTGTTGGTTGGTACTCTTAAACCATCAACAAACATTGATGAAAGTTACACCTTGTCTGACTCAATGGCTAAACCACATCGTCTTTTATCAGGCTTTCCAAATGTTGGAAAGAGCAGTTTGATAAACAGCTTGAAACGGGCACGTGCATGTAATGTTGGAGCCACACCTGGTGTGACTAAGTGAGTACAAGTCTTCTGTTATTTGTAAGTATGTCTGCGATTGGGCCTATTCTTGCTAAATTGATTATTTAATAATTTTCAGGTGCCTTCAGGAAATACACTTGGACAAACATATCAAACTATTAGATTGTCCAGGTATTGTAATGGCAACTTCAACAACTGACGCTGCCATGATCCTTCGGAACTGTGTGAAAATTGAACAACTTGTAGATCCTCTACCCCCTGTTGAAGCCATTCTTAGACGGTGCAACAAAGCACAGGTACAGTGATGTCACTGTCCTTGTATGATTTATTTGGTATAACTGTCATCTAACAAGTCCCTGTCCTGTACAGATCATGGAACACTATGGCGTTCCAGATTTCCACACAGCTCTAGAGTTTTTGGCTTTGCTGGCTCAAAGACAAGGCAAACTAAGGAAAGGAGGGCTGCCTGATAGTGACAAAGCTGCTAAAAGTGTCCTACTAGATTGGACAGGGTAGGTAACATCCTGCATTCAGTATTGTGCGAACCACTACTACATCCAAGTGAAATCTCATGGTCAAACCATGTACACTTTTTTTGTCATGTAGGGGTAGAATCAGCTACTTTACACATCCTCCGGAGACCCACACCCTTCCTACTCATATCAGTGCTGAGATTGTCACTGAGATGGGTAAAGCCTTTGACTGGGATGAACTGGATAAGGGAAACCAGGAGGCTTTAGCAGGTAGGACTCATGAGACACGTTGTTTTTAATTGGGAACTTTGAGCATTTGGATGAACAGTGTTTACTTTGCAGAGTCTTCTGGTCCTGATGTACAAATGGGATTCTGCATGGCAACCTCTGGGTTGACACAGGGTGATCTGGAGGCGCCACCTAGTGACTTGGAAATGGAGCTTGCCTCTCTGAAGGGGACTGAATCCAGAAATGAAACTGAACCCATGGATGATGATCAGGATCTGGAGGTAAGGATTGGGAATGGAAGTACATGAAACTTGAATGAAGATCTTATGGCTTTTGCCATTTAGTATCGACTCTAAATGTGTCCTCTGGTCTACAGTTTGGACCTATGACGGTGCAGATACAAACTCAGAAGTCAAAGACCGGTGGGTCTGCAGATGCAGCGTCCTCTAGAGATCTGGATTTAAAGGATATCTGGAACGTTGACCCACTGCAGCAAGGTCAGGCACTCAAGGCTGCCGGCAAGAAGAGGAGAAAGCAACAAAAAAGATCGGGTAAGTCTTTTAGGCTTGCAGGTAAACTACAATTGACTTATTTGTTTTGTCTGTTTTTAAGGTGATAACATGAGTTTAACTTCAGATGATCCTTTTCTTTTCAGACAAAATTGCAACCAAACTCTCGGACACCCTCACATCTGCAATGAACTTTGCATTTGCAGATGGATGAAATTGAAGAAAATAAACTATATTTGATTTGAGTTTTTCAGTGTATCATTGTTACGCCTGTATTTCCGTATAGAGAATTATCATATGAGCAGCTGATGATATTACTGGTCAATTCGCTCATGGAAAACCGTGTTTGGTTTCCTGTTTCAAGCTGGTACCATGACGCATGACTGCTACCCACACTGGCCCACACTTCTGCTGGCTCAAGTGAGATACAAAAACACACAATATTTCTCCCTAATTATTTACTTGAATGAAAAGTGCCAGGGACAGGATAGATGTATAAATATATGTGAGTGTTATCACATTCACATGCAGTATAGATAATGAATGTACAAAATGTCAAAATGAATAAATAAGGGACTACTACAGTAAATCATTGTGCAGATGAGAAACAGTATACATTACACTGACTTGTGTACTTTCCCCAGTAAGTAAATGTATTCTAACAGCATGATACATTTGAGATTTGACACATCAAATACATATAAACTGGTTAAGGTAGCTTACTGTTACTCTGTAAGAAAAAGCTAGACTTGTCACAAGTAACTTGGAAAAGAGAAGAGGTGCTCTTCCATTGCATACGTTTGTCTCCTAGGTGTCATCTTGAAGGGAGTGTGGAGTGATGATTGTTGACTGGATATACAGTTGGGCTCAGAGACAAACAGGGACAGATGTGTAGGAGTGAGTTTAGGATAGTGAGTGCTACCATGTTTAATAAGTTATCTTGAGACTTCATTGTTCAGTTGCATCTGTAACATCATCATATCAAATGCTTTTAATTGTACAGTTATCCAAAATTGTCTTTAAGGATTAAAGCAAATGCACTGTTCATTTTGCTTGTAATTCACTGCTTTTTACTGGACATGTCTAACCCAATGCTCATCTATTTCTTCATTACCTTTTGTTTGTCTAGTGTTTTGAGGTTTCACTGGTGCCACATGCCTCTTCTTGTTATCTTGTCCATGTTGACCTGGTGTCACAGTACTTTGTTAAATACTACACAAGCATCTTAATGATAATAACACCTCGCACTTGTGCTTTTAGAAACATCTTCCATAGTGACCAAGTTATTACTGGATTTATATAACTGTTTTAGTGTTTAGTCTAGTTCAAGAAAGTCTTTTAAACCCAACTCAACTTGATTCATTAACCTGACATATGCTTCCAGTTTCATGATGTTATCAATGGCATTATCAGTCTTCTATCCCATTTTGATGATGTCATTAAGTTAATCAACTCTGGTGTTTATAATTTTAGCACCAGCGTGTGATGCAAATTATATATTAGAGGAAGAGAAGAAGCTGTGTTGAAATTTGTCTCATTCATATGGAAAAATAGAAACGATATTCTGGCAATTTGCACACAATCAATACATGTGTACACTAAATTGTGAATCAATGCTACAGAATACTTTCAATGAGAACTTCACTGTAAACTGTTGGCTGGACTCCTCAAACTCAAATTCCCTGGTGGTGGAGTAAATATATACTCGTGAAACCTTGCACCCTTTGGGCCAGTGTTCTCTGGGTGGGTTGGGGGCAGTGGACTAGATGGAGTGGAATCATGCAGGGCAAGAAGGTGTGTAAAAGATTTCAGTGTAGTCAAATGTTAAAGTAGTCTTAAGTCCAAAGGTTTTTTTTAGGAAGTTTGCCAGTTGTAAGAAAATGGGTCTTTTGCTTGTGGTACAGGAGCATGAAAAGAAAAAAAAGAGATGAGGTAACTATTGATATCAGTTCAGAGGCTATCAGATGTCATTTTCAATACAAAGTATGTTATTACATTCACATGAGCCTGTTTGCTAGGGATTTTGATACGGACATTATGTGGATGTTTTAACTGATTTTGTGATATACTTTTGTTAAGCGTTTATGTTAAGTTTGTAATCATAATATGCCATCACACATTTCTGACAACATTACAGTTGTACTTTAATGTCATTTGCTAACTAAATAATTGTGTTTCATTCAGCTCTCTGGCAACCTCCTTGATGTGTTCTATATTCCTGGAATGGCATTACCTACCATGACTGTCAGCAATTCCTGTCCTGCAAACATCAAAAGGGAAATATATGGTTGGTCTTATCAAAATTACTCAAATTGACCTTTAGAAATGCACTTCCCAGTTTCTGCTCTTGAGAACTAGCTACGTATTGGCTTTAGTAGTTTTTATTGTAAAATGTTTTTATCGTGTAGCCTAGCATAAATGGTGTTTTAATGCATTATAGTCACATGTCACTCAGATCAGGACAATGCCATCTTTGTGTAACAATAAAGATACTTACTCTCAGATTACATTTTGTCTTTAGATGCTGATGCTAAAGCTGTAATGAAGGACAGGCAGAAGAAAGACAATCATAACCTCAGTGAGTCTTAGTGTTTGATTTGATACATTGATTTGATGACACATATGTAGCCATTGGCTACTAGCCAATACTCTTGATAATACAATATTAACTATTAAGCAACTATATTTCCTTGTTCATGGTTGCTACTGACTGTACACAGTTGAGAGAAGGCGAAGGTTTAACATCAATGACCGCATCAAGGAGCTGGGGGACCTAATACCCAGATCAAATGACCCGTGAGTGTCTGACTCATTTAAGAATACAAATACTGAATCATACTTACTTGATAGGACACATTTAATTGGTTTATAATAGGTCTACATTTTATCTCAAATATTCAGCTAAATTGTACCACTTTTCTAAAGATTTATCCTTTCCCTATCTATTTTCATTTGCAAAGTGAGATACGCTGGAATAAGGGAACCATCCTGAAGGCGTCTGTGGATTACATTAGGAAGATGCAGAAAGAGCAACAGAGGGCAAAGGATATAGAGAGGTGTCAGAAGAAAATGGAGCATGCTAACCACAGTCTAATGCTACGTATACAGGTCATTGTTTGTTTTAGTTCATGGTTAGCATTGCAATAAAATAGTGTCACTGCAAAATATTTTTTACCCATGACAGGTTTCTAAAGTGTAAAAAATGAATTATTGTACATGCCCTACATACAAAGAAAATGATACAATATAAGAGATTGTTTCTATATTTGTTGGCAGGAACTTGAAATGCAAGCAAGGCTCCACGGTCTGTCAAGTGTGGAGTCTCCTGGCCTGAGCACAAAATCCTGTTTTCAGCAGCAGCATCCACAGCAGCTACAACCTCATAGAGCCCAGCCTCTGGTGCCCAGTTCTGGAGGGGCCTGTTCTCAAACCCACCTCAGCCTTGGAGTAGCAGTCATGGGACAAACTGTTTCTTTTCTCTCTCCACTATCTTCTGACTCACCTGTGGATTTGACTGTCAACAATTCACTTGACTTGGGAGTCTGAGTTTTTCTGAATTGCATGACCCCTCCTCGTCAGTATTGTTTCCTGATGTGGGCCTTGGGGACATCCTCATGGAAGACAGCTGTGACCTGAATCCGGAGAGGGTGGCAGATAACTTGCTATCACCTTTGTCACATTGTGTCTCCAAGACAAGTAATTGCAGGAACAACTTAAATATGGATGAAGATTTGTGACAGGGTTTTGCTTGGGTTATTACAACCCCCCCACCCCAAAAAAAAAAACACAACCAAAACCAATTAACAAAGAAACAACTAATATCAAAAACAAGTTAAGATAAGAAGGTGCATCTGCTACAAACTTCACAATTAAATCAACATTCAGCCATTTTAAAACAATTTAAGGCATGCCCTGGAAATGTATATCCAAGTGTGTCCTTACTACAAGTTTGGCCTTGAAATAGTGATTGGCTGACTGTTCCATTAGCCATTTAAATAAAGGTTTTCTTTATTGTCTTTAACATATCTTTAATATGTAGGCCTGTAATGTTAATTTGTTATTTATATATATATAATACATTTACAGCTTTACCTTTTAAAACCCTTCTCAGTTGAGATGTCAACAGGAAATTCACAAAGCGAATTTAATTTAACTTTAAAGTTGGTAGTGATATGCATGACTCATTTAATTGTTTTGTCGAAATGCAAAATACCTAAGGTATATTTTTTTTGTGCCACAATTTGATATAAAAAAATCTCTAATGTCATTCAACAGGAATTTGTTTTTATTTAGCTCTTTTGTTTTACCTCAAATATCCTAATTTGACCCCAGCCCTTCCAATGGTCATTATACAAATAACCAAAAAGTGCTATTTTGCGTGGCTTAGTTTGACGGGAAAAAATGATCATGTCATTAATGTGGCAGAACTATTTTTCTGTATGTGACTAAAGGGTGACTCCCTGGTGTTTCCTCCAAGATGTGTTTAAAAAAATCTTAATGTAATGTGCAATACACGTTGGATGGTTTTACATTACTAATATAACCCTTGCTGACTTAAAAAAAACGAGATCGTTGTCAAAAAAATCGTGTCGGCATTAAACTTTAATTAACCTTTCGAGAAAGTCCTTCGAGATTAGCCAATACAAATATATCTTTCAAGAGTCGTGGCCAAGGTATGCACCATCAAGTTCTCAATTACAACAGATAATGTGATAACAATGTGATAATGTGATCAAATTATAACGCTGAGTGATACACTGATACCTTAACTGCAGAAGCAGGCAGATCACGAAGTTGTTTTCATCCAGAATTCTTTGTAGAAGTGGCAGTATAGGCTGCAAAGTCTTACTCAGGTTTAATGATCAATCAATGATTATTGTGTCGTAGTATCCTGAGCTTATTCTGTTAGTGATTCCTTTTTCCTTGGGGTCAAGAATGAACGTAGACTACCTAATCAACTCCGAGCAGATGGCCCCCTTTAGTGTATGTATAGTTCATTAATTCACAGTAGTTTCCAGATAAATGTGTTTATCATGCGCGGTCTCATTTTGTCTGTAGTCAGCCTATTACACTTGCTTGCCAACCACTCACTCATTAGTAGTCAGTTAATACTATGTCAACTAATAACACATTTAATTAAAATCAAGTACATAGGCTATATCAGAAATTATTACTATTACCACCACTATTCAGTAAACAGCCCCTCTTGCGTGTTTTTACACAAAACACAGACGTGATAAAACGCACAGATGCCCAAAATAAAACTTATTTCAATACTCAGCTTACCCTGGTAAGAAACTTCCGGACTTTATACTGTAAGCATAGGCTAGGCTACTGCCATTAGATGATCAACTTGCAAGCTACAGCTATTGCATACGCACATAGCCGTGTTTTTCTACTTTTCTACAAATTCTACTTTCCCTGCGTGCTTTGATTCGAGGATAAAGCCGATGGTGACACAACTCTGTTCTTAATTTGCAGCTGCAGCACCTAAAATGGTAGTTTATTGCTTGTTTTTTGTTATCGAAATATTACGGCCACAGCAAGCTAACAATGTAGCTAGTGCTAGCTAGTGTACAGTGTAGAGGTAGACCCTAACAACATTATACAATTATTTGTTTTTATTGTTAATTAGTCAGTTAACAGTAACGTTTAACTTTGTTGGCGTAAATAACGATAGTTCACTAAATTATGGAGAGTATGTTAGGGAAGTCTATCTTGATTTTTTAGCTGGCTAGCAAACCCAGCTTAACTCATGCTACTCTACCAAAATAGCGTTACTAGTATGCCTGCCAGAGCTAGTGCTAGTTAGCACAACAGCTAACCAGCTATCTTGAATGCAGAATGATATAGAATGATTTGTCCATAACCAAAGTGATCTCGTCAGACCGCGCCTTTTAAACTCATTTTTTATTATATTGCAAATCTAGTTAAATACCACGAGCCCATAGTAACTTTACTATTAGGTCTAAATTGAACATGTTAGGTCCGAAACTAGTTGCACTTGTTGACAGTAGCTAATAAACACATCACTGTTAAATCTGTTAATACAACAGGATAGTGAAGTGTCCGATTTTGATCCTTATCCGGGGTTCAGCAAGATGGAGGGGGAAAATGCGCCTTTGTACTGTGTCTGCCGAAAACCAGATATCAACTGCTTTATGATGTGAGTAGATAAAATAAAACATTTCGATGTTCAGAGACTTATAGTGTCTATAACCAGAGCAATATGTACAAGAAAAATAAAATGGAGCTCACTTTTCCTTTGTGCATTGATAGTGGCTGTGACAACTGCAATGAATGGTTTCATGGCAACTGCATCAACATCACTGAGAAGATGGCAAAAGCAATCAGGGAGTGGTACTGTATGCCATGCCGAGGTAAACCCATGCAAGGTCTCATGCTACTGGATCACTACAAATTCCTTAGCAGAGACTGCACATCCTTTTGGATTTGAACAACATTCAATTTGTTCCTAGTAAAATATATTGGTGTCATTCCTTGAATGCTCTTGCTGAACCTTTACTGTGCATTTCTAGATAAAAACCCCTCATTGGAGATAAAATACCGTCCAAAGAAGAGCCGTGAGAAAGAGCCTGATATGGAGAGAATAGACAAACAAGATAAACGATGCAGTACCCCAGATTACAGGAGTGAAAGACGACGAGGATCGAAAGTGAGTAGTTTCTTTTTGACTGTTCAATCCAGTAATTTACCACAGTATTGATAATACCAGTCTTTCTAATAACACCAATAGTTGAAAAATCAGAACTTGTGTCTGGGTCCCAGGTGAAGCGGTCTGCTCGTATGTGTGGAGAGTGTGAACCTTGCAGGAGAACTGAGGATTGTGCCCAGTGCGACTTCTGCAAAGACATGAAAAAGTTCGGGGGACCCAATAAAATCAGGCAGAAGTGTCGATTTAGACAGTGTGTCGTTCGAGCAAGGGTGAGTTTTCTGACCCAGTCCCTTTCTGTAGTTTTCTGTTTCAGTTCTAAGCGTCTGTCTTTTCCATGTCCCTTGTACGACTGACTGATCCTTTATTTTGTCTAGAAAATGCTGCGTGTCAAGGATGAGGAATTTTCTCTGCGTGAAAGGCGAGATAATTCGTATCACAGACGAAGGAGATATTCAGAGGACTACGATAGTGAGATAGAACTCTACCAGCAGTATAAAGCAGCAGGATATGATGACGACATGGTATTACATGCAACACAATTTTCATGAAACACATGTTGTTTATACTCTTTCATTCTAAACATACATCCTTATCTGGCTTGAGTGGATGGTAAAACTCACTTAATTTAATTGAATGACCCCATACAACCCTAGCTTTGGCCCAGTGATGAAGAAGATGGGCCTCCTTTTAGTCCTGTGATGAGAAAGAAAGCTGTAAAGGTCAAGCATGTGAAGAGAAGAGAAAAAAAGTTTGACAAAAAGGTAAATCATGTTTTTTTTCCCCCATTGATTTGAAACCTCATAGACCTAAACCTCAGTGTGTCTGCAGCTGGTGAAGATATGTAAAACATTCCCACAGTATGCATACCGTAAAACACATTCCTTTAAAACCTTTATGGTATATCTGTCGAAAGTTAAGAATGTTTAGCTTGCTACCCAACTAGGATATGCAATTATGCAACTATCAAGAATCAAAAGCCTTTTGTTACCATAATAAAAAACACCGTATCAAACATAGTGTATAATATAATGTCTTTAGAATGAGGTCATATGATCCATTTGTGTTGTCAGCCTATTTGCAGATGACCTTAAAAAAATGCTCAACTATTTCTGAGCGTGATATACCTCGGAAATTATGATGAATGAAAACCTCTATCAAATGATATACAAACGTGTCTTAAACTTCCAAATTTAAAAAGAGCACCGCGGTCAGTCTTATGTTTAGTTTGAAATGTTATACCTTTTCCTGCATGGCATTTGGAACACAAGAAAGAGTCACGGCGCCACAAGCAGAAGCAGAAGCACAAGGACAAAGTGAGACACAGTGACAGGGTCGATGCACGGGATGTTGGTGGGCTGCGTCAGTGTCTCGGGCCCACCTGTATTGAGTCAGCACGAGCAAACTCCAAATACTGCTCTGAGGATTGTGGCATGAAGCTAGCAGCAAAGTAAGATGTAAAATAGTGAATGACGGTGACTTACAAGTGGTGAATCCACTGCCCCATTTAAGCGATGCCACAAACATACATGATGAATGATCTTGCTGTCTCCTCAGTCGGATCTATGAGATTCTCCCTCAGCGTATCCAGCAGTGGCAGCAGAGTCCCTGCATTGCTGAGGAGCAGGGTAAGAAGCAACTGGAGCGCATCCGGAGGGATCAGCAGAACGCCCGGCTCCGCCTCACTGACATGGAGAGACGTTTCCATGAGCTTGAAGGCATCATTGCTAAAGCCAAGCAACAGGTGGTCCAGCAGGATGAGGAGGTGGGTCATCTTACACGCATGTTAACGCACACACATTAAACCTTAATGGGCGTGTTGCATTTTAATCATGAATTGCTTTGTTTGTGTCGTAGGTGAATGAAGGTGATAATGAAGACACAGACCTGCAGATTTTCTGTGTGTCTTGCAGTCATCCCATTAATCCAAAAGTAGCACTTAGACACATGGAGAGATGTTATGCTAAGGTGAGGAATGACAACTTTTCTCCAATTTTGAAACCAGGATTTTATTGATTATTGCTGCTCTTTGGTTTGTGTAAATAATATTCTACATCTATAAAAATATTTTCTAAATGTAAATTACATTTTTTTGTAGTAAAAGTAGTTTGCAAGTAGCAAATGCCTCTTAAACATCATCCTTATTCATAGCACATGTACAGTCTATAAGTCTTTTACTGTGTTTAATCTGACAGTATGAAAGCCAGACATCTTTTGGTTCCATGTACCCCACAAGGATCGAAGGGTAAGCTGAGAAGATAACTTCAAATTGCCTTTGTCATTTACATTAAGATGATAGTATAACAACGTTGACTGTTTTCAGAGCAACAAGACTCTTCTGTGATGTGTACAACCCCCAGAGTAAGACTTACTGTAAGAGGCTTCAGGTCTTGTGTCCGGAGCATTCCAGAGATCCCAAGGTCAGCAAGAATCAGGACTGGAAACACATTTTTAGATTTGTTTGGATTATATAGAGACATATGTTTGATGTATATTTGTATTCTTCATGTGGTGCTCTGTTTTATTGGTGAGTAGGTGTCTGTGGATGAGGTGTGCGGATGCCCTCTGGTCCGGAATGTTTTTGAACCGACTGGAGAGTACTGCAGAGTTTCCAAACGCAAGTGCAACAAGCATTACAACTGGGAGAAGCTCAGGAGAGCTGAGGTGGACCTGGAACGAGTCCGAGTGGTTAGTGGAACAAGTCACTGTGCCAGTTTATATTTGTGCATATGAGACCATTTAGAATAAGGATCAATATTAGTCATTGTATTAATAATGATGGTTCTTATTCCATGGTATAAATGTCATGCTCTTTGTTCTTGGATTGTTCTTGTTTGACAGTGGTACAAGCTGGATGAGCTCTTTGAGCAGGAACGCAACGTCAGGACAGCAATGACAAACAGGGCAGGCCTGCTTGCTCTAATGCTGCACCAAACCATTCAGCACGATCCGCTAACAACCGATCTCCGTAGCAACAAGGACAGATAGTCAGCAAGAGTCCAGAGACTGGCATATTTTCAAACGTGTGAAGACAATTATTGTGATGACTATTATTATAGAGATCATCTCTTTTCCATCCTTTTATAGAAACAACCGATACTTTTATCACAAGAGTTTGCTGAAATTTGTGAATCTATATATTTTTCCTCTAGTCTAACTAATAAATGTACCTAATCTTAAAATAATAAAGTGTGGACATAAGAAATACTTTCAAGATGTGAAGTCTGCCAACAGCCATAATTTTCAATCATTTTAAGAAAGCGTTCCAGCTATTTTTAAAAATTGTACTATATCATATGTTTGGTCTACTGATATAGTATCAGAGTTCGTTTTAAAATGTAGACACGTGAAATGTGTTTATTCATGCGGTGTCTTTTTCATAAGCACTCTTATTTGTACATATTTAAATGGCGCCTAAAGGTTTGATTTTACATTTTATTTTGCACGCTTTCGGTTTGAAGATAAGAAATTCAGAAATTCATAAGTCATACATGAGACGTTACTATGGCCTTTCTCTTCGCACAGTTCTTAATTTAGGATTTAACCTTCGAGTTGAAGTATATCCGGGTCAGATGTTCCCCGGAAGCAACACATGAGCAAACTGGCTACAAATTTGAATTAACCAACTGATCATAGCCCCAATGGATTCTGGAGGTATCTTAAATATTTTCTTTGATTCGATAGTCTGTAATCTCACAATTGTGTACATATGTTGTCCGAATCGAATGTTTCTACCGACAGCTAGTCAGTGGCGTTGCCAACTACTAGATTAGCCAATGTTGTGTTACAATTTTCTCTAACGTAAACGAACAATGTAGGTACTTTACTTAAATCTAGATAGAAAGTAAGGTACGAGTGAAGAATTGTACTGTTTGAAAAATTTGAAAAACGAACACATTCTTGATAGGAAACAGGAAGCCGACAGCAGAAAGCAGCATGGTAGTTTGCTGCAGCGGTGTATCTGAATATATACCAGCATCTTTCAAAAGCCCAGTGCTGTTTCTCAAAAGCCCTGTTGTATCTGCGTTATGTTCTCACACGTTTCTTCCAATCATGACGTACTACAACATTCTTAATTCATCAACCTAAAGGCCCAGCAAGAATTGAAGTTATCTGCAGTATTGTACCGAACACTTACTACTGTAGCACTATTATTACATTCAGATGAACTACAGTTACCCAGCGCCATAAAACAGTGTGGGAAATTCATGCACAGACTGATTGTGTACATTGATAATTGACGAGTAACCTGTCGGAAGGACAGCCAAACGTTAACCAATTTAAGAAGGAATAAATGGAGTCAAGCAACTCAACCAATACTGTACATGTAAAGACGATAAATGCAAGCATGAAAAATGGTATGGGATGGACCTCAGAGAATAATGGTCAATATGAGGTGTTGACACAATCCGATTACCATGATAATATTGGGAAAAACCTTCTGCTCAAGCAGTCCTCAAGGTATCAGACAGAGAGCCTGGGGAAGCTGTTGAAGAAGTGAATGTGGACTGGTTTGAGCCCCTGGAAGAAGACAATGATGAGCCGGATGCACCAAGTTGGGACCTCTCCGTGTTTGGTAGAAGACAGGGAGAGGAGGAATGTCTGGCTGGAGAGAGTGAGAGGAACGGGAGTGAATGGAACTTCAGACGAGGCCCCTCCATGTATGTTTACAGGATTACTGTTTTATGTTAGTAAAGCATATGTGTGTTTGTTTGCTTGCAATATATAATGTAGGCAGTTCGCTATAGTGCAGTGGCATTGACAACTGACACTGGAGTTGCTTTAGATGCTAAGTGTGAAGGATATGGTAAACACAAGCATAAAACTGGAAGCCATGTTGTGTAACACATACATTTTTATTCTATTTATTGAATTGTTTTTTTTCTCCCTTACTCTCCGTAAATTTGACACAGTAAAACAGATAAGCGATTAAAATGCACTCAAGGGATTTGAATACTTCTAGTTACAATTTTTTTAAATATTCCTGTCAGATTTCCGAGGAAAAGAATGAAGGCTGATGAGGGTTGGGAAGACTGGCCTGTACTTGGAGATGGGTGGAAGCGGAAAACAGTTATTCGTCGCTCCGGTTCCAGTATGGGTCAGATGGATGTTTATTATTTGAGGTATGACTTACGAAGTATCCTTTGGTAAATGTTAGACCCTGAGCTAATGCTGATTTAATGTTGGCCCTTTTTGGGGGTCTTTTCAGTTGTATGAAAACTCAGTGAATATATCAGATGATTGATTGCTTCCCCTCATTTGCAGTCCGCGGAATGAGCGTGTGAGAAGCAAAGTTGAACTGGCTAAAGTCTTGGATGTAGACTTGTCAACATTTGAGTACAAATCAGGAGCTTTTTTGAACAGGCAACCAGCGCGTATGAGAAGAAAGGTAATGGGATACGATTTTATGATCAGATCGACAGATCCCTTCACTACAAAAAATATGGTAACTTGTGTTTTTCTGATGTTATGTTAGAAAGTGCGGAAGGACAGATCTCCATCCTCCGAGTCCAGTAGTTCCATCTGTAACCACAGACTGACACCAGGGCCAACCTCCAGAGTTAGCCTGTCCCCTCTAAATCGCAGTGCCCCGGCAACCCCAGAAAAAGACCCCATGTCCTTTCAGGCTCCTTTGAGTCCAGCCTCTGGAGAAGGTATAAAGGGCAATGCAATCAAGGTGCACTGGAGTCCTACATCAAGACCAACATCCTCGCTGAATAACCTGATGGCATCAAATGTCTGTTTACGGTGTGTTATGCCATCCTTATTATTGTCACAAAACTTTACTTGTTATTTTTGTTGTTGTTGTATGTAGCATACAATATTTAAGTGTGAGTTTTGCATGCAGGATTTGGTTTTGAAATGTGGAACCTGAAACTGGCAAGCTTTATACTTGTTTGTTCATATTTTTGTGTTCTTCCATATATTTCAGCATATGTGCCAAGTGTGGTAATCCATACACAGCATCAAAGTCTGAAAGACAAGGGAAAAAACCATGTTGTCTCAGATGCACAGGTATGTCATCAAAAAGTATCAATACAATTGCTGGCATGTTTGTGCCACAATACAGTAGTAGAACAGTGTATTCTGAATATTTTACCCAACAAATTACACTAGTAAAGCTTTGAAAATGGTCCCATATGCAAAAGTAGAGGTTTTAACAAGTTCTTTGTATTCTTTTAGTCAAGAAGCCTGTCGATAATCGCAATATTGTCTTCAGAAAGGTAATTGTATTTTTCTTTACTTACTAAATGTATCATATTGTTTTTATTATAATTATATTTATATACAGTACTAGTACATATTGCTGTTCAAAGTTTGGGGTCCCGTAGAAGTTTCCTTGTTTTTGAAAGAAAATATATATTTTCTTTGCTATTAGAAAAGCAAACTTTTAATGGAATAAGTAGTCAGGTGGTATTCTGTGAATCATGGAGTGGCTAGCACTAAACCTCAATCCTAATGAGCTGTTGTGGGAGCAGATTGACCGTATGGTATATAAGAAGTGCCCATCAAACCTGTTCAAGTGGTGGAAGGTGGTTTAGGAATCATGGGTGGACTGCAAGGCCATTCCCAAGTGACCCCAAACAGTAGTGTGTCGTATACATACATGTATTTTACACTTTTTTGTTGGATGATTGTAGATGGTGAAGTGAGTGATTCTCATAGTTTCTTCCTGATTATTGCAGTGGACCCCTTGTGGTCAGTGTGTGGCTTGCCTTACCACAGTGAATTGTGGGATGTGTGCCAGCTGCAAGCAAGGGATGCTTTTCCCTGACTCAAGAAAACCTGTCCGTTGTCGGAAACGCAAATGTATATGGCCTATCCATAAGGTACGAGCTCACGTGGAAAAATAGGAAGAATTAAGTTGCTTGGTACCATTTTAAAACTATGTTTAACAACCAAAAGGATGTCCCCAGGCATTTGATGTAGTTTTTAAAAATCAATACACTGCGGTTTCATTGTGTCAGTCCTGCCATTTAAGCTATGAGATAAATACAGTGGTGTCTTTAACTTTTGCCAGAAAATGCTTCCTCAAATACTATTCTATTGAATTAATTTATGTAATCAAAGGCAACTGTGTGCTCTCGTTGTCTCACTACGGGGGGATACAATTTGACATGTTCTGCACTATGTTGACAGGACACAGTTACTCTTACGGGTTCAAATAAAAAATAAATGTTGTATGTGGCTGCACTCTACAGAGCGCCTGTTATCAAACTAGTGATCCTGAGGGCTTTTCCGTGGAAGTTGATGTTGACGGTGAGGAGGATAATGCTTGGGAGGATGATGAGGATTACGATGAGGAGGATGATGATGAAGATGACGAGGTGAGCAGCCTTTTACAATATCTGGGAAGCCTCTATCGTGTAGAGTGTCTCCAGCAGCATTCCTGTCCGTTAATGGTATGATTTCCTGTTCAGAGGAAGTTTGGATTAAATATTTGTCTTAAATGGTTAATGGTGTTTTGTCTTGGTGCCATAATGTCCCATGGTTGTTTTTCAGGAATGGGTCAAGAAACGTAAGCGGCGTGCTTGTGGGCAGTGTCAGGCTTGTCTTAGCAGGAGGGACTGTGGTACATGTGATTTCTGTATAGACAAGCCCAAGTTTGGAGGTAGCAACAAGAAGAGACAGAAGTGTCGCTTGCGTCAGTGTCAGAGACAGGCAATGGTGAGGACCAAACGTTTTGAATTCATTGCTAATTGCTCAAGCTCAGGGGATGATGCTGTTAATTGTCAATAGGCATGTCTGTGTCGGTGCTCGTGTCTGTGTCGGTGCTCGAGTCTGTGTCTGTGTCGGTGCTCGTGTCTGTGTCGGTGCTCGTGTCTGTGTCGGTGCTCGTGTCTGTGTCGGTGCTCGTGTCGGTGCTCGTGTCTGTGTCAGTGCTCGTGTCTGTGTCGGTGCTCGTGTCTGGGTCGGTGCTTGATGATGGGTGTTTGTTGCCGTTGTAGTGCTTTGAACAGCCTCCTAACAATGCTTCCAATGGTGCTCTTATGTGTATGTATGTGTTTGACAGAGACACTTGTTGCCCTTTCAGTTGGGTCTGGGTGAATTTGGGGCCATTGAGAGGACGGGTAACATTGGTAGGCCACGACATAACAATACGTACAACCACAAGAAGGAGAAAAAGAAGGGAAAACCAGCAGTTGACCCAGAGATGAATGATGATGCAAAGAAGAAGGATTGTTCGTTGGACACAGTTGAGTAGCCATTTTCACAGAGGGGTTCAGAGCAAGGATGAGCTATGTAAACTTGTCTGTGTTCATGTGAATGAATCTGCTTTGTGATCAAACCTATTCTGTTTTGTGGCTGGCTGTGATAGGCACACGGCTTTGAGCATAATCAAAGAAGAAAAAACATTTATGGAATGAAGCACCAACCTTCTTTGCAGGTTCGATTACACACATTTACCATTGTCACATGTTAACGTACACCTGTTAGAAAGACACTTTTAGATTGTTCACTTCAATTAACAGGTTGACCATGACCATGTGGATACTGCCAAAAGACACAGTTTTGGTGTTGATGCCCTCAGCAACCAATGCCTTGCACCAGAAGTAAGTTCTCCATATCAGTATTCTGCTCTACCATTTTCTGGATACTTCAATTTAATGTTGTTTTTTTTGGCCATCAGAGTGCTGCCTTGGTTTATGTCTACTTATGGGTGTCTAGATTTGAACATTGCATATTCTGTTTTTATAAATGACTACTGTCAGTACCAGACTGTTCTGTCAGTGCCCAACCAACTCTCCATGATACAGTATGTCCAGATAGATTGAACCCAATATTGCTCCCATAGCTTTCAACTTCTGCATGTTTATGTGATATGTAAAGTGTGTGGTACTTTCTCATTTTTTTATAGGCACAGGAAAGATGTGCCAATACACCTATACCTGCCCAAAATTTCCTGAATAACTGGAGGGGGGCAGTGCAGAAGATGGATACAGATATAGTGGTGCACTCAAAAGAGCCAGATGACGACGAGGAGGACGAGGTCACACCTATGGTATGTAGGACTAGTCAGCTGCAGGGGTGGTGGACATTTTGAACAAAACAACTAAATAATTTTATCATTACTAAATGGGTTAGGGTTACTGTTGATCATGAGTCAAGACTAAATCATTTCACCTGGGTTGTGTGGAGACTGATTTTATTGCTTCACATTCTTAATGATTTTGTACAAATGTGGGAAAAAAAATGTCTGTGCTGTACTGTACTTATATTCACAGTATCGTGAATTAGGTTATTTGGTATAATTTCACAGTGTGTCAGATTTGATTAATTGCATTACTGTACAAAGTTAGAGGTGACGCTATTTGATAGATTCCCCCGTTTCCACTACTACGGACTTCCAGTGGGTAGACCTGAGGCCAACCTGTCCCCGCCCTTAACTCTGTACCCTCTCATAGATAACTCAGATCTTCAGTTTGGCTGAAACCTCATCCTTGTGTGGGAGCAATATGGATCTGGAGCTGCTGAAACTGCTGGAGGCCACTCGCAAGGCAGCACTGCCTTTCCTCTGGTATGCAATCATGATGGAGGGTCCGCAGCTGCAACTCGTCCAGTGCAGCAAGATGTCCACCATGACAGACACTCTGGTGCAGATCAACCCAGGCTTCTGCTATCAGGTGGCTGTGCAGGGCCAGCCTCTGCTCCTTACTCACCCGCTCTATGAGGGTCACCCACCCCGCATGACCTCTGCGACCCTGGTAGTGAACCTGCTCTTGGATCTTGAGAGGTACAGGGTATGCCAGGGCGTCTTGAACGCTGAGCGATCTTCTGACACAAAACCATTTATCTGTGAGCGAGCATCTACTTGTGACTTTCTGATTCTTAAAGATGAGGAATGTTGTAAGAAATGTAGTTCTTTAACCTGTTCGTAGTGGAGCATTGGTACTGCAGTATAATGTGTGAATATAAGAATATGAGGGATGTTTATCACTTTCCCTCTTAGTGTGGAGTCTGCAAGGAATGTTTCATAGACTGTGAGTGAGAAAACGTGCTTTGTTTTCTGTAATTTCCTTGGAAAGGGTGCTTTTCGATTGTAAATGTTTCCAATTATATACAGTTCCAGTTTCCTTTTGAAAAGGAATGGTCATATTCTTAACAGAGAGAAAATACACGATAAAGTCTGCTAATAAATGTTTTTGTTTTTCTGTCTTTGTTTCCTTTTTCTAAGAGATTTTCACTAAAGGAATGAGATGCTCTGTGCTCTCTGACATATACCTGAGCTGTTTCAGCTCCCGTTGGCTTTATATCAATGCTGCTATCACTCATGTGACCGAAGAACTTCTTAAGACATAATACTTGCTTTAAATTAAACAGAATGAGTATCACATTGTTTTGCCAATTATCACTTGCTGTTCTTCTTTGCCTCCTTGAAGATGTATATTACTCCTATCGTATACTGTATATGTTGGATAGAATTCCTAAATAGATTTTCAGTATCCATAATTTCTGATATCAATACTATTAACACTTTGTAATGGGAAATGGGAAGTATTTTTATGCAGACGTGGTACGCTTCATTGGTTATGAGAGAATATAGTCTGGATGTAAATGCTATTTAAATGTAGATATACACTATATTTGTGAAATACGTCTCAACTGATTGAATTGGAATTTTGATTAAGGCCTTTCTAACCATAAGTGCACATTCTGAAATATTATATTTTCGTTGCAAAAGCATCTGTATTTTTGTCGAATGTCTGTAAGAATATTTATATGGAGGAGTCTAAAAAAGTGTTTATGACAGACCAATAATAAGAAAAAATGTTGGAATGGGAAGTTTATTTTTTTCACAGAATGTGTTTATATTAAGAGGAACAGTCAGACGCAACAGATAAAAAATAAACTTTAGTTGCCAGCATCACATAACTACGCTGCGTAACTACCAATAGCAATTGATACGTTGTAATGGCAGGTGTGATACTAACAGAACGTTATAACTGCCCCTGACACGCACGCACAGCGTTGGACTTTTAACCTGGCTGTTCAGTGACAAGAACTGTAGAGTAGGCTAGGTTACTACAAACATGTACGCACAATGATAACAGATGAATGTATATGCTGTCCAGATTAAGGTTGGCGTTTTTTCTTTTGGATTGAGGTAGGCTATGCGCAAGACTTCGACGCAAGGGAGGGGAGGTCTGATGACGCGCGAGAAGAGGTAGTTGATGAATTGCAATTAGGATTGGGGTAGGCTATACATTGGAGAAGAGGACCATTGGAAAATTCCGAACCTAGGACATTTGATAAAGACATGGTTTAACCAGTTACCTTTCATGGCTCGAACCATTGATTTCACCTTGGCTTTAGGTTGAACACCTCCGCAAGCGTCGGCAATGCACTCTAGCCTAGAAATAGGGCTCTAAATTGCTATGTCGTTCTCGACTATAAGGACCGTTTGTCATGGTTGTACAATTGAGAGCAACGGAAATATTGAAATGCATTCGTAGGTTAGCCCATAATTGACATATTCGTCAATTTGCGATCCAAGCCCGCACCCACCATCGTCCATTCCAGGCAAGTAGCAGGCTGTGCACCATATTATCTGTAATATTCTCGAGAACGATAACATGTTTTCAAACTGACTATATAAAAACACATGCCATAGGCTGCATAGACTACCATATATCCGCATTTTCATCTAATTTAAAAAATAATGGCGTTTATGCCAGCCGACTGTACAGATCATTTAGCGAGGCTTAATTGGGAGTTTGGCTGCCACATGTCCGCAGTTGTTAATATTGAAATGTGTTTTATCATACCAAATGTTTATTTTTAATCCCAGCACTAATCCATGTTATGTTTATCCACTCGATATCATTTTTGCTTAATTAAGACTAGGTGGCGTAGCATGTTTGAGCAATATTGTAGCCAAGCATGACCTTATGTTCTGTATCTTTTGCTGCATACACTATTATTAGGCTGGTGTTCAGATTCAGGCCCATCAATATTGTGCCATATGTTACAACATATTCACCTCGATGTACAATAACTTTTCACATCATGTAATCTAGAATCAAGTTACCCCACAACCCAACCGGACTAGCATAAACACTTCTTGAACAAGGCAGCCTAGATCTGAGGGTCTTGTACCAATGTGTTCTCTGGGACAGCGCCTCAGGGTAATTCACTGCTAGTAGAGCTTTGGTCTGTCTGGGAAGCTCTGATGTTATGAGAAAGGGATTTTCCAGTTATTTTACATGCACCAGTCTCTTTTTGGACTAGTTGTAACTTCAGCCTTGCTCACACATATAAGATGGGGACTGGAAAACAGCAACCAAATTGAACAATACTACGCAAAAAAAGCTTTGTGTATGGCCTTTTTTTCCATTGGATGATTGGTATCTAGGTATTGCAGTATAAAGGCAACATCTCTTGTTCCTCTATGCTCTCTCCCAACCTTGATTTTGATTTGGGATTAATTTCTTTTATTTCTTCAGAGAGAAGACCCCATGGCCAATTATGAGTGTTAAATTTAATTTCAAAAGATGTAGAATTGGGTCTTGACACAGATGGATACACACATGTTCTCTGTCAGACGTAAATTGACACACACACACACACACACAAAGATTACTTAAACTTTTATGGCATCATCAAGGGGTAATGTAGGCTAATTGAGTAGAAATGTGCGTACCCCATTGTAAACAAAATACTATAGAAACAGAACTGAGAGCGCATGACTGTGGATCCACATTTAGTGGGGGTTTTTTTAAACTACCTCCTACACCAGCAAGGATTACGTGCACTGTGTAAAGTGGCTTAAATGACCTGGACATGGAATGGATTTGGAATACATATAGAAATTGCTTCAGGTGTTTCAGAGGATTGTAAAGCAGAATTGTAGTGATCCCCATGGATGTTGGGGCCACATTCCATTCTTTATTACTCACTCCTCCCCCATTCCAGCAGAATCCAGGTGGAGCCATCAAAATATTGCTCATGCACTCGTGTTGGGTCTGTAAAGATAGTGAGAACTGCTCTTATTCAGGATTGGTGTTCTGGACACTGAGCTGTGCAAAAGCACGTCCAGTTTTCGAGCAGTATTTCAAAATCATGTTAATAATGTGTTTTTCAGGGATGCCCAACTCTTAGTACTCTTCACAGTCCAAAGCATACACTTTGAAAGGTTAATAAAAATAGCTTTTGATTGGATATTTTTAAGGCAGTGTGTCTGTGTGTACATGTTTGAGTTCATTTGCTTAGAATCAGTGAGTTCTATTCAGGGGCAGCTGTGTCAACACTAGCTGCTGCCATCATAGGAGCAGTGCCACCTGTCCTTAGTGACTTATGGCTACTCAAGTGGTCTTACAGAAGAATTAATATGAGCATTTCTGGTGTTAGCACGAAAATGAAATGATAATAGGTTGTTTATTTAGTCAAAGTTTTGCTGCAAATGTTATATAGTTGAAATAGAAATACAGGCAATGGCATTCAGAAGGAAATGCATGCATGTGAATAAATGGAAATTAAACAAGTAGACTGGATTTCTGTAATAGCCTACTGATGAGAAACAATTTATTCATAAAATTGAGGCTTATAGGGTTTTGGCTCCATCTTATTTTTGGCCTGCAAAAGTCATACTACAGTAAAGGCCTAGACAGGTCAACACAGTAATTGTTGGTGTAAGCAGGTTGAAAGGTTGAGCCTCGACTGTTTTACCCTCCTGGACTTGAACATGAAACCCTGATCTGCGAGATGCAAGCTGCACTGAGACATCCTAGTCTCAGTGCACCTCATGTTTTAGTCAACATGGTAGGCTACTTGATACCGCTATCTCTATATCACTGTAACACACTCTCACTTACCTGCACAGGTGGTCTCCTCATCATGACTTTCATTTATTTACATTCATTCCTGCTTCTGCTTCTCGAGAACTTCTCTGAAATGTGCTGTTTTACAGTGTTCTTGTGCCTGGACCTCTATTCACACATCTGCAAACCGGTTGTAACCCCTGACTCATACTATCTGATAAGCTGCTTTCACAGGTGTGTGGACTGCTAACTGGAGAATCTGAGCTCAGTATAGTCCACAGCCTTCTTAGGCTTGTGTTTTTATTGATCTGATTAATAGTGTAGACTGTGGAGTAGGAGATACTCCTCTTAGCTGTGCTTCTGTTCTTCATGTGGAGAGGATCCGTCTGATGCGATGGCTACCTTTTGGCTCTGGCTGTCATTTTTCTCAGTTCCTTTCAAGCAGAACCAGCTGCTCTTTTCCGTCTCCCTATCTCATCCTGAACAACTGTTTCTCTTGGCTCTGTTTGTTTGTTTTGGGTTAGAGATTTGATTCGGTACATCTTTTAATAGCCATGCACACCCACTGCAGATGAAGTTCATCAGAAATTGGATCTTTAGATTTAAGTTAATCCTTGCGATGTGCTTTAACTGAGTACAGTAGCAGTTGCCTGCAGTAAATTACTGCTGTGACTATTGTTTGTTTAATTCGCTCCTCTTTGTCTGTCAATGGGAGGTCACACAGTGGGATTTTCACACCCTGTACAACATACTTGGTCCGCTTCCAAGACCAGGGCCTGTAGTTCATGTTAACTAAATGGGGATATTTGAGGTATGCTTTCATATGAAAATCAGTCAAGAATCTATTGACCTCGAGATTGATACTGTAAACGAAATGTTCTCTTGCAGCGGAAATACATTTTGGTTTGACAGTGAGACATTTATCTGTTAGTTGAGTGGTGAAAAAGGGTTTATATGAATCAGTGATACTGACCTTAACCTCATAGTACTGCTTTAAGTGAGTCTACACTAAGGTTACCACTGATTTTGGCCATGAAGATCGACCCTATGTGGATTTATTCTTTATAATTCTAACTGTGATTATTTATTTCGTTTTTGTACACAGCCAGATTCACAAATATTGTTTGCTGAGTAATGGCCACAGTACTGGGGACTGTTGTCCAGACAGAAACAAACAGCCACATTTCATTCTGTTGAGATTTCAGTTTCCTAGAAGTACAATCCTTCTGCTTACTTTTATTGTTAGATTTACCAGTTTGTTTCTGCTCTCTTTTTGTGAAAGTTATCATTTCACGCTTTATATTTCTCTCTGTACATCATTGATGGTGTCCTTCTTACATTATTTGTTGCTAGATGATAGTTTTTTAAAATCTCAGTTTAGTTACTTTACTTAATATATTCTCCCATCCTCCTCAAAGAATAAAAGCCTGTAATCAAAATTTCAGAAGAACACACTGACACTTTATATATGTATTTATTTGTTTTTATAGGTATATGTATTTTCTGTGCCACGTCTTGGTGCAGATATCAAAATTAAGATATTCACTCAAACATTCTTTCAGCAGGTGAGGCTTTGGCTGGGAGTTTGAGTTGCAGGACCCCACACATCACACCACATGGAGGTTAAAGGACGCCTTATCACATCAATGGGTTTGGGGACTCCAGGTGAGTTTTTGCTTGTCAATAGCTTACTGAAATATGGGCACTTTTCCTTTATTCATTTGATCTATTTCCATTAGCGAATGTTGCTTGTACAAGGCCAAAGGTTTTTGAAAATGAACTGTGGTTGGTTTCGTGGCAGTTACTGGTGTGAAACCAGTTTGGACTCTTCTCTTCAGAGCTGAGGCCAAAACTGAGTGTTTGACTCACTGTTAATGTTAACAGCACTGTTGTTATTAATCTTATAAATAGTTGTAAGCATGCCTGTTTGGGAAAAGACTAAAGTGATACATTTATTCTACAACATACCAGTTGGTTTCCAAGCCATTTTTGTAAACTAAAAAGAACTGGCCAGATGGGGAACTCTTCCCTTATTAGGTGAATTTTCAAACACAGTCATGTTATTGACACATCTGTCATATCTCTGATGTCTTTCTTTCACAGATCTTCAAAGCTGTCAGGACACCAAGCTACAAGCAGAGCGCATCGTATCACTGCAGGAACGGAAGCAAAGCCTCGAAGCTCTCCTGAGTAGTCGAGTTGGAGAACTGAAACAAGTCTGTTTGTTAGAAGCGGTTAGTTTTGCTTTTGATCATTTTATATGACTGGCAAAAAGCAAAAATGGTTAAAATACCATAGAAATCTAAATATTTTCTATTGTTATAGACAGAACCACTTTAAACAAATCTGAACCTGCTCAAGATATATACCGAAAATATCTAACTTGAGCAGTGAAATTAGATTTGTTTGTCTCATGGAAAACTGCAAATGAATGTTTGCTTGATTTCTCCCCAAAGCCGGAAATACTAGGCAGCGGCTGCATATTTTTATTGACGGCTGCTTCACATTTTTCTTCTACTCCAAACACCTTCCAGCTTCTTTAGAATTATATTATGAGCGGAATGCAAAGTATTTCCGTGTTCTGAAATGTACTGTTCAATGTAGCTATTTCAACGTATATTTATAGAATATATATATACTATAAATGTTCTTGTATATTTTTACTGTCATGAATGTTAGTTACTTCTCAAAAAGCCCTGTTTTGGTGAAGTGACTTTTGGCATCACTGCCCTTGTTAAAAAGTGAAGGCACCTTAGTGGAACAGCATTATGTCATTCTATTACATACAATTCCTCTTCAGGAGCTGACTGGAAAGCTCCCACATGTTTTCCCCTTGGAGACAGGGGAGAGACCTCCCTTGGTACAGCGAAGAACTGGACTGGCCCCTATCTCGAAGGGAGAGGTATAAGAACACTCAGAACAAATCTAAATACTGTACTATATCTTAATGAGCTGTCAACATGGAGCTAAATACCTTGCTCTTCTCTGTAGGATGAGTCAGGCCAGAAAAGACAGATGAAGGCTCTCTTTAGTGGAGCTTTGTACAAATATTCGGAATCGGACAAAAATGCCCCAAACGGCAAGAGGACTGTCCATCGTGGATGCCATACAGGTATGATAGAAGTATCCTAAAACGCAGATTTTATCAAAATAGTTTCTGCCATAAAATGGGAGAATAAGAATAAGTTGTATTGTATTGGGTCATTGAGGATCTTGCCTAATGACATTGTTCCCTATGCTAAGTTTGTGCTTTGTACTTTTTTAGAAGATGCTGTCCTGTCAGAGAGTACCAGCTCCATGTCAGACTCAACATCTCATGACAATGGTGAGCTGATTTTCAACAACAGTTGTCAAAGTATTAAAATCCATCATCTTAGAGCAGTTGTCACACATCAGAATCCAATGAATTGATATATCTATATAATATTTCACATGAATCACATTACTTTGAGAACAGGGGTGTTGAGAGAGGTGATAATGACTTTCCTGAATTAAATAATGGCCTGTTCATCTCTGGGAAAACAGTGTTAATTTTCAGCTCTGAATGAGTCTCAGGCCTTAATCCCATTGTGTTCCTCCTCCAGAGGAGTCGTCTCCTGGTGTGGCTCCAGACCACAGGTCTCTGTCTCACCCCCGCCTGACACTGGGGAGCCCTGATCACAGGATCAGTCGGAAACTGTCCCCTGTGGAGATCTACTATGAGATGAGGACACGTCGCAACTCAGTCACAAGCTCTGTTAGGTACTGTTACGTTTCTCACAGAAGCCTTGCTTTTTGGTGCATCCATGTGTGAGCGCAGCCCTTACTATGCTTCTTTGTCTAATGTAGTCCATTTTCTAGCCCTAGCCATTCTCTACCAAGGAGTGCATCTAATGTGGAAGGCAGAAGTGTTCCTGTCACTCCCCTCTTGGCTCGAACAGCTCCCATCAGTGTGCATGTCAGGTAAGAATGTGTTTCTCTGTTCGCTGTTTCAGCCTAATGTAGCACATGCATTTGTAAATAATTACACAGTTTCACTTGAAAGGTTTTTGTTTAATTTGTATTTTCTGTATTTGTGTTTTTGTATGTTCTATATAATAACATCTTAAGTTATTTGTCGACACTGTGGCAATTATTTTGTACGTGACCTGTGATTTAAGCCCTTCTCTTACAAGATGACCTGTCTTTTAAGCTCTTATCTTACCAGACGTGTTTTCCATCCCTTTAACAGATCAGATGTCTCAGGAGGGATTGCTCTGAAGCAGTGGTCAGGCAGTCTAGATGTACCACTCATGATCCCTCTGGCCCAGGATGGGTCTGCCTCGGAGCGCAGAGGCTGCCCTTACAGTGCCTGTGCCCGACGCAGTAACAGCTCTGAAGCTCTGCTAGACCGTTCTGGCCTTCCAGAGGACCAAGCCCTAAGGAACGGGATGCCCTCGAGGGGAGGACCCTACAAGAGTTCAGACTCCCTCACCGACGGCAAACTGCGCCACATTCACCTGGGCAGCCCAGAAAGGCACTTGGACGGCTTGGTAGAGCAGAGCAAAATGCGCCTATCCATGGGTGGCAGAGGGGCAGGAGGAGGTTATAATGATCTTCTGATGGATTACATCTGGGGAAAGCAACAGCAGATGCAAGCGCAGCACCAGCTGTATCAGTCGACAGGAAGAATCTGGCAGGACATTTCCTCTCCACGATCTTCTGCTGCCGTTCCTCCTCACACCAATGGCTTCTCCCACTCACAGGTGCACCTCCCCAGTGTTGCGTCACCTTACAGCCCCATGGTGATACGTGGCTGCAATGCCGAGCAGCGAAGAGTCAAAGTGACCCGGACCAAATCCTGTGGGCCTTTTATCCCATTGCAGCAGCATCATCAGGACACCATACTGCTTTCTGCTTACGAGTCTCCCCACCCTGCCCCAAGTTCCACCACCTCATCTATCCCCAACCTTCACCCTTATCAGACTGATCTGTCTGGCCCAACATTCAACCGCAGGCCCCCGCAGTTCTCTCTTCCTACCCCAGAAGACTCAACACGGAGCTTGCACAAAGCCCTTGCACTAGAGGGGCTTAGAGACTGGTACCTCAGGAACGCCCTAGGATTTACCCCTGCCTCCTCAAAGGGCCACGAAGCTGGTGTGTCTCGTCTATCTCACCCACATCCATTGGTGCACCAGGCCCAATCTATCCAAGGTGATCCACTAAACCTTCACAGGTCTCAAATGCCCCAGTCAGCAAGCTTCCATGGTCACCCACTGCATGGAAGGTGAGTATTCCTCATCTTAATGGATTGATTTGATATTAACTGTATGCGTCTGTATTGATTTTCTTCCCGTTCATGGTAGGTCAATGGAGTTCTCCCTCTACCAGGAGCCCACTCTTCCACAGATGCAAGATGCAACTCCAAAAGAGCCCAGTCCTGATCCGGGCACCTTGGTATAAATGAGCAGATGTACCTAATCAAACATGCACATGACATACACACAAACACACTGAAGTAAAAGTGACCTCAGACAAAAACATTCTTAACCTCAATAGAAAAATACTTATGGACAAAACTGTAGCTATGAAGTCTGAAAAGCTGAGCAAAATCCATTTTGCTATATACCTAAGTACGCCCAACGAAGTTTGACTCAAGGTCCAGCAATTTGAAGAAGATTTGCATTAGAGCTGGGTTGGCGTACTAGAATATTCTTATAACATAGTATTAAAAACTGTATGGCATTACTGGGCAAAATCTACTCAACAAAGTCCTTCCTATTAACTCTAAAAAGGTATCTTTTTTAATGAGAAAATTGTATATGTATTCAAATGGCTATTTTGTATCTGAGATATAAAGTATACTTATAGTTATATAAAAGAGGTAATTTATTTCTCATTTGTCTTGTGAAATACAACAATATGTAATATGGAATCATATCATCAAAAATTTAGACAAGCTAGTGAATGTGTACACTTGTTTTAACAAAATGTATGGATATTACACATCTCATGTATCCATCTTTTCATTGAGTCATAAATGCCCTTTTTCCCTCGATGTCTTTGTTTAAAGGGACGTAAAGTAACATAAATGTTTAGGAACATGTTGTCTCAGTGTTAAAAACAAAACGTATCCCTTAAATAGTATGTTTAATCATTTCTATTGCAAACATTAACTATTAGATAAAGTAGGTACTTCATGAAATTGGGTTGTTATCTATGATGTCATTGGTTGTGGCTCTTATATGCAGGTACTATACATTGTACATAGGGTCTAAACACAACATCTATTTTCTGGCTGCTGAGATGAAGGGATAGCATGGCAAGTTTAGGGCTGTTTTCAATGAAATGATCTTAATTGTGTCTGTGTCATATGTGGCACTTAAATGTCTTCATGCCTTACCCCCTGTTACAAAGGTAGTGTCAAGCGAGCTGGTTCCTCACTCTGAAATGAACAGCAGAGATTATGGTCAAAATAAAAGGCTAACAGGGTATCTAATTACGAAACAGATTACATAGGCCTACTGTGTCAATTTTTTTTGTTAGTTATTAAATTGTAGATTCGATACCAATAATACAAATTACAACACATTTTAAAATGCTAGCATTTTGTTAGCAAGTATGCTACCTTCTGTATGGAATGTCATGTAACAGAATCCGTTGTATTCTAAATTTCCCTTTGCTCCCCATTAGGCAATAGGAGGAGTGCAAAAAATAGGGCTATATATAATGGAAAGATATCAGGAGCCGGTCTCCTGCAAGCTTAAACATTTTTAGTGCACATATTCAGTTTTATTTTGTTTGCAAAGAGAAATCTATCTTGAAATGCTAAATCGTACCACTGCCTATTTACTTTTCTACTCTACTATCTGTTGAACAGCAACGTTGGGCTTGGGTATTCTTTTTCATGATGGAATAACTGACAGCAACAGCCTAATGACTGATAATTGCAGTGAAGTCTATCATATGCCTCACTTCCATGGTCCTTTGATTTGTATTAATTCATGGAAAAAGACTCATGAATGTCATGATCTATTTAAGAAGCTGACGCTTTTCTCTGCTCATGTATTGTATGTAGCTCATTGTGGAATGTGATACTGTATAGTTTCAAATGTTGGTGTTTTCATATTCTGTATTTAATGTGAGCGGTTCTTCCAGATAGTAAGCCTGAAATCAATGACCAAACTGCTGTGCACTGGGGGTCGTAAATGTATTTTCAGGTAATGTACTTAAGTCATGAAGTAAACTAACATTAATGTAGCTCAAAGGCAAATTTATTGCAACTATATATTGTATATTCATAAACTTAATACATTTTTGTATTTCTGTGTGACAATCCCATGCTGTTCTCAGCACCAGCAGGAGAATAGTGTTGGTTTGTGTGTGTGACAGACTAGGTTTGAGCAGAATTTGTCAGATGGATTAGAAGTGGTCAATTGTTATCCATAAAGTATACCGCTATACTCATTTTATTCTATGCCTGTGACCACTCTAGTCAAAGTGAAGGATATGCTGTGTGAAAAACGTGGACGGGGTGCATTCATTTTATAGATTAAAGAGTCATGTTGAATTGAATTGTTGGACGGTGCACTTATTTATATGCATGTTATCTCATAACTTATTAACTTAACTTATTGGACACCAACATCTATTTCCACACAGAAATGGGTAAGGGTAGCTTAATAAGCTTGTACATGCTTGTGTAAAGGCAAGCTGTAACATACAACCTCACTGTTTATGTTTAAAATAGGTCCGGTGTTATTGGTTGTTCACACTTTTTTTTTCTTTTTTTAACATTATGACACATGATCACGATGGCTTAAGAAAATGTGAAATGTGAAATTTAGAACGTATAGCATATGCCAAAGGTAATGTTTTCTCCAGCAAACGTTTTTGTGCGTAAAACAACGCGTAATGATGTTTAATCTATTTTTTCTAAGCTGCAGTCAGACTTACACGGAAGACAAACGTGAAAGAACGCTGTTCAACAAGTCCTCATAACAATCTCCTAGCTGTAGCCTACCTATAGGAGGACAACATTTGATTGTGAGTATGTTAAAGTATTACACTCCTATTATCAACATGTATACTTTTATCGTATTGGTAGGTAACTATGCTGAAACCTCAAGCCAACCGCTCTCACTGTGTGCTTGAACAGCATGGTCCTCGCCAAACGTCAGTGTTCTCGTCTAATGTTTTAGATGGCTAACAATGACTAAATTGGACCTTTAAATTATTATAACAAGCAGTATACAATTAGTAATAGGTTATATTTTATAGAGTTTAACAAACCCACTCGCGTGTTTATTGGGGACATAACATGCGTGTCATATCCACCCAAACCTCTGGATCGTTTAAAGAGACTCCTAGTGCTAATCTAGACGGGCCTCTTAAATGTGAATGACTAATTAAGCTTAACTATTGGCTAGTTTAAGTAGTGACAACATTCTTTTTCAAGCGAGTAAACGAGCTAGTCAATAACGTTGGATAAACTTAGCCAGCTTCGAAGAGCTATTTACGTTGACATGCCATTCATCGAAACCAGGCTAAAAATAAACATTCGGACATAGGCTGTCCTATTTAAATGTCATAACAGTGTTATAGAACACTGGACTACGTGTAAAGCACAACGCTTATATTCTGGAAGTGTTGATCTGTAATATACTAGCCTACCTAATTGTCTCTTTTTTACCCAAGTCTTTCAAGGATTATCTACATTGTCTTGCCCTGCCACTGCCTGTCCAGCAATCTCTGCATAACATCAACACTCAACGTTTTCCATAATCCATTTGACCATGTCCAATCGACCATCATCTGGATATGCAGCTGTAATATCAGCCCTTACCGTCAATTCACCTGTCACCCCTGAACCGTCCCTCATTCCCGAACCTGCACCTGAAGCAGTTACCCCCAAGATAGCTACCTCCAGCAAAACTTTGGCTGCAAGCCCACCCCCTAAAGATCCATGTCCTCCTTCACTGGAGCATTTGGAATCTGATGACGAGGAACAAGAGAATTCGTCCGATTACTGCATTGGTATTTCTCACTCCCAAAGTCACACACAATTAACACAAAATGAATCATGATTATTTACTTTCTGTCAGTTTTCATACAGAAAATGATTTTGACACCAGTTTATTAGCACAAACAATGCTTTTCAAAACAGGTGGGTACCACTCAGTGGAAATTGGAGAGATATTCATTGATCGTTATCAAGTGGTCAAAAAGTTGGGATGGGGCCACTTCTCCACTGTATGGCTCTGCTGGGACATGCAGTAAGTACATCCACAGCATTGTTTTTATTGTTAGATGATTCTGAATTCTCAAAATGACATTTGCAATTTCATCTACAGTTAGTCCTTGTCTGTGCATTATGTAGCAAGAGGCGGTTTGTGGCACTGAAGGTGGTGAAGAGTGCTCCAACCTTCACAGAAACAGCGTTGGATGAAATCAAACTACTTAAATGTGTAAGCTGACACTTTTCTTTTGATTGATTTCTATACGATTGTCTTTTAAATGACATCATATTTGATATTAATGGAGTAATACATTACCAGTTAGGCCTACCTATTGTTTGTAGGTCCGAGATACTGACCCAACAGATCCTAAACGAGAGACAATCGTGCAGCTTATTGATGACTTCAGAATCTCTGGGGAAAACGGCGAGCGTATCCTTTACATGAAATGTGACAGTAAATGACCTGCTAAGACTGAGCGCTTAAAAACGATTCAATAAACTTACCTATACATAAAGTTAGGCCTTTGTATATTCAAATCCAAGACTGAAATGTGCTTAGAAAACAGAATCTCCTTAATTCAACAGTCCTTTAGATATATGCATGGTTCTTGAAGTTCTGGGTCACCAGCTTCTGAAGTGGATCATTAAATCAAACTATACTGGGCTCCCTCTACCCTGTGTCAAGAGCATACTCAAACAGGTCTTGTTCTTATTCTATGGATCCACTCACCTGCATCGGAATATTAGAATGGAGAGATTTTGGTGGGGAGGAAAGGAACTATTCTTGTGTTACGTTGTATTAGTAGGTTATAACTAGTGTTGTCTTGTATCACAGGTTCTCCAGGGTTTAGATTATTTGCATACTAAATGCAAGATAATTCACACAGACATCAAGCCAGAGAACATCCTTTTGAGAATGGATGAGATGTACATGCAGGAGCTGGTTGCCCATACCAAGCTCTGGCAGCTTCCTGTGTCCCCTCCTCCCCCCAGCTCCTTAGGTTAGTGTTGATCTCTCATATCCTACACACCAGGGATCAAACATTGCTTCTTTCAAGATGGCTTGTCAGATGTTGTTTTGTAGAGATACGATTATATTGAGATGCTAAATTAGACCAAGTTGTTTTAAAGATTTGATTCATGCTTTCTTGTGCCTTCTGGTGTTATTCTTCTACGGATGCCAGTGAACAACAGTCCAAAAGAGAAACAGGTATGAAACATGAAACTGAATCATCTTGTTACTTCACTTCAGACAGAATTTACACAATCAAGTCTCCAGCACAGGGCATGCTTTACTTCTTAGATTTTACAATTTAACGTGTTAAATTGTGTTTCTGCCTTCACATGTCATTTATGTCTCTTCCACTTTTCCTTGGATGCCATGCCGGTTAAGACTATGTCCAACTGGTTGGGGAAGTTGACTGTAGTTGTCCAGACCCTTGGGGTGTGGGTAAGATTGTTGAATCATGAATCTAGTCATTTTGGATTTTTCTTCACTGCACCTTGCCCCTTCTTATTGAGCACTTACTACAAATGCCCCCTAATGTGTTTTGTGTTTAGAAGCAGGAATGCTGATTGAGGTGTCAATTAAGGTTTATAATCGTCTAGAATTTCACTCTTTCAATCATGGAATGTTTTTTCTCTGTGGGTGCATCATTAACCTGCATAATGAATTGCATTTCTGACTCAGAAATGTTGCTGTGAAATAAGTGAACGTTTTCCCCCAGAGATGTGCATCTCAGTATGATGAAATTTGTTTTGTTCTTATCAATCTGATGGTTCTCACAGAGTGGGAAGGTTTCCCGCAGCCAAAGGAAAAAACGGTCAAGGAAGGAGAAGAAACAACTGCAGGATGGAGAGTGTGATGCTGACTTGCAGAGGAGAGCAAAACCTCATGTATCATTCTCTGATGCCATCGATTCCTGTAGCGCCCCTAGTTCCACCTCTCCCTCTCAGCTCCCGGGTCCTGTCCATACCACACGCAGAGGCACCTTGCTCCATGAGGAAAACACTGACAGCAGGAAATCTATTTCCCATCAGAGGGAACCCAAACAGGAGCCTTCTCTCTCCCCTATATCCAGCTCTTCCCATGCAAGGACAAGCAAGTCATCAACTTCTGAGTCCAGATCTACACTGTTGCCTCATGCTATGGATGACTGTCCACCTCAGCTGCTACATGGTCAGTCCTACCAAGGTTTCAGCTGCTGTTACATGGAAACAATGCTGAGTAATGTGCTATATACTACATTTATTATGGCTATTTAAACCCACTGTTGTGATAGTAAACTTCAGTAATACTCAAATCTAGATGTTGATTATTCATAATAATTAACTGTAAATAGAATCATTGGTATGTAATTATTCGGTCATATGTATTTTTGGTTCTATTTCAGAACACAGTGATGTATTGGTGAATCCTCTGAAAGCACAGAATGCTGATAAGGTCCTGATAAAGATTGCAGACCTGGGAAACGCCTGCTGGGTGGTGAGGGATTTATTGTCAGCTACATATGACACAGTAATTCACACTGACTAGACCTAAATACAGTTGGTGAAGACAAGATTTTTCAACGTAATGACGATGCATTTGATTAAACACATTCAGTATGATCTGTTCTCCAGCACAAACATTTCACAGAGGACATCCAGACGTGTCAGTACCGCTCTGTGGAGGTACTGATAGGAGCTGACTATGGCCCTCCAGCTGATCTCTGGAGCACCGCCTGCATGGTGAGAAAGACTCCACACAACCTCACAGCACATTCGCAAATAAAGATACCTTGTTCTTAGGCATGTAAATCAATTGAAGGCCCTGCAAGTTATTTCCTTTTGGATGGTGTATTTGTCCAATTAACTTAACAACATTCAGCATAACGTTTCAACTCTGATGTCAGAGCATATATCTGGGTTGATTTGTATTTGAACTGTTTCAAGGCTTTTGAGTTGGCAACAGGAGAATATCTTTTCGAACCCCAATCAGGGGAGAACTACTCTAGAGAAGAAGGTATGTGGGATCTCTTGGTTTCTGGACATTGTACATTTCTTCTCTCTCTCTCTCTCTCTCTCTCTCTCTCTCTCTCTCTCTCTCTCTGTCCATCTGCTCATTGAGATACATTGCTGTCTTAGTGGCAAAGTAATAACCCTGTTGTGTACCACTAGATCACATTGCTCATGTTATTGAGCTACTAGGACCTCTACCGTCTCACTTCGCCCTTTCTGGAAGACATTCCAAGTGTTACTTTAATCACAAAGGTAAACTTACATACAGAGTTTACCTTTTGGTCATTACTAGAAGTAGAAACATGTGGACGTATGACATAGTAACAAAGTTCTACAAACTGTTGTCAGAGCTACCTTCTTCCAACCTATTGTGTTTTTCAGGCCAGTTGCGGCGCATTTCGAAACTGAAGCCCTGGAGTTTGTGTGAGATTCTGCTGGACAAGTATGAGTGGCCACCGGAACAGGCGGCACAGTTCAGTTCCTTCCTACTGACCATGCTGGAACTTGTCCCAGAGAAGAGAGCCACTGCTGCCCAGTGTCTGAAACACCCCTGGATGCTGTCATAGGCCTCTGTGTGCTATACCCATGGCTCGGACACACACACACACGTCTACTTTGCAAAGCATTCAAATAGACTTTGATATTTCATATGGTTTCTTACAGCCATGTGTGTTTTTTGGAGGTCTTCGTACATAGAAAAGCTGAAAACTAGAAGATCTAGTGTGAGCATTACAGGCAAGAACATGTTTTCAGATGCCGTTTCCTTGTCAAATGACTGAGGGGATTGTGTGACACCATGGACCTGTCCACATAGCATGCTGTACCTGAAGTCTTAAACATGAACTTAATGTAAATGCAATTTAAGAGGTTTGGATATTAGATTATTTGGAAATATCAGATCATTTGATCAGTCTGTTTCTTCAATTTCTTCTGGACAAATAAATCACTGCAATTATCACTGTATAAGCACACTGATGACCAATAATGATAATGAGGTTTAAACTCAGTGGACCACTGTCTGTCGACCACTATACTGATCAAGCATGGTTTTGAGTTCCAGAGAATGTTTCTGCAATGGATCTTCACTTTTTATTTGTTGAATAAAAAGGCAGTGTGACTGTGATACTATGCAGTTGGCAAGGCAGTGGTTTTGCCCAACCTCTCTAAACCAAACTCTGTCTATGCTTTGCTCTCCTCTGGCTCTGTAAACCAGTCTCCCCAGGACCAATTAGGGATTCATTTAGGGGTCCACTCAGCCAATGACTCATCAATCAGAGAGGGGGAAGCGAAACAGAGGAGGGAGGGGGCTGTCTAGTGAATAATACTCTGTTATGATCAGAGCACTCTTAAGACGTATTAGTGTTCTGGTATTTTAAATGACTAGTCTCCAAACTGTTTGGTTAGGGCTTATACCATCAATGTATTCTCCATTGGTTTGCGCATTACCACCTAACATGACCTAAATAGAAAACCAAAGCTGTTTTCATTACGTCTCACTTTCATGAGCTGCAAGCTTCAACAATGCAGTATTTTGACGACTGCTCAACTAAACCTTTACATGTCCGTTATGTACGTTGCAATGATGGCTAAAGGCAGCCAGTGCTTTGGGTTTGTCGCGGAATACTCAAACCTGTTCGTTGCCATGGAAGTTCAAGCCAATCTAGAAGCCTAACCTAAGCCTGACTTGCAACTTCACTGTAACAACAATATCAAGTTGTTTAACCGTTTTCTATGTATCTCTCTTTCCTCTTTGCTCTGAATGATCACTAGACAGCTGCATACATGTACTTGTAATTATAGTGGTATGTGGCTTGCCAAATGCTATTGATATTAATAAACAGCAGCCCAATTAGGATTTCGCCCAAATGTGAGTCTTGTTTGGATTAGAATTTATGCCTGAATGAAAATGAATGAAAAGAATGATTGTCATAAACTGCAGAGTAAACACCCATCTCATTACTCCGACACAAAGTGGTAGTAAAGCGAGTGACAAGAGGCCTGATGGATGTCAGAAGTGATTTCCATTCCCATTAATCCCCTAGAATCGGTCTTCCTGTGCCTTAGTCATACTGTAATGTTGATTTCATGCCTCTAGAGGGCACTCTAGTCACTGACTCACCCCAGAGGGGAAGTGCATCGCTGGTGGGGGACATTTACTATTTGTGGTACAGAATATTGTCCGCTGTGTGTGGCAATATTCAACATATTTAATAAGCATTTCTAAACTGTTGGAATACTTACTAATAACTAAAGAGAAGTCACTAGTATCTGATGAATAGCTACTGGTAAAACTGAAAAAGATACTAGTAACTATTGAAATTGTCGTTAAGTGATCATTAGAAGGAAATCCCAATGTGTCAGATTTCTACATCCCTGTCTCGCTATCTAATGGAATAGATCTGTGCAATATCAGATGGAGAACTTTCTCAGGTTCTTGCTTCCTTCAAAGCACCCTGAGTGCAGTATAACATTATCTATTTAAATAAATTGTTTATAACATAAGACACATCATTTTCTGGAGCTTCCAGTGGTAGTGATGCTAATTACGTTGTAGACTTTGGTCCAATGCAGCAGGTGGCAGCAGGAAACCTTCGGGATTATGTGTGAGAATTGAAAAGTATACAACCAACTGGTTATTTGATGTATTTTGGTAGATTGAACCTATAGTGAATACACTTAATTGCTTTTTTCACAGAATATTGAGGATGCTTTCCCCCCAAATAATGTATCAAGTCTTTATATTTAATAAAATCCACAGAAAGTTATTGATACCAATCATTGTGGCGTAAACTATGGGAATTAAGAATTGTGAAATTATTAAGAGTCTTATTTGCGTCAAATAAAGAATCAAGTATGTTCCAGTTGCTACTTCTCTGTACTGAACAGTGCAATTAACAGGTACATTTATCTGAGAATGTGAATGATATCACTGCCCATCTAATCTCCTCTCAGAGTAATGGAACTCTATCATGAAGGGGGAGGATAAATTGCGCAGCAGGAGAATATAGGCTAGTCCACCTAGAGCTTTCTTCATAGTCATGCAGTCATTATAATCCCAATCTGTGCCCATTAGTGCACTGACTGAGAGAGGGAGAGAGAGATAGAGAGAGAGAGAGAGAGAGAAAGAGAGAGAGAAAGAGAGAGAAAGAGAGAGAGAAAAGTGTTCAGCTCAAAGAGATGGAAAGGGCGAGAGACAGAACAAGCAGGGGAGAGTGAGAGGGGTCAACAGAGGGGGAGTGCCAGAGAGAGAGATAGAGAGGGACAGACAGAAAGAGAGAGTGACTGGGAGAGCTTTTAAAGGATTTGGCAGTGATTTGTAGAATCTCACTGGCGTAATGTTGTGCTTTTTCACTTTTCTGTGATTGTGCCATGATGCTGTACTCTAAAGCCTCGAAAGCCAGCATTTTCGTTTTGTTTTTGTAAAGTAAAATTTTTTTTCTTATTCGATTTGTAATATACATACATTGTGAACGAACTGAGAGTATCTGACCTGACAGTGGATTGACTTTTTGAATCAAACTAATGGCCCTTCAAAACATTGTATTTTGAACATGGGAAGAGGCCTGTTCCGGAATGCTCATGTAAGTGAGCAAAGCACGACCAGTCACCATGGAATGATCAGGTAATGACAGTTCACACACTTGTACATTGCATCATGTATTCAGCCACATACTTGTCAGTGTGATACCTTTATTTGAAGTCATGCATGTGCAGATTGGACTTTTATCTTTTAAGATGATATTACATTCATTAATAAATTACTTCAGCAGCAGGATTAAAGATTGTGTTTTTGTCACATTTCTGTATGTATGAAGACTGACAACGTTAAAAATATGAGTATATGTTGAGGTTTTTATAGTAGTAGTGATTTTTGTATCATCATAGTGAAAGTGTTTGCTGTAAAGTAGCTGTTTATTTGTGTTTGTCTTATATTGTGTATCATTTCTTGTATTAGATACAATCAATACTGTACACAGTGAAATGCCAGATGGCTACAATTCAGAATTGAGAGTGAGTTGCTGTTGTCATGTTCAAGTCATTACCTCAGTCTGCTTCAAGCATATAAATTGAATGTAATGAGCCATGTCTTGAGCTTTCCTTTCGTCAAAAAGGTTTTCCAGTTGTCATTAACTATTTCACCACCTATTTCACTTATTTGTATGTGATAACTATTGTATGCAACGTTATTTTCAGATTTTCAAATGTGGTACTGTGTTGTCTATCTTTTCAACGCAGTACCTACGTTAAGATCCTGAATGCAGAGCAGTGTCTACCTGAATAAGAAACAATATAAAATGTACTTTCCAAAGGCATTTAGCTTGACTGTTTTCATTTTCAGGCCATCATGATCAAGTCACAAAGCCAAATGGAGCACCACTGATTTGTTGCAAAGTTATAGACTATGTCTAGGTTTTCATGTCCTTTACTGTATAAGCTCTCACTCATCCCTCCTTCATGTTAGTTAGACTGTGGTCAAATAAAACTCTTGCCTTGACTTAACACTTGTTCCCACTCCCCTCTAATTGGTTTTAAGGTGCCTGGTGCTTTCACCCTGAACACAAGAACATCGTGGCCGTCATCATGACATCGCAGTGCCACACGTCTCAACTTCACTGTCGACACAAAACATGTCAAACTTGTCATTCAACAACATGGCTGAAGTTGCTATGGATGCTGTTCCTGGGTCTTAGTCCAGGGTCATGGGCACAGCAAGGGACCCAGCCCCACTCCATCAAGATTGAGGGGGACATCACCCTAGGTGGACTGTTCCCAGTGCACTCCAGGGGCCCTGCTGGTGTACCATGTGGGGAGATCAAGAGGGAGAAAGGCATCCATCGTATGGAGGCCATGCTGTATGCCCTGGACCAGATCAACAGTGATCCTGACCTGCTGCCTAACATTACCCTGGGGGCCAGGATCCTGGACACCTGCTCCAGGGACACCTACGCCCTGGAACAGTCTCTTACCTTTGTCCAGGCCCTCATCCAGAAGGACAACTCAGACGTGCGCTGCTCCAATGGTGAGCCACCCATCATCGCCAAGCCAGAGAGAGTGGTCGGAGTGATCGGGGCCTCCGGCAGCTCTGTGTCAATCATGGTGGCTAATGTGCTGAGACTCTTTGCGGTGAGAATTCTCTAATATTTGTATTTGTACATCAATGAATTTACCCAAACAATACATGCTCGCATACATGTTAGTCATGTGATCATGCTTTTGAATTGTAGGGTGACTGATACACACTTGCTTTAACTTCTGTGCTGGAATTTTTGCTGTTGAAACTAAAAATCTAACTACGACTATCAAAAATCTAAAGGGTCAAGGAAAAGTATTAATTTATTCCAAAAGGAGAGGACATTGTTGAAGTAAGAGAGAAAGGGAGAGAGATGAAACTGTCAAAACAATATCTTGTGGGGTAAAATTGCATTGAAAACATAAATCGTATCATTAAAATATGTTTAGTTTGTGTCCATTGACGTGACTCAAATTATGTGTTATCAGGAGTATCATCATACTGTTGAATCCATCATGAATGGCTCTATGCACAGCTAGTTAATCCTTGTCATTTGCTGAGTGTGTTTATTGAATGTATTGTGGATTGTTTAGAAATGATTGACCTGTGTTAATTTATTTGCACAGCTCATTGCAGTGATGGGACACATAGTCAGTCTAAATCCCATAGAATGTCACATAATCAGTGATTTAATGACATGACCCACAGCTGTAGTAATCTAAAAATGATGAAGATCGATATTTCTAACTGTGTCCAATCTTCCATATCTGATCCCAGAGGGTCCAGTCCCTGTCTTTCATTTCCCGCTTCTCACTTGTTGAGGTATTCTTTATATAGGGTACAGGCTATTAGCGAGCCAAGGAGTCAGCTTGTGTATGGAGGCAGATGTTAACTACAGAATTATAGATCCCATCTTCCATTAAGCCCCTCTCAGCAGCTCAGGACCCTCGGGCTGAAAATGGAGCATCAGTCCAGATAAATCACATTGGTTCTTGGATATCAACAAATTGTAACCGGTGTATGACAGATCTGACTAAATGCTGGGTTTCTTCACTCCATATGTGCTTCTCTGGTATTCAGATGTTTGGAATCCTGGTCTGATGCCCATTTGATGGTCCATCCTTTCATGTACCTTTATGTTGGAGCTCAGGGAAGAGCACAGGGTGGAGTCAAACCAAGCTACCATTGCTAAAACAAGCTACATGAAGAAATGCATTATGAAGTGTGGCGCCTTCATTGCAACAGAGCCCAAGAACGTAGCGTTCTGATCTTTGCATTGTTGTTAAATTCCTTGCTCACTCAGTAACAAATGCATCTTTATAATAGTATTTACAGCTAAAATGAGAAACAATAGTCATGGTTACATGGCTATGTAGCGTCCCCGTAGAAGATACTTGAATGCATAAACTACACTCAGTTATCAGTTGATTTGGTAGCGTTAAGTTTCAGGATTTGTTTGAATAAAAGATAGCAAAAGTGTATGTCCTGTACAACATCATTAATCTTTGAGGTCTGCCTGGTAAAAAGAAATGTGTATATGTGTATATATTTGGTCTTTTATTGAGGATTGAAGATTAATGAACGGACACTTCTGATAGTTGAACCATTTGTGTTCAGACGTTTGGAATTGATAGGTATCAGGTACTTTTAATAACTTAAGTAGGTTACTGCTTTGACGTAATTGTTTGACTTTCCCACGGGTACATCATCTGACCTGTGATGTAGCATGCATGTCTGATGGTTTGGTGTGCAGAACACAGGGTAGAATTATAGCAGCAAATCTGTCCCACATGTGGCCATCAAAATTAAATATATTGTATGGCTTACAGCTGAGAAATGGTAACCTTCCTCTGGGCTCTTGATCTATGTCTCTCTCTCTGTGCTTAACATAATTTGACTAAAACCCTTATAATCCTTCCAGATAATCTGTGAAATGGTTCTCTCCCCTCTCTCCTTCCCCTTTCACAACCCCTTGTGTCTACCTTTCTCTCCTCGTCGCTCTAAAGAACCTCTCATTAAGCCATGTTCGGCCATTAGCAGGGTCAACGTCAACCCTACTGACATAAACTGCATCATTAAGGAAGTAGAACACCAGTAAATTAATCTTTTCATCCATTTTTTTCTGAACAAATGCTTTTACTGCAGTGGCTCGTGCCATCTGTATTTCTGCATGACGTTTGCTACATTGCCAACCAGTAGGTAAAGCTCTACATTCCACCCTGTAGAACTAGTGGATTAATGGTGCCTTCGCTCTGCAAGGGATTTTGGCACCTTCCATGAGTGTGCAGTTTTGGTGACAAAACGCTTGAGAAGTTGTCATAGAGAGATGTTTTATGTTTTTGGTTCGCAAACTCTGTAAGTTTTTGTTCCGACTGGTTGATGAATTATGTTTAGAATCCAGTTTGTTTTTTTGGTCTTCCGTTGAACTTTGAATTTTCCCTGGTTTGTGTCCTACAGATTCCCCAGATCAGTTATGCCTCCACTGCGCCTGAGCTGAGTGACAACAGCCGATATGAGTTCTTCTCCCGTGTAGTGCCTCCAGACTCCTACCAAGCTCAGGCCATGGTGGACATTGTCAAGGCCATGGGCTGGAATTATGTGTCCACATTGGCCTCCGAGGGAAACTATGGAGAGAGTGGAGTTGATGCCTTCCTCCAGATATCTCGAGAGGCAGGTTTGTACTGAGTTCGAAGTTAGAGTTTTACATTTGAATAATTGAGACTTAGTCTGAGTCATTACTCTGTCATTAGAATCAGACTCGCAGCCTGGCAAATGTAGATTATTCCACTGAGACAACCAACTGTTGTCCAAACAGTCTGTATCAATCTAATATTCTCTAGCTGGGAACAACAATCTTCTTAGTATTCAAGACGTTTTAAGGTCTCCTCAGATATACTCTTCAACATCTATGATTCTTTCTAAATTAAGTGCGAACTGCCTTAAAGTTGTGAATTCTGCATCTGTTGTGTAGGAGGGCTGTGTATTGCTCAATCCATTAAGATCCCCAGAGAGCCCAAACCAGGAGAGTTTGACAAAATTATCAAGAGGATGATGGAGACATCTAATGCTCGTGGTGTCATAATTTTTGCAAATGAGGATGATATCAAGTGAGTGACCAATTCCTACCAATACTCATCAATATCAATTAAACAAGACAACTACAATAATTGGTGGTTCTTCTTACAGACGAGTCTTAGAGGCAGCAAAGAAGGCCAATCTGACAGGTCACTTCCTGTTTGTGGGCTCGGATAGTTGGGGTGCAAAAAGCTCTCCCATCCTCGACCAAGAGGATGTGGCTGAGGGAGCTGTCACCATTCTCCCCAAAAGAGCCTCCATTGAAGGTACGCCATTACCAAGTATTGTGACATTTTTATTAGACACCAAACTGATGTTTTTTCAGTCTACTTTCTTTGTTTCGTAATAGCATGAATAAGACATAATGTGCAATTTTGTATAAATAATTCAAATTCTGTGTCACCTCAGGGTTCGATCAGTACTTTTCCTCAAGGTCTCTAGAAAACAACAGAAGGAACATCTGGTTTGCCGAATTCTGGGAGGATGATTTCAAATGTAAACTGACTCGACCAGGTATCAAATACGACCCTGGGAAAAGAAAATGTACAGGTAAGGACAGGGCTCATCTTTTAAACATTGCAAACAGTTGCGCAGATCACTGAAACAAATTCTCTTTCAAGCTCCCCTTGCGTTTTTACAACTGTATCACAAACCGCCTATTCTATCACGTCTCCCACACTCTCCTCATCATTCAGGTGAGGAAAGAATCAGTCGAGACTCTCAGTACGAGCAAGAGGGGAAGGTGCAGTTTGTGATTGACGCGGTGTATGCCATGGCCCACGCCTTGCACAGCATGCACATTGACCTCTGCCCTGGCTACATGGGCGTATGTGAAAAGATGGACCCAGTAGAAGGAAGAATGCTGCTCCAGTACATACGCTCGGTCAACTTCAATGGTAGGGTGGAACTGACATTGTGGACACATACATTTGACTTGTAGTTGGAGTCGTTCACGTTGGGAAACAATCGCAAACCAGTTTTAGAAAAGCCTCTTCATGGTTTGGTGAGAGGATAAGGGAAAGTAGGTCAGTTTGAAGACTGCACTCTGCATTAGCTGTAGGATCTCTGCTAATGTACCAAGACACAGTACACAGCAACACAACTCTTCAATGCACTTTACCTCCCCAGGGTTGCATCCTCTCTCCATACACAAAGCTCGCTCCCTTTTCATCCTCATCTTTCATAAAAAGCCATTTTCCCATCGCTAGTTTGAGTTCAAGAAGTTTTCTAAGAAAAGCATAGCTATTTACTCTTCCCTCTTGGTGGGTGACCTAGACATGTATGGGCGTTCTTTCTGATTGAAATGCCTGAAGGGACCAGGAATGAACAAACCAGAGCATATTGAAAGCCTGTGTCCCTGTACAAAGAGGAAGTCTTAGTAAGAAGCAACCTGTTAGCCTTGACTTGATTGCATAAGACCTGACAGGAAACCCATGGTTGATTGTGTTTGCATGTCTCTTCCAAGTAAGATAGGAGTGCTGTACACATCTGCTCAGGGAAGGCCGTTGACAGCACATTGCATACACACGACCTATTCTCTAAAAAAACAACCTTTAATTGCTTGTCATATTACTGCACTGAAAGGTTTGCTCCTTTGTCAAACAGGCAGTGCAGGAACTGGGGTCATGTTCAATGAGAATGGCGATGCACCTGGACGTTATGATATTTTCCAATATCAACTCTCCAACACCACTAACCCTGGTTACAGGGTCATTGGCCAGTGGACCAATCATCTACGACTCAATGTAAATTTATTTGACGATGTCAGAGGCATTGTAATGTGAACTCTATCATTACTGTTATTGCTCTGAATATTGTGCTTCTTGAGTTAATGAGTGAAATGTGATGTGCCCCAGGCAGAGGAGATGCAGTGGTCGGGTGGGGACCGTCAAATCCCTGACTCTGTATGTAGTTTCCCTTGTGAACCTGGAGAGAGGAAGAAGATGGTGAAAGGAGTGCCCTGCTGCTGGCACTGCGAGTTGTGTGATGGCTACCAGTACCAGCTTGACGAGTTAAACTGTGACACCTGCCCCTTTGACATGAGGCCACTGAAGAACCGCACAGGCTGCCGACACACACCCATCATCAAGCTGGAGTGGAGTTCCCCATGGGCCATCATCCCTGTGTTCCTGGCTATACTTGGCATCCTGGCCACCTCTGGAGTCATCATCACTTTCATCCGCTTCAACGACACGCCCATCGTTCGAGCCTCTGGCCGGGAGCTAAGCTACGTGCTGTTGACAGGCATCTTCCTCATATATCTCATCACTTTCCTGATGATCGCTGAGCCCGGTGTGGCGGTTTGTGCTTTCCGCAGGCTGCTACTGGGACTGGGTATGTGCATCAGCTACTCGGCCATGCTCACCAAGACTAATCGTATCTATCGTATCTTTGAGCAAGGCAAGAAGTCTGTCACGCCCCCCAAATTCATCAGCCCCACATCTCAGCTGATCATCACCTTCATACTCATCTCAGTGCAGGTGAGTGGTGTTCTGTCGCATCGCTACCTCACACTGAACAGAACCTATGTCTGCATGCTATACTCAATATTTCATGACTTGATGAAAGGCAGTTGGCAAATGGTTGCTCAATAACTTCATCTACTGTCTGTTTAGGTTCTTGGAGTCTTTATCTGGTTTGCCGTGGATCCGCCACACACCAACATAGACTATGAGGAGCAGAGACCGCCCAATCCAGAGTTTGCCAGAGGGGTCCTAAAGTGTGACATGTCCGACCTGTCGCTGATCTGCTGCCTGCTCTACAGTATCGTACTGATGGTGACCTGCACAGTTTATGCCATCAAGAGCAGAGGAGTACCAGAGACCTTCAATGAGGCTAAGCCCATTGGCTTCACCATGTACACCACCTGCATCATCTGGTTGGCCTTTGTACCTATCTTCTTTGGCACAGCACAATCTACTGAGAAGGTTTGCCACTCAGTCATGCCGACCAATTAAAATATCAGGAAACAAGTGAATTTTAGAATCTCTATTTTGTGTTGAAGGACAAACGTGGAAATGTCATTTCAAATGTGCTACAGTGTGCGATGTGTCACATCATGTTTGCTTGATGGGGCAGTAACATCATGTATTCCCTTCAACGAATGGCAGAGGTCACTTTAGCTAATGGATCATTTCTGAACTAACAAAGCAGTGAAACAGGGAGAATATTTTAAAAACGTAATTATATTCTGACTCATAGAAATGTATTTGGAATCATTCAGGCTGAAATGATCCAGCCCCCTGGTGCTTCTTGATTCTTTCACCTCTCCAGATGGGGGAAATATGAATCAAAGAGGGGAGGATTGAAAAGAGGTCAAAAAACTAAGGGACAGCAGTAGTCTCTGTCCAACCAAATCAGACGTTATCTTCTATTTTAAACTCACAAATTATCATTATGAGGCAATTCTTAACTTTGATCAGATCATATTAATGTTGAATGTAACTATCACGTATCGTGCCCTTTGTCGCAAGACATTATGCAGATGTGGAGCAGTTGTAAATGATTTTGAATTCACATACTAATGTTGACTTATAATAGGCATAGTAAACTATATACTGTACAAGTGGATGAAGATTGATTTCCTGCCACTTGGCAGAATCCTTGTTAATGTGAAGCATATTATTATAAACTAGCTTCCATCTGGGTTTCATATATGATAAAGATTAGGCTTTTTTGACCAGTGCACAGCAATGCAGGTTCTAAACTGTCAAACAGCTTGGAATCAGTGACCTTAGAAAAGAACATGGAAAGTGTTCTGAGGTTATCCATGTGTGACCAACAGAACCATTAAGAAGCCTCACAGACATCCATGAATAGCACACTCAAGATCATAAATCATTCATCCTGAACATTAAACATACCCTCTGCACAATTACACGAATGCATGAAAGCTGTTGTTTATTTACCAGAGACGTTTCACCACTCATATTTTGATAGCCTAAATGAGACCAACCTCATCGATAGGTGATTGAACTGATTATGATATAAGGCTATACTCTGAAGCATAGCTATGTCTAACCCTGTATAACAAGCATGGGTGGTTTTCTTTCTGATGCAGATGTTCATCCAGACCACCACGCTGACGGTGTCCATGAGCCTTAGTGCCACCGTGTCTTTGGGCATGCTCTACATCCCTAAAGCATACGTCATCATTTTCCACCCTGAGCAGAATGTGCAGAAACGCAAGCGCAGCTTCAAGGCTGTAGCGCAGGCCGCCACAGTGTCCACCCACCTGTCTCAGAAGTCCAACGACAAGCAAAACGGAGAGTCTAAAATCGAGCCTGACAGATCACAGTGAGTAAGAGCTGAAGGGAGGTCCATGCATGCCACAACCTGGGTTTGCTGGGACGGATACCAAAGAAATGGTTATATACTCGGATTATAGCGTTACTGATGTTCTGTCTGTCTTCAATCACTTCAGATAACCTTGGGGGCAAGAGGACTGAACATCCAGACACCTAAGATGATGGAGAAGTGGTTTCTTTGCCAATTGTTTTTACAAAGAATTGTCCTCTTTTCCAAACACTGGGCAGCACAAGAACTGAGCATTAAAGATAAGCATGTTTTCTGTCAACGTCACTGGTGATCTGATTTGATGAACGTTTTTATGAACCTCTACACGTTGAGCTGACACGCTCCATCCTCCTGAACAGACTGCTTGGAACATTTTTGACAGATTTGCTGGGATTGTAACAATCATATGATGTAACTTTATGCAAGGATAATTACAAATGGTCAATGAAATTATTATTTTTACCCTTCTGGAAGATGTTTAGTGGAATATCTTATGGATGCGATGACAATTTTGTGTTTAGCATATAATGTATGTCAAACAGCACTGCATGGTTTGGCTCTGTGGTGTGTATTGGCAATACTGTTATTTTTTACTGATTACATTGAGGGGACCTAGTTTTTCTATTCCACCATGGTAGTTAATGGATAATTGAATGCAGTTCTGACAATGGTAACAAATGACGACACTCTAAACAGGATACAAGTGATCACAAGCAGGATGCCGTGTTCCCTAAAGCTTTCCAATCAGAACTACCATGGGCAACAATGCATGGTATTTCCTCATATTGTTTATAATGATGTATTTCAAGTGTGGCTTAGAAGTTAGATCACTTTATAAAAAGTATTGCCCAAAGAACGACAACCTCCTTACCAATAAAAAGCAATACTAATATGCCATAATACTAGGTGATCTTAAACGTATGGACATTTCATTTTGTCCCATGATTAAAATACATTTTCTTGAGTAACTTTCATGAAAGATTTAAACATGGTTTTGTTTACACTCTGTACCTATGGAAGTTAAGGGGAGGGATCAAAATATATTTTAATTGTGGAGGTAGATTATAAATATATTTTGTTTGCAGTTTATTTTATATTTCACCATTAAATGTAACTCAGGTTTTTGGAATATTTGTATGAAACGAAATAATTGTTATGACGTTATGTAACAATTCCCTCTTTGCAATGTACACTATAGACTATAGCTTGATGAGGTTATGATAAACATTTATGTAAACATTGCCCTCTACAGGAGAACTGCACATGCAGTAGATGACCTGAACTGTGTAAATTGTTCAAAAAGGTTTACAGCCCAACATGTATGACTAACAACAAACTGCAAATATTAGAAAACATAGTTTATTTCACATAAAAATTGCCATTTCAAAATAGAAGTATATCAGACATACAAACACGTTTAACAAAATAGAGAGGCAGGTGTACAGGGAATATAATCAACATGATAATGCAGATAATCCCTTTTGAACACCATGTGGAGTAAGATTTCTAGCTTCAATTAGTAAATGTTTCAGAGGAATTCAGTTCAGAAGCATTGATATTTAGCCGAATATGGACTAGTCAGGGTTCATTCCAGGAAGCTGTCCAGGGTGAGGCTGCTAGGGAGCTTGGGAGGAGGAGGAGCAGGGCGGGAAACCTTCTTTCGTTTGCCCTTCATGGCGAGTGGACGGATCTGTGACAAGGGAGACTGATGTGGAGCACAGCATTAAGGAATTAAAACAGCACTCATACAAATGATAATGGTAATTGTTTTCTTTGGTTCTTTAACCTGTTACAGCCTGATATATCGTCACTATGTGTCATTAACCTGTAGCTAGATGTGTCAAAATGTAACCACATGAACTTATATACTGGAAGATACCATTTAAAAGTACAATAGTTGGGTAGAAGGATACAGGTTGAATGAACTTAGTCCGTCCACCTAGACCATCATAGCCACTCCTGACCTGAAAAAGAATTGCATCACAGATTAATGTTAAAAACAGACAATTGAAACTTCTGTCATTTTGAGAGTGAGGCTATAGCACAGACATGATAAGTCGGAGTGTATGATTATTGGGATGGTGAGTAAAAGGAAGGATCCCCTGGTTGTGTGACACATACCACCCCTTGTCTACTCCTCTGAGGATCTAACATGCTGCCAAACATCTTCTTCCTGAAGAGGAGTGAGTTCCTGAAGAATGGATCCGTAATGTTGTCTTCCTCTCTAGCCTGAGCAGGAACAACCAATGCCCCCAGCTGATGCATTTTATGTCCACACTACTATCTACACAAAACTGACCTTAAACATTTGAGATTTTATGAAAAATCTGTTGGTCGTAATATGACCTTACCTTATTTCCAGAAGAGCTACTTTCACCCTGTTTGGAAGGTAAAGACCTGTAAAACAGAACAATAGAACCGTATCAGATGTATCAAACCTATTTAGGCACAAAATATGACTGTGATTGTCCCCCATGACACAGTACTCACACTCCAGGGTCCAGGCGCATCTTTTTGGATGGGACCTTTACAGGTCTCAAGGCCTCAGGGGTGGTTATGTCAAAGGTCATGTTTAGGTCAATGTCCTCACAGTTGGTAGGCTGGTGAAGATAGGGTTGTCTAAGCTCCACTGGAGCAGGACTGGAAGATATTCAAACGTGATTTTTACACAGTCATCAAGACATTAATGTACTTAACAGCTTGTGGCAGGAGAATATTCCAGAGATGCGGCAAACCTCTCAAATACTAGACGGCTCAGGGCTTCATTTGTTCGTGTGGGTGTGCTCAGCGTCTTTTGAAGAATTTCCACTTTCTTTTTTAGACTCTGTACAATTATTAAAATAAACTGCAAATAAAGCACATTTCGTCTTTTGCATTATGCTGATATTCACTTTGTTGTTACATGCAGCAGAATGCTTTACACTGATCTCTTTGTCTGCGCATGTGAGGTCCCTCTGAACAGCCTTCATATCCTCCTTTGAGCGGTTCATTTCCGACGTAGCTTTTTGTAACTGCAGATACATGAAACGCTATTCATCCAAGACCACTCAAGACACACAAATTATTATAACGTTTTGACAGGATAATGTATAGATACTATATAGAGGCAAACACACCATTTCTACGTATTGTTACCTTGTTGTTTGAGGTGAAAACCTCTCGTTTGAGTTTTTCACACATTTCGTTTGAAGATCTAAGGCTCCCTTTCAGGTTGTCATACTCCCTGACATAGGCAAACAGAATGTTTATGTTGACAGGGGACCCTTACAGATCCTGTGTACAGTGATCCTACGTGACCTTATCTGTGTACAGTGATCTTACATGACCTCATTTGCCGGCTGCAGATGAGATGGAGGTCCTTACTTCTTGAGAGAGATGCAGTAGATGGAGAGCTGTTCCACAGCAGCCTGGCCCACACCCATGTCGGTGATCATGGATTCTACCTCAGCTCTCTGGCCTTGCAATAGAACATCAAGACTAAAGAGAGGTCAGACAGATTATGTTAGTCGAGCACCAGGATTATTCTACATTCATTTGAACAAGCAGATCAAAATCAGACAGATTGATTTGATTCTACAGTGTAACCTGGGGTATTATCAAATCTGGATAAGTATGATGCAAGTAAAAAGTTATTCATAATATAAATGCTTTGTTGTACATAGAGAGCAGAGTGAGTGTGTGTTTATTATATGATACTGTACTTCTCATAAGTTTTCATTTTGGTCATGAGTCTGCGAGCTTCCTCCTTGGCAGCCTGTGCTTCTTTCTGCTGGGTTTCCAAGAACTTCATTTGTTTCTGTTGAACACCATACGTAAGGCGCTTGTTGTAAGTACATTTTTGAATGGTTTGCTAAATTACTTTTATTCGCCGCTCCACATGTGAATTTAGCACACTCAACAAAGAGGTTGCAATTTACCTTGAGAGCACAGCAGAGTATCTCTTTTTCTTCTATCTCCTTTCGGACATAATGCAGGTCTTTCCTTTGTTTCTCCACAGTCTCCTTCAATTTGTTTACCTCTTTACATCTATCATTCCAGTGGGCCTCTAGGGATCAAACATAATGGAGTTCATAATGGCTAAATCTCTCTCTCTCTAAGCAAATGAAATGGTTAAACAAACTTAATCGCATATCAAGCCTCACCATAGCCAAAAGTGGTGATTGGATTTGTTTGACCATTTACTTACCATTAGCACTTAACGTAGCTTTCAATCTACTCAGTTCATTCTAAGGAGGAAAATAAAATGTTATTTCTGAGAGCTAAGTCTATTTTTGATCATGGTCAGCATATGTAACATTAACAAACATGATAAAGTAAATTGTTCATACTTAGTATATAGATTTTCAGTATTACCTGTAAACTCTCTGGATCAATGGATGAATTGTCTTCTTCTCCACCAATATCGAAGAAGAGCTTATTAATAATGTGTCTTGTGCTAACCTATGGGAAGATCACAATACACCGCTAAATTAGTTATGGGTCACATCAGAGAAGTAACCAGAACAGTTTTTGTGGGACGGCACAGACGGTACAGATGGCACAGACAGTACAGACACACAAGACAGATTCATGGTGCCGTGACAGGAAGATTGTTTTGTGAGAGATGTAAGAACAATTTGCACAGGGAATGTATGAGTATAAAGATAGCTACCTGTTTTCTACATTGTGGGCAGGTCTTATGAGGGGCTGTCTGAAACCACTGTAGAAGACTGAAATCATAAAAAAGGTTCATACATTGATTATATAAATCATATGGATCATGGATAAAGGGGCGTACAACCTCAAGACATTTTCGAAATCTAATATTTTTCTTTATAAATGTGATTTAGAGATGTCATTAAGCAACGGACTTAACTGTGTCTGACACCGAACCTATGTCTGACAGTTCACTTACCATTCGTAGTGGAAGGTGTGCCCACAATGAATGGCAGCAACATCTCTTGAGTGATCAAAGAAATCCGAGCAGATGGTGCAGTAGGCTCGAATCGGCATTTTTAATGGCCAGCCTATGAAAATTAAACAAAAGAGGTTTATAAAACGACCTTAACATGCACTTGTTGACAATGCAATTCCATCATACACAATATAGTTAACGCTATAGAGTGTTTACTAATAAGCCATCGTTTAAGGGTTTGCTAGTCCAACAAAAACAAAAACAAGATATTGTGTATTACCGGTAGTAGTAGTAGACTAGCTGGCTTGGGTAAGCGCAGACTACTTACGCAAGTGGAAAATCAGTCGAAAAAATAAAGTGTAATATCTAGTCCAACCATTTATATTCAGACAGCCCATCAGCCACCAACATTCACCATCTTTCTAGTCACGTTAGTTATATTTAAATGGAATATTTTGTGCAGTGTTGGCGACATAAACTAGAACGCTATATCCATTCCGGCGCGCTTGATTTAAACTAAGAGGGTGCGTTCAAGACTACAAACACGTGACCATGTTGTTAAGAGTTTGTAACTACGTCCGGACAGTTATTCGACCGCTTACATAAGAGGATAATAATATCCTCAAAGGACATTTTTTACGAAAATGATGATGATAGTTGCATTTATACTGAATTAGAAATGTAATTAAGGAAACAACATTGGACAACCAAAGCTTCTAACAGAATAGAACCACATCTTAAATTTGGCTTTGCAAACACATCCTCATTTCCCACAATTCCACGTGACCGTAGTCCGCAAACGACGTCAAATCACATTTTACCTGCGCTAGCCAAAACACGAGTGAATTATTTTAATACAAAAATAAAATTTTCGCAATCATGAAAGGTAACAGTACTTTTTATTAATTTTAAAAGATATCTTACTGTGTAGTTATTTTTGAATGTTAGAAAGCCAAAACGGATTTTATTAAATGTGGTTATATGAACGTCATGTGAACTGCCCTACGAGTATTGAGTACGCTAGCTACAGGACCACGCGAAGTAGCTGTTCTAGCTTGGCCATTGCGGTACTCGAAGCTGTAAAGTAGACTTTTAGCAAGTAAGTTAATCCTACATTTAACCTAAGCAGAGCTTTTCCTCCTTCCCAAATGGCTAGCTAACTTCCAACGTAAATGGTTGAACTTTGTACCCCGTGTTTACAGTCTTTGACAACTGTTACAGGTGAAAGTCCTATTACTGGCTTGCGGTGATGGCTGGAGAGGTCCACAGCAAGGGTGTGGCATGGGATAACTTGAATGGTACCCTGGCTCCGGTGGACCGTCTCCGTAATGAGAGGTCTGACAGCCCCACACCGGGCCTGGTGGAGGGGACAGAACCAGGTGACATTGACATTCGTCTGATTATGACACTGCTAGAATGATAATGGATTTGATTACTTGACCAATCGAGATACTTCTTCCCCTCAACATTAAAACAGGTTAGGCTATACTAGCTAGCTGGACTACATAGTTCCGTTTTAAGAATTTTTTGCAACGTACAGCAGGATACATCCCTCTCAAGCATAAGTGAGAACAGCTTCAGGTTTATGAACAAATCAAAAGCTATCCTACAAGTAAACTATATCCCAAATAGAAGACTTCATACATGGCACAGAATAACATAAATAACAGAATCAAATTGTTGACACAGTTCACTTAATTCACTGCCTGTTGTCAAAATTCCAAGAAAGACACGCTTGCAATTTCCAATGCAGTTTCCAGTTACTACATTTTATCATGTGACAAATGTTCTGTGCAACTACTTCTACACGGCTTTAGCCAAGAATCCACCGTGAATAGGGTTCCTGATGAACAAACCATCAGTGTTCTTGTTGGCAGAGAGTGTGCAGAAATGTGCACAATAGCACAATGTATTCGCATGTCGTATTTTCTGGATTTAAAACAATTGGGAAGGGATCGCATTTCAACAGAGTCTTTGTTTGATTTGCTCAGCTAGTGTGCTCCTTGCTGGATAAGCGTGAGTTGTCAGAATGTTTAGGCTAATGATCATGATACGCTTTGGAGAAAACATGGCATTAGTGTGACAAAGTTAAGGAGAAATGCTATTATTAGTTACAAACTTGTGGTTCAGTTAGGTGAGACAGTCTCTTCATTTAAAATTGCACTTTTAGTTAAAGTAATGTACAAAGGAGGATTTTAATCTGGGACATCTGTTGTCAAAATTCACACTTAACTATTCCCTTCCCCCCAATAACATGTTGGTTCTGTTCTTGGAAACTTCCTGTTCAATTCAAAATGCAATGAGATTGAATGGATGGGGAACTAGTATTTTACCATATTCTAATCAGCCAAATATACATAATTACAGTTGATTTCACAGTCGGAAAAAAAGAGAGAAAAAAGATCTGTCTATTTGGATTGCATTAACAATGGAATCTGAATCTCCACAGGTGCCGGCCAGCAGAGTGCCATGTTTGTCCATGCCCAGTCATTTGAGGACTTAACTGCTGAAAGTGAGGAGCAGACTGGGACAGGGCTCAGTAAAGGCTGTGATCAGGCAGGTGATTTGGGGGAGTGTGCAGAGGAGCTCCAGAGTGTGGTGGCAGGAGAGTATCCTCAGCAGGAGCCTGGTGTGGAGGTGCCGAAGGAACAGAAGGACGAGGAACAACTGGGAAGCAGAATGAAAGAGGAGGATGTGTCAAGTGAGGCATGGCGGAGCCACAGAAAGCATGTGTTTGTGCTGAGCGAAGCTGGTAAACCCATCTACTCGCGCTACGGTACAGAAGAGGCCCTCTCTAGCACCATGGGGGTAATGATGGCCCTGGTCTCATTTGTGGAGGCCGGGAAGAACATCATCCGGTCCATCCATGCAGGTAAGAAACATATGTTGAAATATCAGGGTAGCCCTAAAGGCTTTACTAAAATGTTTTTTTTCAATCAAAATGCTGGCTGTTACCTATTTTTTCTCTCTCTTTCTCTCTCAAATGTTCTTTTCTAGATGGTTACAAAGTGGTGTTCCTTTGTAAGAGTCCTCTGGTTCTGGTGGGTGTGTCTCGTACCTATCAGTCAGAAAGAGAGCTGACTCGTGAGCTGCAGTACATCTACTACCAGATAGTCAGCCTGCTCACCCTGACCCAGCTCAACCACATCTTCCAGCATAAACAGAACTACGACCTGCGCCGCCTCCTGGCTGGCTCCGAACACCTCACAGATAACCTGCTCCGTCTACTTGAACGCGACCCAGGCCTGCTCCTCAGCGCTGTAACGTGCCTCCCGCTGGCCAGCTCCATCCGGGATGTCGTCTCCTCCAGCCTGCAGGCCGCCAAATCCAAGAACCTGGTCTTCTCCATTCTGCTAGCGGGAGACCGCCTGGTCACCTTAGTGCGCAAAAAGGACCAGTCCCTGCACCACATAGACTTGCATTTACTCTTCAACCTGGTGGGATCGTCCAACGCTTTCCGTGAAGGCGAAGGATGGACGCCTATCTGCCTACCCAAGTTCAACACAGCAGGCTTCTTCCACGCCCATATCTCTTACCTGGAGCCGGCTTCTGAACTCTGCTTAATCCTGGTCTCCACGGACAGGGAGGACTTCTTTAATTTGTCTGACTGCAAGCGTCGCTTTCTGGAGCGCCTGAGCAGACGCAGTGCCTACCAGACCCTAAAGGAGGCGCTGAAGAGCCCAAGCTACTCCATAGCTCAGGTCGGCATTCCAGAACTCAGGCACTTTGTTTATAAATCAAAGAGCTCTGGTCTCTACACCAGGTGAGACAGACAATATTATCATTAGTACATATTTTCAGTACTGTTATGGTGCTGGAATTACCTCTGGATTAATCACCTCCTTGCTACCAGTTCCAGTTATTAGTCTCTGTCTCTTTCCTGCCAGCCCTGAGCTTCCCATGCCATACCAATCTGAGGAGGAACAGGAGAGGTTGATGTCACTGTACCAGTACCTGCACAGCCGTCTGCACCACCCAACACGGCCGCTCCGCTCCATCTACCACTGCGGAGAGACTGAAAACTTGTTTGCCTGGGTAAGTCCAATGCTTTAAGGGGGCACCGGTTTTGCTGGACATTCAATTTACTTTCAATTAATTGAGTAAGGCACATTTGCAACAGCTTCTATACAGAATTGAATGGAGCATGTTTTCAGATCCTTGTAATTACAGAAACACCTAAGTCTTGGTGTCTCTTAGCTGCCACTCCCTCCAACTGATACGACAAACATTATGCATTTGAATTAATCTCAGTTTTGGACCACTTGTTCATTCAAATTCAGACAACAGATGGAAAATGTTGCTTATAATAGTGTGATTTTTGAATTCAAATATTGAATTAAAAAGGGCTTGATGGATCCATATCCACAGTGTTTGTCAATAGCGAGGGAAGGTGATTACTTAATAGCTGGTAAAAGATACACGTTTTTGTCAAAGATCTGACAGTATGTCCACCCCATCCCTTCCCCAGGTAACAAGTGGCTTTGAGCTGTACCTCTGCTTCAGTCCCTTGGGGACCAAGATGCTGGCTGTGTCTGCAGTTAATAAGCTTCTGAAGTGGATCAGGAGGGAGGAAGACCGACTCTTTATCCTCAGTCCCTTAACATACTGAGCTCTCACCCGGTTGACCTAGTATATGGCCTGCTGAAAGAGAAGCCTGACTGTAAGTAAGGGCTGATCGGTGAGGCTGGACTACTGTATCCATGAAGCTTGAGTCATTCTGGTCTGATGTTCAGACTGCAGGTAGCAATACAATTATTGAGCTGTGGTCCTTCAGTTAGTAGCCAACATTCCTAAGGTCATGATGGTAGGGATGAATTTTAAGCATAAAATCAATGCATGTACACCGAGGTAGATTATCGGTTGCTGCTTGTTAAAGGAACTATGCAGCAAACCATTTTAACAAACAGGAAGAGTCTCATCGTTTATGTTACTTCATGTCTCCATTAAAATAGACCCTTCCCTGTTTGGAAACACTTTTGTCAACAGTACACTTGAAACAAACAGCAGCTGTAATAACATAGGTTTTATATAGATCATGCTTTCCTAAGTGGATTTTATTTCATTTCATCCTTTACATTTTTTTTACCAAGATGCGACATGTGATTTTTGTCAGGAGCTACTATGTTTTTGAGAGTGCTAACATTGTGTTTTCCGGAATCATGTAAATAATAGAAGATTGATCTCCCGTTGACCATTCACTGTGGTCATTTTAGCGTAAATGCACTTGTCCATAGTACATTCCTGCTAATTTCAGTCGTTTCTTATCCGAACACTGAATGGTGATGTAAAAGCAATGTAATTAAACACAACGATTTTCTCCTTGTCTTTTGTGTTATTACTTGACAAATAGTCTGTGTATTCAAGGATTTACATGCTTGAATTTTAATAAATTATAGATTCCAATTAAATTTGAAGTTCTCACACTTTTTCCGAGCTGTCAGGGCCCTCAAACCACTCGCATTCGCCGTGAAGACACGCATTTTAGCCGTTTTTCAAGCTCTCACTCAAAACCTTGTATTTCCCACGCATTGCAAGCGTTTCTCAAGCTGAGAAGTACTGGACAACTTATCCAAGTATACACTGGTAAGGGACGAGGCGCAGGCACACTGAGCGACGATTTCCACCGACATGATGGCTGTCTCGAGTTATTTTGAGTTAAATGCTTGTCAGAAAATATCAAAAGCACACTTCAACCGTCGCTCAAAATGTTTGACCCTAATTTTAACTGAAATAGGAATCATACTTAAAACTTCTGATAAAACTTGAGAGCCTGGTAATATTGTTATGAATAGTAACATTAATAAATGAAAAAATTATGAATGTACATGTGTTTTTGTTACATCCGTCCTTTTAAAATAATGTTGTCTTTAATGGTTCCTGTAGTAACACGCTAAGAAGAGTTTGATAAGTAGGCGCAAGCCCCATCTACAACAGACAGAAGCCTATATTTATTGGCAGTGTAGTAAAGGGGAGGAGCATGTGCTGACAAGCTTTACCGACTGTAACAGCAAAATGCATTCTTCAGACTCAATGAAGTTTCGTACAACCCAAACTGTTTACTTGTACTTGACAGTTTTTCACATAGTAGTTCACGCGTAAAGAAGGGTCCAATTTGTATCTGACATTTACAACCAACCCAACCACTTGATGATGTCGGAGGACACATTGATATTTCTATTCTAGTCTCATCGTTCTACAGGTAAGCAAGGAAGCTTTGGTTAATGTGGAGTTCACTCAAACAACTTTTACTTATAAGTTCGTATTTTTCGAAGAGTGCAGTGACAGCTCTCAGTGCCAATTTACTGTTTTCACTATGTACACACTATTCAGTAGGTTTGTCTTGAAGGCTGTGAGAAGCACACACCTTAATCGTAACTTTCTATCCTGTATGAAAGCTTGTAAACTTTTACTTGGCATGTAATTGTGTTAACTTTATGTAAGTGGTGAATAAATCCGAGGCTACAAGATAAGTTGCTGACTTTTACGCTTCCATACATCTGTTTAAATATGCATCACGAGGGTATTCTATAAATATTACTGCTTAAAATGAAACTTTTGAATTCCGTTAGAACAAACATAAGACAGTCACCTTAAATTAATTGCTTGTTTGTGCCATTTGTTACTTTTCAATTGACTAGTTCGAATTACAATGCATTGCATGCCCTACCTTTAAATAACAATGGATGGAAACGTATTCAAACCTAGCTTTATTAACCATGAACATGAAGAAAGTCAATCAGTCCTTTGAATATGTGTACTCATGTCCTGACTGCTTTTAAACGCTAAGCTTGAGTTAGTTTGACATGAAGTTGCAAATGTTAAAAGGTAACATACTGGTGCAGTTCCATGAATTATTAATGTTGTTACCGCATATAGACTACAGTCATTCCTAGTATCATTTATAATCAGTAGGTGAGTTCATAGCATTTTTACATAACTGTACATTTTCAAACTTGTAGGCAGCTGTACTTCATTGAAGACAAAATTAATAAAAATTCATGGCTCAAATTCTCAGACACGTTTCAAGTTGCCACTTCATCTAAAACCTAAGGAAGCACACACAAGTGCACATATATGTCCATCCGTCTATGTGCATCTTTCAGCCTCAAAGGCACGTATTGGTTGTGACAGGAATGCCAAGTAGAGAAGACAAGGTCCCCGAGTTCCACCTGCCTGTGAGGTTTCAGTTAATGATTGACCTAAGAACTCAGTTGAGGCTGCGATGAATTTAAAGCTGATTCTCATTGCTCACGGCACTGGCACTTTTAGACCATATATCTCAACCTCTGTGTTAAAGACCATGAGTTTGACTGTGATAAACCCCATCATTTGGCCTGTTTTTTAACTTTTTCATTGTGAAATTAAACTCTTGAGCTGCAGACAGTCTAATACCTCTGTTTGAGCCTTTCAGAGTTTCGGGTTTGAATCTCTTAATTACTAATGTTCCTGGCACTCAATTTGTGACTTCTAAATGTTTTATTCTTATCTTATCAGATATCTACTGGCCATTAAGGATGCTCTTGCCCAGCTGCCTTACCTGGAGGTAACCTGGAGAGGATTGTGCTGTTGTCTTCCTGTGTCCCAGACTGGAGATGGTCCTCTGGGCCACACTGTGGGTGTCATGTCTCTGGCTCCAGACATTCCTGGCCTCCGCCTTGGCTATATGTCCCTCCACAGCCCCCAACCCGGTTAACTTCTCAGTGGTTTACACCATGCCCTTCTTCCAAACTCTTAGCTCCATTCAAAATATAGTCACAAACCCACAGTATCTAGAGGTGTATGTGGCCTCGCAGAACCGAATTGAAGCTGTGAACAGAAGTCTAGAGAAGGTATGGGAGCTTCACACAGGACCGGTGGGCAGCCCAAAGTGTCAAATGTGTGATTTGTGTGACATTGACAAGGACCCCAACTTTTTAGAAAACACAGATAACAAGGTCTTATTGTTAGATACATTCTTCATGTATTTATACTCTTGTGGGAGTTCTCAATATGGTGTGTGTCATTTCCATCAACTTAACAGTCATGGTCAGAAACCCTCTTTTTCCAAATGCTTATTCAGAAAGGAATCCAACTCTGCAGCCTACTGCCCTGACTGTCTGGCCAGTCCCCTTGGTACTAAAGTTACAATGGTGGAGGAGGGTCAGACAGTGTACTTTTTTGTGGCCGCCACTGTCAATGACAGTGTAACACAGCGCTACGGGAGGAAGTCCATATCGGTGCGCCGACCATTGGCCACTGAAGATGGATTCTACAGCGACGTGAGAGGACTGACTGTCCTGCCACGTCTGCGCAGAACATATAGTATTGAGTACACCTACAGCTTCTTCACCCAGGAGTTTGTCTACTTCCTTTCTGTTCAGAGAGAGAGTCCTGACCAGGAGTTTTCACCGCTCCAGACACGGCTTGGTCGTCTTCCACGCAATGAGTGGGAAATGAGGAGGTACCGCGAGGTAGTTTTAGAGTGCCGCTTTGAACCCAAGCGCCGGCGGCGGCGGAATGCAGCCAGTAAGGCCTTTAAGGATGTGGTATACAATGTTGTCCAAGCGGCCCACTTTGGCAAGGCTGGCAGGGAGCTGGCAGAGGAGCTTGGTGCGGAGGAGGAAGATGACATCTTGTATGGAGTGTTTGCTGTCACAGACGACAATGGTGTCACAGAGCATGACTCAGCCCTGTGTGCTTTCCCTGTGGACAACATCAACACAGCCATCAGTGATGGGGTGGATGACTGCTGTGAGTCTGGCCCTGAGCAGCTGTCCAGAGGATTGTGCCACTTCCAGTACTGTGAAAGCTGTCCTCATGAGGTGAGTTCAGCACCAGTAAGCCAGCTTCACAGTGGTTGCTTTGGGTTGAATTTGTTGGTCTATTAATCTGTGAATACAAAGAATGATCTACAAATGATATAAACGCTATGAACATACAATATATACATATGACTAATGTAAGTGTATTTACAATGAACGTTATTATACGTAACAATGCAGCACAAGCAAATGAACAATATATAACAACAATATAACATTTTAAGCGACATGAAATTGAAACACTGCATTTCTGCTTGAGCTGTTAGCTTTTCTCAGGAGTAGTAGGAGACTGTGAGAGTTGTTTAAAATAATGATGACCTACAATTTTGGTCTAGAACACTGACAGAGAGAAGTTTAGAGAGCAGTGTATTTGAAAGAACTCTTTTATTTACCCTGACTATGAAAACCACTGGAATGTTGTAGACATATATGTTGTGTTATCTTGGCAAAGTGTGTTGCTATTGAAATGACATGGATGTTGACAGACACAGATCATAACACCTTGTCCAAGTTACGTTGTCTGTGTTTGTTGTTTTAACTTTTTCGGGACGGGACCAGCAAAAATGTGACTTTCTAATCTAGGGACCAAAGAAAGCCTTAATTTGTTTGCACATGCAGACAAATATTGTATGTATTCAGCGCCAGGGAGAATACAGTACTGTAAACGCATCTTCTGACCTGCTAGACTTCCTCTCTTCAAAATTTTTGAGGGGGCGTAAGAAGAGGAGTAACACCAGAAATGCCATTAGAATGACCTCAATCAGACACTCATTTAAGCAAGGAAATGGAAGCTGTTTGATGACGCACAACTTAATGGAAAATATTCAAACTCTCCATTTGGGAAAGGGAACAGCTGAAGAATTTCAGATAGTTGGCTAAGCTTCAGGGAGTCAGTTATATCTGAACTTCTGTAAATGTACGATCTTGAATGTGTTCCCATCTAATGGATCTCAGAGGCACATTTATTTTCTGTGAAAGCTTTGGCACAAATGCTCTTGTGGAGAAGGGTGTGCATGTTCTCTAGCTTCTTCTTTGACATACTAACTAGGTGCCTGGAGCCAGTGTTCAGAAAAGGGCTTAATAATATGTTCAGGCAGAAATCTTGATATCCATCATGGTCTACAGTCCTTCAGACATACCTGCTGTTACCTCTTTCCAGAGCATGGAGAACAATGCCACATGCAGAGACCAGCCCACCATGGTGTCTAAGCCCTACTACAGGGTGGACCTGTTCAACAGGCAGATGAGAGGGGTCCTGCTCACCTCGCTCCTGGTCACCATCATAGAGAACAAGACGGTGGCACACATTGGCACCTCTAGTGGGCGTCTGCTACAGGTATACAACAGCAACTACATCAGCAATGTATAGAGAAATATACCATAAACAAAGTGTTAATGTTGACACATGTATTTGGTTACAATTCTTTGTTTCACCATTAATAATAATTTAAAATCTACAGCAAAAAATTAAAGGTTTTGGCACCTTTATTTAAATGTATAAAGATACCCTAGATTAAATATTTGGTTGCTTATTGCTTATTAATACCGGTGCATTTGCATTTTTAATAGCTTGTTTTGACAAGGTCAAGCCCGATTATCTTTGCAAATTACTCCTTGGTTGAGAACCAGAGAGTGTCCTCTATTGCTGCTGTCCACTCCTCAGAATCTCTACTCTTTGTAGTTGGAGACAAGGTAAGCATTGTCTTAAAAGTTAAAAAGTTAAAAAGCACTTCTATTTTTTATTTATTTAGTCGGTAGTTTTAAAGTTTTGTAATCCCATAGATTTGTTGCATAACCATCAATCCTATCAATCTCATTGTGTGACAGATGATCCAGGTGCCTCAACGAGGCCCAGGGTGCCAGCATTTCCTTACCTGTGCCATGTGCCTGACAGCCCCCAAGTTCATGGGGTGTGGCTGGTGCTCTGGAGAGTGCTCTTGGGAGAGCGAGTGTCGAGGTCGCTGGAGGAATGAGTCCTGTCCTCCAGGTATCACTGGGGTGAGAGCTTCATCTGCTGGATTGTTGTAATTTCAAACATTGTTCTTGTTCCTGTCTAGTAAAGTTCCTTGTCTGATTTGTCTGGAGTAGTTCTTCCCAAGGACAGCACCTCCCGATGGTCAGAGTGAGCTTACAGTTTGTGGTTGGGAGTTCCGGTCACCCCAGCGTCCTACCATAAGCTCCAGAACCCACCAGGTGAGACTGGGACAGACAGGCTGTGCCGTGCTTTCGCAGAAGAGCAACAACACACAGTGAGTACATCATACCATACATAACAGGTAAAAACAACCTGGGTTCGGTCCTGAGATAACATATATTTGGGATGTATTTTCTTAACAATAGTTGTATTTTTCCAAAGACAAACTGGATTGAGATATGGAGATACTCTGGAATTGAAGTCATTTAATCGTAATGATTCAACTATTTTAGTTCCTAATTTTTGTTTGGAAAGATGGTCTGTCTAGGTAAACTAAGCATTTTGGTCTTCCAGGTACAAGTAAGTGCAGCAAAAAAGCTCAGCGTTCCTTTTCATTTGATTATTAATCAGTCTTCATTTGCTTTGGCTTTCCCTTCACCTTAGCCTGGTGTGTAAGATCCGCTCTGGGGACATCGAGCTGTCCAAGCCAATCAACGTCACTGTGGAAGTACATGAGGGCAAGGTGGAGGGTCGTTATTCCATTGACGGGAAAGCAGAGATGCCTGGATTTACATTTGTGGTAATGGGGTTGGCACTCAATTAATTGCCTTAATCAAGGCAAATCTTTTGAAGAGCACTATATAAACAAACCCGGTGATACCCATAGAATACAGAGTTGTAATTTACATACATACTTGAAGTTGAAGTGGGGTGTCTTTGCTCCCTTGATCAGATTCCTAACATCACTGAGATCCAGCCTAATTATGGTCCCCGTGTTGGGGGAACTCTCATCACTATCACTGGTCCTCACTTGGATGCTGGGAGTTCCAGGAAGGTTACTCTGAATGGAGAGCTCTGTCCCATAAGGAGGTAGGCTATTACATCGTTTACAGTATTCCATGCGATTTAATTTGCAGACTTGCAAAACATCCTACGGGGAGAGATTCGGGAATCAGCAGGCTTGTCCCAACATGTCTTACCACAGATGTCGTACACAGAGTATGAGGCTTCTCAGTCCTGGGGTGAACCTTTCAATCGAAGAAGCTGCTGTTACTGTACATGTTTTCATAAGTGAATCACTGCTGTACTGCTCTTTGTCAACGAGTGTGTGGCAATCCATACCAAACATTCCTTTTCTTGTCGTGTAAAAAGTGCTGGCTTCATGGGTACATTCACTCAAACAATTGCAAACATTATAGTCTCGCTGCTATGTGGGAAATGTAGAGATTTACAAGTATTTATTTTATTCATTGTGGAAGTCATCCTCTTACACCTCCACTGTCCTTGACTGATCTGCAGTTTCACCATGCCTCGAGGCAATATGTCCTCCATCATCTGTCTGTCCCAGCCCATCTCAGAGGTCAGGGATGTCCCTCTCAGCGTCTTCATTGACAAGTCCCCTGTTCTCACCACCAAGGTGTTCTACTACCGGGAGAACCCAGAGATCACAGCTGTCCTGCCAGACTGCAGCTTTGACAGGTGAGTCTAATCATCCATCTAATGAAGCTACCCTTCTCTAGCTAAAGAGACCAGCAGTAAACCTGGGTGTTCTATGTTGAGCTGTTAAACACAATACTCCGTATCCGTTCGTACTTTGTTCTGTGACCTCCAGGGGGTCAAAGATAATCATTGAAGGGAAGAACCTGGATTCTGTCTACCGCACCATCATCCGTTTCAAACCCAATGAGAGTCACCTAAAACCTGTGATGACGGTAACAGCTGGATCTCTTTTTGGACACAAACATGACACTGATATCCAAATTAGGTGATAGCAAGGAATGACGTTAACGTGGTAACAGGCCGCAAATCTCTCTGAAAGGGGTCATTTTGCGTTTGCACCTAGCATGCACCCAGATGATTATTGTTTTAACACATCCACTATATTATGACGTGCAACCCATATTCTAAGTAGACGCATATTTACAATCCCATACTTTAATACTGTACTATACCATACTACTTTATTTGGTTCCAGGAGTGTAAAGGCAAGTCTGTTCCCACGAAGATGGAGTGTACCAGCCCTGCCTTCCCAAGGGATGAGCCTGAGGAAGGGGAGCTCTCCTTTGACATGGATGGGGCTGTTCAGCTCTGGAACAAAGAATTCTCCTATCATCCCTATGGAAAACCCATACCGTTTGAAACCGAGGGGCATGTACTTCGTTTGTACCCTGGGCATGATGAGGTTTCACTGCATGTAAGACCAGCTGTGCCATTGCAAGGGTATAGTTAGTATCATAAATCCTTGGACAGGAACACATTTATTATTTGGCTATTTTACGACTTTCTGTCATTTAGCCAGCTAAGAGTATATACTGCTCAATTGTAATTTAGAGCAGATATCTCCACAGCTGAATGTTTAAAGACAGTCCTTAAGTTGTAGGCAACCATTGCTTTATTGTTTACGATGTCGTTTACAATATTGTTTATGATGATATTATTCATAATGTTAAGATGTTAATTGTTGGCGATGTTAACAGATTTAACTGACTTTTTCAACCTCCATTAAAGCTGACTCTTATTGTGTAGAACCTCAATACGATGTAAGGCAGTATTATAGATCTTTAGATTGCTTGACATTTTAAAACGCCACAACATCTTTTTCTTCACAGCATCAAAAGCTCAACCTTGTGAGTTCCTGCATGACCATCACCATGACAGTGGGAGGAGTTGACTGTGGTGCCAAAGTCCTGGACAATGAGATCACCTGCAGGATCCCCAAAAATATGACCATCCCTAGTGAAGGGCTGGCTGTGAAGGTTAGTATATCCATGGAAGGATTTCCAGTAAAGAAAATGTATATGACATATCTGCCAGATCATGATTCCATAACTGGAACATTTCAGTTGAAAAGGAAACATCATCCGTGAGCCTCCTTGCTGCAGTTAGAGCTGAATTGACTCTCTTATCTCCTGCAGATCAGCATCAATGGGGATGTTCACAACGTAGGGACAGTTGTCCTGGTCAGCAACCACTACATGGCGGGGATTGTTCTGGGGATCCTGGGGGCCTTGGTGGCAGGAGCTGTCCTGGCCTTTGTTGTCATGAAGCACCTGCGGAAGAAGAAGAAAGGTGGGTTTTCTCTGGATTGTGGGTAGAGTAGTTTGCACAACCTCAAACAGGATGTAAGCTTAACTATCTTTTTAAACTAGGTAATCCATAACCCCCGCCCCCCTTCACCCCCAACCCAACCAATTACACACTCAGTCACTCACAACATGCACACACTCATACACACAGTCAGACACCATACAAATATATTCACAGCCCAGGCTACTTCTAATGGGAAATTTCTCTGCTATGGTTGATGATTGAAAGCTGTTGTGAAACCTCTCAGCTTCCATGGTGCAGACCCGCCTGGCTCATAACTCTAACCGCTCTGGAACTAGCAGCGTGGAGCTCTCACCGGTAGGGGACTACAGAAGAGGTGAGACACTAGCAAGATGTAAAAAAGTACAAGTTCTGTTCAAATTTTCATCTCAGTGAAAGTGAATACCATTTTAAAAAAAACGTTACAAAACTGAACACTACATTATTGTAGTGGTTCCAATCCTAGGCCCTGTCATTCCAGTGATGTCTCAGAGACCCTCCACTCCCTTGGGAGGCCCGGTGGTGTTTCCTAGTCTGGCCTTCACTGCTGGCAGCATGGACCCCAGCCTCACGCCCCTCATGGCCCCGGAGAAGATCTCCATCACCAGCTTCAGGCCTGAGCTCCTGGAGGAGGTGAAGGACGTGCTGATCCCAGCAGACATGCTCATCGTCCAGCACCAGCGGATCATTGGAAAGGGTGTGTGTCACCTCTGTAGCAGGCTGGGAGGGAAACAGATGGGTAAAGAAAGAGTCCCTCTATAAATCACCATATGTTTTTCACCATTCTTTACATCTCTTCCATCAGGTCATTTTGGCACGGTTTACCATGGCTACTTCACGGACCACAACAACAGAGAAATCCACTGTGCTGTTAAATCATTAAACAGTGAGCATATCATACCCTGATGACAATGATTTACAATGTTCTTGAGCTTGTGTCCCAAGCTATGGACACGGGTTTATATGGCCATTGGGTAAACATGAACCAAACCACTTATTGGGGAAACGGTCGTTACCCTTTTGAGTTTGCAACTACGATCCACATACGCACACATCAAATACAGCTTATGTGTGTGTCTTACCAAGGAATAACAGACGTGGAGGAGGTTGAGCAGTTCCTGAAGGAGGGGATCTTGATGAAGGGCTTCCACCACAGCAATGTGCTGTCTCTGCTGGGCATCCTGCTGCCTGAGGAAGGGCTCCCCCTGGTGGTGCTTCCCTACATGAAGCACGGGGACCTGCGCCACTTCATACGCTGTGAGAGGAGGGTAAACAAAGTGCATCCAGTCCAACTCTAAACAATGCGTTTGAATAAGACAGTGCAAGGTTTGACTCACTCCGAACAATGAGGGCCTGGAATTTCTGACCTTTCTTATTTTACAACAGGTTGTTCCATCCTTGAACTTTGATCTTTACCACAGCGCAACCCATGGGTTATTTGGCAATTCACCATACCCCATCATGGTTTTTATGCATTGATCTCTGACGAATATTTACCATGTTGCTCAATATTCTTGCTCTAGAACCCCACAGTGAAGGACTTGATTGGCTTTGGCCTCCAGGTGACAAAGGGCATGGAGTACCTGGCTCAAAAGAAGTTTGTGCACAGAGATCTGGCAGCTCGCAACTGCATGTGAGTTCAAAAGTTGGTCATCACCACCTGAAACGGCATTCAGTTATTTGCCACTGACTGAGTACAATTATACTTGATTCAAGCCACATACTATCATCAATTGAGTTGTGTTGTAAATGTTCACATCTATATGTAATGGGCTAAGATGGTCTTTTGTTGGTAGGTATAAGACTAATCTCTCTGCTGTGCTTCAGGCTGGACGAGTCATACACAGTGAAGGTAGCAGACTTTGGCATGGCCAGAGATGTCTTTGATAAGGAGTACTACAGTGTTCAAGATCACAGGAAGGCCAAATTACCTGTCAAGTGGATGGCAATCGAAAGCCTGCAGACACAGAAATTCACCTCCAAATCAGATGTGGTGTGTAACTCAATAAAGAATAACCTTAAGGGAAATACCTTATTGTATATAATACTAATATATATTGTCCTTCTGAATGTGTTGTTGCAGTGGTCGTTTGGTGTCTTGATGTGGGAAATGCTCACCAGAGGAGCCAGCCCATACCCTGAGGTGGATCCATATGACATCACACACTACCTACTGAAGGGCAGGAGGCTGCCCCAACCGCAGTATTGTCCTGACCCCCTGTAAGTAGGGCTCATGATGACCATTAATGACTTATTTTGTTGCTTTTTCTCAACTTGCCTGTACACACGTTTTAGCTTGATAAACTATTCTGAAAAGATATTGCAGAATATAAGGTGGATGACTGTACACTTTAAAAAACGTAATACAATAGCATACACACAGGCATCCACTCACACAACACACACACAGAGAAGTGTTAACACCAGTGAGTCAGCATGATTTTCCTATTTTAGTATGAATGATAAACCCTACAGTGTCTTGTCCAATAACACATGAAAGATAGATGAACCATTAGAGATGAAAAGTGGACACTCTTGAAGCCTAAACTAAGATATAAATAAAGTCAATAACGATATAAACACTTGACGTACACGTATTGCTAGAAAGCAATCTTAGTTAACTGCATAAATATGTAAAAAATCTTTAGTGTGTACTGATCCTAATGATTCAAACCTGAGCTTGGCTTGGATGTCGTTCTTGTCTGGGCAGCACAACAGCTTTTCCTAATGCCTTGAGGCCTCCAGAACTAGCCAAGCCTGCAACCATGTTTGGTTCTCTCTCTCCACTGGAAACAGATGGCGCTGTGAATTGATTGGTTTTATTGTGGAGATGCAGCGAACATACTGTAGCTGAAAAGTAAAGTTTATTAAAATGTAAATTTAAAAAGCGTTCAACAAGACCTCAATACATTTAAATTACACGTGTATCTTTTTCTACGCAGTCGGAACTGAATGAAAAAATTTACTGACATGGTAATTTCTCCTACGCAATGCCAACTTTAATATATGTAAATAAAGTATGTGTGTCCCTATTCTTTGTTGGTATGCTGTAAGTATATATATATATCTTTTTCTCAGTTAATTGAACGGAAATGTGGAAACAAAATATATATCAAAAAATGGATGAATTCCTTTATTTATTTCACGTAAATACATGATTCTGTTTTCTTTGTTATCTTACAAATCTCGTTCCCCTTCCCAGGTATGCGGTCATGCTGCAGTGCTGGGACCCAGACCCTGAGAACAGGCCCAGCTTTACCACTTTGGTTGCTACTGTTCTTACCATATTGTCTGGCCTGGAGGGAGAACACTACATTAGCCTCAAGGTTACGTACGTTAACCTGGACCAGCCCCGGCCCTACCCAGCACTCACTGAGTCTGCCGACGAGTTTGAGTCTTCTGCAGCTGAAGATTCGGACTCCATCTCCTCATGACAAAACACCTGCAGGTATAGAACTGTGCTGTAGCTCAATAAGATTTGTACCAGTTCTAGAGTTACTGAGGGCAGTTGGTGTGGATGTGAGTATGTGCAGCCAAAGCATTTGGGCATTTGGGCAGCAGGACAGCTTCATAGTAGTTAGGTGTTTCGATTGCCATCGTCTGCACTAGGCAAGAGTAGAAACTCATTTCATAGTGTCATCAAAACCATGAATATATTGAACGTGCTGTCTCTATATTTTCTCTTAATTTTCTTGAGATGTAGTGATTGTTTTCTGTATATTTTGGATCATAAGAAATGTATCTATGTCTCCATATCTGATATACTGTATGTATCTAAAACCACACTGTTACATTACTTGTATGCCCAGCACAATGGATTTTAGATTTACTTTAATAAATTATCATATTTATTTGTTCATAGACTTATCATTGTGAGAGTGGAGTAAATTATTTATGTAGAAGCGTTTTGTTTTAGAATGTCACATTTATTTGACAGGGTTTAACAAAAATGACTAAACTGGGGAACAGTTATGAAGCGAGCCATCCACTAGAGGCCAGTGCCTTATTAGGTTTTTCCACTTACAGTGTGATTGGCTTGAAGAGACCAACCAAGGTAGTCCTAAACCCATCATTCGAGACTCCAATGGTTTCTGTAGATAATCTAATCTAATATTCTGTCTAATGCCACTAGACCTCAACATGTAAAGTATCCCAATGATACTAGGTTAAACCTAATCAGCCTTCATTCTGAGGTCACAGTCTCAATCCACAGGTAGGACACTGGCAACACACATACAACCCTACTAGACTTAAAAAGAGGATGAAGCTGACCTTTTAAAGAATAGTATCAAAGTTTAGAAACTTTGTTTTTAGGAAGCTCTGAAGTCATACTGTACCCAATAATCCCACTTTCTCAGACAAATAAAACCAGAGGGAAATACACATCATGATGTTCCATGCTGCCAAGAACAAAAGTAAATTCTCAAATGGTGGGAGCCTTTGATTCATATATATATATATATGTGTGTGTGTGTGTGTGTGTGTGATGGAGAAATCTCACATTGTCAAAGTAAACGCAATCATCCCGCAGGGCAAAAAACTGTGTTTCACAGGAGTGGCAGGAAGAGAAGATCTCCCTACAGAAGCTCTCTGTCTGTTCTGATACTGCCACCCCTGTGAACTCAAGTCCCGACTCTTACCTGTATGGCTCTCCGTCTTGATCTTTCTGTTGGAACCTGAGTCACGTTAATGCTGGCTCTCTGAATGTTCCTTTATCATGTTGCCGTTAGCCTCAAGTATGGAACAGTGCCTCTAATGTGGTAATATGAATGCAGGAAATGTACCTACGTTGTATAAAATAATACAGAAATTATTTAAATTTGTCAGTGTTTATGTTTAGTGTACCCCTGTGAAATGTTGATCGCTTCGGTAACGGTATAATGACGATGATGATGGCAGCTGTTGTTTTGTTGTAAAAATCCTTGCTAGTTACCTTCCTATAAATGTCCAGATCATTATCCCCTTCATGTTAGTGTTGTTGAAGTAGTGTATGTCAGTGATGTAGTCTTCCTGCTGACAGTGTTGATCTGAGCCATCAGTCTGCAGCCCAGACCCTTGACAGAACATGCCCAGCTCTGCTGACTGGGGCCTGGCCAGATGAGAAGAATGCACTCTGTTGTTAGGTCTCTGTCAGGCTTCTTTATGTGGTGGAAAAACTTTACTCCCCAGAGAGATCCAGCCTGCATCTTTAATACAACCCATGAATAATTGACACCAATTTTTTGAAAGGGGAGCAGAAAAATCAAAAATCTTTTCTCTCCAGACGGTGTTGACGGTGGATAGGAGATCCACTTTGACAAGCTGATATTGGTCCATTGTCTAGGAAGACAGACTTGAAGTATGGCGATGTTAAAAGCTATTGATTTCGCAGCAACATGCCAGAGTTGTTTCACCCATGCGGTGTTGAGGTCAAGAAATATTGTTTTATTTACTGAGATGTGTTTTATTTTGTGAGATGTTTGAAAATGTGTGAAAAGGATACATGTAAAGGATCTGGAAAAATGTGAATGGTCTCTTCCACCTTATAGATTGAAAAAACTGAAAGGTTTGCCTTCAATGCCGATTCAAAGGGTCAAATTTTTTTTAAACTAAATTGGTCAAAGTGTCCCCAACATCTCTTTTGATGTCTTTGACTTGGGACTTACAGTAAGCTCTGACTTAAGTTTGTCTTCATCCAAGAGGGAGGATTGGGACAAATGATTTTCTGCCATTGTTAATATTATCAAATCTGGTAGGGACAACACATTTGTCCCTGGGTAGTAGTAGATTGTAAACAATACGACGGAGGACTACCATACTCGGGAGCGTTCTCACCTCAGTTGGAGCGTGAGGAGGAGGGGGGGGGCTTTTAAATCAGCGATATTGGACCTGCTGTCAAGGGATCTTTGCTGTTGGACAGAGATAGAAGCTTAACAGTTAGTATGTAAGGACAAAGGGCACTCCGTCTGCACTCAGCTAACCTGAGTTTTACGTATAATTTAAATACCTAGATAGAACATACAAATTCAAAATATTTAAATATCAAAAGCAGAATTATTTAGAGGGATCTTTGTGATTAGAATATTCTTAGTCACAGGATTAGCGATAAAGAATAAGTAGAGTTGTCCTTCAGAACTTCTAAAACAGCATAGACATGAGAAACACATACTATAGACATGAGAGCTAAAACACAAACTATAGACATGAGTGATGAAACACATACTATAGACATGAGAAACACATGCTATAGATGTGAACAGAAACACATACTACAGACACGAGAAACATACTATAGACGTGAACAGAAACACATACTATAGACATGAGAAGCACATAGTATAGACATGAGAAACACATACTATAGACATGAGAAACACATACTATAGACATGAGAAACATACTATAGACGTGAACAGAAACACATACTATAGACATGAGAAACACATACTATAGACATGAGAAACACATACTATAGACGTGAACAGAAACATATACTATAAACATGAGAAACACATACTATAGACATGAGAAACACATACTATAGACATGAGAAACACATACTATAGACATGAGAAACACATGCTATGGACATGAGAACCAAAACATACATAAGAAATGAGAACTGAAACTGAAAAAGATGGAATTCTGTGCTTTGGAAATACCTCAAAACATTGAATTTCCTTGAGAAACTAAAGTATTGAAACTAGTATTGAAAAAATACTAAGATGACTATGAATAACATACCCAAAAAACTGTCCCACTTTACCTAAAACTATAGTGGGGAATGACGTTTTCGTTTACATCACAGAAATGGCTTGTGTCCAGATGAATCAATGTTGTTGTGTAGTAGTTGGGATTTTTCATTTCAACCTTGTCCTGACTGAGATTACATATACATTTCTTTGATCGGCTCCCAGGACATTTTGATCAAGCATTCTCATTACGGAAGTCAGCGGTCCCAATGATTGAATTTGATCACTGAAACATGAACTCTTATGTAACAGCAACAACCAACAAAGAGAAAAACTAAAGGGGCTTTTGTATGTCTGAATATATTGTTTGGCTTTCAAGAGGAACCTATATTTTGTAAAGAAATTGTGACAGGTTTAGACTGTTACTATTAAGGGGACGCACTCTGCTTGTTTAGGCAAGAACAGAGACCCTTCTGGTAGTTCATCTTTTATTTTTTACCAAGCACATCTCCATGGCCTAATACTAAGAGGAATCCCAGAAGACCATGCAAATGATCCAACAGCTTTTTCATTCTCCTACATCGTGGTCATACTGCACACAAATTATTTATTAATCCAATTAATGAAATATTTAACATGAAATCACAGTTTCAATAAAACGCAACCTTTTGATTTAGTTTAATGAATGGTGTTCATTCTGGAATAACATAGAACCTCTGTCATCGAGAAGGACATCCATATAGTAAGAGCACTCTGCCAGGAGACAACTAACAAAAGGAAAAGTTTTAAACATGAAAACAAGCACCTGCAAGGGTTCAACATTCAAACCTCAACTAGTTGTTGTCCCATTTTCTTATCAATTTGAGAAAATTATTGTTTTATGTTATGGTGTGTGACATTGTACACAATATCCAAGGTGTTTTTTATTATCAGTTCCAATGGGCTGTTTTTGTGAATTATGTTACGAACTCTCTTCACATCAGCTGAACTATTGGATCTGGGTTTGTTGTAGTTATTTTCTTGTAGAGTTTGTAGTCAGTCAGACAGACTATGAAACCAAATTACGTTATGCTAAATTCAACAAGTAGATGTGATTTTGGAGGCGTTGTGCTTTTTTATGAGGACTATGGTTCATGTTTGTCTTCTGATGGAGACAAGCTTTATCTAAAATGGACTGCTGTTAGGTTTAGGAAATTGCCGCTCAAGCAAGCACATTTATCATCAAGTCTCTGTGTTGATTTATTTTAGTGTTGAGTTAGTTGACAACTACGGAAATCAACATAGCTCATGTAGATAAGACTGGACTGCCTATTCAACACCCTCCTCTTACTCACCATGATCAATGACCTACCACCAGGCACACAAAGACCAGTACAGTATTGCAACATTCTTTAGGGTTCTAGCAACACCATGCTGACATATTCTCTCTCTGCATCAACATCCATTTTTAATCATGGTATCTGGCCTCGCTGCTGCTTGTCAAGTACCTCGGCCTCCTGTCACACTGTAGGCTTGCAGAGAGGGATAATAGCTCTTACTGCTGTTATGTGGATCTAGATGTGTTGGAGCAGCCCACCTGTCCTCCACCATCTGTAGAGTAGCAGCACTGGGTGACCGTTATATAAGGTATTCAAAACATCACATCCCACCCTCATTACTACCGTATGGCAAGTCCCTCGAAATCATACATCACAGCATGATTTTGTATGTAAAGTCCTACTTCTCACAAACATTTGATGTATTTAAGCTTTAGGCCGTTAAGGTAAGAGTGACAGTACTTCGGCACACAATTTGAACGTTCAAATGCTTGTGTTAGAGAGAGGGTGGGAGAAACTGAGAGACGTTTTGTACATTTGCATAATGTACATTACGTTATGTAAATCTCTTTATCCTTGTAATGCAGACCTTTGGTAAAATATTCTGTCTCAATCTTTTACATATCACATGAGAGTCGAGGAGGTATATAGCAAAGTAGTCAACAACATTATAAAAACAAACAAATGCTGTACATATAGTCACCTTAATAAACTAGAGCCTGAAACCCTCTTTCCACAGAAAAACTGAAGATAGAGTAGGTCAAAACACAAAATTAGGTCTGGCTTATGGGTTTAATAATTGATGAAGAAAAAGAAAGCAGAGAAACATATTGCTGGCACAATAAGGGAAATGGGGAGACAACATTATTTCAATGTGAACATCGGATGACAGACATTTAGATCGGCTTGCAGTGTGTTTGGCTCCAGGCTGACTACAGCACAGTGCATGCCTGACACACTGCCATGCAGCAGTCCTAGACAGAGCTCTGGAACAGCTAGGGAGCCATCCCTGGCAAAGCACCGCTAGGAGTCCTCTGACACTTTCGCATCAGTGAGCGCGGGAGGGTTCTGTGGAACCTCTGGCCAGTATCTCTCTGCAGGAACAAACCAAATACACAGTTTTTCTCAAAATTACATGAGAATTTCTTCAATTAAGCCACGTGTCAGTGATCCAGCTCTTCATCTGAAAGAGACATTAACCTATTATACATGTGTCAGTGCTTGGCTAAATGATTTGGGACAACCAGACTTTCCAACAGTCTTTGAAAACAAAGATATAAGGTCAAGGTTAGGGTCAGATTTATATAGGACATGCACCAGTGGTTTCTCTTGGTTGGATGGTTCTATTTTGCAAGAGCAGGTGATGATCCAAATAAGAACCCAAACAAAATAAGCCCCATTAGTTATTCTGGTAATGAGAGATATGTGGATGGTGGCTTTACTGTGGGACATTATGCCATGCAATTTGTCAGTGCAGAAGCCAAGACCTTTAAAGATTTCTGCATGGCCTTTGAACAGAAGGCCAAACATCCACTTCTCTGAAAAAGATCAATCTTGATTGATGACCTACCTAGATAAAGGCCTATCTATTTCCAACCTGGGAGCTAATTGTATATTATAACGATTCACAACAAAAGACAATACAGTAAATATGACTGCTAATTTAAAAACAGCCGAGGTCAAGTCACGGGTGAAATGGGTTTCATGTTTGAGCTCGTTCTGTCTCTCGATGTTCTGATGAGGCTGGCTCTGCCTGTCTCAGTGTCAAACTCCCCCAACAGAGCTAAATGTTCCAGCTCCAGTGACACCTCGCACCAAACGCTCTCACCTCTCATCTCCCACTGAACATCTCCTGTCAATCATCCAGCCGATGAGGAGGCAGAGAGAAGCTCAGGCTGCCATCAGCACCTTAGTGGAATCCCTTGATGTCCCCCACGTGTTTCTCTGAAGCTTAGACAGGAACCAGTAGGAGTGAATTGGAATCTGGCACACCTAAACAATGTGGAGTGGTCATGTCAGAGTCAACCATGCATAATTCTCAAGTTTGTAAAATGTTTTGAGATGTTGGCAAAACAAAACTTGTAACAAGGAAATCATCATAATCCTGTACACCCTCCTCCATTTCTAACACGCCTTGTTACCTATTCCAGAATCAATATGTAGCACTAGTCTGTAATATTAAAATGTAACACATAAAATGTGTTTCTAAAACTGATTTAATGTATTTCTAAAACAAATCAATGCATTTAAACAATATTTGCTTTCAGGATAAAGTAAATAAAGTAATAACTTTTCAATTGCTTTAATTGTATTATAGGAAGCCCTTTGACTTGTCCGGCCCCAGTCCAGAGTGTACCCTGCCTATGGCCCGAAGTTACTGGGATAGGCTCCAGTCACCCATGACCCCCAACGGAAACAAGTGGCACTGCAATTCCTGCCAGGGATCAGCAATAGAAAATGAATAAATGAATGAATGAATGAATGTATAATAGGAAACAACCAAATTGCTCAAGCTTGGATGATGAAGTATATCAATTTAACTAAACCTGATTCTGCATACAAGGTGCACAAAGCCATGGATTATATCTATTTCTCATCAGTCCTCAGAATAATTCAACATTTTGACATTTCTAACCACAATTAACAGCTAATGAAAATAAACAACTAATCATGTTTGTGTCTGCATACACCATTCAAATAAGGTATTCCCCAGACACAGCATCAATCACTTAATTAAACACATTTCTGAGCATGATCAGATCTAATTGCATACATTGAAACATCCTCTGTCCTATATTTTGATTACTGCTGGCTCGTCTTCGTTCAGCGGTTATGGAAATAATGGTTATAGTGATGTAAACAGATGGAGTGTGATTGTTTTCAAGAAAGTAAAAGTGTCACTACATGGGGAGTCATATTATGTCACTTTGTATGGATTTTGTCCTAACAGCCCAGCGTCAATCCACTGTGTTTCTGTGATGGTTTTACTAGAACCACCAAGAGCCGACATTGTCTATTCCCTGGGCTGCTGGCTCTGGACGGCCAGAATTCTTCCAAAAGTTGTCCATGTCAGCCAGGTTGAGTAATGTTGCCATTTTGAAACTGTCACAAATGCCTGTTGGTTATTCCTTCATGCCTCAAACACTCCAGCAGTATGTTGTCGCATGTCTTTAGCTTCAGGAAAGGAAGCATGGAAAACATGGATATGTGCTTGTGTGCTCAGTGGTAGAACTTCACTAAACTGCATGGTAAGTGTTGTGCAGATCATGGATGCCTTCCCAGATTTGTGGTTTGAAATCACAAAGTTTTTTCCAACGTTATTTTCCTCAAAGTGACTTGTTATATATTTCATACAAATCCTGGTTGTAACATGCAGTCAAACAGCTGTGCTCAGGAAGGATCTGGAAATCCACCTAGTCTGACGGACAATGCTATGTTAGATAAAGACGCATCTAAAAATGGAAATGTATCTAATCAGTGAGCCAGTGGGCATTCAGTTTTTTTTACCAAGACACCAGGTTCCATAGGATCTACAAAGAAATTTCCATGAGAAACTATTCCACAAGCACAACCAGACAATATATGCTCTTTATGGGAAATGTAGGTTTGTTTGGAAGGTTAGTCACATTTTGAAGTGAGGGAGCTAGTTGTCTCGTGTCCCAAAAGAACAGCACACTGTAAGACATCATCGGGGTTTGTTTGGACACCTAAGTCTGGAGGGGAGGTCTGTAAATACATTGTTTCTGCCTGGATGTGGGTCATCTGTTAAAGAGTTATTCATACCACTGTATTCACCAAGATGAAACATGCTTTGCATCCATAGGAAGATGAGATTTGTTTCACAGACTATGCATGATTTATATTCTTGCTGTGGGCCTATTCTTCTTCCAATCAAATTATGCGAACTGATATGGAAATGTTATATTCAAATAATGAGTGTTTTTTATTCTTAGGATGACCCAAAAAAATGTAAATGCTGAAACAGCATCCTCAGTTTTATCACTGTAAAGTTCAGCACCATGGACAGCACCACCCAGCCAACACAAGAGTATTCTCCAGTATGGAGAATTTGTTGTTGATAACCAGGTTTTAAAACTGCCCTGCAGATATTTTATGGTTGCACATGGACATGTAATGTGCTTCCCATAGACTTGGCTCATCTGCATATGCCACTACTAAATGTATTACATTGCCTTCCCAGGGCTGTTATTGATGCACTCTGACAGCCCAGAGAAACAGTGACTGTGTCCTTATTTACAACCTCTTCACCTCTTAGTCACCACTCCTGCAGACAGATGGTGTGCTTTTGGGGACAGAATAATTGTCACAGTTGATGATTGTTAATATCAGAAAAACTAGAACAGAAGCACAGTTCCGCGACCCATGAAATACCAAAAGTAGACAATTTATAGTAGAACCATACCTAGCTATCATAGCAAAATAATAATTAATCGTTTTTGAATAAATCAAGTACAGTATTTTGTATTATGTTAACAATCTCCAATCCCACTCCTAGATCCTCTATCTCCATTAAAGTATGTGAGAGCGCAGATTTTTTAAACTGAAATTTGCCAGTTTTACTTGCCTTCAAAGCCATGCTAACCTGTTCAATCATGTATCAATTGAAAACAATGTGTGCTGATATAATGATATAGCCACAGCCTCACCGTGATAGAGCATGTGATTGGTGGGAGTTCCGTATTGTAAGGGTGCTGTTCATCTAGGCAAACAGACTAGAGGTTGTCTCCAAACAACACAGCTGTCACTGTGGTGGAGCTGCCATGACTTGCCTAGTTATGTATGTGTGTTTGAGAGCACACACCATGGTCCACAGCAAACCACATGACAGGCCTCTAATGAATCTCAACCATGTTCTCTGGGAGCAGGAATCTGGTGGTAGCAGAAACTAGATAAGTATCCTGGTGAAACTAACAAGAAGCCTGAAGGAAATGTGTAACCTGGAAGTCATCAGAAGGCTAGTGAAGTGTCATAATCAGGTGTCATACTATGGCTGTCTTAGCTGCAATGAAAGCAAACACTTGTTTACTGTTCACTGCTTGTTTACAGCTATGGGCAGTTAGTCAGGCAGCTGCAATGTAAAGAAATGTAAAAAAGTAGCAACATTGATGATCATGTATTTAGTAAGATCTACAGATGCTAAATAGTGCCATTCTTTTGTAAAAATATATCGCAAAGCAACATCTGTTGAGTAAATAGTGAGCTTCTCAATCTAGTCCTCCTCACGACCCCCTTAAGCATGCAGATGAGCCGGGAACAAGAGAGACTGGAAGAAGAAGAAGAGTTCATTCCAAGCTGCCATCTCTGAAAAACACCTTTTCCCCCCTCGCCTTCCGCACATTATCTCTCTTAAGCACCATGGTGAGAAAAGAATTCAAAAGCCCAGTTCATGTGACAGAGGGGTCATGAGTGTTGCCGTGTTGAGTTTATGCAAAATCAAAATATGAGTGGCTGTACAGTAAATGTCCTTGATTACATAAATCTATTATACGACTCCAGCCTTCCCTGCACAGCACGATTTGTTTGTCTCTCAACATGCCCTTATTGTGGTGTGCCTGTTGCCAAGGTAACTGCTGTTTTCACATTGAGGATGTGTAGGTTGCCAAAAGGACTGCCAGAATTTGGTTCTGTATGGATAAACCAACCCCTTAAATTTTGTACATTGCATCATAGTTTGTTAAGATGAATACATTAGCTTTTGACTTGCAACATAAGCATGATTTTTGTTGATTTATTTTTACTGGTGCAATTTCTCCCTAAAACTGATCAAAATGGTGCTCTGGCTTATGCGAGAGGAATAAATGTTGTGAATAATGGATTAGGATCAGCATGAAGAGAGATATTGTGTGCCTGGACAATTTCAACTGCAGGCAAGATCACACCTTTTTTCGGATGTTTATGTTACATAAGCTTTACATGGCCATGAAGCACATTACAAGATTAGAAAATGGAGTAGTTTGGGGCTGCATAAGGAAAGAGCCGTCAGTATTCCCCAATACAAGTAACTCAAGGTTTAAACAAAAACTAATGCTCAGGCTTGCATCTGTATGAAAGTATCCAGCTACAATGTACATATTGAATCTACTTTGGAGACTTATTAGATAATTACAGAAAACCAATAATGACATCAACTAGGCACTACACTGTGGGTTCATTATTCACATCCTACGGCAAATGAAGAGGGGTTATCAGCTGGAAGGAAAACAAACTGAATCTCATTAAACATCTCATTTTATTTACTCTCAGACCGTCCCCCATTTCTTAGCTTTGCGGATGCAGCTGTCAATCATTCTCTGATCAGAAAGTTCTAGACTGAGACCTATGGACCAAACCAACATCAAAGTGCTCCTTACCATCCTCAGAGCAGTGAATCACTGAATTATTCAGATCATTCAGGCCAGTTTAAACATTAATGGGCGAGTGGGAGTACCTCTTGGCACTTCCCAAGGGAATGACACCGTTGAGGGGACACTCTAATTGCTAACTCCTGTCCAGCAGAAGTCTTTAATGAAAGAGAGGAGAGAAAGTTGTGGAGCTTACCTAGAGATCACACTGCGTGACCTCTGGAGAGTGCAGGAATTAGGAGGTCAGACCGATCTTGCCACACTGAACTTGCCATACAGTAGACATTATCAGTTAACAGAGAATGGGGCACTAAGTAGGCAACGATTGCATTTTGATCTTAAGCTCGAAAAGCAAAGGCAGGATCTTCCATACTATATTGTGTACAAATGATTCCAGAGCATAGAAACTCACAGAAACGATAAAAAGCATAATTCATTACAGGAGATGAATCATCCAATGATGATAGCTATAAACATAATCCATTTCTTAGCTGAACAAAGTGTTCACAACCACCTAAAGTACATTTGTTTCATGCTTTTTAGGGAAGAAATCCTCAGTGCTTTTAAGCATGGATAGACAAGGAAACAGGAGGTAATACTGCTTTAGGGAAATCATAAAAAAGAAAATATTTTTACCCATGAAATATTTAAATGAGACAGGAGCAGCAAAGTAGTGGGAGCATACTTGAGGAGAGGCAGGAACGCACAGCTCCCTGTCTAATCACTCTGCTCACTGCAGATCTCATGCTGACACCAGGGGAATTGGCTGCTGGTTTTCATTGGGTTTTAAGTTGTGTATTACATCAGTGCAGAATCTATTCCCCCTTCAATCAAAACAGATTGCCCACATATTCATTGCAGACAGTAAGTAATGGTTGTAGTTATAAATATTTATTTCAGTTGGTTCACAATTAATATAGAAAAGTTTGTGTAGCTGGAGGTAGTAATTGTTCATATTGACACAGCCATACTCTGTATATGTTTAACATTCTATCAACGTCCTGGTGGATAAACATTTGATCAAGTCTCTCGTCAGACTCTTTTCCATGGGTAATCTGTTGCCCAAAATAACCACCCCCCTAACATTCTGCAACGCAAACAGTAGCAACACCGCCATCATATCCTGCAACATCTCCATTAGCAAAACCGCCACCACATCACCATCGCTGACATCATCATCATCATCACCACCACTGCATAACACTGCCATGATCATGATCACCAACACCTTAACTACTGTCCATACAACCACAGAAAAAACCCAGCAGAACAACCTTTCCCATCACCTTTCTGTAACTGCCACCTACCCCATCACTCCTCACTCCCTAACACAATACTTACTGTACCAAACACCCCTCCACCTCTATATCCATGGATCTATCCATGCATCACAATTCAACCCTCCCCCTCTGCCCTCTGCTCACTTCTCAGCTCCCACACGTCAGCCATTGCCATGGCAGTGAGTGATAAGTATCCTGTTTATAGAACGCACACTGTGGGGAGGGAGGTGGTCAACTTCCTCCCAATCCTCATCCTCATCTCTACAGGCTTCAGCCTGTAACTCAGGTCAGGGTGTAGTGGCCACTTTATTATGCTGTTTAAAATGAGGGCTCTTAGGATTTGAGGATATCATTATTGTGTAGGGGACGCTCCATGGCAGTAAATCACACTAGATTATAAAGGTTATTCAGCTAAGGCCACGTGAGACTCTTGACTATGCATGTGCTAAGGGAGAGACACATTGGGAAACAGACATCCCATGTAATGTACACTATGCTGTTGGTGTTCTACAACGCAAACTAGTCTTTCGTTTTCAGTTGTGTCATTTTCTGTATACAGCGATTGGTTTTTATCTAGACTGGAGTTTTCAGTCTGAGCCCAGTTCACAGATAAGGCCAAAAAGAGACTTATTCATGGTGTGGGATGGCAAGACCTGATCAACTATTCTGTTAGAAGTTGTGCGTTCTGTCTTAATAACTAAAGATATGTTAAGGTACAGTTGAGCAATCAGATGATTGGATAGTTGGTCACATACTCATAAGGTCTTCATAATTCCCAGAATGAAAAAACCTCAATGTTTTACATGCACTTATCATGTCTTTCACCCATCACAATACAGCCCACATTCACATTCATGCACTTCTATTCAGCAGATACAATTTGTCAGACACTAAAGCTCAGAGCATATTTGCTTTTATGCTATCCTGGTTTGGAACTGGTCAGGTTACATCTCCTTAACAATGCAGTAGTTTGCTGTCCTGCAGTGTGTACTTTACGAGCAGTTCCAGCTGAAAAGCAGTACATTTGAATACATTATGGTTATCAGTTTGGAACATGCACCTGGAATAATGGAGCCATTGGACACTGGTTGAGTAGTCATGCATATGTTAATCTGGGATTTATGGCGCGTTAAGCATTATTGTCAAAATGTTTCTCTAAAATAAAATCTGAGTTCCTGTTCCAACCAAATGGACTATACCACGACTGCTGCCAAGAATACCCTGATATTTTAATGAAGCGCAAAAAAAGGATTACATTCAGAACAACAAATCAAATGTGAAATCAAATTGAGCCATGCAATTTTTTAACTATTGTCCATTGTCTTTATATAGGCTGGATGTTATTAGCATACTCTGCTGTGGATGTGAGCACGCAAATTCTATGCAGGGACTTGTTATGTTCATTTATTAATAATTTCCTCATTCAGCTGTGTTTTTCCACTGCCTTCTCATAACTATGGCAACCCAATGCAGAGCCTAGAGAGGAGTCTGGGTCTGTAGTCAGAGATATATAGAGAAAGATAGAGGGAAGTGTAGAAAGAGAGACAAGGAGAGAGAGAGGGAGGGAGAGTAAGAGAGAGTAAGAAATCCAATACTTAACATGTGACTTTTGGCTGCATGAAGTCCTAGTCAATGGAAAGGCTCTTATCTAGAAAAAACAACAACCCTGCAGACGATCTACCCACAAGCTAATGTCAACAGCATCTCACCACCTACCAGCTGCTTGTAATGCAGACAGTGTGTGGGGAGCAGTGAGCAGTGGGGATGTTGGGCGAGAGTATCTCACATAGCCACTTAGCTTTTGCCTTTATTCAAACCATTTCTTTCCCACCACGCAAATATTGTCCAGGGGTCACTCAACTCCTCTCAATGTTGTTTTGTGTTTTTTGGTTCCGCCCCTGATCCTCTCACTGCTTGCTGTTGTCCACCCAGATGCCTGCTGGTGTGTCGCTCTGAATCTGTGTCACTCACACCTCTTCTGGATGTCTCTCCAAGGTTTCCTCAACACTATACTCTGCTTGTTGAGACATGTAATGAGATTCAAGCGTTGACGCAGATCTGAGCTCTTGTGGGGAGCAGGGGGTCCCAAAGCCCAATGACGCTGCTCCTCAAAGGAGCGGTGACATTTCTCCTATGATGCCCCCAGCATGCTTCCTCCTTTGGGACGGCTGGGAGGAGGTCTGTCACAGCCTTAAGACAGGTTTCCACTGCCCTTGCTTGGATGGCTGTTTGTCTTGGTAGGTCACCTGAATTTGTTTGACATAGTTGACATAGTCGACATTCTTCAGTTAGTTATTTAGTCTCAATGTTGTTTTCATTGTTTATTAGTATTATTTCACAAAATTGCCAATGCCATCCGTTCTATTCTACTGAATCTTTAATATTTGCAAGTCCTTCCCCTGTATGTTATTTTCATGTCTTCGTTTAAATGGGAATTTATCTTCAATATTTCGTGTTCTGTCTCTAGCGCTAGAATTCGACTCTTCTAGGAGTAGGATTATATAATTTGTTCTCACAATTAAAAAATGTATGAACACTAGAAACAGTGAAGGAGTGAATCTGCGCCATGTTATAAAAAGGGTGATGGAGATGTTCACTTGTGCAGCAGGAAAGCCTGGGGCCTGCGTTCCATGGTCGATGGCCGATCTGTGAGGAGACATGATGGATGGAGGGACTAGTCTAGTCCTCCTGTGGTACAAGTCAATTCAAAGCTTGTACGTGGATTGTACAGTAATGTACTGTGTTTGTACGGTACAGCAAAAAAATCGGCATTTGTAACACTAATACTGTAAGGACTTGTGTTGAGTTGATCTATTCATCTTTCTACATTCATTTTAGAGATTCAACCTTTTTTACAATCTAGTTCCATACCTCCACTGGGAAATGCATTTTAATATGGCCAAAGGGCAATGTATTGCAATCCATTTGAGACATTATAATAACACAAATAGTACATTGTGTTTATACACCGTAACACTTTTCCAGATGCTCATAAATAAAGAGTGTGAGAGAGAGAAAGCAAGAGAAAGAGGAGGTAGAAAGAGAGCAAGACAGTAAGAATGAGAAAGTGAGTTAGAGAAAGAGAGATGGAGGGAGTTAGAGTGAGATTCAATGATGGATGATGTTGAACTGGAGCGTGTGAGATATCATTCCCTCTCTGGTCTAAATAGTCTGCATTATGAATGCTTTTGTTCTGCACACGCGTAGGTTGTTGATCCGAACATCCTGAACGCTTTCCATCTTCACCAAAACCAGAACCTAAGAGACAGACGTTTTTTCATTCATGACTGCACTCGAGTGGAAGGCACACTATAACTTTTTAATGAGCTTTAGGTTGATTCACTTTTTCATGTTTATGTCCTGTTCACTAGCGGTGGTTCATTTGGAGGTGCGTAGTTCATAGGTTCACTCAGTAAAATGTCATTTTGTGAGTTTAAAAAAACTCTGTATTGCCAGGGTGCAACCATTTCTTAAACCTCCTTTGAATTGAATTCCTATTCAAATGTATAAAACCCTGGTTCCTGGTATTTATGGGCATGACATCGCACTTACAATAGTTTCCTTTTGTTCGCTTCCAGAAGCAGCTGTGCTGTGTGTGTATATATATAAGAGTGTGAATCTACACACACACAAGGCCTGTTTGCCAGTGGGGAGTATGTTAAGGTCCAGCAGATCCCTGTGGGATGTTATTGTGACAGTCACTGCTCCCCCGAGGCTGTACTATTGGGCCACTGTGTTCTCACTCCCTCAGGCTATCAGTCACTAGGTGTCTCTGGGTGTCTATCACTGCTTTGCTATCTCCATGAAGGAACAGTCATAGGACTGCTGTTAGATGGCTTTATGGGGATAGTGTATACAAGAACATGTCAGTGCTTCCTGGCTTCACAGGACAAGGATATCCATAATCAGTGTCACTGGATGTGAATCCCTACACACAGATGAGTTGCTGTACGGTTTATATAAAGGTGGGAGCATTTTAAAAGAGACAATAATCTATTTAAAATACAGTGTGATGGATATGGTGGTAAACTTGGCATATCATCCATGCAGCACAGTCATTTGTTGCTAGTTCACTACAGCATGCTTGCTGTGACCTTCTCCATTCTCTGGTTTAGCCTTACATTTCACAGGCCTGAGGCATGGTACCCTCTATGGGAAATACACAGCTCAATATATCATGCTCCCAGCTAAGGTATGTCTGCAGGTAGTTTGAAATGGGCCAGAGGAGGGTTTTTAAAAGCAGAATGAGAGGTGAGTGTGTTTGACTGAGAGCACTGAAAGAGTCACAGTAACTGCTTCTCCTGTGTGATGCTGTTGCCCCTCTGTCCATATGGTGGAGAAATATAAGAAATATGGATGATTGTGGTGTGAACATGCAATTAGGTCAAAGGAATTCTATGAGTTGTGTGTGTGTGTGTGTATGTGTGTTTATGTGTATTTGTGTGTGTGTGTGTGTGTGTGGGGGGAGGGCGGGAAGTTTGAGACTTCATCTCAAAAGAGACCCTTGAGACTTAATCTTGTTTCCTTATTTTGATTCTTCAACTGCTCCTTACGGGAATCGGATGTGCTGAGTAATGAAGTTTTATTGATGTGCGAGCAGGACTGCGTCATAGACGATCTTGCTTGATATTTGTAGATATCACTGTAGGTGGAAGATCCACTTCATGTGGCCATTGTGGAGTGAATACCAGTGGAATGAAAGATGAATTCATTTTCAATTCATTATCTCAGAGATATTGCATTGCATTGCTTTCCTTTTGTTGAGTGCCTGCATCCAAAAGCTGGAGTTGGCGGACGGAGTTGGTGGGGGGGGGGTGAGGGGGGATGTCTACTGGTGAAATTGGATTTACTCTCTTCCCTCAGACATTACCTTCAATATGATGAGCTCACAAAAAGTGGCATTTGCACTACACAATACTGTACAGAAAAAAGGGAAAGTAGAAATCTCCTAGATGAAATTGGATCTTAGTACATCAGAACAATGACATGAAAAATGCTAAACTGATGTTCATCATATTGAACACATTTACCATTTATGATGTGTTTGTATGATGTCATTATATTCATGTGAAAAGAAATTTAAGTACATAGGTATACGTTATATTTGCAGTAATTTTTTAGGACTGTACTTTGCCAATCATTTGAAATGTATGTAAAACATGTCAGGACATCTATTCTTATTACCATCAATAATTCTGAATGGAGCCAGAATCCTTCTGGTAATCAAAGTGAGTGTTGACGTTGCATATTGCGAGTGTGAGATGGGATTTAACATGCGCTGAGGCATGGGGATGATGTGGAAGATGATGAGCTGCTGACCCAGCCAGTCCTGGCTCCCTGTTCCCTCACTGTCACATGTATGCTGGGCCTTATGAGCCCAGGAGATACCATGCCTGTCAGTAATCACCTCAGCATACTGAAATGTTAATGGCTCTGTCTTCAAGTCAAAACAGCTAAAAATCCAGTTTTCCACCATAGCTTCATTAAAAGAACTAGTGACATAAGGACTGGGGATGGCAGTGGAGAGAGGGAGAGAGGGGCAGAGGAAGGGGCTAAAGACAGAGAAAGCTATTGCGCTGACGGCGCAGTATAGTATCCTTCCGCTCAGAGCAATGGTTGGTAATTAAAAGAAGAGTGTCAGGTCCTGAGGTCAGATCTGCAGCGTTTTCTCTGAGCCTCCCCCCTCAGCCAGCACCCTCCCTCAGCTGGAGATGTCAGAGACCCATGGGAGGGGGACTGTTAATTGCAGCTTCTGTTCAGTAGCACCCTGGAATGATGCAGAGACCTGGTGTCTCTACCGTTCCATGACTCCAGAGGTAAAACAGCTGCAATAATAGAGCTAACAAGAGAGGGGGAAATAGTCCTGACAAAACAAGGTAGACTGATATACATACTGTATCCGAAAACACAATTGAGAGAGCCCCCAAAAATATACCGTGAAGGTGGTCTCAAAATTCCGTTTGAATCTTCAAGGACATTGCAAGCTCAGTTCCTACTTTAAAATGTAGACCTCAGTGTCTTAGAGCAGAGTTAGGGAAGGCATGTTATATTAAAGCTAAGTAAGTGTTCCTAATAAAGAATGAAATGATAATCAGATTGTAGAGGGGGAGGGAGGGGGGTGAAAGAACGGTCATGTTCAAGTAGGCAAAGTATTTTACAGCATTATTCTCTCCCTCCACCCTCTGCTTTCTTCCCTATCTTTGCTCTCTCCCCCTGCATTTTCATTTGCCCGCTAGACTCTGCGGCACATTGCACTCACCCCTCATATCAACTATACACGGGTAGTTTGCTGCATGCAAGTATATATGCAAAACACCTAAGCAATTGTAAACCAGGCAAAGGTAATAGGCAGGATAAAGCTAATTGTTTTGTCTCCACATAAATCTTCATGGAGGTTTGTTTAAGAAAAATGCAATGCATAATGATGAAAGGGCACAATGATGTGGTTATTGCAAAAAGGTTCTTTCTAAATGGTAAATGCCACTACAGTTGACTTGGAAATGTTGGGCATTTTCAACCACATTACTAATGCTAATCAACTATGACTGGCAAATGTAAGCCATTTTGGTAAACATGGATTTAACATTTTCCGGGGGAAGATGATTATGCAGCCATGTTGTGATAGTGTTTGACAGCCCACAAAAAACAGGAGAGCTGTTTGGTTCAGTTCTCCAGGTTTCCATGGTTGCATCAATAGAAAACTGTCATCTTATCAGTGATCACTGATCACTGCATAGCTGAAGCTATACACTATTTCCTATTAACAAATGTAGTGCCACTTGTGATGATTATGAGACATACAGCCAAGGTGTAAGACAGAAAGATACCTAAGACTACATGTTGTGCATCAGGGAATGGCATATATAATTCATCTGATGCACTTTAAACTATTTATATTTTACCTTTTGATGGTTATATTCACTTTAAATCAGATGGACTCTTCAAAATGACATGAATTTAAGATGACAATACAATACCAGTAAATACACGCATTACATATTTTTTTGCCATTACAGAGGAAAGAAATGAATAAACCATGTTAGTGGACGATTTCACTGCTTCCACGCTATACTGGTAATGCTAACATTCGAAACCACTTTATACCCACTCTCTAAATCTGAATATTTTTTACTTTCCGACAAATAGTTCACATTAAGTGTCACTTGGATTGTCAAACCAATCAGAAATAGTTCTCGTGGTATATCTCTGAGAGTCACGCTTCATCTCAGATATCTGTACAAGTCTTTTCAAATCCCTGTTCACAACTTAGAGCTCAGATTCACTTTGTTAATGATTTTAAGAACATTTATTCGGGAAGCAGTTGAACACTTGAAACTGGCTCAGAAAATGTGTTTTAAAAGGGATGTCATCCGTCCATGAACACATCTCAGACAACATAAATTTGAAGGGACTCTCTCTCTCTCTCTTCTTTCCTGAATCCTCAGACATTGTTGCTTAAACGAAGCTATAGTAGGACTGGACTTATAGCTTGGACAGAACATGATCGCAAACAAGAACTACGCAGTTGCTTGCAACATTGAAGAGAAACGTCTCTGTAGCTGATGTGTGGTGATCATTTGATCGCTTACTTACAGTCCAGAATCAGCTAGGTGGGTGCCTGACCTTGAGAGAGGTGAACTATCCCCTCTGTGCTTTGAGTAAAGGCTGAAAAGGTACCAAATAAATGTGATATCACGACGGTTTGATTGTTATTGTCACTGTGATTGTCATTTGTTTGATCCCTTTTGACTTTTCCTGTTTTGTCTCACCAGGAGCCAGGACACGACTGCAGACACATGTTGGCAGGAAGGAGATTAACTTGATTTTGTCACAGTAGCGTGAAAATACTTCCTGGCTTTTGTGCAGAGGAATGGCATCTGGTGATTGGCTCATTACCACACGCCTGACCTACTCCTTGCTCCAGGATCTAAAAATGGTTTCCACCCTCCTAATATCAGGCATCGCCTCAGGGCCCAACTCCCCAAATGGGACCCACAGGTTACTGCTCTTAGTCCTCACTGTCAGACCCACTTGTTTTGGTGAGCCCCCATAAAGCCCTTGAAGAAGCTTCTTGAACCTGGCCTGTGTTATTGGTTCACTGCTCAGTGGCTACATTCTTGGAGCACATTCATTTTGAAGCAATTTTTGAACTTGGTAAAGCATGATTGCACAATCATACTGTGTAAAGGCTCTTCACAAATGCTAATCAAGACACCGTTCAATCTAAAAGTCTTTGTGCATGGGATCTATATTGTTATGCTGAGATGACAAATTGAAACTGGGTGCATTTAGAAAACTGCTAAATTTCTTTACTTTTCAATCTGTCACTTGCTATTTCTCCTCTCCATCCTCCTGGCATGTTGCTGCCCAGTCAGACTGCAGCGAGGGGACATGTTCTCACTCCAATCACATGGGCTGTCAGTAGCGTTGTCAGTGACAAATATTCAACATCTCCCGCCAGGAGGCAGAAACCTGTTGGAAGTAAATGTTAAACACGCAAGCAGCTTCAGGGTGTGTCGACATGGCAACATGACCACAGCTGGTTAGTTGTCCTTCCTCCCTGCAGACACAGTATCAGGCTCTGCCTCACTTTGTGAACTTTGAGGTATTTCACAGTTAGCTCACATGCCTGTCTACTGCTATTACAGTCTGTTTAAGAGCCAGATAAGAACTCCACTGATGTTAAAACGTCATGGTGCACAATTGGGCTCTCTTTGTGTCCATCTGTGTTGGTGTTTTGAGCTTTGGAGATTTAGAATGGCCAGCTATTGGTCAACTGTCCTTAGAGGAAATGACTGGCATGAACCTTTGTGCATGTTATGGGATATTTTGTATTAGTTTTGACTCATTAATAACATCTTGTGTTTAACGAGGACTGTTGTTTTCGCCAGTGTTGGTATTATCAATATCATTGGAGCAGTCTGAAGCCGGCTGTTAGCCTGAAGATGGGGATTCATCTTCACATTTTTAAATCTCAGAGGTTTAGACAAAATGAGCTTACTGTCATATTTCTGGTAAGCCAGAAATAGCACACGGAGTCTTGGCAAGTCTTGTATCCATGGACAGTACATTTGAAAAGAGACCAAATATTGAACAGTGTGACCGCTCTGCCACGTCGTTTAGCTGGCCTCTAAGACCTCCATCTTTATGTTCAAAGTAGACACAACATATTGATTGTTATTTGATGAATAGTAATGACCACTTAGTTTCAAAATTATATTTAAGAACGTGCAGTATTTTATAACAAAAGGAAACCCTCATGCTAAATTTGTGAACTGTTGACCCCCTTGACCAAAAACATCCCCCCTCCCCAAAAACCATAAATAGTAGCCATACAGGATGCTAAATTATCAAAATGCCATTTGTAGGTTTACCCATCGGGGAAAACTGCTTTGGTTCATGCATGTTTGCGAGAGTGACTTTAGTAGCATACGTTCTTGTGTGGATGTAAAAGATTGAGAGACTGAACTGGGATGACTTCGACCTGATAGCGTAAGCAGAGCCAGAGGAAGCCAGAGAACAGTGGGAGGCCATCACACGTAAGTGGGAATTCTTTTTACAAGATTTCATTAAGCAGGCGAAATGTCTCTGTATTTAAGCAAAACAACATCTATCATTAAATGAAGTATGGAACTGCCCAATAAGCCATAACCAATTCACCAAAACATTCAAAAACTATTGCTAGCCACAACTGACAACAAAAACTAACACTGTAGCTTGTCACCATTCTAAGCAACAGAAAAGGAAAACAACTGAATTGTTGTCTATTTTGGGACTCTGGTCAAGCTAACCATATCGATGTATTTTTACTTGTATGTAGTTTGTCTTTTACAAATACAAATATCACAAGTTACAAATATTGTAACTTGTTAAACAACTTTTATGGCATTTTGAAGGTCAATAAATGCCAGGGGAAGCACTGAATACCAAAGGTTTCTCAATTTCTGACAAAAGGAATCGATATGCAACTCTGACCTCCACAGATTCTACTCCAGCTAAGTCTTGAACAGGCTTCCAAGGTGGAGCTCTGACAGTGCAGTGCGATCAGCTGACTATCATGCTTAATAAACCAAGGAACCAGGGTCCATCTCTTCCAAGACGCCATCAATGGTGCTGAAATTGTCTCCACAGCTCTCCTTGCTAATGAGCTTTCCTACCCCACTTCACCACAACTGCATTGAGGTGGTATGAATCGGTGCTGATTTGTTGGCTTGCTGCATTGCGGTTGTTGGTGGATGCCGTCCAGAGCTTACCAAGAAGGCTTTATTCAAATGGTTAGCTTCACTTTTTCTCCTCTTAAAGTTTGAATGATGTGTTTAGAAGCAGTAATATGGTAGTGCATTCCCAATAAACAAACTGTTTGGTACTTTCATCTTCTGGAGATGGCCTTTCCTGTCAGTGCTGATCCATAGGCCAGAGTGCTGCTTGCCGCTGTCAAGATATATCCTATAGATCTTGAAGATGGCTGTAAATTTTCCCTTGCTGTCTTTAGATGTTACAAGTTTTTTTTCAAAAACTTGTTTGACCCAATAGTGTTAATCTAATTGCAATATTCCAAAAGTAAAATATGAATCAACATGAACACATAATGAACATAATTTACCCTGCCCGTACTAGGCACTCTAACCTGATACCATGCACTTACACTGATGTTTTTTTCTAGTTTAAGTGTGGCTTGGATATTTCAGCCGATACCCAATTTAATCTTGCTATCCTTCAGCCTATGAAATGTTGACAATTTTAATGCATTCATTTAAATTGTAATTTAGTAACAAAATATTTCTAGTAACTGGCTATCCTGAAACATTAATCTAGAACAGTCACTTTCAGATATTTCTGCAAACTAAGGATGGAATGATTTATCCTCACCTGGAATGGATGTTTAGTTTAGGTATTTAGATAAAATGATTACATTTGTCTGTGTCCTCGTTTCAATTCCAGGAATACCATTTCCAGGAAGAATACTTGTAGAAAACCCTGTTTTAATCTAACTTTGTAGTTCTGAATCTAGAAGTGAAGTCTGGTGAAGGAAGTAGAAGAGAGATAGAAAGAAAGCGCAAATGTGAGAAAGAGTATTTTTGTTTAATTTATGTTACAGTTATGTGAAAAATACTTCAAAATGTATCTTTTCAATACTGCACATATTCATACTTGACTCAAATATTTTTTCGTGAAGGTGAGCTGGTAAATGATAAAACCTCAGCATAATGATCAGCTCTCATGCTGATCTAGCTGCCTTTAGGTCTGACCTTTAAAAGCAGGTATTAAGTGTCACAAGCACACCACAGAATATAGAATACACCAGATCAGTAAAGTGCCCTTTAACTATAGACACACTGTCTGAATTTTGTAAAAAAATAAAAAAGAGAAAAAACAAGAACTTGCTATCAATTATATTATAGTAAGACTCTGTCAGAAAGCCTTTGAAACTATTTGGGTTTCACTATTTTATGAAGCAAGCTGTGCTTTTCACACAACTTGCCAGTAAGGTTAGATTTACAGAACGTGTGAATAACTTAAGGCATTAAATAACGTAATCACAATAGCATTTCTTGTCATCATTTTGTAATGTAAAAATACTGAAAAATAACCCTGTGATTGCTTGTTGTCATAGAAACCCAACACTGGAGCACCATGGTGATGCTTCAAGGCCATTGGTGCCATTGTGATGTCACGCATTTATGTCAGGCAGCTCAATTTATCAAAGCATCCTAGTCCATGGTAACAAAGGCTTATAGCATTGAATGACAGCACAAATTATGACACAAATGGCAGGCATGATATACAAATATTAGACAAACAAAAAGAACATCTGACTACAGTCTTTCATATTGTAGTGGACCTGACTTAATAATGGAAGGCAGCGAGGTCTTCATCGAGAATGTGGCCATTGTTATTGACCCTGGATCAGGATTTACCAGAGCAGGGTTTTCTGGAACTGAAAGGCCAAAGGTTGTGACACAATCACTGGTTCAAATGAAAATGACGGACCAGTGTTATTTTGGATTACAAATTCCCAGCAAGGGCTCAGATAACCTATGTCTCAAGAGTCCAGTCACCAATGGAATTATTACTGACTGGGATTCCACAGAGAAGCTTTGGAGTCACATCATTTATGAAAAGCTGCAGGTGTGCCCCAAAGAGCATGGCATTCTGGTCACCGATCCTGCATTCTCACCCATCTCCAACAGAGAGAGAATAGCTGAGCTTCTCTTTGAGAAGTTTTTTGCTCCAGCCATGTATGTTAACTACCAGCCAGTGTTATCCATATACTCTTATGGACTAGTCACTGGTTTAGTAGTGGACTCAGGTGCAAGCAGGACCTCCATTTCGCCTGTCTGCAATGGGTACTGTTTACCCCATGCCACTTTTCACATGGATCTCGCTGGGCAGGCTATATCAGACTATCTCAATAAGCTGATTAAAAATCGTGGATATGGCTACATTTCCTGTGTGGAGGAGATGAAGAAGAGCTGTTACATTTCCCAGAATTATGAGACAGAGCTGCGGGGGGAACAGAGACGCCAACCACTAGACTACCAGCTCCCAGATGGCACCACTTTCAGCCTGGGGGACGAACGCTTCCTCTGCCCTGAGATCCTCTTCTGCCCTTCTATCGCTGGGGTGTCCAAGCCCGGGGTGCACGTCATGGCAATGAACAGCTTGCAGAAGTGCAACCCTGAGTGGCAGAATGCCTTGATGGCAAACGTGGTGGTGTGTGGAGGCTCGTCCCTGTTCAGTGGGCTAACAGAGCGTCTGCAGATGGAGATGGTGAAGCTGGCACCGAGGGACTCCGGAGTCAGGGTGATGTCAGGTCCCCATCAGAGATGCTCCTCCTGGGTGGGGGGATCCATCATCACTTGTCTCAGCAGCTTCCAGCCCATGTGGGTGAGGAGGCAGGAGTACGAGGAGGAGGGCTCTGCTGTGGTGCGCAAGAGATGCGTCTAAAACCGAAAGATGTCTGCTTTTCACTGCAGAGAACGCCATGAGATTTGGGATGAGATATTGTCTGCAACAAATGCTTATTTGAAAATAAATGCATATTCAAACTGTCAGTGTCATACTGTATGAATGCAAAATGTTTCTGTCAAATACATTTGATTACGTATTGCAGTCTCTTCTGGATCACAGATCTCAAAGTTCTCTTAGTAGATGCTAACAGACAAAACCAAAGTGTAAGAAAAAAGAGACATATAGTGGTGGCAAAGGATCTTGCTTCAGATATCATGTTTGATGAACATCTAGTCTCCTCTTGCAACATAGGAAGACAGTTCTGTATAAATTCTTTCTCTCATGCTTCAACCATAATCTGTGTGGACATGTAGACCTTCGGGGGTTTGGTTAAATCACAAAATGTAGAGCATGACTTCATTTTCACCATTATTCGAAGCTGCAAAGAGTCTGCTTCTCTGTCTGCTACATCAGATTTCCGTGTAAACGTAGGATGCAATCAATTTGACAAAGAAACCAAAATCATAAACTTATGTTCAGAGTTGAATGCTGACACTGTTGGATTACTTCCTCAACTAAAGGAGGTTGAGGTTGTTCTGACACAACATGAATGGGGATGTACAGAGTATTGCACTATTTAAAACATGGTTGTAGGAATGTCTTATGGGGGCGCATCCAAGAACTCATTAGTGGCACGAAACCCACTCAACTTTCATACCTGTATCGAACGATTCACCAATGAAAACCGCGTCGGTTTGCTGAATTGCCACACCCATAGCTATTTGTCGATGAATCCGTTCTCATTCACTCTCTCTCATCCCCCACTCTCCCGTGTACCCTGCCTCATAGATTCAATGTGCGCACTGTACTCCCGCCCTCTTCGATCACCACACCAAGCTCGACGCGCAAGGCACAACAGATGGTAGGCAGAAGCGCTGGAATTTGCGCGTGTTGATTTAGCTAGAGAAACTAGTTCGAGAACTTCAGAGGACTGTTTGGTGCATACGAAGCCAGAGGAGGAGGACATCCAAAAGTCTGTGGATTCTTTGCTGAAATTTGCTGTGTAGGTAGGTGCACTGTGCTGCCGATTTTTCATAGTTTAGTATTTCAGATAGGAAAACATATTTTTAGTTGACTACCATAATCATTCAGAAGCCCATTCATCAAGCCTGCAAGTTTATACAGTTTACCTATTTTATTTAGGAATTCTGACATTTCAAAAGAACGACAGGTTATCACCATAGTAACATAAAAATTATGTGTTTTATGAATGCCTTCAATAATTATTAATCAAGTAGTTGTAAAACTCTCGCGTGCACGAGATTTCCCATAGCCGTTAGGCATTTGTGATAGGCCCATTTTAATTTTAAATGAAAGCGGCTGTGATCTTTACGTTTGAGTGCACACCACAGTAACAGTTACATAATATTGCAGTGTCAAGGGCGAAAACTGCGCAATTAATTGGTGTCTTAATGGTTTGTGATTATAAATGCATTTTATAAATAAGTTACTGATACGTAGGGAGTGCGCCAACATGTTGATTGCCAACAGACCGTCTAATTAAGGGAGTGCTGCATACTAGAAACCGTAGAAACTTGACAATGCTTGATACCTGCATTCCTTGTAATGCAGAGCAGAAGGTACAAGTACAGGTTTGAACTTAAAATGTTCAATAATTAAATAAAATATTGAACACAAGGTTGGCTTGGAACCGTACTGAAGTTGTCGAACTTTTTTCTGCAATCTGTTTGGAGCTGGGTAAGAAACCGTAGTGGGCATAGCGCATACAGTAACGGTTGTACAAGCAAGGATATAGTAAAGATATCTGTATGGATCTTCTCTGTGAATAAATAGCACCAGATGAAGTGCTCAGGGCATAACTCAAGTAAATTCTATGTGTTTTTTTGTAATTATATTAAGCACATAGTGTCCCAAAAGCCATGGATAGTCATCATGTATGTTTTGTATTCAATTTGTTTTTTTGTTTTTTAACAGATAATGACTTTGACTTAACAATTTAAACGTGAACCACATCAGATTTCTGTGTTTCTAGTTTCTAGTTTACATTATTAACGATTTATCTGTTCACCAAAGAGCCTGAGGCACCACATTTTATTCGAAAAATATTCTGCCCACATACAGTAATATTATGTACTTGGAAAGGTGCCAACTATTATCATCTACAATATTAAATCCTGAGAGGGAGAAGTTAAAGCATGTATGTACAATTAATTAGGCGCACCATGAGTATAAGTATAATTGTACATTCATTTGTCTGTATGCAGTTTGCCAGCTGGGAGTTTTTCCATTTCACTGTACCTTGTGAAACAAGGTTGTGTGAATGCTCAATGAACCTTCAGGTGTGACCCTTGTATAGCTCCAGAGCAAGGTTAAACAACAATAAAAGGGCCCAATATAAACTATTATGACCAATATGTGTGATACAACAGTTGTTGTTGTCTTTTAAAATAACACATAACATCCTTACTATCATCCGATACTTAAAGTGTGAAACATCCTCAGCGTCCAAATTTATTTTAATTTTAACATAGTCTGCAGGCCTGTAACATTATTGAGTCACACATACTGTACACATCACTGCACTTTGGATCCTTCTGCACATTGATGTCATTCATATGCCTCCAAGCTTATTCCCCAGGGCTCTGAGGAAGCATGCACATTGCCGCAGTAGAAGCAAGCAGTATTCAGTGTGTGTCCTCTGCACTACCAGAAGGGGTCTACATCTAGACCCCAGGTGGCCCAAAGCAGCAGCCACTGAAGACAGGAAGAGATTAACACATGACTTCACAGTTTGTCAACTGTTCCATCCTCAGGGAATGTGGCCTCCACTTTGTATTGCATCTGTTCATGCCATGCAAGTCACTTGTGTGTGTCTAAGTGTGTTTGAGGTGTAGGTTAGTTAATGAAGTATAGTAATAGTATGGCCGATTAAACTTAGCATAACAATGATGCCTTCGTTATGACATCTGTTTAAAACATGCCTTCCATGTCAGTATGCAGGAGAAGGAGAGATAGAGGTCCACAGGCATGATCGACTTGGAGATTTCATTGTACTTGAATTGAGTTTGTGGTGCAGGTTTTTTTTTAGCAACTCAGAAGGTTGCCTGTCTGATGGCAAGGTCATCTACCCCTGTCCCCCCAGCAACAATGAGTTACATGTCTTGACACCAAGTGTTGGCAGTGTGATGAGATGAGAACAATATTGGAGTGCTGTAGAGGCCCTCAGAGTGCTGTTTCCAGTGATTGAAGTTTGAGTGATGGAACTGTTGTGAGCATTAGGTCTTATAGTGCCATTGATTATGCCATTTCATTATTAAATTGACATATTACATGTAATGAGTTTGAATGTAGAGTGTGATACTCATCCGTTACTATCGCATATTCTGTTTTAAACTGTTTGCCTAGCATGGCTTCAAACAACTCAATTGGCAGTGCTGGCCTCTGCGTCAGCTGATGTTAGGTGCTCATTAGTGCAGAGTGACAAATGCCATCCCAGTCTGACACTTAATTATTTAACATGTCAGTAAATGTCATCGACTCTAAGTGGACATAGTGTATACTTCATCTTGTATCAGTATTTATTATTTCAAGGCTGACTGAAGGCTGCTTAGATTTGTAAATAGTTTGTTGTAGTTGGACTAAAAATTGCTCACTTACTATCCCTTCAATCTTCATCCTAACATGATCTGGTACTTTGTTCATCTGGTTGCCTCATCAGGACTTAGACACAGGTCTTAGCCCATCGGAATCCCAATACTTCTTATGTGGAGGAGGTGCTGGAGGGTAGAAGCTTATACGATTTCTAGAGAAAGATCGATTCCACTGGAGTGAAGCCTGTGGAAATGACATTGAAGAGAACATCATTGTAGAACAACCAGGAAAGAGCAAGAGACCTCTATGCTCTTAAAGCTTCTCTAGATTGAAAGGGTTACTGGTGGCACCAAGAGGCTTCAAAGAGCCACCCCGGCTAGCATCCACAAATAGCAAATTTAAAGGGGAATTTTAAATGGAAACGGATTAATATTTTACCTCAGCATTGATTCATGCTGCCACTGTAGACATTTTCATCTTCCAGTGAGTCGCTTATGCAAAGAGGAGTGGTGACGTTGGCATCGTGTTCGTCTGGTGCATCCTATCATCTCTGCTCTCACACGGGGCTCACGGACACGGTGTGCTGCATTGCCATCCTAAAGGGGGAGCTTCTTAAAGCCGGCCAAACGCACACACACAAAAAATATATTTGAATGTTTGCAAACTTTTGTGAGAATTGCGACCTGAAAAGGTTCTCAAACAGTCAGGTTGTTCTTGATAAAAACCTTTTTAGCAGCCTATGATGCTGTTTGGGACTGTACAAGAATTGAAAATCTTTCTACTGTATATGGGACAGTAGGGAGCTGAAAAGTAATATCTGAAACCTTATTCTGTTGTTACAAATACTTCCCTATAGCAAAATATTTTTGTGCACAGATACCATAGTCAAAATAGGTGCTGAAATATTTAAATAATTTAAAAGAAAGAGTATTGTTTTTGTGAAACCTACTGTATGACGCTTAGTGGTTTATTCCAGTGCGGAGAGGTCAGATCTGTCATACAATAAACATACATGCCAAAATAGGTCACTTTAAAGGTGGCATGTTTCCAGAGAGGATAGGCCTCTATTTAATTAATTATTTTGATGCCATTTCAAATTACATTTGTGAAAAAGAGAACATTTGATCAAACTAGCCCATAGTCAGTGCAGCAATTGCAAATACTGTGGCATTTGGAAGATGTTGAGTTCATCTGAAGGAAACATTCATCTGAAGGAAACCTTCACTGATTGACAAGGAGATATACATAAAAATGTCCATATAAGTTACTGTCACTCTTCATCAAGTTTTTGGGTGGAAATCCCATCAACAGATGGATCCATTTAATCTAGTCTCTAAGAAGTGCAAGCTGTCCTGTACAGTAACTGCAAGTCGTGCAGGTGAGGAACGGGGAAATCCATTTTAATTAAAGTTGCATGATGGAGCTTGCAGACACACAGGATTTGCATGACATTTTAGGATTTGCTCATTAAGAAAGAGCCTCTGCTCCCGGTAGCCAGTTCTGTGACTGCAGGCAGAGAGGTCATCTGAACTGACCCTGGACCAGTGGTTGAGGGTGTCATCTTGTCCTCCTGGTATGGATGGACACCACACTAGGACATAAACCCAGAGACATTGCTCTGAGTTTACAGAGGCTGAAGGGATCTCACGTTCTAATTCACTCTGGGAGCCTTTGAAAACCTAGGTGTGGGCAGAGGATTACAGGACTGTATAACTGTCCCTCTCACTAGACTTCCTCCTGGAATTGGTGAGCTGTCTAGTTGTGTGTTCAAACATTGGGCAGGTGAGATGATATCCATGGCCTTTAGGAAGGGAAAGGTTCAGGAAGAGAGTAGGTATGATGGACTGAAATGACGTTTTCACAAAGACAATATTCTGTGGGATGGAATTAGAGGCAACAAACCATGAGCTCCTGGCACAGAGAAGAGGATCGCTATCTACTGTAATATTTAAAGCAGTTGTTATTGTTCTGTTTTTGTACCGTAAGTGCCAATGTAAAAAATGTGATAATGCACATCCATTATTCATTCCTTCTGTCTGAAAAGCAAACCCTCTGATTCTAAGAGAGGACAGCAAGTGTGAGCTGCTCCTAATTTTAGCTCTATACAGCACAATGTACATCCCCCTCTTTAAACCAAATGATGGTGCTCTGTACATTCAGTGGGAACTCTACTGTACTATGATGCCATTGAAGGACTTTGTAACCAAGACAACACACAACAGGCACAGATAACGGTCAAATTATTGGTTGAAATGTGAAGAAGAACCCTTTCAGAGTTAATCTTAAACCAGAGGCTCTATATTATTCCTGACTGGATTCATTCACATTTGCTTCACTTCTGTTGCCTGAGTGAATAGCGAGTACAAAAAGTAATTCAGTCAATATAAACAGAAACAGTACTTTACTTTATTAACAGCGCAGTATGTAACCACATACTGTAAGACAAATGCTATGTTAGAAGGTATGTTACCAGTTGCGTTTTGCTGTGTTATGGAATCTTAGTCAGTTTGACTATATAACAATTTAGAGCAGGCAATGATGACAGTATTGAGAGGCAGGTGGGGGTGGATGCCTCCATTAACTGCAAGGATTCACACCTCAGTCATTCATCTCACCACCTCCCACCACACTGACCTCTGTCACATGTTCTGAATCACCTTGCTGCATTTACTCTGCCTGCCTCCTGCATGTGTTATGTGAGTGCCTCAGCACTGAGCACCATGAGAGCTGATTAACTGTATTACTGCTTAGACTGGAATAGAGGAATGGACGAGTATATTTAGATTCAGACTGTTACTATTGACTGGAGTGAGGCCCTTAGAGGTGGGCTTTGTCATCAGTGTGGGAGGAAGGAAGCTTTGGCTCAACTTTGTGGTGGATAGTAGCTTCTGTAGAGCACAGAGTCTGCTCTCTCAGGTCCATTAACATACACTGCGAAGGGTATCCATGTTGTCTCAGAACAGTGACCCCATGGGTCTTCACATGCTGTGGTCTTAATTCGCTCAACTCTTTCTATCCTTTGATTTAGGTTGAAATGAGTCTGACTCATTGTTGGTGTGCTGCAGTTATTGTGCCAGCACTGCCTTCAATAATCTTCAGACAGTTATCAGCCAAAGTAGGAGATATGAAACAAAGCATTTGGCTGTGGTATAAGGAGGTTATTTGTCGTTTGCTAGTTCTTCATAAATGTTATTGGAAGCATCATAGGATACAGGGACGTCTACTGCTATTTTATTGAAGTCTGGTTCAAAATGTCTTCTGTCATTCATCGGCCACCTCCCAAAATAATGCCACAGCAGGGCTCAGTCCTTTGGGTTCGCAGGATCTTGTCTTTGATCCCAGGGGATTACTCTTCATCAGAAATCATATCTGATTTTCAAGATGAAGCCTTACTTTGCTTTTGTCTACATTAATGATCAGAAGAAGAACTTTTACATTTGTCAGGAACATAGTTTTAAGAGCATAGATGAACTCACTTTAGCAGGCCTCTCTTTGCTAAGAAGTGCTTATTGGCTCACAGGACGCAGTGGAGCACAGGCCCATGGAGGGTCTGGACCCCTTGTCTGTCCCCATGGCTGGCTCCTGGTCGTCCCCCTGTATGTCCCTTTGAGCAAGACAAAAGTGGTCACACTGTGTGTGTGAGACACGCCTCAATGCCCAGAATGATGTCAGCAGTGTGCAGGAAACATGCTCAACATGGAGACAGGGTTTAGTTGGCTCTGAAGGGGAGCAGGTGGCTGCAAAACACTGGTGGGTAGGCGCCAAAAACCTTCCTCTCCAACTTGTGGCCATATGCAGAGCACCTCCCACTGTCTATTCCTGCTCAAGGTCTCAATGAGATACACCCGTGTTGCTTTGTCTTTTATAAATGCTCTGGTCAGTAAACAACTACTGAATGCATGATTTATCACAACGCATGTTAGATGTTGCAAATGCTACTACTTTGGCTTCATAGTTAACTATGTAGACTTTGACAGAGTTCCAGTTTTTGTAAATCAATGTAATTGAGGTGTGAGGATGGGGGTCATACTTTTAAAAGCTTGTTGTCCTTGGTCTATTTTATTGATCCTGCGGGTTGTCCCCGATGAAAAAATAAAAAATGGTGAATGTCACACCATCAGCATTTTAACCTTCTGGCATGACTTGCACCTGAAATCATTTGGGTATAAAATGTTTAAAAGCCCCTGTCACTCCAGTATATTTATATATTTTGCTTTCTTAGCACTTGGCAGTGGTCTTCCATGCAGTGCCTGGTCTAATTAAGGTGTCTCCAACAGTTAAGTGATGGATCAGTTGCTCATAGAATATTTAGCGGAGTTGGTTATTTCAGGAGACTGCTGGGCAGGCACATATCTGAATAAACTGAATACGTTGTTTATTCAGTATCAGGTATTTATTTCAGCATTTGTAACCCCGGAGTAATACTATACTAACGACATAAAGTCTGGATTTTCATATCACTGGACTGCAAAGTGTTTTTGCCTGGTGTACATGCTGAGCAGAATTGCTGGTACTAGCGGTCATGTGAGGATTTATTTTCTGTGGGTGGTCATGGGCTACTTAGGAAACACATCAAAATGAGACTTATCCCTAATTATATGGAGTGAAACCAGCTCTTAACTTACTTTTTGTGAGTTGCAAAGAGTATTTGAAAATAAATCATATAATTTGCTCTCTGACTTCACACCAAAATATTTTGATTGGTCTGTGTGTCTATTTGTCCTCCTAATTCAAATCATCACACATTTAATGAGCTCTTCTGGTGTCTTCTAAAAAAACTGATCTCATCAGCTAGATGGAAGTCTTAATAAATACTTGCAAGAGTTTTAGGATTAAGTTATGGAAACTGACCAAATCAGTCTTTGATTTCTCTTTGATGAGGGAAGACTGACAACCACTTCATTAAGACCATTTCTACTGGTAGCTTGCAAGATGTCTGGACGCTAAAGTCCATCAGGGGGCATCGCTGGTTAACAAGGCTTTTCTTTCATCAGGGCTGTTAGTCTAAATTCCCGGAAATTTCAGATATTATTCAGATATTATTCAGATATACAGAGCCTCTTGACAGATGTGGACAACCAACAGAGTATTCAGGCTAGCTAAGGGAAGGAAACTCAATCTCTCAGCCCCAATGGGGATGGTTGCATTGTTGATATAGTTAAGAGTTCAGTTGCAGATTATACCTTTGTTTATTTCATAGGGGTCAATGGCAGTGAAATTAATGTACTAAAGTTCTTTCTGTACACAATGTGATAAAAGACACCTGATCACACAAGCACATTACCGTGAACTCATAGCAAAAAGTGACCCATCTGTTTGATGACACTTTCCGTAGATTCGTCGCACATTCGGAAATTTATCCAGCGCTATTTCATTTTTGTCCATCAGACAAAACCCCACAGATTCTCCTAGATTTAAACATCAGGCTTTGGGCTCAGTCCCCTCAACCCTCTCTGTCAAAGACATCGTCACACTCTCAGCTTCCTATTTCCAGCTCAGTGGAGGAACAACGTAAGGGGCTCCTTTCTCCCTCGTGTAGAATAGAGTCGTTCGAACAGAATGTGAGGGGGGAATGAAAGAGGAAGCCAGGCAGCTTGAGTGTGCTGTGCAGAGGAGAGAGACAGAGGAACCATGAGAGCATTAGTCCAAATCTATTTACTCCAAATAGAGGCAGGAGAATACACAAGACTGAGAGAAAACTAGGAAACAGGGCCAAAAGATTTTGTTTTGCTCAAGAGTTAAGAAGACAACATAAGTGTATGCGTGCAGAGATATACACACGAGAGAGCTGTATTTGTCTCCTCACCAGAGAAATGATGTCAATCACAGACAGACGCCTTATTGTGTAAGCACTTTTCCCAGTAATGAGACCTCAGCGACTTTAAAATTAACTTTTTTATCATATAAATAAAACTGCTCAGTTTCTCCAGAGTGATAAAGGACCAGTAGATTTCACAACTGAAGCAGTGACAGAAAGACATATGGTTTAACGTAATTGTGCGTTAAATGAGATGTGTTACAGTAGAAAAAGCAGAAGAAACCATGTGTCCATTAATTGATTCCCTAATATCCCACACATCTCAGTGTGGGGCTTGCAGTTATACAGAGAGTTAACATTCCATATATAGATGTTCTCATCTTATATATAGTTGACTGGGAAGTGATATTGAATCCTATCAAAATCCAAAGAAAATTGGTAATTCAAACTCTGTAGTCATCAGTCAAGAATCAATATTATCTAAGTATTTTCATCCTTTAAATAGTACTTCACACAATCACTTTTCAAGGCTTCATAAATTTTCTTTCTTGGATTTACAGCTCTTCGTTGGCCTCTCTTTTGCACTTTCAACACTGTAGTCAGCGCTCTGAAAGGACTTAAATTAGTGTTGGGTGAACATTAAAACGGAGTCTGCTATTATTTATCTTTGGCACGAGAAGAAAATATTTCATGTAATGTCGATTTTATGTGTAGCAATTAAAGTACGTGAAGCTGAAGCAGCATGAAGGAATAGAAAACTGCAATGATTTGACGAGCACATGGCTCTGGTTATAGTGGAGAGGGAAGAGGGCTTGGCCCAGCGGAAGCGATCTTCTCTCATAAACTACAGACATATTTATCACTGCTCAGAGGAGCTCTTTCCATCATGTACAGGATCTTAGTAAGAGACAATCTGTTAAAATATGCAATCCTATCACGCTGTAAACCTGAACGCAAAACTCCTACAGATAGTCTTGAGTGTTGTGGTATTGCTGTGGTTAAGGGTAGCCTAAGTGTAAATGTTGCTGGTGTTGTGAGCTTCTGTGTGGATCTGTGTGTACCCTGCCCCCCCCAAGGGTTGTCTAGCAGGCAGAGGCAAACTGCAGTCACAGGAGAGCAATTTTTGGAGGGTGTCAGATGCAAGTCTGCTGGGCCTAAGTTAACCCAGTCATGCTCGTTAATCGCTCAGCTTCCCAGGGCTAGCCTTCGCCATGAATAATTTGCTCTGATGTCGAGCTCCCCTGGAAGAAAGCTATGTTTTCAAGTAATTAGCTGTCCAAAATGTGCTTCTATCACCGAAAACGAAATCTACCGTGTACACCCACACATTCTCACCTCTCATCCGACTTTACTGTACTGGAGGTATAACAGGCAACCTTGATAGACACCTAGGTTCATGATTCCAGACAGGAGGTACATTTGTGAAGCTAAACTTAGCTTTTCTATACCAAGTCCATGCAAATCTAAAAGGACACATATAGTACATCGCTTCACTCCTAAATGCACATTTGCCAGTATGCACGCTAGGTGGTGAACACTCACACACACACAGGTCACACTCCCTCAGGAGGGATTGTCTGGGTCTGTTTAATCAACACAGGTTTACATTTGTAGCAGAATATATGACAGAATGTTCTCTACATCTGCAGTTCTCCTTTCGATATGAGATGAATCACTTTAGTGTTATGTAGAAGATAGCCTTTGTTACATCTATTTGATGCATTCAATATATACTATATGTCCTTTGCAGTAGAAGCATCTCCATAAAACATATATTGGGAGGTTTATATTAATATTTCAGATAACTGTGCTGAACAGATTGCTCATGGAAAGTAACGGGCCACGCCGCTTTACATTCATTCGCTTTCCGTGACCCAATTACTTAGGCCATGCAATGTTAAAAGCAAAGGTTGGCTCAAGGGATATTTTTTCTTTCATACTCTACTAGCTTACAAACTGTAGAACAAGGAGCTGTGGGGGCAAATCTAAGGTTATCTCCTGCAATCCCCATCCATATAAAGAGAAACTGTGAGATTAACACTGTTGACAGTGGACAACAAGCCCTGAAGGGAGAAGCCTTCCTATGTTGCACAGGGGTTGATGGGAAAGGAGAAAATATCTCAAGGGTTCTGGAAATCATATTTGGACGGTGAAGCTGACGGGATGCGGTCGCCCCTCACCAGTTAGATTGGGCAGTGGGGAGGAGGAGAGAGAGCGTGCGCTCATCTCGGCTCATGGGGAAGTGAGTGATGATGTCGTTGTGGCGGAGCTGTGAAAGGAGGGAGCGTGCGAGCTGAGGTTGCAGTTCCACAGGCTGCAGTGCTCTCATGCTCCAGGGATGTGTCAACTACATCTGAGAGGCTGCAATAATTGATAGAGAATACCTCCTATGTCATCCTCTCATTATTTCTTGCTGTGGCTCGGCTTTCCTGTAATGACACGCAAAGGAGAAGAACATCGGTTATCTGTGGCCTGTAAAAAGCTCCTCCATGAATGTACATGTACTTTCATGTACTCTGTTACTTTTCTTCTAGTGTCAAACTAGATTTTGTGGAAGGTTAGCTCTAAGTTTACTTTTTGATATGTCATATAAAATCATTTCAAAAGGGCAGATAATTGCTGTGATGCAAAGGACATAGGATTAGTTAAGGTATTGAGAAGGGTACTATCAGTGGTTTCTGAGACCAGTTTAAGTTGTTTGTTGTCCAGTCATTAATACCATCAAGTCACCGAAGGTTAAATTGCATGAGACCACAATAGTGGTTGAGTCAGTAGGAGTGAGAAATCGGAACGGAGTAGTAACGACTGATCTGAATAGACAGAGAGAAGATGCTAGGGAAACCAACCTCGAAGTATTCAGTCCCATCATGGACCTAGAATCAGCAATCTAATTCATTCTGGTTTGCCAAACTGTCAGGCTTAGATGATTGTTGACACGCGCTGTCTGATAACCAAATGAGGGATGTAATGAATTCATTGGAGTCATAGTGCCTTTGGCTGAAGGGAGGAACAGACAGGAGGTACGAGCCCTGGGTCTGAGGCTGCATACGGAATGATGACACAGGAACAGCCCCCTTCTGGAGCTCAAAGTCTACTGCTGAGCAGTGACATGGAACAACACTCTTGTTCCCAGATGGAGCACAGGAGACGTAACAATACAGGGGATGAGACTGGCAGCAGTAAGTAATGAAGCCTACGGTATTACGTCCCTTCTTCCCATCCCTCAGACGTCGTTCGAATCCTCCTCCTCGCAGACTGGTGATTGATGCCTGTTCTCCTCACCTGCCTATTCCCAATCCAGCCTTGTTATCCTCCCTCCTCGATCCAGACGTCACTTTTCACTCTCCAGAACACTTCCTCACCAATGTAACCAATTATTGCACTAAAAGTCTTTTGAACACTGCACACAATTGCATCCCGGCACAATTCCAAACAAGACATTTCCTCTTGATGTCAGTTTGAAAGTCATCATTCTTTGGAGGTGCGGTGATAAGATGCTGTGACAATGGTGCAGAATAGAGTGAATAACTCACAGCATTGGCACTTCTCTTTCTTTTACTGCTTGTGCATCCATACTTCGTAGCTTCCCAAAGCATTGATTAAACAATAACACCCTATTGCAAAAAATATTGTAACCTGGAAATGATTGCCAAGTATCTGTAGACAACGATTCTCAGGGTAACATTATTATCGGACCTTGAATACCCCGACTTACCCTGTTTACAGTAAATACCCAAGTGCGTAGGTCTTGAATTGCTTTGGCCCTCATTTGCTTCTTGTCATCCATAAAAGTTCAATATTGCATTCCTATTTTTGCTGTCACACAACACGGCTCAACTTATTTACATATCGGAATGGATTGTGTCTTATAACCTTCAGAGCAGAACAGCAGAGTGCAGTCGTTTGCTTTTTTATTGCCTTCACCAAAGATGATTTAGACCTTACGCCCTCGTTGTTGTGATCACATATCCTGGGCTTCTGGGCTTAGACATGGAGAAGAGCGCTGAGTTGGAAATCTACTGGTAGAACGACTCTCCGCTCTGATCCTTTCCTCCCATTGAATGGATGGGGATGTAGGTAGGTGAAATGAGTTGTCCTGATCTGCCATCACTTCACAGTTACTGTGGCAGAACAGCCAGCATTAGAGCTTACGTAACAGGCCCCTTATGAGAGAGGGTCATCCAGTGGAAACCTAAAACAGTTGTCTGAAAATGTCATATTTTTTGTTACTTCTTTACAGATTGTCGGAACATTTAATTTAAAAGAGGTTGCCAGGGGCAACCTTTGACTGTGTCTATTTTCCCATTGTCAGCAGTGACATTAAGCCCATACTTATAGCAGCTATTAGGCCTGGTCCTGTCTTCCAGTCAAAGTAAACTACAGCCAACACTTAAGTCTGTCTCCACACTGGCAATTTTCCCGCAATTAGTGTTACTTGTTAATTCCGGAGCAAATCAAGACAATGCATGCAGTCTCCGCTTCTCAATTTGTTGCAGACAGTTTGCACAGGATGTTTGTTCTCTTTCATTTTCTTCAGAACACCATGTTAAAAAACACCATGGCACACTGTTATTGTTATTGACATATTGTATTGACTGCTGCCTATCTTTATACACAAAGTTTATCTCTTGTACTTCAATTCAGGCTTGCTGAGTTTAAGAATTTCCTCACTCTCTCAAAGCATAAAGAGATCAGGAAGTTGCATTAAGGGGTGTAATAACTAGTCCTCATAGCCTTTCGTTCTATGACCTCTATTGCCTGGAGTAGGAGACAGGCAAAGACAAAGGTTTGTAATTAGAGCAACCTTCTTGCAGTGGTCTGTCCTGAGTCTTCATGGTTGTCTCCCTGGACCCATGTTGTCATTATGGTTTTCTTAGCTGCTAGCAGAGCCTTAGCAGAGTCCTGAGCAGTCCTTGGGGATCAGCAAGATGAAGATATGTCAGAGATGTCTACATGCTCCATGTTGTTCCTGAGCGGTAGCTGCTCAGATGAACATGAAACACAGAGAGAGAGAGATAGAGAGAAAAAGAAAGAGGGAGAGAGAGATGGGACACAAATGAAAGTTAGGAAAAGCAAAAAAATTAAAAGTTAGGCAGTCATTCACGAAAACTCCCAGAAGAGGGTCACGAATAGAATGCTTGCCACAGCAGCCTGGGTCCGATTCATGCCCGGGCCGTATACTGCATGTCTCTCTCTGTGTCTCCCTCCCCTTCCTTTCCCGTCCGTCTCAAACTGTTAGAAAAGTGAAAACACTCAAAAACACAACAACAACAACAAATTCCCAGAGGAATGTAAAGTATAAGTTTGATGCAGGCTTTGACTAGTCAATAGACAATTCAAAATATGCAACAGTCTGCCATGGCACAGATGGCATGCAAATGTGACATCCAAATTACACGGAAAGACAGGATACTGATCTTTTTATACTGTATTCCACAGATCAAGCCAGCAGGTAAATAATCCCTTGTACGGCAGTGTTTAACAGGCTCAGCATGGCAGCACATAATCACCTGTTTATTTGGATACAAGACCTATGGGATTTAAACACTGATTTCAATAAAAAAGAGAAAAATGTAATTTTCTCATCACTCGATGGAGACAGCTTGCTGCCTCATAACAACCCAAGCTCTTTTCTGTTCTCCATCCCATAACTCTTAGCAACATCTGCAGAAACCCATCAGTGCTCTAGTAGACCGCTCTTGGCAGGCTTGTTGGCTCAGCCAGCTAACATAGAGTGCTCCAAAGCATCTACTACAATCCATCTTTTCTCCCCATAGAAAGATTATGGTTGGAACTGGCACTCAAAAATTTTGGCTTTATGTGAATTGTTGTCAGTTCAAATGTGCCATTACGTTGCATAGGTCACTTAAGGTCAGTGCCTTATAGCTGTGGTCTCCTTAAAAGAAGGACAAGTAACATTACATATCTTTTAAGGAAGCATACTAAAATCGAATATATTTTTTTCCCATACAGTCTTTTTCGTGTGTGGTGTGTCCTTCCCCCTTTGCATCTTGTTGCCATTTAGTAATTGAAGTTCTCCGTCCGAACATCGGCTCCTCGGACATGACTGAAATATTTCCACACTCTACCAAGCGTGTCTGCCAGATGAGCACCTCATCACTGGTATCTGTGAAATTTCCTGTTTGCAGAGTTCGTCTGAGCTGTGTGTTGAAGGTTTGCAGAGAGTGGGCAAAAGCCATCCCCTTGCTCTGGCCGCACAACACACCTTCAACAGAACATTTCAGATGCATTTGCCTGCCTCTGCACTGTGGATCTCTAGTCAGTTCACAAGACTGTGTGGAACAGATTGCAGATTTCTTCATCTGGGCTGATTTACATGTGAACATTTCTCACACAGACTGTCAGCCCAGATGAATGGACTCATGCGTTGCCACATGCCACATCAGTGGTGTGGATCTCTATGTACGATTTTGAATCTCTGCCAATAATTGCAAATAGTCATCATCTGTGTCCATAAAGAAATCTAGTTCCTCCTTTTCTGTGAAATCCTTACATCGTATCACGGTTGCGCTAAAGTATGGCACCAGTAGCCTTCTTCTCCAAAGCTGCAGAGAAGACGAGACACATGTTATGGTACAGTGACAGGAGGAAAGTGACTGGATTTAAATGATATAGCCTGAAAAAGCTGAAAGATTCAAGGCACTGTGATGCCCTGTTATGCACCATCTGCTCCTGCAACAACTGAACCACCAGCTTTGTAAACCCAATGAGGAAAAAAACAAACTACCCTCACAAGCATAACATTACAGCAATTAGGATGGTCATAAAATCCGAATTCTCAGCAGTTAAGTTGTATCAGTTGTTGGCTAATTTCACTCAGCGCTGATAGAAAGAGACGAGCTCGGCAATTAGGTGCATGAGTGTGACGCAGAGCTCATAAAGTACTTTCATTTGCCTTAGTGTGCTTGGTGGCTCGGGCCATAATAGCTCACTCTCTCATTTCATTGGAAATGCTTCACTTGTTACCTTGGCAGTCTTACTGGCAGGAGTTACTTGACGGTCCTACCCAACACTGCAGCACTTCTCACTACACTTCCCCTGGTTCGACATCCCCCAGCCATCCTGTTTGAAATTGGATCTGGTTTTATTAAGTCGGGCAACTATGCTCATGTTGGACTGTGTTGTTTGTTAATGTTGGATTATGAGAGGCTAGTTACTCCAGTGATACGGTTTCATTGCTGTTGATATTGTATGACTGGGCGTTGATGTCGAAAATTGTAATATACTTTTGTATCAGGTCCATTTCAGAGTTTAAAGGACATAACCATACCTAATATAGTCTGGTAACGGTGATCTCAGTGAAGGAATGAATTATTTTGATGGACGACTCTCTCTTTTTCTCTGTCTTTTTCCAGGGTAGGAGTGGCCATGCCATTTGGCTGTTTAACAATCGGAGAAAAGAAGGATTACAGTAATCCTTCTGAGGTGACAGATAAATATGACCTGGGCCAGATTGTTAAATCGTAAGTATGCTGCTGGCTGAAGCACAATGTAGTCTCTGCCCTCAGGGACCTTCATTTTACACTCTCACCAAGCTTGGTGTGACCGAGCGATAAGGTTTCTAAAGATTAATCTCACCAAAAAATAGTGACATTGTTATCATGGCTATAATGAAAAAAGGGTAATAATAACTTTACTCACCGTGTGTGCTTTTACTCTTACTTCCAGAGAGGAGTTCTGTGAGATCTTCAGGGCCAAGGATAAGAACACACTGAAAATGTACACTTGTAAGAAGTTCCTGAAAAAGGATGGTAGGAAAGTTCGGAAGGCTGCGAAAAACGAGATCCTCATTTTAAAGATGTAAGTCTGTTTTTAACCTCTGCCTTTTTGCGAACCTGTCCTCAAAGCTCCACTGTATTATTGTGAGGGTTGAAAAAGGTAAAAAGGAAAACATTTTTTTATTGTTGTTGTTGTTTCAACTACTTTGTTCTCTAAGACATGATGTGGCAAGAATTATCCATAGAGAAAGAAGAGATTTATGGTATTTTTTACTAAACAGTAAATGCGATGGTCATTTAGCAAAATACATTTTTTATCATTACTTCACTCTATCAGTATCTCTATTAACACAACCCGTTCCTTATTAAACTGTTTCTTACATACGTTAGAACCACAAAGACACAAAATGAAAATAAGGGATAGACCAATGGAAGATTAACTTGACATTTCTGTTGGAAGATGAAATAACATAACATAACATTCTTTCAGAAGCCAGTGGTCGGGTCTTGCAGATTGATTTATGGCAGCTAGTGTTATAAAAAAGTTACCTTCCATGTTACAGAAACAATCTAGAATAGTCTATCCTGTCCTTCAAGTTCATGATCTGTGGCACCGACTCAAAGCCTCCAGTACAGTAGGACTGGATAACATGCTTGAATAATTTGCTATAACAGTGACTTGACTGCTTGAGGTTTCATGACTGGTTCAGTCACTGGTCTTAGTTATGGTCAGATGCTGTCTACAGTGCTGATGCATGGTTGTCCAGGCACACATATGCGCTCATCAATATGTTTACTGCATCACTCCTTATCTGTACATGACTGGTTTCTCTGTCAACCCTGCCTTTACTGAACTTTTTAAAGTTTAGACGTTCATACTGTATCTCAGATGTTCATGCTTAACTGACAAGCTTATGTTTATCGCTACAGTAATTTCCCCTGGCCTCATTTCCTGATGACTTGCTTGACCATTGAAGTGTAAATTATTTATGAGCATTAATGCAGCAGTGTACCATATCTGTGTATCGGTCTGAATGATTGCAGCCCCCTTTCATCCACCTCGTAATTCCCTTGACTCTCCCTCTTCCCCTGTGGTCTGCTCTCTCCAGGGTGAAACATCCAAATATTCTCCAGCTGGTGGACGTGTATGAGACCCGAAAAGAGTACTTTCTCTTCCTTGAACTGTGAGTTCAGACCTCTGACTGTAGACGATTGTGCTCCTCCTGTGTTTGCGTCTGCAAAGGCCTATGTTGATTATGCACTCATGGGGACTGAGCTGCCGTACTGTAGCCTGAGGGCCTGTAGATATGAGAACAGCTCTGAACTCGCCTTTTGCAACCTTCATTTGGTATTCAGATAGGATTCGTGGCTGACTGTTCCGTATTCTCATCAGTGTGTGTTGTTGGGGATTCAGTGCATTCGAAGGGGTATGTTAAATGAAGGAAACTCATCTCAATGATTGCGTTAGTGTGTCGGTTTTGATATTGGGTAGGTGAAAATGATCAGAAATCAGAAGAGAGACTTAGGAAATCATTTCATTATAACGCTTAAGTGAATTTGTAATTTTGCTCTGTTCAGGAAGTCTTACCTCTGGCAAGGTTTTAATTGCATTGGAATAAATGCAAAGAATCTTCTTAAATATATAAATATGTCAAAGTAGGTTCAGGGTGACGTGAATTTCAAATAGGCTTTTGTTCTGAAATTCTAAAAGGGGACTAGAACTCTGATCCTTGAGTGAGTACCAGCGCCATACATGAATGGTACGAATATGATGAGTATGAATGGTATGAATGAATGGTAATCTGTAATCCTCCCTGTAGTGCGACAGGCCGAGAGGTTTTTGATTGGATCCTGGACCAGGGCTACTACTCAGAGCGCGACACCAGCAATGTAGTTCGCCAGGTCTTGGAAGCTGTGGCCTACCTGCACTCGCTGCACATTGTCCACAGGAACCTGAAGGTAACACGCTAAGGGTCAAGGGGATACTGCTGTGTATACTGCAGCAGCTGCAACCATGCAAGAGACCAGAGTCATGTTTTACTATGATGATTTTCATTTGCTTATGAAAATGTATTGCAATGCAATTAACATAGTGGCAAATTCAAATTGATACAGCAGCTATTCAACTTGTTTGGTTTTTGAGACTGTCATTTTCTGACATTGTGGGGGGAAGATGTTGGAAGGATTTGACTGCTTCAATATTGATCTCAGTTATCAAATAACAAAGTCTTCTTCATATTCGGATGATATTAAATCATAAAACATATCATTTAATTGCATAAGGAAATCTACGCTAAATGTAAAGAAGAGAATTACCAAACTGCTCTTGCACATCTTCTCAGCTGGAGAACTTGGTGTACTTCAACCGTCTGAAGCATTCTAAAATAGTGATCAGTGACTTCCATCTTGCCAAGCTGGAGAATGGACTGATCAAAGACCCCTGTGGTACACCAGAATACCTGGGTAAGGAACAGACTGAAGGAGAGCGAGCAGAGCACATCATGATCCTATTAACTAGTGGATCTGTGAAAGCCTTGTGGGTGTGGTGCATTTGAATATTCCGGAAGCTTTATGTGGAGGTCCACTGTCGCCCACACGCACCTGCAGTGTTATGTCTTGGCTGTGTGTCTCTCCTTACAGCCCCTGAAGTGGTTGGTAGACAGAGGTATGGCAGGCCTGTAGACTGCTGGGCCATGGGAGTCATCATGTACATATTGTAAGTGCTTCTATACACTGCTACTTGTACACTATCCAGGAAGTTGTTTTTTGGGGGGGTGCAGGTTAAAGAATTCAACCTCACAACAGACCTTTGCACATCCCTGCATAATTTGACAAAATACCTCAATACTATGTTACATACTAGCTAAATGCATATTTTATCAACATAAACAATTCGTGACAATGGGAACCCCCTGCATTTTTCATGTGTTGCCCCCTTTTCAAACTCTTGAAACTTGTGACCCCCAGGTTGTCAGGCAATCCTCCGTTCTACGATGAAACTGATGATGATGATTATGAGAACCACGACAAGAACCTGTTCAGGAAGATCTTGGCAGGGGATTATGAGTTTGATTCTCCATACTGGGATGACATCTCAGACTCAGGTACTTTTAAGATGAAATGAATTCACAAGAGACAATGTTACAGTATGGTGACAGCTCCCTGGGTAAACATTTCAAATAAGAGGATCTTCCCTGCAGCTGTTTGGTTAGGTTTACTTGAAACAATTCTCTTCCATTTTTGTATGGAAATAGAATGATATGTTTTGCTTGTTATTTTGCTCTTCAGCTAAGAGTCTGGTAGCCCGTCTGATGGAGGTGGATCAGGACCTGAGGCTCACTGCTCAAGAGGCCATCAATCATGAATGGTGTGTTCAATCTGTCTCCATCGTATTCCATAATGATGCATTTCATTACCAATATTACTGTCTGTTTGAGTAATGTCTCATAGTGACTTGAAGTACAATGTCAAATCACACTTTCTTTTGTCTCAGGATTTCTGGAAATGCAGCTTCAGATAAAAACATCAAGGACAATGTCTGTGCACAAATAGAGAAAAACTTTGCTAAAGCTAAATGGAAGGTAAGCCTATTTTATCCGTGACGAAACGGTTTAAGACCTTGTGAATCTGAAATGGAATACGTCCGATAAATGATGCAAATAAATACATGAGTGGAAGCTGTTAGTCTGGCATGCCAAATCGAGTACAGGAAGAGAATGTTCTCTAACTCTAAACACCTCCTTCCACAGAAAGCTGTTCGTGTCACCACCATCATGAAGAGACTCAGAGCACCTGAGCAGAGCGACTCAGGGGCAGCAAGCCCCGCTGCAGCTGCTGACCCTGCCACTGGAGTCCCTGCTCCCCCCCAGGATGACCCCACCGGGGCTCCAGCTGCAGCCACAGTCCCGGAGGGTGAGTCTGCTGCTGTCACAGAGGTCCCTGCAGGTGTGGAGACCAGCCAGGCCCCAGCCGAGGCCCCAGTGGAAGTGTCTGTGTCAGCCACTGAACCCCAGCAGGCCATCCCGGCCCCGGAGGAGGCTGACCCCTCATTGCGATGTAACGGAGAGGCTCCTCCTCCTCTCCAGCCGGCTGCTGAAGCCGAAGATGAGCAGAGCTAAGCGCTGATCCTCTGTCCCTTGTGACATCCACTCACCCTTGCACACTGTATATTAGCTGCTAGCATGGTGACACTGACTCTGCTTCTCTTTCACTTGCAGCCTCTGTTTCATCTTGCAGAGCTCACAGAGCCTGTGTGCTAGCTTTCCTGAGTGTTGAACTGTACTGGCTTTCCTTTTCCATGGCGTTTTCCTAACAATCCTCCTGCTTTAATATGGCTTTTTATGTCTTGATACTAGCACATCTTCTTCCATGTGTTCTATAAGAACCAGATTTACTCGAGGCCTAATATAGCTTACAGCTAAAATGTTCTCTCTGAACTACACCCTTTAGTGATAAAAGGGGTAAGACATCATTGTGCCAAAAGAGCTTAGATTTTTTAATGAGCCAAGTTTGTGAACTTTTCCCAGTCCTACTCATGCAGTATTTATTTACCATGGCAGTCAATACAGTAATGAACAGCTTTGCTCTTGTACTGTAATGTTGCCTATCCACAGTATTGCAGTAAAAACACATTAATCTTTTCCCTCCTTGTCATCAAAGTATCCTAAGGAAGGTTAATGTATTTTTAATAGTAGTATATATAGTGCAACTGTAGGCAGTTGGAGGGTTTCTGCTGATGCTAGTTATGGTTACTGGGGTATGCAAGCCCTGTGCTTGTGATAGGCAGCTTCCCACTCTTTGCTCCTTTGCCAGCTTTCTGCTCAGGAAAGAACCTCATGGCTGTAAGTGTAAAGATCCTGTATATAGAGACCTTTGTAGAAGTAGCTGAAACAGCATGCAGTCTAAGGTTTTGCTGTTTATTTTGCATTTGTAAGCACTTGGTTGACAACGATCGTTTACCGGCCTTTCGACAGGAGACCTAAAGATATTTTTCTCCGCCAACCGATGTCTGTTGTGCGTAGTCCGTGCTCCACATGGTGAGCTGTTTTGAAGGCTATTTTTTTTCCAAACAGCCTCCACAGTTCCTTATGCTGTATGTTTTGTCATTCATACTTTATATACATCACAGAGTGCCACTAATGTAAATGTAAGTGATATGAAACTAGTCATGACCTTGTTACATATTAGTTACTATGCATCTAAAATGTATTTTGTAGCTCATTCCTATATTGATTTAACAAAAAGCCTAATGACATGCATACTTATATCCATCATATATCAATGTGTTTCTTTTTCATATTTTAGTTTTGCTTATTCTTTCTTCAACTTTAATGTTTAAGTGAAGTACAATACTTAGTTCCAGTATGTACAGAGCCTTATCCAGGCCTATATATATAGGCCACATAAGGTACACTAGGATTGTGTAATCAGATATTATAATCATATATAATCATATAAATATTGCTAAATAGTAAGCCATTCATGAGACATTACTGTTTTGAAACAACTAGAACGCTTATATTTATGTACGTTTTTTATTTAATTTATATTTGTTTGTTCATAACTGATTACATTCTATACTAATAATAATCTAAAGAATAATAAGAAATTGTCCTATCTCTGTCACTTTACTGTCCCCTTTCATTTCAATAAGGAGGTATTTTTCTGTAATAACTCTAAATTAAGCAATATTCAATTTGCTGCTGAAACTGTGATTTATATACTGGTGTCCTGTACACAGTGGATGTTTCTGTAATTGAAAGCCTTTACTGTAGTCCTTGACAACCATTAATCCTCCGTCTAGATGGTGGCTTAACAAACACACTGTCAAAGACGGAGAGCTGGGATCATAATTGTCACGGTTGTGACCTGAGTCCTCATGTAATGTTCTGTGCCGCCCTAAGTGCACCTTATGTGCAGAAGGTAGCTCCTCTCATGTAACTGCCAGCTGACAGGTCCTGGAAGTGATGCACACCATAATTGGATAAATGTGGTTTATAAGTGCCCTCATTGTCATTTTGTCTTATTATACCTAATTACTCTCGGTTTTAAGGTCCTTCTTAAAATTTCTTGTGGAGGTATTATTAGATGTACATTTTCTAGATCAAATAGGTTGTTTTGTTTTCCAATCCTACGTATGACACTCATTTGAAATATACCTGTGAATGATCTCATGTTTTATTGATATTTAACATGCATCTTTAATTTGTTCAAATGTGTTGATTTTTTACAGAGAGAAAAAATATTTATGTGAATAGACCATTTAGCGTGATTCATTGTCTAACTAAAGACCGTAAATAAAAACTGTTAAACAATTTTGAAGCAATGCTTTTCTCAGTGCATACTGTACCACTAATAGTTAGAAGGATATGTCTGTTGGTTTTGCCATGCATCCGGTGTATTTCTAAATGTGGTCACCAGGACCCATGGTCACCTGTAGGTCCTGTCTAATTTGTAAGCTCTGTACTGTACTCCTTGACTGAGGTAATGACTTTGATGGTAATAAAAATCAACTCACCTGTTTCCTTGTGTGAGCATAATTTTTGCCATCGCGTGTCAGTGTTAAAGGGGGCTAGGCTGGTGGACCCAATTGCATGAGACCAAACACAGGAAAAGGTTGAGACTCAAAAGGGCATTTATTGAGGAATGGTAGGGCAGGGAAGGACAGGTAATATACAGAGTACAGCAGATAGACTGGAACAAGGTATATCTGACAGAGGTTCCAGGGAAACCAGGGTAGATATACTACTAGTTGATGAGCTGATGGACTGCAGGTGTGGAGGTAGATAAGGGGAGACCTGAACGTGGCACTGGTGACCTTGTTACTGGATACTAGGCCCGTACACACAACACACAGAGACTCTAACAGGGAGCACAAGGGAGTTCAGAGAGAACTCAAGGAAAGAGACACTGGGGACTATGGCTTGTGGTGTATCTCATACTGTCAGCAGACACTATCAGCACTTGCTTTCTATGTCATGGGTGTTTTGGCCAAATGGACCCTCCTTGAAATGGTGATGTGTGAAGGTGCGACACTAGAGCGGCCAGTGGAACTACATAAGAGGAGGATTCCATTGACTGGAGTTCCGCCCAGTTGTACAGGGCGTAGACGATGTAGACAATCGTGATATTCCATTAAAAAAGGTTTCAAGGATCGTACTTTTAGTTTCCAGTTCCTTCCACCAAGACTATTATTTTAAAACATCCTCACACAATCATTTGTGCCCTTGCACTCGCTGTAAAACAAGGCTATAACGTCTTGTCCAGAAGCTGCTGTACTTTACAAGTCCTCCGAGTGAGGTGGACTAGTGTGATGGATTCTGTTCAATTCAATTGTCCTCCCCTCATAATCCTAACTTCCCATTTGCTCCAGAGATTGAAATTTTTGCTTCCCATGAAATTGGAGTGCATCAGTCATCATTAACATGACATGCCCCTTTCCAGAGGGACAGGCATTATGAAGATGAATGACTGCATGCAGTTTGATTCATTGCTTTGTGAAAGGTGCAAAGTAAAAGAAAACATGTCACAGATCTTTTCATCGCAACAATCTATCTAGCCACCTGCTGGGTGAAATGATTAAGTGCATTACGCACAATATTAATATTTAAAGCATCTACATTAACATTGTATTTTACAGTCCTACATCTTTGAGCTTTAAATTATGTATTTTGAAAGAAGCACAATACAAAGGGAAACGGAGGGAGAATCATCTTAATTTAAAGAACACCGTTCAATTAGTGGACATTAAACTGCAATGCTCACTATAGCCAGCAAGTGGCAGTGTTGCTCTCTCTTTGAAAGACTGCAGGGTTTGGTAGTTCACCTCGGTATATCATGCCAACGTTCCACTAATTGAACTTTTTTTAACACAACAGAGACATTTGCTTTCTGTTCCAGGTTTGCAAACAAATGAGCGTATTCATGTAGTAGAGTGGGTGAGACTGGGAAAGCAGTCAGTGACTGAAAGTTCACCAATGGATGCCTGAGAACAATGCATCAGCTACATGACATCCCTCCTCTCTGCCTCTCACTGGTTCAGCTTTTTTTTGGTCCTTATCCCTACAATGCTGTTTGTGTCCAGGGACTGCTGTGAGAGATGTGGAGGAGATTGTAAATACTGACAGAATGTCCTGTCTGGCCACGACTGACCAGAGACCTTGATCAGACTGACTGATATTGAGGAGTTGCATGTCTGACAAATTCCTCTACTGTTAAGTCACTTGTTTAAGGTCAGGAAGTGGAGATTTAAGACTAGTTCTATTTGGTCTGTCTTGCAACGTTGCAACAGATAATGTCATGCATGCATACTGTACTTCTGATAGGACACGCAAAACAACATCCATTTGATGGAATTTACAAAATGTCAAAATGTGTCCTGGAATTGAAACCCTGAAATATTTAGTTGTACCAGACTCAGCTTGATGACCTTTACTGAGTCATTTGGGAGAGGCCTTGCCTGATTGTGATCTTACATATCAAATTAACTCTCCCACTTGCAGGAAATCTGACCGCAGTTGTCAGAGTCGCACTATTCAAGATTGATGTCAGACCCAGCCACCCCCTCTCCCAACCTTCCTCCCTCCCCCCTCCTCCCCTCCCTGCCAGACATCAGATAAGCGAGGGGGGGGTGGGGACAGAGCTCTGTCTATGGGCCAGGGTGGGAAGTGACAATACTGTCCTCTAATGCCCAGATACCTCTGCAGTGTCTTTCCCACTCAACGTCATCATAGCCACAGGCTGAGACATAAGTTCTGACCCCAGCACACATAGTGAACACCAGTGGGTGTATACAGGCCTGTTGTGACTTCTGACTGACAATGAGTCAACTAATGAATGATGTCTGATTCTGAACACGATTGTATTAGGTTTACCTCTGCAGTTTTGCACTGTTACAGATGGGCCAAGTTTTCCCTGATCTTTTGAGGAAGAACAGGTGTTGGTCTGCTTAGAAGCTTCTAGAGCATAGATGAAAGGTGTCATGGGTCTTTCTCTCCATCCCCTCTGTGCCATTTCTCTCTTTCTCTCTGTGGGTTGGTACCTGCCCTAGACGTACTGATGACCAGGCTTATGGCCAGAGGTTAGTCTTCTGCTCTGTTGTCTAGGCTTTTACATGGTGTAGACATCCTGCAGGAACTCATTTAAGCCTGCTGTATTGACCTGACCACAGAAAAGCAGACCCACACGGCCCAAGAGACCACCTCCTCCACTGGGACACAATCTCCACTCTATTCCCTTCAGCGGAAACATGGCATCCAGTACACAGGAAAAATGGGAAACAGTATTTTGATTGGTGAAATGTTCAGATGGAATCACAAAAAACGAAATAGTTTGAAAGGAAAGCATACCCCTAGCAAAAAAGCATTGAATATCTCTCTGAGACCTGCAGGTAGTCTTTCAGCACTCTAGTTTAAACTGTTGAAGTGCAGTTTATCAACCAATCTTATTATAAAGTGCCCTTCAAACGGACGTCGTTTTTGAGCACACCTAAGCAGAACTTAAGGACGGTAATGATAGTCTCAATCCACACAGCCATGAGACAGAATGACACAACAATTATTCTATAGAGACACACATTGTGTTTTTATACACATATACTGTATGACACAATATTTTATTCACATGATCCAGAAGAGTCTGGACAGAACATAGACACAGCAAACCAAACATCACAATGAGAGGGAGCATTCCATTTTTATAAAATATAGAGCTTTAATTTATTAGTTAGCAACACGATGAAAAGGGAAGTAAAAGTAATTTACACAAGTCATTACAATAACGTCACCTCTGTGCATTTAGTTTTTTTTTTCAGGAAGGATTGATAACTGAATGCAAAAAATAACAAAATACAAAAAAACTCTCAAAAACTAAAGACACATCTTAAAAACACCAACAAATTGTACAACCTTTTTTCATTTTGCTGTAAAACCCTGTTGTAACCTAGAGAAGAGGAACAGGTGTTGTCTGGTTTATTCTGGGAATGAATACTGTCCCATAGTTAGGAGTGGAGGAGAGAGCGTCACCATCATCATCATCATCATCATCATCATCCTGTTACAGAGTTGTGCTCATCCATTGTGTTTCTCGCCTGTGTTTCAGACCTGGAGTTGACATTGACCGTACAGTACATTTCAAGAACAGGAGAACTACATATAGCTTTTAAGTTTTAGAATTACAGAACAAATACATTTATTCCATGCACACAATGAAAAGCCAGCTTCCCAAAATTTTGGTTAGTGTCACAACATTGTTACAATGCTCTGTTGTGGAAGGACAATTATTTTTTCACGTTAATATCAAAGGATAAAAATGTGTGAATGCACATAAAAAAAGAGATGGCTGCCTTTACTCAGAACAATTCTGTCCTGTCAAATCCTCATCTGGTCATCTCGATCTCAAACTGAACTACTCTGAATGATGCATTTTCTGTTGGCCAGTGTTTCCAATAGCTCACCCTCCCAAGATCCAGTTCAGTCTTTTGAAGGAGAAAATAATGCCCTTAAACATGTTAAACCATTACCCTTTTTGCACCCCACACTTTGTCTCCTGAGACGACAAGCTGAATATATTCAATTATGATGGTTAATTGATCATCAATCGGGGTTATTTTACTTAGGAGTCCTTTTTTCATTTGAATACCACAACCAACAACAGTGGCTGGGGAAAGGGGATGTACATTTTTGTATCATCTATGAGTTAAGCCCTGGAAATTGCAAACCAAATTACCTTTGACAAAGTTCCACTGGCGGCGACAGAAAACAATGCTACTTTAGTTACTAGCGAGATCTTTCAAGAGCTGATAAATACAGCTAGTGTCAAACTAATGGTATTTGCCATGTGGGCTCACATGAGGGAGGGGCATACACTTAGTTTCCTGTGTTACAGTCCACATGCAGCCGTGGGGAGTTTGTCAATGACAGTCCTGGAGAACCCCAAGTGAGTTCTGACGTTACATCACAGCAAACAAGAAGCAAGAAATATACAGATCCCATCAGCCCCATTCCCCAGTCATTCCCATCTTTACAATGACTTGTAGTGATCTGTATTTTGCATGCCAGTTAACACTTCCAAACATTTTTATAACGCTGGAAGGATGAGAATTATGCAATGACAGCAACAACAATAAAATTAATAACAATAATAACAATAATATTTGCCCCAAAGGTACCTATACACAAAGAGCTTTTTCTATAAGTACAAAGAAATCCACAGAATGATACTATTTACAACCTACAATAAATACTGTGTATCATATATCTTATTGGTAAAGGGAAGTGTGGGGTTTGTTTGGGCGCCTCTTGTTTCTCTTTAGTTCATTTTTTCTCGTGTGTTTTTGATTTTCTTTCACGATGTCACTCTCAAATGGAGTCTCTCCCCGTTTTATGGGGTAGGGTGGGCAGGGCTTATAAGTAGTCCAAGGCCTACTCATGTCTCCTCCTCCTCCTCCCCCTCCTCCTCTTCCTCCTCCTCCTCCTCCCCCTCGCCATGGTGCCGACGGTTGCGTGGCTTTTTTTGCTCTTTCAGCTCCTTCAGGTCTTTGGCCTTGATGGCTCCCATCATGGTGTCTCCCTGCTGCCAGTAGTCCTGGCAGTACTGGTTGATGAGGCCCATCTCAGGCTGGCTTAGGATGGTCAGCAGGTCCTTGTACTGGCCGGCGCTGGGGGTCCAGGAGCTGGCCCCCAGGGGAGACGGTGCCAGACCTCCACCTTCCACCAGCACGTTGTTGACGGCTCGACTGGACAGCACTACCAGCTGCAGCTTAACTAAGGTGTGCTTGAAGTTCTTCTCTGTGCCTGAGCACTGGTACACGCCTGAGTCAGAGGGCTGGAGGGAGCGAAGCAGCAAGCCCTGCTCTGTCTTCATCACACGACCATCAGAACGCATCTGGGAGAGAGAGAGAGAGAGAGAGGGGGAAGGAGAGAGAACAGAAGAAGACACTATAATTGCATTTATTTCATAAGATAAGAAAGATACATTGTACTTCTGCCATTTCTTCCTCTCTGCAACAAGGGATCTGTGCCACCATAGTGATGTCCTGACTGCCTTTATAGTCCAACACTAAAATGACTCATGTACATTTAGTTTGACTGATGTTCTGCTGTTAGATGAGACAATCACTTCCACTGCACACAATACTATTTCCATTGCTCTTCTCTGCTTATCACTTCATCCCAGTCCAAGGTTCTGATTAGCTGTTGACAGCTTTTACACTCAGATTCAGATGTTCTGGGCAACATGTCCAAGTCCACTATGCCTACGGGAATATGCACCATACAATAGAATACCCAATAAAAGATAAGGAACCCTACAGTCTCATAATAAAACTTTAACTGCAGCCTAAGGCTGAGAAACTGTGACTGGGTTTCTCCACTTGGGGGTTTGGGACACTATAAGGATTATTACGAAATGTATTCAGGTATATATAGAACCAAACATCAGGGACTCCTTCACCTTGGTCTAGGAACAGATGTACTGTAATGTGTAATGGGGAACACAATATCCTGGGAGCAATCTGGAAATCCGATAAAGATCTCTCTTATCGTCTCAAACCTTGAGTATCAACCCTGCGTGTGATCTCTTGTTCACAGTTGATAGAACAAGCAGGGATTACAGAGCCCAGCATTCATAGTGTACATGTTCAAACTAGACATACAGTCTAGTATTTCTGGATCTATGTCAGTTCCGCTACAAGACTGCTTACTTCTTTCCTGCGGTCACTGTTGTCTCTTTGCAGGTGCCATTTGATGAGAGCATGCGGGGAGCGGGCTTGACACTCCAAGAAGGTGCTGCTGCCCTCCACCCCATACTGCACCATCTCCAGAGTGTTCTTATTGGCTGAAGGAGACGTGAAGGAGAGATGTCACCAAGGCAACCAAGCACTCACCACACGGTCCAAACACAGAAAGAGTAACGCTTCAATTCAAAGTTGTATTTTTAGATAGAAGGAGGAGGTGTAATGTGACTAGATGCACAGACCGTTTCCCTTTTACTGTGCTGCCAGTGTGCGATCGGCGCTCATATATGTTGAGTTATACTAGCTATGGTGTATTTGCATTGGGAATGTACTGTGTTCACCACTACAATAAGTAGGTCTTACTGTTGGAGTTGAAGCCTCTGCACTGGCGAATAGGATTCCCGTACTTGACGTCTTGCCTCCGGCTTCTTCTAAAGGGGTCAGACCAGTTTTCCCAAATAAGAAGAAAAAATATTATAAAGCAACTGCAAGCGCCATACAAAGCCATTCAACAATCCATGAGGCCATTCAACAGCCAAACAAACCACACGTAATTCCGTTAGAAAGCGGTAAGTACCAATCAGCAAAACAGAAGGCCATTCGAAGAATTCCGACGCAGGTTATTCGGGCTTTTGCGTTATTTGATAAGCCATGCAGCTATCTAACAGCCACGTTAGTCCCATTCCTGGCACATGCTTGTACTCACCTCTTCTGTGAGGCAGAGTAGCGGGAGCAGGACTTCCCATCCCAGGCGCAGTAGGGATCTCTGGCCAGGCAGCAGTCAGCGCAGGCCTCCCCGTACACGTCACAGCGGTGCAGGGCCAGGTGAGTCACTCCGATCCCTGAAGACACGTACAGCTGTTGCTGGTGGGGGACGACATATGTGTTAGAACAAATCACAGAAGAGTCTTTGTCAAACTCTACAGTCTGTGTCTAATTAAATATAAACGGTGGCACTGGAGTAAATAGTTAATACGTCAACCGAGCCAGAACAATGTAATGTGATGATCTAACAACTGAAAATAGATGAGCACTGTGTTAGAGTAACAATAGTCTACTTAGGAGAATTGAGCACACATTGGGAGAGATGCTGAGTTTGTAACTGTTTCACTTCCATTGTTCAAGCTACTGACAGTGTACCTTTCCATTTTTTATAAGCTGTATTGAATTTATTATCCTGGCACACTGTATAAGGCCAACCTTCTGCCCGAGTGATGTCATGTAGCCCACGGTAAAAGACAACATTACACTGTAATGCATTTTCCATACTTCTTTCATTGTCTTTCCCTGACTGAATATAATTTCTAAAGGCAAATATTAGTTCCACAGCTGCGCGCACATCTTACATGGTTTTACTAAATCATTTAATTCAGTTCCTGTCTCTATGTCAGCACAGATATATAGGTCTTTTAGGTCATTTGCCACAGCTATGCTTACCCTTTTTGATGAGATCTTCATTGTTGTAATAGGAGTAGGAACCTGAAATAAAGAAATGTGATGAGTACAGTATGGCACCAGAAGAGGGGGAGAGAGGCAGTAGAAGAGAGTGAGAGGCAGTAGAAGAGAGAGGCAAAAGGAGACAGAGAGAGAGTGAGAGAGAGAGGCAAACAGTGCAAGCTAGAGAGTGCCAGAAAAGGAGATTTGACCTTGAACACCTCCACCTCCTCTAGGACCAGCTCTTCAGTCTGCAGATCGTCTCTGGGAAGGACAATCACCTTCTGCACCGTCCCCCTGTCTGTGGACCAGAAAACACACCCACTGGGTTACATAATGTACCTCCAATCATGAGACCTTTGGACTGCTAGCCAACCAACCAGCCCCTGTATTCCATTACTAACATCAAGCCACTTACTGTGACAGCTAATCAACTGGTGAGGTCTACATTCAAACCTGGTGCTGAGCTCACTTTTCACCACGACAATCTATTTCACTTGCTAGAGCGTACACACTGTCACAACCGCAACAACACTATTTGTCAATCCCTCTTTCTTAGCTGTGACCCATTCTCCTGAAGGCCGGAGGTATTTCTCCTGGTCACGCCTTGCCCAAAAGCGTGTTTGATTTCTGAATAGAGGCATTCCTGAACGCAGGATACCTGAGATTTATTATGACTGTTTAAATGTGCCCCAACGTGGCGCTGAATGCCTGTTCCTGACAGCAGCTGAAAGGACAGACATTCCTCAGACTGCAGGCACCGTGGGGCGCTCTGCGGTCACCACAAGACCCCATTAGCCTCTGCTATACATGCTACAGAACAACGTCTGACACAAAGGAGAGAATGGGCCTCATGTTCGGGCTGCGCGCGCTGGGGGAGTGATGTCACTTGGGGCTTTTAAAAGGTTCAAAGGAATGAGACAAATAGAAAAAGTGTCTTGCCCTGGTGGGTGAGATTAAGGTGATGGATTTCCTGACTGTAACACGGCTCCTAACCCTCCTCTCTTCCTCATTCACCCTGCCCTCAAGGTACACAGCTCAAAGCTTTTACACTAAGTGAAAGATGCAAAGACCAGCGCCCTTTGATTGGTTAAACTTTCATCTCGACAGAAAGGCTACAAATGCTTCTGGCAATAAATGATTGAAGGAAAGACTTTGGGTGCGTTTGGTTGGACAGCAACTGACAAGGGGGGTACAACACTCCTTTGTATCTCCATGGTCCACCCAACTGAGCCTGACTAAAAGGTTTTGCAAGGACCATCCTAATACTGAAACAATGCAGAAGCTGTGGCTCTTCTATTAAGGTCAAGAATGAGCTCTTTATCTGGACATGGATGGCGCAGTCCATTGAAATTGACCAAGATATACTGAACTTACCAGTCCCCAGGAAAAGCACTTCATAATTGCCATCTGCAGCTGCCACCTGGTCCACAGTGATGGTGGTGAACTCGTAGCCCACGTTGGTGCGGACCACAAGGGGGCGCTTGTGCACTGGGTACACAGCGTTGTACATGGTTGGGTGGTTCCTCATGAAGTTGATGACCTCGTCTGGGTAGTCCTTAGTAGACTTCATGTTAGGCGTGAACGTGCCTCCAGGACACTAGAGGAAAATGATTTAGAACGATTAGCTCACTAATTAGCTCACTGACAAACAACCAATTGTGGGTATACTTTATATTGTTGTGATCTACTGTGAATGTGGAGAGTTGTGTATGTGCCTTGTGGCACAAACAGCTGGTTTCTATTTGAGGAGTAAGTCACTGTGGTGCGTATTAAGGTTGGAGGGCTCTTGGTGTGTTTGAGGTCATGAGGAGGGGGTGTTAGGCTTACTGTCCCAGGACGAGGGTAGGGTATCTTCCCAGTGTAGGCCACCCACTGGTAGTTAGGACCCTCCTTGTGGGCGAAGGGTCCATTGAAGACCTGTCGGATGTCAGCCATGGAGTAGACACACACGGCAGAGCCCTTGAAGACCGAGCTGCGGATTAGGAGAGACGGTGATGTTATAGGTGTCAAAAGTTGAATACGTCACAGTAATAGTCTTTGTTCCAGTAAAGGATTTAAAAAAAGGAAAACCGGTTGGAGACTCACCCAGAGACAGAAAACACTCCATAGATGACAGGGTTCTTGGTGTCTTGAGTCGGTTGTATGTAAACATCTCCTGTAACACACACAAACAGAATCCAGTCAGTGCAAAGAGAGCAGGCTAAAGAAACAAGTTCCCCAGCAGGCTCATGATGGCTAATATTGACAAAGCTCAAGTTAATCCTCCCAGACATATTCAGAGAGGCACCCTTCAACTTTTAAAAGAAGCACTGACGCGCTTAAGCCTTTTTTTCATCCCTTTGTGAATTTCAGCCTGTGCTTGTATATATACAAACTCGCCAAACAGGATGAGCAGGGCCATCACCATGACCCTCCTATAGTCCATGTGTCTCTGTCGTATCTCAGACACCTGTGTCTGCATCTACAGCGCTGCGGTCAGAGGCTGATGTGTCAAGCTTTGTGTTGATAACAGTAGTGTGACCAGAGCTGCGGTATGCTATGGGAAAGTTCACCCATCGGGTTCTTGGAAAGGATAAGTTTATGCAGAGGATGGGAGGCCAAACAAAGTTGAATGGAGCAGAGGAGGAGTCCTGGTGACATCTAAGCATCCTGCCAGGGGAAACAGAAGGCTCTGCTTGTCTCCTTCTCAATGGAACAGGAAACTGTGCATTCTCCACAGGAAGGGTAGTGTTGAATATTTCTTCATAGATAGTATGAAAACCACCATAGCATATATTTGGTGACCAGACCTTTACGTATTCCGTCACTTAAGTCTCTTAATGAAATTCCATGCACAATCCAGTTGGAGATATAATTGTACTCACAGTTATGTCATGTAGCATCCTTCGTGAGAAGGAGACAAATGCACACCTGTACTACAGAACTATGTCAAAATCCACAGTGACAATCTACAATCTACAGCGAGAGATCACATTGGCTGTGTCACCTGAAATTATACTCCAGGAGTGGTACTGTGGCTAGTGATTTAATATGTGACATGCTCTATGTCTGATGAGTGGGGTTTAAGGAGTTGAGTTTGAGTACGAGGGCAACATCTAAGCGTCTCAAAGGGAAACAACATCATAGTGTAGGTCCTTGTCCTTGGTGGACATGCAGGAAGTCCTGATTTACATGTGCTCATCCTCCTGGTGATGGAGCAGAGAGGCCCTGAGGAAGAAATATAGAGGAACTAATCCTACTTGGGGTGCTTAGTCACTGGCCTGCCCTGCTTACTCTCTGAATGACCTCCATGTTACCTTTAGGAATGCCATATCTCGCTTTCATAACGATGCAGGCACCTCCAGCACATAGCAAACATGAATGAACATATTCACAAAACCAAAGACCAAACTAAGTGTAATGTGCAGTATTGTCTTTGAAAACACTTAAAGATGTATTATGTTGTGAATATCGAAGGGTTGCGATTGACTGCATGGGTGAGAGTTGTCTCTGCTTCGGTCATCTCGCCTGCTGGGTTGAGTCATTGTGGTGTGAGCGCACAGACCCTGAGTGACTATCTGTAGTTTGTGGCTGAAGTTCCAGGATAACGAGGGGGAGAGAAACCATATGGTTGTAATTCCATCTCACCCACCTCCACACACAAACACACACACACACTCTCATACACATGCTCACACACACACACACATGCACACACACACACCTTAAGCCAGTGTTGCAAAACGGTCATGGGTTATCACTGACAGCGGTAGTGAGAGAGAGAGTCAGAGGGGCTATCAGAGGTACCATGCAACAGATGTGCCAAACCGTGACACACCACTGGTGCACGTCAACATGACTGAATTATACACATCTCTACGGTATGAATCCCAGACAGAGGTAGACAGAAAGAGGAGAATCTGATATTCATAAAAAAGGAAACAGCTACTTGATCCGTAGTAAAAGATGTTTTGACAGGGTAGAGAAGAGTTTCCTGCAGGGGGTCTCTGTGCTTGCATGTTAATAACAGCAGTAAAAGTAGCAAGACTCAAAATGGCCCTTTCCATTTCCTACCTCAGTAAGGCATTAAAACTTATTGGAATAAAAAGACTGACCATATTTAAATTTTTAAGTGTAGAAGATTATTCCTAATCTTGTGCTATGTCGTCTTTGAACGTGTCTCTGGCTGTACAAGATTTAACATCTATGCTCCTTTTCTGCATTTTACAGAGAATTTTAGTTTAAAATGTTTACTTTTTTAGACAGTCAGAGCTCAAGCAGGAGTCTGGAAGGGGGCCACTGCATTGTCTGTTTCAATTGACTGTGTGTCATGTGGGTACAGGTTCTCAGGTAGAGCCAACTTTCTTAGACTTTCCAACTGTAAAAACTCCTGGAGTCTCTGGTGATCCTAGCCACAGGCACTCACACTTCATACTGCCACAATAGAGCTCCAGCTGGCCTGGAAGGTTCATCAAAGTTCTCAATAATGACCCCAGGGTCCTTTTACTACCGCACTAATATAGAGAGGAAAAATGTCTGTTCTTTTTCTTCCTTCATCCAGGCGTGTCTGCATTTTCCCAACTAGTCTCTTCTTGCGGCGAACTTCTTCCAAAATGTAAGGTCATCCAAACACTTAGATTCTGTGAAAATGTACAGTGTCTCTTAACAGTACCATGACGTACATTTCACATATCTTTGCTGATCGCCGACTTTGATCTACTCATTTTATGTTTTTGACCTTGAGAATTCCTACAATCCTGGCTCTGTCTGTCTGTCTGTCTGTCTGTCTGTCTGTCTGTCTGTCTGTCTGAGTACAGACTCCATATCTGGCCTCTGTCTATGCTGTTACATATATCCTGTTAATTAGACCTTATTAGCCCATGCCTGTTCAAAGTTACAACTTTATTAAAGCAATATCCTGAAACGTGCATGGCAACCAGTGCCAACTCTCCATGCTCCTCTGAATCCACTGTGAACAGCACGCCTGTGTCAACACTGACCCAACTAATAAAGACAGAAACTCGTTTACAAACCCAGAGCGAGCCGGTCGTGGTTTGGAAGTCTTTAACTGTCCCATACTGTAGGTAATGTGCTTGAACTGTACATAGAGGGCACAGTCACACAAAAAGAATCGCAGTGCGGGGTTTTGAAGCAAGGACACAATTATTGTACACACTAGTAGAATCAATCATCCTTAACCTATACTGTTCGCTTAAGCATAATGAGAAATGGAGGCTGTTAAAACTAAACTAAATAGATTTCTACAGCCTGACATGTATAATGAAATGTAAGAAATGACATATAAAGAAATGTAAGGATCCGTTAGTCAGAGACGAAGACAAAGGGTCTTTCCTGGGGAGGATGAGAGTTCAACAGAGTGCCTGATTGGTGAGGTGAAGTCTGAATAAAAAGTTAGACAGACATTTAATATGTTTATCATTATCACACCAAGGCTGAGAGTGATAAAGTCAAAGGGCAAGAATGAAAAAAAGAGAGAAATAAAGAAAGGGAGCAAAGGAAAGAGAAAGCAAACGAGAAAGAGATGGAATGAAAAACAGAATAAGAGAGAGAATAAGAGCGAGAAAGACGCTTCCTCCTGAGACAGTAATGGACTTGACATTCCTGCTTGGTGACCTGATCCATCTGCCACGAGGCTTGGGCCGTCCATCCAGCCTGTTTGAGGGGGAGCGTGTCCCAGACACCTCGTCCTTCACAGCCCAGAGAAAGGAGCCTTTTGTTTGAGCCATCTTGAGAGAAAATAACAACTACAGTACTGGAGTGTGTGCTATTCTCATTACAGCAGGCAGTATGGGCCACTGGAGAGTTGAGGAGGGGGAGTGAAACGGAGGAGGCTTCCATATGGGCAGAGGACTGGGCTGTGTGACATGCTGTCAGACTAGGTAGGGACAGGTGGTGGTCTGCTGCTCCCAAGCTGCGCATAGATCAGGACTGACTGTGGTGCATGCATGATTAGAGAAGACACGGTACCAGTGTAAACAGAAAACCACAAGACCTGCCACAGGCTTTCCGCTTCCTCACTCCTAATTGAAAACGGAGGGCTTGTGGATGACGGGTGAAACCACAGAGTGTTAGAGGGGGTTTAAGGGGGACTTACGGAGCTCGTCGAAGTGCGTCTCGATGCCATCCGCCCCCGGCACGGAGCAGATGAGCCGGGCCTTCAGGAAGGTGCTCCACTTGTTGACCAGACAGCAGTGACCGCCATCGTCATTCTGATAGGGAAAGGGGCGGGGAAGAGAGGGGGGGGGAGACAGAACACAGTCTCCGTCACACACACACTCACATCCCCCAAAAACAAACACAGGTGGAGCCGCCCACACACGCTGTACATATTAAAAAAGCAGGCGGGTTTGGAGAGCGTGGAGAGAGTGTGGAGGGCTGCTTGGTTGTGAGGGGATGAGATGGTAAACACTGTCTCCTCTTATTTAGAGTCTCTCCCATCTGTCATGGAGTCGGGCCAAATTCCAACCCAGTGAGGGAGAGCCAAGTCCAGTAGATGTGATTTAGCGGCTTCCTCCTTAAACACCACACATTCTCCTTAAAGCATGCCTCACTTTGATGGGGAAAACACATTGTTGAGTCATATAGTTTGAGAAATAGTGCAGGTGAAAATCACTTTTTTTTTGGACAAACGTATCATTTTAATGTCCTCGTAGTGGTTTTAGGCTGTTGTGTGCTTTACAATACATTTAGTTGACATCCAGTTCATCCTCATCTTGGATTTCCTTCCGTTTTAGAGTGATTATCCAGGACTGTTATGTCATGTCATGGTGTGTGTGGTGTGTGGTGTGTACATGGCCAGCAACAGGCCTTTGTTATCCTCCAGATGTGTGTGAAAATGACAGTCGTGTCCCAGGAGTAGGATGAGTGTTGGTGTGCAGAGTCACTGCTTGACCTGCTCAAATAAACACAGCGCTGAACAGCTGAGGAGGCACAAACACAGACACACACCCACACACAAACACACACACACACGCAAACAGACTCATGTATACACATGCTCTCGTATCAACGGATTCACCCACACTCAGGTTGACCATCTAAACATCATGCTCCCAGAGAATGTAAGCCCAGCTCAAGAAGATGCTCCAAGTTTACACAAGAGCAACAAACCACGTCCCTGTTTATGTGTTCCGCTGCGTCACATTTTCAATGTGGTGAGGGAGGGCAGGTAGAAGCTTTCATTGAGACAGTGAGGATAAATCCTCACATACTACAGACGCGCTCTAAGCAGGGACCAGACGCTGCACCCGGGATAGTTTCAAACTGTCCTTTAGGATGCCTTGGAACTGAATACCAGCATGTTACAGTCGTCTGAGATTGAGGACAACCATCTTCAGGAGGTGAAATGATCACAAGGTCATGGGTCGGAATAGCATGCCATGGACAGAAAGGTTAAATCCACATGTAGATTCCTGCACGTCCGTGTTAGTCAAACAGCAGCTCCACAGCCAGAAAAAGGGTTCTGTTGTTCCTTCTTAGGGAAACTATCACAAGCTCACGACACTTTACAATCGGATGTTCTCCGAGGTGAATCATGATTTTGTACTGACCAGACAGATGCGTCCGATACGGGCCTGTGTCACAGGACTCTGGCCCATCTCAGACGACTTCTCCCGGAAGAAGAAGTAGAGTTTGTCATCGTTCCTCTCAGCACTGTCTGGGATCAGTTGGACGTGGATGAAAGAGGGGTCTGAGCGGATGAGAGAGTGAGACATGTTTAGGGATGCATCATAGAGACGAGACAGACACTGTTGCTGTTTTTAAAGAAAGACAAAAGGCATATTTCATTACGTATATGAAAAAGAATGTTCAAGACATCCGTTGACAATTTCATGTGACGCACATATATCTCACATTCAATACAAACACTATACTTTATCACAGGGTGGATCATAGACAGACAACTGATATTGTTCCCATCAGATGTCATCCATTTGGGTGCCAACAAAATAATGTACCATTCAACCATCTGGAGTTGTACTGGTCTGTACGCATGGCCGTCTGTTTCCCCATGGTACGGAAGATGGCGGAGTCTGTGCCCATGAAGTCAATGTAGACCCCTGCGTAGAGTTCACCATCTGAAACGCAGGCAGACACGGATAAAGCAACTGATCACCATGCTGGGTGAAATCACCACCAAAGACACTGCTGCCTCCTAGAATTCCAGGCACATCTGGGATAAAGTCCTATAAATCTTTGAACGTAGGTTGTGTGTAGAACCCCTTGCTGACCCCCTGGTACGATGCACAACCCAACGGCTGGGAGCTTCCCACCCCTGTGACCAGCGTTCGAGTGTCACAGAATGCTTATCTCTATCTCTGGGTTTGACGAGGGACTCAGGCAGAAGCAATCCAAAATATTCAAAAAATAAACATCCAAAATAGTCTCAAATAGACCATAATCTTAAGTATGAGAACAGTGCTTGCCTCACAGTAATGCAGACACACACAAACACACCCCTACGCACTTCGTTAAGCCGGGAGGCTGGGTGTGGTTTCTCCTGCTGCTATCAAGGCTCAATAAGAGGGCAGGTGCACCCACATGCACGGTGAGCAGGGATGAGCACTCTGTGGTGGGATTAGGCAGGCAAGGGAAGACGAAACGTCCTGCTATAAACAACACGACTCCAAATTCCATATGATGGTCCACACACTGTATGGTATTTGGTGAACACAGGTCTAGGCTTGAAGGTGTGCTGTTTCTGACACAGAGAGGGGTGCTGTCTCCTGAGCACTGTCTGATCAGAGGTGAAACCGGTCCAAGTGGTCGCCACTTCCTGCTACTGAGCTGCCCCAGCTGATCTTGCTGGCTGGAGGCTCCTTCTCGTTGGGCCTGCCACTGGTTCCACCCTGGTCAGCTGGCAGAGTGCTAATGTGGGAAGCAGTGATGGTGATTTACACCATCCCACCCCATAGAGACAGGATCAACTTACACTTGTGGCAACTGTGAGGTCAGGCCTGGCCAGCTAACCTTGAAGGGAGAGGAGGCCACTGCTCAAAGACTTCTCATTAAAGGCTCTCAATCCTACTTCAAAGATTTTCAGAAAACAAAGCTTAACACAATATCCTTTCCTGCCCAGGACAATCCATTACACATTTTCTCATTTACAAATAAGACAGGAGTCATATATTTATCCATTCAAAGTCACAGAGGACTTATGGGAACAGAGTCAACACACCAGCCTGTGCCCACATCTACGACTCTAACAAGCCTGAATTCCTCTTTTTTATGATTGGTCAGTGATGAGCGTTCCTCTGTGAATAACTTGTGGGAAGCACAAGCACAAATGGAAAAGACACTCGATCTTCCTGGTAAAAACTAGGCAATGAACTAATCCTTAACAAAGTAAGCCAAAAAAACAAAGTGACCATTAAAATTATGTTTATAAGGTCAGAGATTAAAGTTGATCCACAGGGGACATGACCACAGGGCCCTTCACCAACTCTGAGAGCCAATCAGGGGACCTGAGTTGGGCCAGAAGCAAACCCCTCCTTCCACCCTCCGCCTGGTCGTGTGACTTAACCTAGAAGATACTCACTGATCAGAGCGGACACGCTGTTGAGCTTTGGGTCGTAGGAGCACTTTCCCTTCCCAGAATCCACTCTGCCTGGCTCCAAATGGAATATGTATTCCTGAAATGGAAAAAGCATAAGAGACGGCAATAAATCCAGTGCTCCTCATCATGTCACTCTGATTCCCTGGTGTAGAGGGAAAATGAGGCAGTGCATATGCTTCCAGTCTCCCCTTGGGCCCAGGAGCCATTATATGGGATGAATCATTAGAGTAATGAGAGCGCCTTCACACAGAAAAATACATACTTCGATAGAGCCCTTCTTAATCCCGCCCTACACTGCAGAACACTGGGGGGAGAAAATGACAGAAGATGTTGTCTCAGAATAACAAGCCTAATGCCAAGTATCTCTCAGCTACTCTGGGCCCATGGCTGTGCAGCTCTGCTGTTGACACCTGTAATCCTGCATAGTGGAGACAAGCCTGGGATGGAGGCTGGATGACTGATGCTCAGGGCTCCTGGCACCTCCATGTGCAGTACTGAAAGGTGATTGGCAGGTATTTGGATACATGGGTGGGAACAGCCAATGACATGCTATGACATGTCCCGAGGCCCTGCCATAAACCAGAACAGGTCCAATCCCAAAGCCTCTCTCCAATCAGTGATGGGTGTGAGGCAAAGACACCCTTGTCCTTGTCCATCAACACCAGAGCAGAGTAGAGGGAAGTGCTTGCCAAAGTATTCTCTACTGGCTCCTACGTGCACACTTGTGAGATCCCTTCACCATTGATTAACATCAACCCCAACTGTGAAGGTGTTGGCAGTTTCTAGTGTGTGCCAGGTCGCAAGCGATTACGTTTGCCAGGGGTGCTATCCAAACATGACTTATAAAAAGTCCCTTTGAAATATTTCACCGTAAGAAAAAAAACACCTTTTACAGGCATTTACACATAATGCTGGAAAGAGCATCCACCCTCATCTAAGGGTTAACGGTTTGGTCCTGTACTGTGAATGGTGGGACAGAGCTCAAACATCTGAGTAATGCTCAGCTATGTGGGTCTATTATTTCCTTTTCTGCTCTGGCAGTTAGACACAGACGGCTGATGTTTTCCCTGAACCAACAAGTCTTGTGTGTGGGTCAGACACTGGCACCCCTGGGGAGAGGCTGCCAGACCACATTCCTACATGGAAGGCTGGGGGGAGGCAAGGAAGGGGGTGGGGGGGGGGGGGGAAGTGACCCAAAAATGGAGCCCTGTTTCCTGGACATGTGAAAAGGTGAGAGGACACTATCATGAGAGACGTCCAACTTTGTTGTAGTAAGTATTCTTCCATTATTGAACATCTTCATGTGTATCATTAAAAAGGACAAAGGTGAAAGGGAATAAACAATTCAATAACCTTAATGTGTAAGACTTCACACAAGTCAAAATCATTCAAATACAGTCAAATAGCCACTACATCTAAACACAGAGAGAGAAAAGGTGCTGAGAAATGACAGAGAAAAGGACACAAAAAATGAGATAATGAAAGAAGGCACTGGAAGAATTCCATTTGGGTGGAACTGGGTGGAGCAACAACGACAAAACACGGATGGAAACTGACCAGAGAGCAAAAATCTAAACTTTAAGGACATGGCAACTTCATGAACCGGAACTCTCTGTTTACGATGACAGATGTGCTTAGACACCAAGGATGAGCACAGATGCGGGTTAGAGACATGCACAGCCCTCGACAGTGGCACACAGAGAGACGGACGCATGCTGCATGGTAGTGGCCCCTAGGGGTCAGCATCCTGAGTCTCCAGGGCTTAAGAGGGGCAGGCAGACAGACAGACAGGCCCACCCAGCCTGAGGAAGGGCGCCTGACCCAAAGCCCACGTCCCACCTTCAGTCCCAGTGTCTCGGACACAGCATGGGCTTCTGCCGCGCGGCTAGCCCTCCCTCCACTCTGGGGCATCTGCAGGTGCAGGGCAGCCTAGAACAAGAGACAGGGACATATTCTGGATGTTATGCACCTGATGCAGGTCTGGCGAGGGTCGGTCTACGCCTTTACAACACAGGTCGCCAGGTAGATAGACTGTGGGGTTGACTATAACTCCAAGCCAACTTAGCGAGTTGGTCTATAGGGTTGATTTGACACATATGCTGCTTCAAAGAACATTATGTTTTGGGGGTGTGGAAGACAGTTGCAGTAGAAAGGCTACCCCGTGCAGGGTTTGTCTGTGTAGCACTATTTAACCAGATGTTGGAAAAGCAGCAATATTAGTTCTCTATCCTGTGGTTGAGTCAATAAAGTCGCTTGCAGTATGGTATGCATACTCACTTCTGAGCAGCTGCCAAAAACAAAAACATTTGGCTTTTAGAGGCCAAGGCTGCAATAAGTCATTGATTATGTTCTTCAGATGAATAAATAAATCACTTAAAGAACTGCAAAAATTGAGAGTAAATCCTGCATTCTATTAGAGAAGGTTTGGATGTTTTCAGTGTCCCCAAACGTTGTGTGTGTGTGCATAGCTGTGTTTACATCCATGTGAAATGAAGTGGTCTTTTCTGGTTTCCTGTAAAGAAAATCAACATGCAACAGTATTGAGGCGTTTTCACATCTCTGTGGTACTTAATTCCAGCACAAGTGCATCCCAGAGGATAGGCGATGTATATATGTGTGTGTGTTGGGTACGGAAAGAGGGGGGAGTGTCTCAGGGTAGCTTTAAGAGTTGTAATATAGAGGGTGGTATGTCATGTCATAAATGCAGTGCAATAACTACAATCCACTGACACCCTTTAATGGGAGCCCTTATGGCCAATTACCAAAGTTCTCACATAGGAGAGGAATAGAGTACTGCTACAGACACACAGGGAGGCTGGAGATATGAGTGGATAGCTGGATGGATGGATAGGTTCATAGATGGGTGGATGGATGGATGGCAGTAAGTGCTACATAGAGTCATGTGAACTAGCCAGGGTTTATGAGGAGGTTTTGTACAGGGACGAGCCAATAGGGAAATGTCCTTTTTGCCATCCCATTTCAGAAATCCCAGTGTGACCATTGGAGAACAAGTGTTGTATTTAAATGTGAGGTGCTGGTGGTGTTGGCGGAGGGTCCTAAAAAAGGAACGTGTGGTGAGTTGGTGATCCTTGGCTCTGCTGAAGAAATTCAAGAGCTCCAATTAAATGGTGAAACTAAACCGACTGGACTGTAACAGCATCGGTAAGTGTGCACTAGGGACAACAGCTGTAGTGCCTGGTCCCACTAGCTGGGCTGGAGGCTGAAGATACGGTGTGAGAAGAGGGAGGTTGCATGCAGGTGGGAACAATGTGAATACGGTAGAACGAAGGGTAGAACGAAAGAGTGATAGAGAAAGAGAGTCAGAGAGAAAGAGATGAATGATGAGTTGAATGTGCATTAGATGAACTGGTTGAGAAGCAGTATGGTGGTATGGTAAGAATTGTCAACTTCCCTCACCACACACCACACCCCTCCCGCATTTATAAGCCCTCAGACAGTTCAGAAAGGAGTGGGACCAACCTGAGGTTTGCGTCCACGGTTGACATAGGTGCAGACAGGATTGTAGGCCCCAGTTCCACACACGTACAGGTGGGTCCTGTTCCAAGGCTCAATCAGACGGATGAAGTTCCCACACTCTCCCTGGAGAGACAGAGAGTAAACAGACGCAGCCTCGTCATAGGGCACCATATTCCCGAGCGATTACTGTCCTAACGTCAGCAGATAGAAACAAGACGCTAGAACGGGACCTTTACACTGCATAAGAGTCTTTATTGACCAGTATCATGAAATCAATAGCAATTCCGCAAGATCCACATTCCATATCTCTACTGTTGTCAGTTTATGACTATATCCAACAGTGCTCCTGTTATTCCCCATCCTATGTTGGCAAACAGGGGAGGGCGAGGCTGCCCAGGCTGCTAGGCAGCCGGAGCCAGGCATCCTCTCTGGCCAGACAGAGGGAAACCAGCCTTTTACTGGGCCAAACCCATGTCCCACAGGTGGGTGCCTCTCACATAGGTGCCTTGAGTCCACATTCATGAAAACCCTAGGATCTTATAAAGAATTTTGATAAGTGCAGTTTTAGAACAAATGCGTTGCTTGTTTGCAAATTGAAGTTTCTGTTAGGGTGAAAGGTCAAATAAAACACCTGACCTGAAACAGAAATCCTGATGTGTTTGTGTGTAGGGAGACAAGTCCCACTTACATTGGTATCCTTGCCACTCAGAATGCACTCTGTCTTCCTCTGTTGGGACACTGGCCAGTGGAGCTGAGAGGGAAAAAGAGAGATCATTTTATAGCACTGGCCCCACCCATCCCACAAGTGGTTCTACATCACTGGTGTTAATGGATTTCTGGGCTAAACCTGCCTTTGGGATATCCAACCAGGGTACTATTAGCCCCACAGGATTTGTCATATCCAGCATTTGTTTTCACAGTTGTTTAATTGCCCCTTTCTCCATAAATGCATAGATTCAACTCAAGCTGAAGGGAAGCTAATGGGCATGACCAAGAGTGGCCTGCAGGATGGGACATGTGACTCTGGGGGCTTGTTCTGGAAGCAGAGGGGCAGTAAAGGCTCCAGGTCTCAACGGTGGACTAGCCTGCAGATCACCAGAGAGGACAGGGGGGAGGTGAGAGGAGGTGATGGTCTCACTATGAGAGGCTCCTTGTTGATGTCGTGCAGGTCCAGCGACAGGATGTAGTCCTTGCTGCCCACGTACATGCGGTCGTGGTCCTCGTCCATACGCAGGATCCGGTAGTCCGACGTGTTGAGGAGGTAGGAGAAGTGATGGGCGGTGCCGGTGGACCTCAGCTCTGCAGCAAACAGAAGAGCCATGCATCCGTCAGCGACAGCTGCCGTAGACCTTCACGGGGCCTCACACACACACGTTCCCCACGCATTCCACACACCCCTCTTTCATACCTCTGCCAAGATATCTGATGGTTTTTCACCAACACTGCTGTAACCTTATACAGCAGATCCACCACAAGTGCTACTAAGAATCTCACTGTGATTATGTCTTTACTATGGCCTATGAGAAGGCCTCTTTGAGAAAGTCTCTCGTCGTCTGTCCTCCCTATCTCTGTCAAACAGCACCAGGGACAGCCACAAGGACAGTCTCTGGGCCATCCGATGCTCATAACACTGCGTGTCTTTGTGTGCATCGAGACATAGTTGACAGATGTTTCTCCTGCCACAAGTAACATGATCCATGCTAGTTCTCTGTGAAGGTATAGTGTTTGTTTGATATGTTTCTTCTAGGTTCAGTGAACAAAAGCAGCCATTTCTCCACTGCGACGGCGCTCCGCCATAGACAAACAATCTCCCCAGAACCTACAGTACAAGGTGGGGCTTTAGGGGTCAGTGCACACCTGCAGTGGGAAAAACACCGAGGCTTCATTCTGTACAAGTCCCTGTATCCATTGACCTTTATTCGACCTAACCACAGAATTATTTTAACACCTTAGAAAATGTACATTTTTAACAGTCCATCCCATCTCTTATGTTCCATCTGACCGTTTGATTGAGGCAGAAGCAGATAAGTCACATGAGAGGAGCACTAAACTAATACACACTGATGAATTGCAGCTTCAAAGTCAAACCCAGCATAGCAATGTTTCAAATGGCGTACTTTAAACACTGCAGAACATGTTGAACAGTTTGTTCATATCCTTGTTTAAAAATGCAACCTGTTTCCAAAGCAGTACCACAACTGAGGAATCACACTTGCCTGGGTGAACCCATAGCGGGCGCCTCCCAGTTTATGTTCAGACTTCTCTTGCTTGAACACAGAAAAATACATTCCAGTTTGTCCATCTGTAACTGTCAGAACTAGTCTGAAGCTATAGCTATCCAGCCCCTTCAACATGACCCCATCAAGCCTTAAAATAAACCGCATCGGCACACCATTCTGTAAGTACTCCCTATGGAATCTGATCTCCCTTGTCTTCCATACTGGCTCTAAATATAACGCTGTGTTACGTCAATAACCAGTGATTAATAGCATTAGTCTTCCTATATTTGTACAGTTTGATTCAATAAGTGTGTCTGCCGGGGTGTGTTTATAGGTCATCTAGCTGACTGACAGCTGCAGAGTCCTGGTGCCTGAGAGCTGTGACATGTGGTCAAGTTCTGTGATTATTTGTGTTTGAGACTTGGGTTGAATGATGAGTCCCTATACTCTCTGTCCCAGGTGAATGCATATCACAGAAGTGGTGGGCTACTGGTTGGACCGGCAAGATAGAGAACACGTGCACGTCTACATGCACACTCACATTCCAGGGACCAGTTCAAGCCCTTTCTGAAGCAGCTTGTCAGCGACTCCTCAGCCTGTTTGTTTTCAGAGAGTAGCTGGATGTGACCATCTGTTAGCTAAGGAGGGAATGAGAACACTGCATTGCAACAATAGACCCTATAGAGCTCTCTTTATCCAGCCTTCAAAACATATGTGTAATCCATAATCCAGATGCATAACAGGCAGATTATGTATCTACCACCCAAAAATGACACCAACAAAGCATGTCAAATCTCAGTAATATGCATTGTGTTTTATTTCCAAAATCCCATATTACAAACTGAAGCATTAAAAACAGCAATAAACACAAAAAGGGTTACAGTGTGTTTATCAGTTTACTGGATGTAGAAAATGTTTGCTGGTAAAAGCACAGACCAGAAAGGCTGAAGTGTCCCTTGAAGGCTAAACTTCTATAACACTTCCACGCGAAAAACCTTAAAGACCATAGTTACTATCTCTAAGGCAGCATTAGGAGCACTCTACTGAGGACTTTACTTTCAGTTCATTGTACATAATGACATAACAATGTCCTAATGCCACAAGAGCCTGTTTTAACATCGCAGTAGAACTTCCTGTTCTCTTGTTAGTGGTAAATACACATGAAAAAAAGAAATCTGGAACTAAAATCATGCAGATTTGCCAGACATTGCACACTGCCCCCTTGCCTGTCCACTTTCTCTCTTTTCTCTTTCTCTTCTCTCCTCTCTTTCGTCTCTCTCCTCTCTCTTCTTTCTCTCTCTCTCTCTCTCTCTCTTCTCTCTCTTCTCCTCTTCTGTCTACTCTTTCTCTCCCTCTTAACCTTCTCTCTCACTCTCTCTCATCAGCCTCTCAACCATCTCTCTCTCTCTCTCTCTGTCTCTCTCTCCTCTCTCCTTCTCTCCAGCTAAGCTCTCTCTCTCCTCACACCAAGGTATGTGGGAGGTTGCTTGTATGAGATGTTGATCCAAGGCTCAGGATGGCACCAGGCCGGGCTGTGTTGGCCTGCTCCAAAGGTCAGGCCACCTGTGGAAATAAGCCCAGAAGGCCTGCAGAGGGCTGGCTCACAGACCCAGACACAACCTGCTAGGAAAGGAATACAAACAACAGAGGGGAGGAAGACTTGCTGTGTGCGTGAACAGGATGGATGGTATACTAGACTGGGACTGCTCCAGGCTGCTATTCAGCGCTTGAAAGGGAGAAGGCTTTTGGTGACTTAGCTCTTATCAAGGCCCCTTTGGTGCCATCTTATTCAAGGAGGTCCTGTCGGAGGCTGTCTGAGGCACAGGTGCTTGGTTTTTTGGCTGATGGTGGAGGCAGGCAGGCAGGCAGGCAAGCAGGCAGGCAGCGTGAACGAGAACTCAGGGGCTTCGCAGTGCAGGAAGGGGCTCCAAGCCTGAACTCCTCAGAGTGCTGTTTGCCAGCTGCATTAGGGCATGACGGCATTTCCAGCACAGAGACCTAGTTTAGAGATTTGGAGATCCAGAGCTGCATACTGGCATGGCTATTAAGAGCCAGATAAACTCTTAAAGTAGTCCATTACTGCGTGTAGAGTTTAAGCTCACTCTGGGGGGTCTGGAGGAACACAGAGGGGGGCTTTGTGTGGGGAGCGGACTCATTCTCCTACTGGAATGGGAATGGCTCTATTAGTGGTGAAAGTGAGACTCAGCTTCGCTGGTAAAGGAACCTGATACAGGCTCACTATTTCTCTTACTACTTGTAAGACCCTCTCACACAACCATGTAGACAGAGACAAATGCAAAGACAGAGGGAGGGAGAGACGGAAAGACAGGTGACAGATACTGTATAGACTGTCACCTTAGAGAAAGAGAGACAAACAGACAGACACGGAAAGACACACACACACACAAACCCACACTCGACTCACACACACTAGTAGTATTGTGTAGCAGAGCGCAGAGAGAAGGGTGATGTCGCAGTAGCTCCAACTCGTGGGTGAGTAGTGCTCCTGTGCACTCTCTCCAGTCTGCTGGGCACGGACAATCCTCTCCTCTCTGCTGGCTGACCAGTGGCAGTTCCCACAACTAAACACCCTTTCCTGCCATCCCACAGGCTTGTGCTGGTGGGCCAGACTGAGAGACATGTGACTCAGACCCACCGTAGCGTAATGGTATCACCTGGGCCTCAAAACAGACTCACAGGCTCACAGGCAGCCAAGATTCATCGAGTGATAGTTCATCATTTCCTCTAGTTCAGTGTCAGTTCCAGGGCCTGCTGGTTGGCAGCAAGCATCACAGGACTTAAGCCCATGAAGCAATGTTTCAACTGGAAACTGAGGGAAGCCAGAAACCCAAGTCGGATCTCCAAAGCTCCACAGGCGAACAGGCCCAGTCCTCCTCCGCCTCCTGGGAGAATAGTTGGCTGCTGACGAGGATATCTCAGGGCTGCAGACGCATGTTACAACATATCTCTCCCCTACATCTATGCAATATCGGGGCCAGTTCACTGACATGTACTATATTCTGGAGATTTCCTAAGGCTGTGGATCCACCATGGCTCCACACAGATCCTCTCAAGAGGGCGAACAATTCTCAACTCATAGAAAAGACCAAATTCATCATAGCAAGCTGTCAAAAAGACTTTTGATGAAACGCATGAAAACAAATTCAAATTAGTAGTTGTCCTCTAAGAAATGTATATACTGGAATATCAGTAATATTATGAAGGTGTTGTAAAGAGTTTAGTAAGGCTTCATGAACATTCTTTAACAGACTCCTTTCAGTTAAAGTGTCATCTCAACATAATTACATGCAGTAAAAAAATATAGTGTGGAATATATGCATCGTATCAAAGTTTAATCGAATCCTATTCTGTAGCATAGATTCGTGAGACCTTTCTCTCATTAAAGACAGATTATTACATTTACCAGCGTCAGAGCACAGAGCTAACCTTAAGAGTACACACACCACTTTCCTGGCAAATCTACAAGTGACATACTGTAAGGCAGCTGATGGAATCATGGAAACCTTTGGACTATGTATGTTTAAACATAACACACAGAACTGCTGGCACCCTTCACAGCAGACTGCATTAGCTACATGAGCCTGATGTGGGTGTTCCACCTTGCTACATATTTCTCTGGTTTCAAATTAAGCTTCCAAAGTGCGAGTCCTGCCAAGAACAGACTGAAGCATGTTTCTTCTTGAAACCTGCCTGTCCCCAGAGAGGGCAGGATGGGCAGGGGGTATAGAGAGAGGATGGGCAGGGGGTATAGAGAGAGGATGGGCAGGGGGTGTAGAAAGAGGATGGGCAGGGGGTATAGGGAGAGGATGGGCAGGGGGTATGGAGAGAGGATGGGCAGGGGGTATGGAGAGAGGATGGGCAGGGGGTATTCATACTGGTGGCAGAGAGATATGGCTCCAACACAAGCTCTACGTCACAGACGTCTTCTCTGAAAGGGCTTCTGACTGACTGGAAGCTGGCAGGTTTTCCACAGAACGGTGTTTGGGAATTTTGACGCAATAATGAACAAAGCTGTGCTGGTGTCCTAACCTGTTTATGAAACATTTATGGCCCGACAAACAATAGGGTTGGAATGTCGACACACACAAAAATGTTTGGTTGACATGTCATAAACTGCAGAGACAAACATTATATTAGCATGAAGGTAATGACAAAGAGTCTGCACTACCTAAGCTGTGGCCTGAGGCTGGTTCCAACCCCTTACAGAAAGGTGTGTGAGTTCACACAGCCCTGTGGCAGAGGGGATAATTAAGGTGTTTAAGAGGGTGCGGGAGGCAAGCTTGCTCACACACATGAAAGAGAGCGCTTGTCAGCCATTCTGACCTAATATTTTGAAATCTGTCAAAAGACAAGAACCTCCAGTTCGATCACCTTGGTTACTGAACATCTAAACAGCATCGACAGAATATGGTACATCACTGATTTATACTTAAACATCACATCAGTGATCTGGAGTGTTTGTTGTTACTCTGTCAATTCTGTCCTGTTGAAATGAAGTACAACTTGAGTTAAGCAGGCAGCGATTCTTAGGTACTATATCTTGTTGGACTTATTTGAGTTTTTCCGTGCTTAAAAAACACACACAGACATCTCACATGGTATCTGCAGTTCAAGTTCAAGACACCTGTTATCTCTTGATCAGCACTGACCTGTTCTCTTTCATCTTTTCTACTCTGCCCAAATTATAACTAAATACAGAAATGCAGAACATACAACAACATAAGACTTCATACCACTGAACATGTTTTTTATTAAGCCCCCACTGTCAACATGTCTGTACCAATGATGAATATGACAAAATAAAGTCATGTTTTGGTATGATTGTATCACACGGTGATAAATAGACGCATATCCTGCAGTAACATAAATAATGTGGGAGGAATATTTCCAGCAGAGGTGGCATAAAGTGACAGTGTGTGTTTAACTGTTTAAATGAAGTGTGGTATTTAGATGTTGGCTGCCAATTCATTTGCACCTCACCCCCAAGCGTACAGACAAAGCAAGAAAACAAAGACCTGCGGGCAGAAACTACGACAGCCAGTTAAACTTCTCAATGTCCCAGTAGAGAGGTTTATTGGCGTCTGATTGAAAGGGATGACCTGCTCAGTGCTGTAGACCAGCTCTGGGCTGAAGTCAGCTCTGCAGAGAGATGGCACGTCTCCAGACGCCTGCATAGCTCCTCCTGGTTGTTGTGCTCTGCTCTGATAATCTAGCACAACTTTCCCATGGTGACTTCCTGAAGCTGGGAGATAAAGATCTGACGGTGGCAGATAGCAGTCTGCGATGGTGGAGCTGCCCCGGAGCATTCTGACAGCTGAGCCGGTGGAGGCTCTTCAACACCTAACTGGCCTGGAGACGCCCGTGATTAAAGCTAACCCAGCTAGCTGTTGGATGCTCTAGATGTCTATCACTGTGGCAGGATGACTGGTCTCCCTCCCCTCCTCATCTCCTCCCAGGTCTCTGCCTGAGACGCTGTGGCCTCTTCTAATCACAGACTCACAGAGCTCCCATGGTCCTTTTTGGTTTGAATTTAACAGCTTCTTTCAGCAAGTTATGTCCGTGTCAAACATGAACGTGAGTTATTTGGGTTTGTGTTGGCCGCATGCTTCAAAGGCCAAAGAAAGGTGACACAATAGCAAAAGAATGCCTATGTGATTGCAAGGGGCTGAGTGTGGTTAGCTTTGCCGCTAAATGAAATGGAGTGATAACAGCGTGAAAACACAGCAGCTGTCTTCCTGCAGCTTAGTCACTCTGCACCATCACGGAGTGCTGGAGCATAATGAATAGGGCCAGAGTCTCCGTGTCACATCAGATAGGACGCATAAATCACTGCATTTGGATACAAGAGCAAGGCTTCTCTGTTGGAAACATCTGATAAGACACTTCCAGGTGACTACCGGGGAGCGGCATAGTCTCTTGGTGACTATCTCTATCTTGCCTGGTCACACATGCCTGCACACATTATACATGTAAAGTGTACTTCAGAGATATCTCAGCTAGATGCTTTATTAATGTGAGGACTAAATAAGGCATGGAAACATGCATGTTGGCTGACTAATCTTCACCGACTAAAATTCTGTAAGAATTGTAAGAAACACAAGTCCCAAAGGGCCTCCCACAAGTTCTTCAAAGTAAACCTTTCCTCTCCGGCCTTTTCACACTCTTGACTTGTTTTGACATTTGTATTGCATTGTGGCCAGACTCCTAATGCTAAAATCCAGCAGGTGTGACACATTCTGACACATGGTGAGTCTAAATCACAGTGCCATGTCCTCAAGCTGCCAAGAGAACATCATTAGGTTGTGCCATGATGTCCGCATCCTGCAGTCTGTGACACCTCTCTGTTTACCAGCATTGCCACCTCATTACCATCACCTCTCTGACCCCGGGGCTTGTGCACTCTATAATTAGGGTCCAATGCTGTCTGCCCCCGCCTCCCCTCACACCCGCTCCCCCCTCCTGCCCCCACAGTCCACCACCACTAATGGAACCAATTTGTATTCACTGTCAGCTCCGATGGGCTCTCATGCGGAGAGATGTCCTTATCACAGGCCCTCTGGCTCCTATCACCTAAGCCCTCTCATGCCGCCTGCAAAGCCCAGCACTCTGATGGACAAGGGGGTGTGGGGGAAGGGAGGTGTGCAGGGAGAGAACAACAGGATGGGGGAGGTGAACAAGCTGGGGAGAGGGTAGACAGCCACGGGTGGAGACAGCGTGTGGGCAGGCCATGCCGTACGTGTCTCCATCTTTCTAATCTAAACTATGCCAGCAGTCGCAGACCAATATGCCACAGTTCAGCAGCAGGTGAGCGATGTCATGGAAAAGAGATGATAGATCTACTAACAAGCAGAATCATGCATGGTGTCAACCACAGAACCGTTTTGTAACGTTAAAAAAGGTAACAAGTATCCCAAGACGCAAACAAACGATGCGATTGCGCAATACTTGTGAAATAATTGTGAAATAATTGTGAAATACTTGTGAAATAATTGTGAAATAATTGTGAAATAATTGTGAAATAATTGTGAAATAATTGTGAAACTGGGTTTGTCCACCAGAGCCGCGCACACAGCAGGAGAACCACCAGAGAAAGAGGCTGTGAGCACAGAGACAAGGAGAAGTATGGGAAGGGGATCCTCTCAGGGGAGTCTTGATCTAATCACACACATCTGCACAAACACAGCTTGGTGTCAGCAGCTGTGTGTTTTATGAACCTCCCCATCTCTACGGTGACAGCCCTCAGCCTTCCTCCCCTCCCATACCTCCTTGCCCCATGGCTCACAGTGACCCAAGAGTGTGTGTACGCACCTCCGTCTGCTGTAAATCAAGAGCATTCTGGGAGGAAGCCTCCCTGGTATCACTGGAGACCTATACCTACTCCAGGAGTAGATGATGCATGTGTCCATGCTTTGGGGTGGGGAGGTGAGGCTCTTCAGCATGTTCTGTTTTGGTTGTGGCTGGTAGTGCTGTGGACGTTGGTCAGCCAGGCTGACAATGCTCCAAGCTCAGCTCAGGGAGGAGGGGTGAAAGGTCACGCAACAGCAGAAGTGGCTTTCTGCTCCAGTTTAATCTGGGATTAGCTCAGGGTCAGGGTTATCTCCCACAGGCCTGAGCGGAATCGGAAAACAGGGATTGCCTGAAGTGAAGAGGCATTACTGACAGCCTGTTCAAAATGGGAAAAAGGCTGCGCTCACCAGCCTGCAGGCAGACACACAGACAGGATGGAAGCAGGGTCAGCTATCTTTCACTGAGCCCAGGGTTGTGACCTAGCAAGCACTCTCAAACACTCCCGAGCCAACAGGCCCCTCTTTGAGGAGAGTCATGTGAATCATGATGGTGAGTTGCAATGCCCTGTGAACCCATGAATCATATGCATACATGTTGAAATATATGCATTCCTTTGGAATCCTTGAAACATCCATCTGACAGTTGGAGTGATACCACAGAGGATAAACATGGCTTCATAATAACTATGCAGTGGTAGTAAAACTGAAGTTCCCATACTGCTAGCAAAAGGTAGAAAAAAGGTATTGTGATTAATGATAGGCATTTTTGAAATTGTAAAAAAAATCCCTCGGAGGAATTATTAATGACAGTTTCTCATTCTGGCTTGTCTCAGTAGCCAACCAAATTCCCTGCAGTTTGGACTGAGTAAGAATCTGTGGCTTGATCCAGGTGTTCTGGGGTCTACTGTCCGAGTCCTGAGGTCCAGAACACTCTAGTAACACATGATGGATTGGAGCCTAAAGACCCGTTCCAAATCCATGTATTTACATTCAAAAGAGAAAGAAAATTAGAGCTCCCAAACAAAGCATAATTACATGAAGTACTCCAGTGATTAATATATCATCTCAAAAATTACCAGTGGAACAAAATGATGAAAAACTCTCGTTAGAATGTACACATTATTATAGCCTTATCTCATTGTAATCACAACTATAAAATAGTGGGATTTTCTTGTTCCTAATGACCCCTGGACATGGACAGTATGAATACTATATTGTATAATATTACATGGCTATCCTTAGACTGTATTACTGGAATTATCCATGGAATCTGATATGAAGCAGAGCTGCCAAATCAAAAAAGTTCCATAGTTCACACAAATCTTAACTTCAATAGATGTAATGGACCATTGAGGCTTTTGATTGCTCTTCCTGCATTGGGATGCTATGTGTATGCTATAGATCCATGGGATCCTTGACACTGCAGGGAGATGAGATTGCCTTTCCTCTGTCTGAAAACACTGTGAGTCTGGATGAAATCCACCATGACAGTCCTCTGACTGAGTGGGAGAGTCATAAAGTCAACAAGCAGGGATTATGTACCCAGCTCTTGTAGATGATGGCGCTTGCCTGCAGAAGATGCTCAGCCCATGAGACAGAGAATGGTGACCTGATGGCCCATGTGACCCCACAGATGTCCCTGAGACACGCATGTAGCTGACTGGTTTGTAGACAGTGTGGGGTCTCCGAGTGGGAGGGCAATTGTCCCTTCTCTTCCCAGGAATGGCAAGGACATCCGACAGCATGTGACAGGGACCATTGTGGCTGTGTTCCTGCGCCCCCTCCTACACAGTTCCCTGCTGCTGCTTGTCTCAGGGAAGCTGTGGCCAGAACGCCACCTCAGCTTGTCTTCCTGGCCCGTGGGAGGTCCGGCCAGCCAGCATCAGTCTTGGCTTTGTGTTAAGTGTTTCTGTTTTTAGGGGTGAAGGAATGAGGCAGGATATACTTGGTGCTTTATCAGCTCTATCAGAGGACACCCAGCCCCCGTTGCCCGTCCTCCCTATCGCTGACATGGGGGTCCAGCTATCTGGGGAGTGACAGAGAGCAGTCTAGCGAGCCAGTCCCACCATTAGCAGTTGGGCAGCGGGGAACAGTTGAGTCTCCAGGTGCCTCCGATTCCCAGGCCGGAAGGACAGGAAACAGGATTAACAGTCAAAGGTCTTTCTGAGTACTTATGCCAACAGGGTCAAGCCTTCTGCCTCATCATTTTCTTTCTATTTGGAGAAGGCACTCATCTGAAATGAGGTGATTAGTCCTGTAAAAACATCATGGTGTTTTCATCCGCCTATCTGGGCCACCACATACTACACTCCCCTCCACACGCTCCCATGGGCTGGGGGGATCAGGGGGAGGTCGATGGGGGGGGGGGTTCCGTATCACACAGGCAGTGACTGGACACTAGAAGTCACTGAGCTTCTAACTCCATGGTTTTTGACTAAAGTCTCATGTCCTTTAACTCTGCCGGTTTTAAAGGGCCTTTTGAAGCTCTGGTCACTTATCCTCTTGTAGAGCCAGAACGATATAATAGGCTTCCAAAAGATAACACCAGTCCATCTGGTGAGAGAGTCACCCTCTCCACTACTTTTTGACTTTTTCACTGTCAACCTTAACGCCCTGGGCAGTAGTGTACTGTAAGGCTCTGTGTGACTGTTGCTTTTGCTTTCCTGCTAGTTCTGCTTTACGCTCACACTCCCTATCTGGAACTTTCTCTCATGCTTTCCTACTCACTTGCTTCCTACTGCTGGTCTTCTCTGCCCATAAGAGGTGGTGTTAAGAAGGTACAGGATAAGGTGGATGGGATAGGGTCAGTGAGTTTGCCAAGCCGATTTAGACATCCCAGTTAGTCACTGGTAATCTCCTTGCAGCAAACAGGCTGATAACCTCAGGATGGAGAAGGAATCAGGCTGATGGCATGCCTTCTCTAGTTTCAACTCTCTTGAAGTACACACATACACACATGCACACAAGCATGCTTGCATGCCTATTTGCACCTCATGGAGCTAAGATAGTTTGCCACACACTATAAAAATGCCATAATGGATAATTATCAGTGACAACATAGACAGTCGCATACAAGTGGGAAATAAATGGTTGGAAATAGAAAGCGTGACCTGAACTCAGAGCAGAGTGAAGAGAGAAAAGTAAGAAGCGTGTGAACATGCATATCAGCCAATCAGCAGCGTTCCCCCGCGACAGAGGTGTTTGCTTTGGCTGAGTGGAGCAGCACCTCGGGTCCTGAGAGAGAGACGCAGCCACAGCATCCCTGCTCCCTTGCCTCCAACACCCCATCACGGCCTCCTCTCGCCTCACCACACACCTGATCTCAGTCCAGCCTCGGCTCTAGGAAATGAGCTTTGCGGATGAGACCCCACACCCCAGCCTAGAGTGAGACCACAAACAAGCTGAACCAAACCAGCTCTGCCAAGTCTCTCTCCAGATGTAGGAGTGACAGGGATATTGTTTGAAATACGGAGGTTATTGGTGTGTGGCAAGACAGCAGATCGTCTTGCCGAGGGCCTATACTATTTCCTTACACTACAACATGGAGTGCACATGGCAAAACGTACTTAATATCTGTGATATCAGGTTTATGCCATAAACATACGACAACAGCTGCTTAGAAAAAGGCTACCCGTGCCAATACATTACTGGTTTTCTAAAAATAGAACCATAAGTATAGAATCCAGTATATAAACAACACGCAGCATATAGCTTGCACTGAATAAGCAACTGAAATGAACATTTCCACAGTTATGCCTTCACACTTCTGAACTGCATGGCAGCAGAACTAGACTGTATTGGAGGGGAGCAGACAGCGCTTCTATTGATTGAAAGCATGCCCCACCTTCCTAGCTCCCTCTGGTACTGGACAATCCGAAGAGACCCACCACTTCTAGCTTTTCACTCATCACTTTATTTCCCTCCAGCCCAAGCAGGGTACAAGTTTTAATATGACTCTGATGAAGGAAAACTAACTGTCAATCATTGATGCCAGACCTTTTTACACTTTCACTTAAGGGATTCTCTTTCAGCACTGATCAATATCAGCCGATCCCCAGTTAGGCCAACATAGGAGAGCCTATTAAGAGAACTTTGAGCCTTGAGGGAAATGAAGCCATTTTGAGCTGGCAGTGAGTGTGAGAACAGAGAGTGTGAAGGGAAGAGAGAGTGTGTTTGAGCCAATATGGAGCAAAATAATTAATGAGAAAAAAGTGCAGCACGAGTTGTGAGTTACCAATAAAAAAAAGAAAGAAAAGCATTCCCAGTTCATTTATCTCAAGTCAGTTTATCAGGCATTTTATTCATCACGACATCCATTTAAATATATGGGGTCAGATTTACTGTCAGAATTAGTGGAAAAGCTTGATGTGAACAAGTACAGATTTAATCTCTTATGGGAGTGCTGCCACACTAGATATTGTGACACTCTAATGTTCTGAAGTTCATGACCGCTATAGGAAAGGGTAGAAAAGCTTCTTAATATCTGAGAAAACAAGTGCTCTCTGGTCATAAAACAAACACACTGCCTCATTATGACTGGCTTCACACAGCAGACTCTGCTGAAACAGCTTAGCATCCTTTGCTACATCATCTCTGTAAAAATAACCAGCAAGAGACCTCTGCGCTACCCTTTCTTTTTCTTTATCTAGGAAGCTATGTCCGTTTCCCTGGGGACGCAAAACTGTACCCAACAGAAGGTCTTGCATGGACGTAGAACATTCCTCTCTAACCCCAGATCCATAAACTCCAGTTAAGGCATGGTAGCCTCAGTTCCAGAGCTCTGAAGCTGCAACCTGGAGACTTTCAGGTGAAAACATGATCCTCTTTCCCATCATTCCAGAGGAGTGTATTTGACATGGACTTCGGTAAATCCCTGTGAAATCCTGCTGTGTTTTTGGACCACAGATCTCTGTCCTCAAGTTGGCCAGAATTGGCTGTGGGCCTGTAGTGCCAGCTAAGCCAGGCCATAAGCATCTGTCTACATCCCCCTCTGGCTCAGGCTGCTGCTAGAGACATTAGGACTCATTGATCTGAGCTTCTCAATCCCTGCCCATCTTATTTAAGCTAATGGGACAACCTCAAGATCGGTCACAAGGTGCAGTCTCTCCATACGGCTAAATGCACTTAGAGTTCAGCAATGCCTCCTTTCCAGAAGCGGAGCATTTCCATAGACTTGGTGCAGGAGAGGAGGTCCATCCATCTTGGGGAATGTTCCCCCACTGATTACAGAGGGTTGTTTCTTCCTTCCTTCATCCATCCATTTATTTCTCACTGGAAAAGGATGGCTTTGACTTTCCTTTATCATCTCAATAAAACAATGTACATCTCTACATACTTTGCCATCTGTATTTCCACACCGTCTGATAGCCTTGCTTTGACCCCAAACTTTTGAAACCCTAAAAGGGACTACCATCAGCATGCCCAGAACAGCATTGCAAAGACTACATTCATAAACAACGCGGGGGGGCTGGCATGACAACATAACACAGAGTGTGTGGGAGGGGACAGAATAGTTATGAAAGGAGTTAGTAGTAGTGAGCTCAGGCTGACTTCCTGTCACCTGGCCAACCACCAAGAAACACAGCAGAGACGTCTAATGGACATATTTTGAATATGAATTCGGGAATGTTGCAATTCTTTCATATATTGATTGATGTGAGCTGAGTTGATACACTTTCCTGGTCTTAAGTGAGGACCTGAAGAGAAAGTACACAAGGTAGGATTCTTTTTTTGTTACCTTCCCTCTAGGCTTCACTCTGGGTCTCACGTTGGTCTCTCTAAATCCCCGGATGCATTCCCAGTTGGGAGAGAAGCAGTTTGCTGATAGAATCTAACTCTATACTCTGCTGTCGGCCAGCAGCCCTGACATTAATCTCCCAAGTTCCGAGAGCAGGGCTGAGCTAGAGGCTGCAGAGTGTTTGGAGACACAAAGCTTTTATAATAGAGGAGCTGTCCATATCTCACCCACACCTCAGCCATCCATCTTCATCCCCCCTCGACCAACTGGAACACTACATCCTAGTGCATTATCATCCCTGCGTGTTACCCCTGTAGGCCTGGGGAGACACGTATGCATTAAAAGGCTCTCATGCAGACTGGCAGCTGTGGGAAAGACAGAGTAGCATTGAAGGTTGGCTCTCTTCAGGTGAGGTCACACAAGATGTCATATGTCCAAACATGAACATTCAAACATTTTTGAGGTTTCGACTGTAGGCAATTAACAGCGAACTGGATCAGATGTGTGGAACCAGTCATTGTGGACAACAAGAATCCAAGGAAGAACTGAGAGCAAAGACTATCTAATTGAAAGGGCAGCTTTTGTCAGTCAAAAGACACAGATGAGAGACTGAACAGCTGGTTGATGCCAGAGTGTTTGCTGGTGTATGAATGGGGAAACACAAGACAAAAAAGATTAAGATGTGTGGAAGAGAAAATAGTAAAGGAACAAGCTGCACTGAGAGCCAGCTACAACTTCTTTTGGTGGGGCGATAATTGGGGTTATCTATGCGGTTCCTCCTCCTCTGAGGAGCGGTCATGCATTGATGCCCCCTAATGCTGCTCTTTGGAGCTGAGCGATCCTTGCCTGGATGGTCCATATCAAAAGACCCAGCACGCTCCACAACAGAGGGAACCCCTTCGTTCTAACACTCTTTTGTGGCCCTTTGCAATTAACTATCAACTGGGCATGAAACACAGGATGGAGAGATTTCCCCGTGTTTCAATGGAGAGATTAATGGATTCCTCACACTGTGCCAAACAGAACAGAACCCAACCCCAGTGTGCAAGCAATTAATACAGCATGTTATTCTTGGCCTTAACCAGGAAGGGAAATACAGATGAAGGCAGCTTTGGTAATGGGTCACATCATTCGCAGAGCTAGAGTCATGTATCAGATTCCTCTACTGTACATTGAGGAAATTAATGACTTGGCCTGCATTAATTCCAAAAATAAGGTAAGAAGAATTTCTGAGTGTTTTGGCAGAAGATGACATATATGACCCTCCCTTCACCCTTATCCCCCACATTTATATGATGCAAAATAAGCCATCCCTCACTGAAATCTAATACGCATTAAGTGATATATTTATCCGATCTGGATAGAGACCACTGATAGGTCCATACATGGCAGATTGTCATTTCTTGACAGTTTCTTCTCTCTCTCTCTCTCTCTCTCTCTCTCTCTCTCTCTCTCTCTCTGCTCTCTCTCTCTCTCTCTCTCTCTCTCTCTCTCCTCTCTCTCTCTCTCTCTCTCTCTCTCTCTCTCTCTCTCTCTCTCTCTCTCTGTCTCGCAGCTGTGAATGAATACCCCTCTGCAATCCTAACCTCAAGATGTTTCTGAAAAACATTTTAATTGCCACAGCAATTAAGCAAGACAAGTCAAAACGGAGTTTCTTTGGAGAGCCTTTGAGAGAGGAGAGCGAGTAATCTGCCTCCCCAGGCAGGTTTTACTCCCCCTAAATGCTCTCAGAAAATGCTGAATATTTGTTGGTGATATATGTCTTGAACCCAGTCCAGTAAGAGTACTGTACACCAACGGGAAAATATTTGGGTTCAGCAATGATGTGATTTTAACAGCAGTACATCAAAAGGTAGCATGTTCTACAAGCATTTTGAGGGTTGAATTATGCATCAACCCGGCATGGTCCAAGAAATGTGGGTAAACTTTCTTGAATAGAGAGAAATACAATAACACTTGGCAGCTGTCATGCACTTTCCACAAGTATGGTTTTTATTAAAGTAACTTGCAGAGAATTTCCTTTTTTTCCAGAGGAGAAGTTGTTATAACCTAGAAAGAGCAAGAAAAGTCTGGATTGTCCATCCACGCTACAGGCAGATTGTGTTGACATTGATACATTTCCTGAAATAGACATGGCCACATTTCTACAGATGATGAATGCCACAATCAACCTACTTACTGTTCCTATTTCCTAACAAGCTTATGAGGGATGAAGTAGGGAATAAGTCGTTAAGTCTCCAGTTCCTCCACTACACTGGGAACCTTGCACTTCCAATCATTAGATCTAGATGTACTCTCCCACTGCTAGCCCCATTACAGAAATGACTGCCACATAAAGGAAATAGCGTGTTAAGAGCCTGTGGAAGGACTGTCACATCATCTTGTTAAAGAGATTATGGGACAAACTTACGTATTCAATCAGATAGGGTTGCTCAATGTGGATGTTCAGAGGAATGTCAGAATCCAAGGACAAAGGAGCAAATAGGCTAGTCATGTCTTCAGGGCATCAACATGCTCTTACCTAATACCATATAGGAAAGCATCCATCACAATGTGTTGGCAATTACTGTCTTAGTGAGAAACAGGAAAGTTTAGTCGACTACAAAATGAAACCCAACGACAGGAAACGGATCAAGTGTTCAGGAGAATTGTTTGAGGTCACGACAGCTCTTTTCACACGTGTAGCTACGCTTTCCCTTAGACTATCTGATGAAAGTTAATCTGTCCATCTCCGGTGGCCTCGTCTGGTAGTAACGCAACCATGTTGCTAAAAGGGACTGCAGGAGTTTACAGCCAAATGCCCTAACTGAAAAGACTCAACATGGAATTCAACACTTGAATTTTTGTTTTTCTTTCAAACATTTAAGGAATTGAAACAACATCGCGAGGAGAGAAAAATGAAAGACAAGTATGACAAATATGAATTTTAGTTGCACTATGACAATACACAAAGTCAAAATATTTGCGTTGTTAAAATATTCAAGCATGACAACATAATACTTCTACGTTAGTCTAAAACTATTAGAGTAAGCCCAAGTTTAGATTGGGCCGCTACCAGAAGACACTTCCTCAAAGAGGCCACACAAATCATAGCAAATGCAACCACAATAGTCAGTTGGAGTTGTTTTGGAAAATATGATTCATGCCAGCCTTCTACTATCACAGCCCATTTCATTATTCTAGTACTAACACTAAAAACACGTTAATAAAAAAATATTTGCCAGTGGTATGGTAAAGGCTGGCAGAGAGGCAGGGTGGCTGTATGGGAGGGAGGCTGTAAGGAGACGGTTGTATGGGAGGGAGGCTGTAAGGAGAGGGCTGGCTGGGAGGGAGGCTGTATGGGAGGGAGGCTGTAAGGAGAGGGCTGGCAGGGAGGGAGGGAGGCTGTAAGGAGAGGGCTGCCTGGGAGGGAGGCTGTATGGAGAGGGCTGGCTGGGAGGGAGGCTGTATGGAGAGGACTGGCTGGGAGGAAGGCTGTATGGAGAGGTCTGTAAGGGAGAGATGCTGTATGGAGAGGGCTGGCTGGGAGGGAGGCAGTAACGAGAGGGCTGTATGGGAGGGAGAGGGATTGGCATGGTTCTGTAGTGTAGCAGGTGAGTGTCACATCCACACACCCTCCCTTCATAGCAACAACATCCCTGCGTGCTGCTGATTACTACTAGCAGCAGGAGCCGGCTTGAGTGTATATAAAGAGCGTGTCACACCTAGGCCAACCAACAGGTGTCCTCAAGGTCATTGCTGCTGAGACAGGCCTAAATCTTTCTGCCATGAACGTAGTCTCCCTCTGTATTACAGACAGTGGATATGATGCGATGCACAAACTACATTTGGAAAGAAATCCTCCACTTCCCTTTGGAAAAGGTTTGCATGTCAAAACTTATAACAGGGAAAAGTCCTTCACTTCAGCAATATCGGCTCTATCAGACTACAGCTAATCCTTTACTGCTTTGGGGTTCATTTTGCTTTTACACAAACACTCTCACACTGTTGAGCTTTCAGTTGTTCATGCAGCCACATCGGGGATTTGAAGAGTTAACTCCATAGTGCATTTCATCCCCTAGTGTGTCATTAAAACCACTGCATCTCCACTCATCATCATTTATCTTCGCGTTGTGAATTAGTTACGATCAATTACCTTTTCTCAATGCTGCTTTCACGTTCAGGGAAACAGGAAGAGGTGCTTATTTGCCATTGCTCTTTTGCCGCTCCTCTCAAATATCCCCCTGGGTTGTGTACCCTAGCTTGGCCTTGTTTCCGATGAAAGTGCCCCATTAAAAAGCCATTGCTCACTCTGGGGTCCAGGGCCTGACACAAGCTCAGGGACCCCAGCGCCTTCCCCTCGTTACGCTCCTCATCCTCCCTGACAGGAGAAAAGGTACCATCATGTTAACTGTAGCGATCGAAACAGGAAACGCTGTGCCGTGTCCTTAAACTTTGGATGAGCGACTTACTGCACAGTGCGTATGCCAGTCAGTAAATGAAAACATTGCAAAGGGAATGTTGAAAACAGTATTTGGATTGAAAAGAGTCACATGCCACCTTGTAGTAGTTTGTTCATACTGGCAAGGAAGGTAGTTGAATTGAAAGCTCACTGGTGACAAACACATGGATGACTGCCTGATTCCAGAAGAGCAGGAGTCAGGAGATGGGGACAGCACGTAGACGCTGCTGTTAGTGTACAGCTACAGGGGCTGAAGTCCAGCTCTGTGCTCCCACAGCTTTGCCCCAGATCTTAGTCACTTAATCTTCGCCTACATTTGTCTACACTTTCTCTCTCTCCTCCATGTTCCCTTTTTGATGCCCAAACAGACCCAGTATAAACATGTCAAAACAGGGAAAGTGGAAGAGAATGGTTCAAAACTGCTCTCTAGTGCACTGAAGCCCATCAGAGGAGCAATGTGCCAACCAGCCTCAGACTAACATAAAAGAGTAATCTCTCTCTCTTGCCCTCTTTCTCTCTCTTGCCCTCTCTCTCTCACTTTCTCTCTCTCTGTGTTCCTCTCTGTCCATCTATCCCTCTCTCTCTGTCTCTCTCTCTCTCTCTCTCTCTCAGTCTCTCTCTTTCGAAGTGAGAGGTTCTTCTCTGATTCTGGGCCCGTTTGTCTTCCCATAGAAAGGAAATGCAAAAGAGGCTGTCCTGATACTCTGGGAAACGCCACAGGACATCTCTGGGGGAGAATTAAATACGGTCACTGAGATACACACAGTGAAGTGGCAATAAAGTATTCATTAACCCTTATTCAAAGGGTAAGCAGGGAAACAAGAATCTGAAGTAAGAAGTCAAACAAGGAATTAACATACTTAATAAACCCCCTCGATTGTCTACTGCAGTGGCTTTCCAAACAACCGGAAACCTCTGATGTGTGCTCAGATCTGCATGAGTATCTCTATTCTAGAAAAGGGATGCAACACTGGGAAATGGGAAGGGAAAGGTGTTATATTGTCATACTGTATATAAAAAACAATTACACCAAAGCACGCCAAACACTTTAAAAATAATTTCCCATCGTTCTGAATCCACTGATGTCGAACTGAAACACACAGCTGTATGTGTTGGCAGGGAACCAGCTAGCGAAGAGTGTTAATTGTTCTTCCAGCTCATCTGATCCCTGAACACCCCATGTCTATCCAGCGACCTCATTTTTCACCTACATTCCCCACTGCTGTCTAGCCTTTGCATCTCCAAAGCTCTGTGCTGTATGGGCCCAGGCTGAGGAATGCATATGCAGCACGGAGCAAGGGCCGTGGGGTGCTGTGCAGGGTATTCACTGACAGAAAAGGCCTGACGCCAGTTTGACACCCACCCCCAGGTCTCCCAGAATGTGAATGAACTTCTGTGAATGGGAGGCAAACCTACACAAACGCCACAGGAGCCATAGTGGGCTGCAGGACCTTCACAGGGGGAGAGAGTGTGTGGGCGAGACCAAACAACAACAACAACAAGGGGAATGCTTGCTGGGGTCTCACCATTCACACTCGGGCCAACGGAGGGGACACTCCACGGCAGGGGGGGTATTTGAAAAGATGGACCGTCAACAAAACAGAGCGGGGAGGAGGGGTGGGGGTGGGGGTGGGGGGTGGAGCGCTGGCCCTGACCTGCTCTCAATGGATGTGGAGCGGAGTCGAACTCCACACATAACAATCAACACCTACTCCACCAACATGCAGGAGGAAAACTCCAAATCAGCATTTCAAAAGCGTTACATCACAAAGGCATCAAAGCACGCACACGGTATAATGCCTTGAGTGCTCTTGTGGTGCACACTAAACACATTGTGTCTCCCTGAGAGCGCCATTTCTTATTTCCCCTTTCACAGGAGCACAGCTGACCAGCTGGGGAGGTGGAGCAGAGAAGCCTGACAGGTAGAAGAGACCCAGACAGGAAGTGAGGGATCATTGCTGACTGTCATATGATCTATCTGGGAAAAGGCCTCGCTGGAGCACTGCCCTACTTTGTTTAACGAGCCAATAAGATGTTTTCCATAGCATTTTAGATGTCTACACTTACTCAAAGTCTATGCACTTCCATATTTAAGTAAAACACCAGGATGCATGAATCAGCAAAGATGTATCCTATCTCAGTCTGAGTTGATACCCAGACGCACCAGTAACACAATATTGCAGTGAGATGAGTAGTGATGCAGGCTGATCTCTGAGGGAAGAGTACCTCTGGAGTCCCCAGTCCTGCCCTCCTGCTTGACCTCACTGCCTACCTGCCACACAGCTGACCTCTCATAAGAACAGACCTGTGTTAGAAGGTTATTGATGGCTGTAAGTGCAACGCTATCCGATCTATACATCCCAATGCTGGAGAACCCACCAACCATGATATTCTAGCAACCTGAAAAAATCCACAGAAGAAATTGGCTGTTCCTCCTTGCCTAAGTAATTAGAAAGAGACAATATATTGTTTGACACACCAACTACTACTAAAGAACACCAAATGAAGCAGCAGTGAGACTCCAGATTAGTATATAATCTAGGGCTTCTCTTCTCATCCTGGGATAAACCCAGAAACAGTTTTCTCTCAACTACCAGAGGTCAAATTATCTTCACCAAAACCAATACCAGGTGATTTGGGGTCATTGGGATCTCAGCAGTTCAGTCAAGCTGCACTTGACCATTGTCTAGGTCACCGGATTCACTGCACTGGTCACTGCAGTCCTCTCATCTCTGTCTACCTGCCACATTTGAGCATTCACCGCAGTCAGAGATGCAGGAAGATATCCCTTGGACCCTTGGATAATAATGATAAAATGTCATAAAAAAACATTATTTATTTTATGTGACGTAAAATCTGGTTTTACTAATCTGTGGTATGGATACACAAATAACTAATTACAGCTGTAATCAATTCTATCATTGAGACAAATCCATTTTGTTAGGCCTCCCTTACAGCGTTCTGCCAGTCATTATATACTTTACTGTAGACCAACCAGCACTTGGACCCCAGTACAGGTTTAAGGTAAGTGAGCCCAAGCACACGTCACCTATTATCAGCACATAATCTGTCTGGACAACTACTACACCTGACACCTTAATCTGCCAAAGGAACAACACTGCGTCTAAGAATACCCAGCGTTCAGCTGTGTGGGCTGTGGGGAGACCAGGACAAAGCCAGTCTGGTTCTTCAACCTGTTTATCCAGTCAGCACTAATGCTGGGTTTTCACTGGTGAGCAAAGCCACCAAATCCTACAGGAAGTCCAAAGGATGCCACCTGACAACAACCGACCCAATAGGGTGAAACCAAGGCTCCGGTTTGACCTGACCAGCTTGTTAGGAGGGAGGGTGAAGGTATTGTCAGAGACATCCTCAGTCATCACCTGTAACATTTGTCAAACAAAAAGAGAACAATCATTTCAGAACTGACGTAATTCCTCTGCATACAGCGCTGGGTAGCCACATAAACAGATCTGTAACCAACCAGGGTGTGAAATGAGATGCAGCTTTTTTTTCTGAGGAAGGATGTTGTTACTAGCAGGCATTATGAAAGGAAACCAAAAAAAAGCATTGAAAGGCATGATTGAATTTAAGTTGCAACATATGCCATCCTTTAGCTCTTACAGAGTCAGTATCTTACATACTGTATTGTCCGTGTCAAAGGCTTCCATTCATTCAAGTCTGATTAAATTGCTGGTCTGGTTCTGTTTTACTGTTAGTTTTAGAATAACGAGAAAGAATGAATATCAAAAAACAAATGGGTCCAGGCTTTGCCGGTGGGGAAAAAGTGATTCATGCTATCCACATGATTCGGCTGACATTTTCCATTATGGCCAGGAGCAACAGATGCAACAACACGGCCCTGGAAGAGGAGACACACAACACTGGGACAGTCTCTCTGGAAAGGAGCTCAGTTTCAATCAAGGCGAGGCCTTGACAGAACCAGTAACCAAACCCAGGCGGATGTTCACAGGTGAAAGTCCGACCACCGAGGGAACACCACACACTCTCAACAGCCCTTGTCCTGCAGACGCTAAAAACAAGCAGCGCTGCCATTCCAGGACTCCCAACCACGCTGCTCCCTTTGCATTTACTGCGGTTCCCTCGTCAATGGAGGAGAGGCGAGGGAGGACAGGGCAGCGCACCAGGAAACTGAGAGCCAGAGACAGGGATGTCTATATTTAGATGATACACTGTCACCTACAGTTTCCCTCCCCAGAATAGTCCTCAATGTAGACGCTGGGTCCTTCAGAACACACTGAGGATTTAACCTATCTTTTATTCTGCACGCACGCACACACACGCAAACACACATGCAGCTATGTGTAATGCATGGACAATCATCCTACAACAAGCAAGAGATTAGGATGGATTAAAAAAGAGAAGGAGATCTGTGTCTGTGTACCATCACTTAGCGCAGTGTGTGATATAGCCAGATGTATGAGTAATGAACATTCAGTCCAACACCAACAAGATCTGCTAGGGAAGCCCACCCAAGAGCAGATTTCTACAGGTTTATGCCAGCCTTAATGCAACATGACAAAAGACACATGTAGCTGAAAGATTATTTAGAGAAAGGAAGTGGCAATGTCGGACCTGGACACCAGATTATAGCTGTGTGTGTGTTGTGTGTGTTGTGTGTGTGTGTGTGTGTGTGTGTGTGCGTGTGTGTGTGTGTGAGTATGTGCGCATGTAAGTGTGTGTCCTGGCAGAGATCACACACTCCTTGATGTAAAGGGCAGGGGTATGGCTGGGGTAGGATTCTCCATCTCTAATCCTGTCCTACATGAGACACTGGCCTGGCCCTACCCTAACATGCTATCCAAAAAATATCCAGATAGTTTGAGTTCATTACTAAACTAGGAAGCTAATGCCTCCAGAACTGAAAGAGGATTACAGGTCCCATGTCAACCACTTCCCTGTCTCTCCATGTGTGGCAGGGGGACGTAGACCACAATGAAGTTATAGTGTTTCCATAGCTCCGCACTGGTCATCTAACGTCCCCCAACACTGTAAAAAAAGAGATTTCGACACAGCACGACTTTCATGATAAAATTACACTTATAAAGGTTAGGTCACACTTCCAAAACCACAGCCCTTAGCCACGCCCCTCTTCTGCAGGAGCTCCATGGTTAACCACTGCATTACGCATGAGTGCTGTGTGCCTGTTAGCGGAGGACAAGGTTTCACACTAAGTATAGCTGCTGTAGAGAGAAACTGAGGTCTGGGTCATGGCCAAGGTAATGGTTCTCAATGCTTTGTCAGTCATTACCTTCCCACCACATGTATAGAAACTGCACTGTGTGCAGCCACTAGGGAGTACAGTTCAACATGTGCATCTGTGCCAGAGTATTTGGGTAGCGGTTTCATGGGTTTAACATTAAGTGGTCCAATAGAGATGTATGAGCCAGGCAGTTTTTAGTCAGAGTAAGGGCGTGGCATGTTGCTGGAGGGTGTCTGGAGGATCAGATCAGAGACAGGCTAACAGAGAAAAAAAGAGTAGACTGAAATGTTCTAGAAACTAGCAAGTGAGCTGTTGGGAAAAAATGTAAGGTTAAGGTAGATCACTACCTCATTCTCAGCCAAATGGGTCAGTTTAACAGTCTGGTGTCAGTGACAGAAGAGATCTCCCCTTGTTGTTCGGTAACACGCTGTCAAGTACAGTCAGGTCAGTAGAGATAACGGGAGGTCAAGATGAACTGAGGCTGCACTGGTATGTATCCTCTTTAAGCAGACAATCATGTGAACACAGCATATATGAGGTTTAAACATTTACCAAGGAGTGAGAGGACTACAGGGGTGGATAAGCGTCAAGATGACATGATACTTTAGAGCACGGAAAAAATAACAACCATTAGCAGCAGTATGGCTAAACTGTGCTATAAGCTGCTTTCTAGCACATTTTTCCCTCACTAATCTCCTGTTGTTCCAATTCCCGGGTGTCAAAGCAGAAACACATACAGGACAGTAGGCCAATAACATTTGAAGCATGTTACTACTGTATTACGAGGGCCCCAGGAATCCCAGAGTGCAGGGCCTTTAACCCTGGAGGGGAGGGGTCTTACCAACCACTCAAAATAGACAAAGGCTTGGCTGGAGCATATAAATAGGGCCTTGCTGCTAGTTCTTACAGCAAGGCTGCAAATGAGAGGTGTGAATGCAAGCAGGGCAAGGCTAGCCATCTAGACTTTCAGGAGTGTACTTCAGGGTGGTGGTGACACCATCCCACAGGCTTGATCCTTCCTACGGCGTTAGTCTTACATCTTAAAAGGGGGGAATCTTTGTGATGTCACGGCAGTTTAGGAGGGCTTTCCCTCAGCATTCCCATGATGCTCCATGATGCCATACATTCCACTGGAGAGCAACCATGTAAATTATCTTTAAGCTCAGTCAGAACAACATGGAAGTAAGTATTGACACTTACAGCCTTGGTCCTAGTTGGGAATTAAATTAGCATTCTAAAGAGTTTTGCCCCTTTTCTTTGTTCAGTCTCGACAAACATTAAATTTCATTGGGGTTTTCAAGGATGTTTTGCATATTGTTTCACTTAGATTTTTTTTTTAAGATGAAAAAGGAGACTACGGATCTCAAAATCTACAATGCACAAGAATATTCCAGAGAGAATATGGGCCAGCGCCAACAAGGCTACACTTAGTTATGATTCATGACAATACGATGTGAAAACAAACAGGCAAACACCCCCTGGAGCATTGCCTAATAGTGCATTAGTTCACTTAAACGATTTGTCATTTTCCATCGATGAGTACTTCCACATTGCAACGCAGAAAGGGTGATATGAAAAACTACAGATAAAGATGTTCTCTCAAAATGGTTTTACAAAGGGCTCTGCATCTAAACAGTCACTTAGTGGTGTCACGCTGGAGCCTGTCTTTTATCCCACAGTCCCTCTGCGTGGTCATTCATTGCAGTCAGTGGTGGAGAGTGGTTTTTCAATCGTTTGGGCAGTTTAAGGTCTGAAATTAGATCACACAATTCCACAGAAATAGAACTATGTCCAAGGGCCAGATTTAACACATAACAATGCTGTATATAATATGACAAAGTGGTGTTTTAAATGGTAAGTTAGCTCCAGAACATGAGAGCTAGTTCCATTGTTTTCTGATCCTGTGGTGACTTTAACATACTGTATGCAGGGAAGTAGGGAGTCAATATATGCCTCTTACAGGTTGTTGACGACAGTGTCTTTTCAGAACTAACCACAGAAAGTTTGATTGGTTATCTGTGCCTGTGTCAATGGCCAGTCAGGTCAGTTTAGGGTCAGCAGGTATTGAGTACACGGACACCTATTAGTTCCTCTTTCTAAAGCGACTTAGATATCTGAATGAATCCTTCCAATGAGTTCAAAGACGAAGGTGATAAGCCTGACCGAAGTCCAACTCTCAAGTCTTACCTCATACTTCTCACAAACACAACGTTCCTTCGTTAAGATGAAAGTTCTCTCATCTTTTCAATACAATGCATATATAGCTTAATTTGAAAAGTCTTTAAACATGTCTTTTCATCGAGTATCTTTCTACAGCTAAGATGTTTTCTCTTCTCTGAATACGCACATTAATGCACTTATTGCAAGCAAAAGACAATATCTTCTTTGTTATTCACTCTGTAAATGAAATATACTCCTTCAGCATGAATACAGTTTATAAAAGTGATAGACTGGTGACATTTTGGATTTCAAAGTTAAATACAGAAGCAAGATAGTTGCCTAATAAGCTAAATTGCCTGTACTGACACGGCTATGCTGGTCAATATATACCATGGATTTGTTGCTGGTCAAATATTTCCCTGTGGTGCAAAATTAAGAATTGCAACATTATGTTCAAGTTGTGCAGCTGGTTGGGCAATGTTCACAAGGCCTCACAAAAAAACAATTAAGGCGAAGAATCATAATATTGAAAGGGGAAAGAGTTGACTCTAGAGCTTTAGAAAAAGCAGAGTCAGTAGACTGTGAAATTCATTAAAACAAACAGGTAAGCAAGAGAGCCAGCCTTTCACCCTGGTTGTCAGCTAAACACTACTGCACAGTTTGCTAGTCTAAACACTTTTTTCAAACCAATTTAACCACAATTTATGCTACGCAACTCTTGAATGGAAATTGTCTCCCTGAAAAGCCAGTAATTCATAAAGGAATACCCTCAGTATTTCGAGAGATGAAATATAGGTCAAGGTCTTATTGGGAAGAACAGAGTAAACGATGGAAATACGTATGAAAGAAATGCTGAGCTCTGGATGTGTGCTCAGTGATGTGTTAAAGCCAACTTGATTAAAGAGGGGGAAAACCTTTAACAGTGAACTGTGCCAGTCCACTTAATTAAGTCAACGTGGTCTGTGGAGCGCTGGGAAATAGGAAGCAAAGCAAACAGGGGAATTGCTTGGTCCCTTTGCTTTTCTCCGTCTGTTAATCGCAGGTTTGATCTTAGTGCCGGGCAGACCTTCGGGACATCGCTGTGCCTCACTGATCCTAGCAATTTGTTCTTGGTAATTCTCTTTCTCCCTTCAACAAACACGACGCCCTGCTCTATCTCATCTACATGACCAGTGAAGTGCACAAACACAAGCCAATGCAGTTGATCTGTCCATCCGCAACAGGATCCAAATTTGAAAATAACCATGACTGTTTTATTACAGCCAGCGCTGCAGGACTTCTTTTTTTTAAAGGCGTCGTTATATTCTCGACCCTTTTATATTTCAAGCATTTTCCAAACAGACTCTCAAAAATACACTGCACTCTTTGTTAACTCCCATTTGTGTTTATTTCCTCCGTCTTTGTTTATGTTTTTAATTATTCTTATAATGTACCTGAGTGGAAGCAGCTGCTTGGAGTTAACATGGCCCAATCAGGAGGAGGCAAATTACAATCACATGATTTGTTGGTGGTCTGTGGAACGGGTGTGCGGTGTAATATGAGAGTCTGCCGATGTTGTCAATTCTTCCTCTCCGAAATCTACTGGTGCTTATCAAAGCCGCATTCATCCCAATTATCTAATCATCAAATCATCAGTCAGACAAAGGCTGCACACAAACACTAACATAGAGGAACATGAGGTGGACATCCTGAAGGAACCTCGTCATTCTGCAGGGACCTTCACTCTTCTCAAACCATGATGCAAACACATGGGAGCAGACAAGATCAAGTGAAACCACCAATCAAATGGTGCACACATACATCCATACACATGCACACGCACACACGGTAACCCTGTTATACACCTTTATCTCAAGCCATGAAGGACTCTTACTGTACCTTTGAAGGAGATAAAGACTCGGGGTGCAGCATGGGGGTCGTTGGTGATGCCCAGGGCTGTGACAGATAGCACCAGGAGGGTGTGGAGCATCCACAGACTGGCCAGCAGCATGGTAAACCAGCCTCCAGTCACTCACACAGGATCACAGAACTCTAGAGGCAGACACAATAGATGGGCAGTGAGGAACAATGTGCAAATTCTACAACACGCTACAACTTTAAAATCAAAGAAATGACTGTTGGACTGAAGTTCTCGCAGGAGCCTTTTCATGCGTTCTGTAAGCTTATGAAATATAATAATGATGTTGAAGGATTACACAAACTTTTGAAAGCAGTAGAAAAACAAAATGATGGTGAAGTGGATTTCATCCAACTTTTCCCTTGTAAACCATTCCATTTTTGACCATTATGTGTGACAAATGGGATGATCCCATTTGCCCCCACTAAAAGTTCTTTAGTGCAGCAGGGCTTTGATTTCCAGACAAGCCTAATACATTCCTTCTTCACGACCGCCATCTAAAGAGTGCTGGTATATAATTATATAATTATGTAACCTCAGGTTAAAGCCTTTCTTTCACACCAGCCAAATCAGAGGAAAATAAATATGACTTATGCAATATAAAATACAGATAAATACAGTCATCTGTTGGTTAATGGCACAGTAAATTATGTATTGTGGTCAAATTAAGACAGGGAAACACCATATTAAACCAAAATGAGGGTGGGGAGCACATTTGGAGTTTTTAAATACGATTTAATTACTCTTCATAGAACAGAAGTCAGACAGGTTCAGCAACCACACCAACTGTATTTATAGATACTCGTTGAGCGTTGACTCGTCTTATACACGTTTTACATCCACCTAGTTATTGGCTTGTCCTCAGTGCTTTCCCAGAGAGTTATGGAGTTATGTGCTAATAACTCACTTCAAATTTGATTGGTTTCATGAAGGGACGAGACTGCCACCCACAGTGGTAACAGAGAGAGGGGTGTATATGTCCCTACAGTCCAGGGTGCAAAAGCTTTCTCAAGCAATTCTTGTTTTGACGAAGGAACCCATATTTCTCTCAGACCAGACTAGACACTGACAGTATAATCTTTCTTAAGGTAAGGTGGGGGCTGTTGAAAACCCAAATCAGAGTCGTTAAAGTGGATCTCAAGCTAAGTAGTTGGTTAGGGGGGTTGATGAGTAAAACCAGCTGTTCAAACTTGGCCTGTTTGTTAGCAACATGTTCTCATGTCCCATTTTTTAAATTCTGGGTCTATTCTAGAAAATACAATGCTAATTTACCAGTCAAATGTATACACCTTAAGTAACAAAAGGAAGCAGGTTTAAACAGTACGCGAAAAAAGCATTGACCATGAACGCTTGATGTCAATTCCCGATAATCTTAACAAGACAATTGTTACTTCGGCGCGATGAACAATTAAAACACAAGACCAAGACTCCTGGTCCTGCTTGAATCCGATTGCTGCTCTTGCTTAAATCAGCTTGGTCCTTGCTAGTACATTCAGCAAGCTCTACGGGGTCTTACTCCATATCAAATGCAACCGTGCGCCACCGCCTATCATATTTGAGGAGAAATACGTTTATTTTTGGACAGAACGGCTATAGAAATGCAATACATTTTCATGAAATGCGCGCAAGAATGCAGTTGACATATAACACTTTCAGTAACAAATTCCTCACTATTTCGCTAGTTAACAATACATCTACAGCTGCTTTAACTACATTTTATGTTAACAGGCGGACTTAACTATGACTGACAATGAAGCACTTGTGACAACATATAAAACAGTAATGAAGCATGGAAAAATACACCTATATAGGCTATGGAAGGAATGTATGTTCTGTCATACAGTGGAAAAAAAGACAAACGTTATTCAGATATTAGTCACCAATCAAGGCCCCAAATCAAGTTTAGTTGATGAACAAAACAAGTCAAACTAAGAGCAATACAGACAACAAAAACATATAGCTACATACAGTTGAATAGTCAACATTCCCAAAAATATTAAGAGCTATTTCTAACGCATTTAATTACCTGATCGTTACAACTCTTCAAAAATAACTTTGAGTCCAACCTTATAAGTAATCGAATTAGTCAACAAATTCCAAGAAATTATTCGCCTCCGTCTCCAGTTGAAAGTGTTTAAGTTCCCTGTGCGAGCGGTCCTTGGAACACCTGAGGACCGTACGCTGACCGAGTTCATGAAATTCAGCCTAAAGGAAATTCTTTCCGCTTGGATGAAAAGGATAGATGAATGTGAATCAGTAGGCTAGGTCCTTAAAAATGTACAACGTGTATTCCTCGTTCTCAAAAAAGTGGTCCAATCCAGTACCCAAAGTCTGCGTTGAAAGTTAAGCGTTTCTGACTGTTCGGAGAAAGGCACAAGCAGGTGGATGCCATGGCCCTATTTGCCTTAAACACACCCACGGGGCGGGATGTACCTTTTTATCCCGCCTCCACTGTGTCAATACATTACTGTAGAAGTCACTGACATGTTCAAATCTATTTGTAGCGATGACAGAGGTGCAATAATAAAGTCAACTTCTCAAGTTAAGATTTACAGACAATTTGTTGTAGATGCAAGGATGGATATCAGACGAGGGCGACTCGTAAAATACCCATGGGCTAAATGAATAAGAATAAACTGTTGAAATGAATCTTAATTCGACATCTCTCTTTAAGACGGCTTCCTCATCAGCAAACATGTCATTGTGGGCTACAATAACGACAAAAACATTTTAGAGCATTACATATTAGCTCGCATGTTGTCACTCTCTAATTAAACGTATCTGTCTTCTTTAAGGAAGTGTCACTGTTTTATTATATTGTTGACAACAGATGAACATCTTTGATTTCTCTTGTGTCTCTAAATACTTGCAAGTCACAATCTCAGACATTAGCTGTGGAAGGAAATTGCTTCACGGGGTTTGACAAGGTTTTCCAAACATACTGATTATTACACATTCTAATTTCTTAAAGTTTAATTTAGAGACATGACACATTCAGTAGTGAATGTTACACATCAATGTACTCCCTCCAGCTGAATAGTTAATTCTCTTCATTTTTATTGTGAATACAGGCGGCCCTATTAGGTCACACAATGGATTCAAGGAAAACGATCAAGTTTTATTGTAATTCTTTACTTAATTTTCAGTTTCACACAATGTGTTATCATGATGGACGTGTTTATTATGTTCAGAAAATGGCCATTAAAATGGCTAATTAAGCTCTTCATTCAAGCAGACTGACTTGGTTAATTCAGTTAAATCAGAAAATGTTTTTACATTTTCATTCCTTTCATTCACTCCTTTCAGTCCTTCATTATCTGTTTCTCATTCAAGCCTTCCCCAAATTGCTTTGAAGTTTTGAAAAAGTGGAAAGTTAAGAAAATAGATTTGCGGAATCAGAGTGGTCTAAAGGGACTGTCGCCCTCCAGTTTTTTTCCCCCCAACACTACAAAGCACTGACATTGAATCTAGACTCTTCAATCTCCATTCTAACACCCTATAAAAGTTCTTTTTTCAAAGACACTTGGCAGAAGTCAAATGGAAGAGATCGCTCTGATGAATCCGAGTCAACTTCAGGCAGGGTCTGACCGCGTCCATTCAGAGTGGCTCTGGCAGTTTTCTAAAGCTTCCACATTCCTCTGTTCGTCCTGCTGAAAGTAATTGAAAGCTATAGGTAATATCATTACTTTAACATTAAACATGTGTGAGGCTGTTTTTGCTCGATTGAAATCCATAGAGAGCACACACGTATGGTACTGCCAAGAGTACTTTTGTTTCAATGTTTTGTGATGAAAAACCTTTGTCCATGATATAATGATGTTGTTGACATCTATCTAAATGGTGTATGAAGCCTTTTTCAAGCTTCATACATTCCAGTTCTTTAGACCATGGCCCTGTGTTCTAAACACAGGTTTCAGTACCTGCTAAGAAGCTCCGCCTGTGGCCTTGACAAGAGGCCAAGTAGTGAGCATTACCCTGCATTATTCCCTCCCAGCTTTTGGGGTCAGGTACATTATGTCCACAATCCCAGGGGAGATGTAGCAGTGCTGTGTTGGTGTCAGTCTCTGTGGGGGTGTTGCAGTTCTGGCTCTCTGCAGAATGGTGCAGGACTCTGGACCCTCCTCGAGTCGGTGCTGGTGAGCTGACAGGTGAGCTTGACTTGAATTTGATTTTGATCAAATATTTCCGTTTATTCCAAACAGCATGGTTTGTCCAAATGGGAAACCTATGTGTAAAATCTGTTCTCAAACTTTGTTTAACTACTCTTTAAATGCACAATGCATTTATTTACTTTGAGCCTTTACTTATGGTTGACATATTCACACCGTACATTGCTGTTATACTATAAGAAACATCTATATAGTTCCAAAATCTTAACTTTGCTGACATATCTGATTATTTTTACTTGGATCATTTCTACGGTAAAAGGAGGATAGTATGTTTGACAAATCTTTTTCCCCTTTTTCGACGCGGAGAAGCACTCACAGGAACACCAAGGTTAAACGCTCATAAGCTTTTTACCTGTGGTCGGAGAGAAGGATCCATTGTTTTCTCTGTTGGGCTGCGTTTGAGGCCTTTGCATGATGGCCACACTCTGTAGCCTACTATGTTGCTTTTACTGCCCATTTACCGCTCCCTTCGCACTCTCTCCCAGAAGAACCACAGCCGACCGCTGTAAGAGGCTGAGGCCATTCGAAGGAAATGGTTTAGATTTCCTTCCACCTTTCACACATCAAATAATGAAAAAGGAAGGAATACTGTACATTGCCCTGACCAAGCTGCATAAACAAGCCAATATCCCTGTGAGACTGTTGGGGGACTGGCAAACGTGTGTGTGTGTGTGTGTTTGTGTGTGTGTGAATGTGTGTGTGACTGTGTGTAGGAAGAGGTGATTTCACTATACCTACCTCTGCCCCCTACATCACAGTTAAAATATGTCTAAGGTAAATGTACTTAGTTTAAGAAAACACAAACCCACTACACCAGGAATGGACCACTAACTGTCTTAAATGTTCGTCTGTTTGTCTAAGCGTCAACGATCTTTGGTGTTGGAGAGGCTATTTTATTTCATTAGTAAAAAGAAAAGAGGTATGATTTTATGATTTTGGTTGGTTAGTTGGTTCATTGTGATTCAAGTATGTTTTCTGTCCAAGAGAAATTCTGGGATTTTTTTCAGGACGGATGGATTTTCTTCTCCAGTTGTCTTGAGGGACATAAATTAGAACTCTATACAAGCAACTACACATTTTCAAAGAGATGTGGTGGCCAAAAGAAACGTTTAGAAAAGTTATCAGGGCATTAAGAGATGAGGGCACATTTAAAAACCGGTTAGCTGCTTCCAACAGCTGTGCCCTTGCCATACCAATTACATCTTAATGCCTCCTGCAGCCTAGTGAAATTTCATCTATTTGAATGCTAGGGTTATTTTCTATCCCCCAAAAGAGGCATGATTTAAGTAAGAGAGAAATGCAAACATCCATTGCCCCATTAGTGTTCAGACAATCTGATGTTGACTTGACCAGTTTACTAACTAATAAATAATATCCTATTGAATCGTATATTATTTATAATGTACAGTCCTGCATGTCTGGCTACCTCTGTCCCTATTTGTCTATCTGTCTAGCAGAGCCTGTCATCAATGTGGCTGACAAGCCATTGGAGCAGGTGGTAGTGTGAGTCTGTTTGAGGCAGTGAGGTCACCCACACATAAGTAGCCTTTGAATGGCAGGATATGATTGCTTTTCACCACCATAAGTTTATTGTGTACAGTTTCAGTTTCTTCTTCACCATCCACACTCATTCATTCACCCCTATTCACAGCAGTCAGTCTGACAGAAAATGCTAATGTTGGCCCCAAATGCTCAGCATTGCCTTGTACTTACACAAGCATGGCATACTTGTCATTGGAACGCCCCATGCCCTTTCACCCCCTGTGGTCGATCATGTTGTTGGCTTGGCAGCTCTATGCTCCATTGATACTTCCTGAGGATGCAGTGGGAAGACATACTGGGCAAGGAAGCATTACTTCCTCTATGTTCTCATCCACTTCCTGTCTTCCTATTAGGCCAAGGGATGGCAAACATTCTGAAGTCTATAAGATCAGTGGAAAGTGAAAAAAGTGTGTTGTGTACAAAACGTATGTTGTCTGCAACTCTGTTTTGTCTAACAGCTGTTACTGTAGTTATTGTAGTAACTGCAGTAACCGTAGTAACCGTAGTTGATTGTAGTTGTTAAATATAGAAAGACACAAAGAGAAGAGAAATGAGAAAATGTAAGGAACGTTCATATAGAAAAAACACTATCAACGTATGTTTACATTACTATACAAATACTTCTATGGAAACAAAATAAAACATGTCATGGTTCAAACTGAACAATTGCTTGTTAAATTGCATGATTGAGTATGTATAATTAGAGTGTTTGAAGGAGAAATAACAATGACCTCAGTGTTTGATAGTTGATGTATTCAGTGTTTCAGAAAAGGCTCTGAATGAGGCTTTCACAAAGCATTGTATCTAATACGAATACCGTCTAAGTAGTGCTTGTTTAGACTTGACTGAAACGGAATTGCTTGAGTAGGGGTATACAGTGTTTCGCTGTATTCACACCCAGTCATTTGCATATAGTGGAGAAATGAAGATTTCCAGAGGTGAGGCGTTATCTTCAACAGCATATGAGAACTAAGACTGAGAGCCTCTCACTTGCTGTTCCTATCAGTCCCTGCTGCAGCAAAGACTGGGCCCTCCCTTCCTCTCATACACTGGCCCCTCACCCATCACACCCACTGCTTTCTGAAATGGAGAGAGAAAGAGCGAGAGTGAGCCTAAGAATATTATTCAATGTATATTGTTAATACATCTGTTTCTCATGATAATATAGGCTAGACATATTTACTGATTGCATTCAAATAACATGTTGGTATGAACCCAGAAGGCACAATTACTTTGTCAGTGGTCCCTCGGCAAAATGAAACACCATCTGATGTTCTTAGTCTAAACGCGATGTAATGAGACTGGGTCCAGCGTGGGATTTCATTGGCTAAATATCTTTGGGGCCATCATATCAGATTTATGAGAGAAATGTATTGTCACAAACACTCCTGAATTAAATTATCATGTGGCATACAATTTATAAATGATTTACTGAATTATTATTTTTAAAATAATAATAAAATTTGAATGAGTCGCACTTTAACTGCCATGCCACTTCCCTTTAGACCAGTATAGTTTCCTCAGGGCTATCCCACAGGAAAATAGACAAGTCCAGTTTTCCAATGTGCAAGGGTGTGTACAATAGACGTCACTGGATGACATCATGCCTGAACGTCCACCACCCAAAACGGAGAGAACTTCCCTTGCAGCCACAGGGAAGATGTGTGGCCGCAGTAGAACAATCAGGACAGAGCTTCCTTCCTCCCAAAGCTTCAAAAGCTTACTCATGTGCTGTGTCCACAAAGCTACTATGAATGATGTGGATGTCAGGTAAACCAGCAGTGATAACTGCTACTGATGGGTGGCCAGAATGAACCACTCCTGTCCCATTGGGAGAATAATCCTCCCAAATGACATAATTTCCAAAAACACCCTTCCTCCATGATCCTTAGTTAGTTTGGCAAATCCCATTATCGACGTGGAAGAGGGCAGTTGGAGTTTGGTGGCAATAAAAGCTCAAGGATAATCACCGCACAATTCAAGAGGTCAACTGGATAACAAGCATGCCCTTTACATGCGCACATAGCTGCATGTGAGTTATCTCGGCGATAGCAGGACTTAGTGATCTTGCGTTTAGGAAGCAGAAAAGCCTCTAATAAAGGCACTTGTGTTGTTTGTTGTAGTGGTGGAGGAGCTGGGGGACTTGCATGTCAGGGCTCCTCTGTGTCTTAAGGCTAACTCTCACAGGCCACAGCAAAGCCGCGGCTCCAGCTGATGCTTGGATATCCTTTCTTCTGTCACTCACATGGTGTTTTAAGAGGGGTTTGGTTTAAGTGCTAAGGTTCTTGGATTTGTCCTATAATCCTGCATCAATTGGATGATATTTTAGGATCTTGCGGAGATGCGTAAATTAAGTCGTTATATAACATGAACCCCTTGTGTTTAGGGCTGTAAGGCACCCTAATTCCGCTGCTGTGTTGGTGGAGAGTCACCAGAACTAGTGTTCTGTCTGAATCAAGACTGTGTCACTCGTAACTTGTCCACACATGATAAAGGAACAATCCTTTATCATGTGTCGTCCACTATTGACTGTGTGGTGCCTCTAAAGCCCACAGGTGGAAATATCATCTTACTCAGATGCCAACTATACGTTAGATCTGTCAAGGGTTCCTCAGCTCACCCAGAGAAGCTGTTAAACCCAAGACTCCAGGTGACAGAGTCATTAGGTCTCATGTACCACTAATGACTGGCGGTGCGGAGTGCTTTAGCTGACAAACTTCAACTCCAGACGATTTATGTCCTGCTAAAGTGTAGATACTGTACTGGCAAACAGGACCCCCAACAGTCTACTAAAACCTTGGAGACTTCGATAAACATCAAATGTTTATAGAACGGCAGCAATTTATTACCCGTGCTTTATAATCGCAATGGTAGGGAAAGTTGTTTTAACCATCATTCAGTACATAGCCAGCGTGAAGCATTTACTTACAGCCATCGCCGTGTGCTGTTTCTATCTCACTCAGCCCTGTATTCTCTCCTGAAAAGACCCTGTAGACTTTGTAATCTTAAGAAATTTTTTTAACTAAGCTCTACACCCAGTATCCAACGTAAACACGATGCCTTAATTTACCAAGTCTCTGACTTAATGAACATGAGTAATGCTTCACTTAGCAAAGCAGTGTTCACCCACAATTATAAAATACTTTCCTTGTAGCATCAAAGTGCCCTCCTTTGTTTTGAAGGGGGGAAACATATTCCACATATTTCCTTGGCAATGGAAATGTATTTATGGTCTATAGTGTGAGGGAGTTCTAAGGACAGTCAATGGATGACACACTCAAACCAAACCATTAAACAAGCCGCAGAGAGAATGCACCCATGAACAGGAATCTCAAGGGCAGATCCACTCCTATTTGTCGTCCCCAGGCAATGTCGATGTATTGGAAAAACTCTGCACTGTCGTCTCATATTTAACTATGCTCTGCTCAATGAGAAGTGTCCTCAAACTACCTTGGAGTTATTGTTTCAAACGTGTGGTACAGTGTGACCCTGAGCCGAGAGGTGTCTATTTTGGGTAAGGTTGGCATTCCGGTGTATTTTTAGTTTGCATCATTAGTTTGTGATCTATGGTTGAGTTTAGTTTCAGTTCTGAGAAGTCTTAACTGATTTTCAGTTGACCTGTGGTTGAACAATACAACTCCACGTCTGATTGGATGATTTATCTATAAATCAGTATCGGTACTTGGCAGAACAGCAAGCATTGAATGTTACTAAGGGACTTTTGACTTCACCAGTGAGACTGTCTAATACATGGTGCTGTACCATGGTTCTATACGGTAAGAGACTGTTACTCAATCTCCTCTGGTTTCTTTAGGTCTCTTTATACCTGAGTTTATTGTCGGTTTTGTCAAGATGTAGAAATAGGAAATTGCAAACCACAGGCATTTGTCAGTAAATATCTCATTCTGCACCCTGCCAATTTTCCCAGAGTAACAAAAGATAAAAAGGTCCTTTGTCATAGTTGTTAAAAGAGAAAGACATGGGAAATAGCTGTTCTTTACTGTTTACAATTACTGTAGTAAAGCCAGCGCCTGACAAAGCTGCTAACCATAAAACGAACACCTGAAGGGTTTGTTGAATACTGAAGAGTTATTACCACACAACAAACAGACCCCAATGGCTTTGGATGAGAAAAGTATCCAAAATTAGAGTTAGGAAAAAGAAAGGGATGCACATACCTGTACACACACCTCAGCAGCATTACCTACAAGCTAGGCTGCACCTACCCTCCAGCTCACACAGCCTAAGAATGACAGACTGCACGGTGAAACAGGGGATCTGATAACAACAGCGTGTTTTACTTCGAGCCACCCCCCATCCCAGTGGCCCTGCAGTCCTACAGTCCAGCATGCAGGGCTCTGGCACTGGCGAGCCCAAGATGGAAGTCTGGATAGTGACACAGTCACTCCCAGGATGATAAGTGAGCTGTAGATAAAACGAAGAGACATGATAATGTCTCATAACAATGATAATGTCTCATAACAAAGGTTCCCCACAGGAGCAGGAGGAGCTTGTAGGATTATTTGGCAGACATTCCCCATCCATGAGGAGCCAGCTAGGGTGGTGTGCCAACCCCCCCCTCCCCATCCCCAGTACACCCACACACACACCCACACACATACACACACACACACACCAGCATGCCATCATCATGCCTGCATTCACAATATTGTCTGCTTCTTTGTTTGAAATAGGCAAAACAATATCCCCAGTCGCATTTCAACGTATATTGCACAGAAGCCAGTCAAATTCATATTTCACTTCAGTCCATCATTGTAAATGCAAAAAACGTCAATGTCAAATGTAAAAATAACATATTCATGACATAAATTTGCATGCTGTGATGGTAGCTGGGCTTCTAATTGCATGCGATTTGGATGCATTCAGTAATGGGAAAAAATCATAATCGTAATCCTGCTCTCTAGAGTGCAGACTATATTAGAGCAAGCACTCATTCAACCTGACAGCACTCTCCAACGTATTGTCACTCTTTGATGATTGAGGTAAGCCCCCTCTTCAGCGAAACAAACTCATCACTCACTGTTCAACGTGAACACAATAAGAGTCACTCTCAAACATAGCCCAAGGTTAGTGTGAATGACCTCTGACCCTGCCTGACATGGGAAGCATGACCCATCATCGCAATGATTGGCATGACTTCTGTTTAGGCACTCACCTGTTTCCCTGGCTTCTACTCTCTCCTTCTCGTGTGCACATGCTAGACCAACGCAGAGACAAGAGAGGAAGAGAAATGCACTGCATTCCCCGGTGTTTTTCCTCTCTTGACTTTAGGATCATAAAAGCACCTCAAGGACAGGGGGAACCAAATAATACGCACCAAGTAACAATTACTTTATCCAGAGCATCACAATAGGGTCATTTCACCCTCTTTATAGTCACGTATATCTGGTGATGTTAGTCTCCAGGGGTAGTCGCCAAGCAGAGCCTTGGGATCTGATTGGTTAGACTGACATTGGAATGTAAGTGTGTCGGTGGAGGTCTCATCTTTAACCGCACCCTCTTTGACCTTGTGACCTGCAGTTATTGAGGTTTCTTCAACACTGAATTCACTCTCCCCCAATTGAAGGCTTTTAAGTCCACTGCCCGGACGCAAGAGACTCCACTCTGTGAAACCTAGTTAGCTTTACAAATGTAAATTGCTGTTGATGTGGCGTTTTCACAAAAAATGTCAGCATTAGTTTTTTTAAGTATAAAGTTCAATCCAAAGGACAGGAAGATTTCAGATTTTTGTATTCTTCACTGATTTGATCAAATTTGCATGTCAATATAATGGGTAAACATGCAAGTGAATGATAGCTACCTTGTGTAAATCTATGACAGAATGACGTTACTATAATTTACAGATCAACTGACACTGAGAATACCAGGTTTTTCCGAGTGTAAGACAAGGAGAATGATCTGTTTGATCCAAACCAGCAAGGGGTAGAGGGAAAAATGAATAAAACACAATGAGCTTCTCAAGCTTTCAGTGTGTCCTCTGAGAGGATGGGTGAGCAAAAGGAATAGTTGATAAAACTGGAAAAAAAACTAAGACTTTCTTGAACTAAAAGTTAAATGATTGAAGTTTCATGCAGTTTGAGAGCATTTCCCAAGATTGTTATGTGTAACATGTAACATTCAAGTGCACATGTCATACGCTTGTGTGTGTGTGTGAGTGTGTGGAAATATTGTGAATGCTCTATGAAGGTGTCACCGCAATATTGACTAGTCTGACTGGGTTCTATAAAGACACACAAACACACATAAGTATATTGAACATAGGTGAGTGGTGGACTATCTCCAAACTGAGTGAGGTTATTGTAGAGGAACTTGTTTTTCCAAACTTAGTCAGAAGCTATTGTGTGGTAAAAACCCCAACAAGATTAAACTCATGATCACCTTTCATAAAGCAGTATAACCTCCATCCATTTGAAATCTGCTTTAATTCTTAAGTGAACATTGCAAGCAACAGACTAGAGAATGTTTGTCAGCATAAAAAGAACGTCTCCGGTGGAGCACTGCAACACACCTGCTGACGTTTTCTGTTTTATTTTTGGAACAAATAAAATTACAGAAGCAAATGAGGGAATGATTGATTTGGAATGCTTGTGCTGCACGCCTAAGCTATTAGATGAACAGAGCCCATTAGAGAATAGCTAGTGTGAGTTATTACCTGCCACCAAAATGGGACACTCCGTTTCCCCTGGAGAGCTTGATGCTCTGGGTGCCTTGTCACTACAGCAGCTTCTCAGCAGTATGGCCCACTCTCTCCTGACACCAGAATGCATGGTAACATTACTGGAGAGTCAATGCAATGCTTGACAAGGGACTTAGATTCCTTTTTTGGAGTCCCTGGACATGTCTGGGAGTACCAGGTCACAGCTAATGACACGGACGTGACCATAGCTGGCATCTCTCACTGAAGGTGTAGGACTGCATTAAAGAGGCATCATGTATTTAGAAACTCATTCACACAGATGATAGTTTGAATGTACGCCAATAGATTAACTCAGAGAAATCATCTAACCTTAATTGAATTGTGCATTTCTATAGCACAGTTGCAGCTAATTCAGTACCTCTGATGGCAATCAATCAAGTTACTCAAAGTTTGACTCTTTATTTTATTTCACAGAATTCTAAACATTTATGCTTAGTGTAAATAACTACAGTTATAAACATAATTTATCATTTATTTTTGTACAGTATTAACCATTTTCTCCTGACCACAACCTGAACTGACTGGTAACAGAAATGAGTAAACTCACATCCCGATAGACAGTAGTAAAGGTCCTACTAAATGAAACGTAATAACAAGATATTAGCATTTTTCTGTTTAACTAATCAAAGTTCAACAAGGGCTCTTCTTACTTCAAAGGCTTCCAGATGGGAGGGATCATTTACAACCACTTAAAGAGGTGATAGTCGTCTGCTGTAAACTACCATTATTCATGGCCCTGTCATCTAGTATCAGCTGGCTAACACTCCCTTGACCATGAGTGGACATGTTTCAGAGTGGCAGGAGTGAATTAGGCTCTCATGCTTTGGTGTATGTGTGTGCTTGTGTGTGTGTGTGTGCTTGTGTGTATGTGTGTGCTTGTGTGTGTGTGTGTGTGTGTGCTTGTGTGTGTACGTGTGTGAAAGAGAGAGACACTAGACTGACCCAGCTTCACTAGAGCAAAATCAATAATTGTAACATTGGCTCATTTTGGAAAATATGCCAAATAAATATTCAGTCTGTCAGTAAAGTTACAATATCAGTGAAGTAGAATTTGTGGAAAGCATCAGTTGACACACAAGCTATATTCTAATAAAACTCTGCCACCTGTTTCCCAGAACCCTTCATCACGGCAAAACATCAGAGCTTCATCATCAGACTGGCACAAGATTTGGCAGTGTTAAAGAGTAACAAAGAATCCCATTGTCCTGTATCGATGTCTTGGCCACCCACTGTAGCGTTCATACTGGCCCTTGACTAGGTACTGTATTTCAGGGTGCCTTAACAGTTTCTAATCTAGCTCAACATCTCATTAGTTATCTGGTAATAGTATTCAGAGCAGGTGGGCAGCCTTTTTGGGGATGTTGAGTGAAGTGGCCTTTCATCTCAGGCCAGACCTGCTCTCTCTTTTATGTGGCCTAGGTTCAGGGAACAGGGACTGCAGCGATGGTGCACCCCCGAGGCCCCAGTGATGATTTGTGTCATCGGTCTGTCCCAGAAGTTCCTTCCAGTCCCAGATCAGATATATTCTGTCCTGCCAAACTGCTCATAATGTGAGAGAAGACCGCTAAGTCCATTTTTGGATCCTCTTTTGAGAACTGTTGATATTAATATACAAAGGATAATTACTTTTTGTCTCTGTATAAGCTTGTGTGGTCTGGTCCAATTAGAAACCCAGCAACGAGGTCAGTCCATGGTCAAAGTGGAGCGGGTGTGTTGATCTATAGACAGGCTAAAAGGCTACTAATGGCACCTTTGTCTGACCAGGGCATGCAGGGTGAGCCAGGGCTGCTAAGTGTTGTCGCACAGGGGCGTGCCACACACACACACACACACACATGTAAGTTCTTTCCCACGCCCCAGGTCCACAGTGGGCGCACTCATTACAGTGTTTTGTCAGAGTCACTTAAAGCCTAAGGACAGCTGTGGCCAAGCAGCCAAGTCACATTCACCCTGACCCAGCAACATGTCCGAAAGCAGGCCCCACTAACACACACAGGGTGGTCAGAAATAGTACCAGAGTCAGCTCTGCATATCTCAACCTACACCTGTCTTTCATATCCTCTTCCACATTATAATATAGGGAGTATGTTGCCATTCATGTGATGATTACATTAACTCTTTTGCTATGTATGACATTTATACAATTTTTTCCACTGTTTTAAATGATATGTTTTCTTGACTAGATGACTAATGAGATCAGATATGGTCTCTATGTGTAATGTTTACTTGTAAATGAAGCAATGATTAAGAGCACTCAGGTTGGTCCATGTGCTCAGGGATGGAATCCAGTAAACCCTGTTCATGCCAAGTTTTGGTTTCATACATTTAAAGTGGGTCAGACTCATTTAAGATCTTCCTGCCAGTGTGTCAACTGTTACTCTTCTCACTTGTTTCTTGCCTGGATTGACAAAGCTCTGTGCTTGGTAAGAAAAGACATGTGACGACTACCTACGACCTCGGCAGTCGGCGAACATGGGCCGCCCCATGTTCTACCACTGTTATTAGGTTGGTGTGAAAGGTGTATTAGTGGACCATCAATCTGTCTCCGTGGTGTCAAAGAACCAGCGATCTCTGACCCTGGCACCTCTGAACTCTGGAGTGTTTTCATAACAGTAATGAACTGGTCTCTAACAATGGCCTTTAGCTGTCTCCTGCTGGCTAAAGATATATATCCTTAAACTCCCTCTTCAGTACCATTTCAATGGTTCAAAGGGTAAAAGCGTGACCTGGGTTCTGTCAGAAAGGAATGCTGTCATTTCAGACATAATACTAATAATAATACTGTTGGTTGCACTGAATTCAGATTGCAACCCTATTCCAAAGTGCTTAATCTTAATTTAACATGTGTGGAAATGCCTAAACTACTCAAAGCAGCAATAGGTGGCCTTCAAAAACAGCAACAGAAACAGCATCTTGAGTCCTTGTCTGCCAGCCCAAGCTTCATTGACAGTGATTTTACTAAATGGCCCAAAGAGAAAAGCATGCCTTCTGGAAGGTGATTGGCTGGGACAGGACTGGCTGGACATAAGCGTCCCACTCCCAAAACAATCAATTGGTACTTGACTAGATTGAGTTGTCTGTGTTGCTGTACAGCTCTAAGAGGGCATCATTAGCTTGCACAACATGTTTTTAGGAGACCAAACTTTTTCTTCGGAAGAATTTGACCGATTATACCTTCAAAGACCCATTATTTGATTGACATGTTGACTTTTTGAAAGTTCATCCTCTAGTATGTACTGTACAGTGTAGTGTGTACATAGTGTTACAGAGCTCACAGTAGTGCAGAGGTGACAGCTACATGACAGGTTACATGGCTATAAGCTTGAAATTTAGAGAGAGTTCTGTACCCCTCTGACCCCTCTCGCCTTGCCACTCTGTCATTACTCTGACCTCTGATTGTCAGTCTCTCCAATGCACACTTCAAAGGAGAGCATCCTTCACAAGTTCACACTCTTTACCAAAACAAAGACTGAATACAGCTGTTAGTGTATCACTGGAGTTAAACCATTTCCAAAGGGTCAAATTCTTCAAAGTTCTCAATTTCACAGGACTAAACTGTGAGCTCCTTGTTTTTCGTTAGATGTGGTCAAAAGATTGTCACTTTTCAGAGCTTTTTGGGAGTGAAAAGTTACAGTCTAGGCCATCCAAACTGAAATCAATCATGCATGTGAGTAATTCATAGGATCACACCATTGTCGCATGAGGGGCTTTGTTTGAGCAACTTTCACTATGTGAAGTAATTCAATAGAAATCATTTAGGAATGTATATAAATATGTTTTCCCAAACAAACAATTTCCCTAAATTAAGTTAGGGTTAATTGACCTCAAAGTGTTCAGTGCTTTTCAAGGTAATTACTGGGAGGAGGTCAGTGTTTTATGCTCCAGTACCAAGTTCTCACTGGCATCAAATACCCTGTGGAGAATTATGGCCATGACTACAACTTGCCTTGTGTTTAGGCTAAAGAGAGGAGTGTCTGTTAAATGTTCAGCAAGATTAAAGATCATACAGTTAGAATTCCGTTCTTCGATTCCAACTCCCCTTCATACCTTTGCATGAATAATGCAATGTTAATATATCTTTTTACAACCAGGGGAAGTAGTGAAACATTAGTTCCAATAAAAAGGGAGGAAATGGTTGCACAATTCCACTTCAGGTCACGACCTCTTGACATCATCCTAAAACAATCATCCAAATTTATGAGATGCCTACAAACCCTGAAAACACACGCTAGAAATTCAAAAGGAAAACAAGTTCTTGCACCATCAGTCTTCCAAAAGAGTTGAACCTCATTTATAATTCAATCAGATATGTAATTGTCCAAACAAGCGTTCATTCACTTTAAGCTCATTATAGGCAAGATTCAAGCCTTTGCAGGGAATTGCGGTAAATTCGCATGATCATAAACATTACCCCCTTCATTCATATTATTGGGCACAATTACAACTTAGCAATACTCTACTGGAGGGCCACAATGTCTTATGATGATTGGTTGGTGTCCAACTGTGCTACGATACCCAATGGCCTCCAGGGAAACACTGATTTACACTTGATTTACTCTGGTGCAGAACTGGAACCTCGACTAATACATCTGCACCAGACACAACTGAAGGCATGTGTCTGTCTGTGTTCATTTGACAAGTCTAGTATCATAATTATATCAGCGAAAGATATGTGTTGACAGCGCTTTTAGTTTAGCTAAATAATTTAAAAAAATCACATTTAACCACACAAAAGCATCATTCCCTCAATATATCAGTGAAATGTTGGTGTCAACATCAAGGTTGTTGGAGAGAGTAGAGTTGGACCAGATCAGACAGAGGTGAGCAGGCAAGTTTCTGCTGCAGCTCAACTCCCTGGTGTGTTTACACTGCCTCGGTGGTTGACAACATTTCAGCATCATTTTGCATGATGCACACCAGGGTTCAGTGTGGTTCTCACCAGTTTTCCTTTGGTTGATTGTACAGAAAGGTTCCTGTTCTTACTTCCTGCCCTTCCTTCAAATCAGACGCTCTATTTCAATAGACTACATAGAGGCAAAAACTGCACTGGCAAAGAACAAACAGTACTGTCAGTACACTGCTGTGGTCCTGAAAGCTTGCGTTAGTCACCTTCGTACCTCCAAGGCGACCACAGTGTTAGCATTGTAGATCAGTATCCAGAGGGGAAAGAGGATCAAACAAGTCTCTTTTCAGTACATCTAAACTATCAAATGTTACAGTAGGAAAATTAAGCATCGTTGCCCTTCCTGTAAACCTAGAGGGCTAGAGTACCCTGGACTGTGATGAAAGCATCCCATACCATCAAATATCTACTGCGTCATGTTACAGATATGACATCATAATATGGGATATATAGATTACAAACAAGGCAAAGAAATAGCCTGATAGGATGGTAGATAACAAGAGACCTGTGGAAAGAGGTTCCTGATTTAAAACGAGGAATAGGTGAGGACACCTCATAGCTTCTTATTTCAACATGAAAAAAATGGAAGTGGATTTGTGTCCATGACTATCATTGCTGCGTCTCCACTTTGGTTTAAAGTAGAATCCATAGTTTTGGAGAGGATATTTGAAACCTCTTTTAAAAACTGTTTTGCGATTGTCCCACCTAACACAGCCCACCAATCCAGCTGATAGAGTTGTGTATATATGACACATACAGGCTTCCCGGAGGAATCAGAAACAGATGTAGGAAAATACTCCTAATGGCAAAGCGAGCCGAGCAGATGAGGATACAGGGATGAATGAAAACGTCATGCCTAAAAACCCATAAATGGACACTTTGCATTCAGTGTCACTGATGTGTGGAGCAAAGAGGTGGAGGACGAGACTATTGTGTGATCTAGAGCAGAGGCCCAATGGTTCCAAGCCAACAGAACACTCAATAGACCTTTATAAAGTGAAATCTGAAAAAGCGCCAGATCACGATGAGGAAATGTGGAAAACAGGCTTGCAGAGGAGGCCTGCTCTGGCATGTAGATGTAGATGTAGATGAGACTGCTTCTGTAACCTTATTTCATTGAGAAATCACCTCAAATTCATGTGATTTTTCAGCATAGCACTGAGTGCTGAAAATCAGCATTTACAACCCATTGACCTTTGACTTCTTCCGTAATGTTAAATCTATACGATATGGACCAGAGCTGGGCTGCTGTTAGCGTTTGCTCAGAGTTCAAATGCACTATGACAGGCCTTCCTCCCTCACCCCCTAGTCCCCCACCCCTGCAGCCTGCCTTCCCTGCAAGCCTGTCAGACCTAAGACCTGGTTATTGCACACACTCACATACACACTCGTATTCTGGCACATGGTTGACTGTGAGGGGTTGAAACACACTCAGTCTCTCTGGATTCATTTTGATGAGCTACACTAGCCAAGATGAGTTCACTGAACTTCAAACCAGGGAAGATGCACAGCTTGAGAGGTAGATGTTGAAAGCCATATCTTTCTGTTGATCCGTGAAAGACAAAACAAGATCACGCTGTAGCCAAGGCATGCTAGTATTTTGCCGTGATCGCATTCACAGGTTTAATGCTAGGGATGCAAGGAGTCATGATACCCGGCACTCAGCTCCAACAATGCATCTGCTAAAACTGGATTCTGACAGTAGTCTTTATTCTGTCAAAACCATTTCAGTTCAATTTTACAAATGAGATAAAGATGTAATGAATGGGACTTTGACTGGAAGGCGGACTACACTTCCATCACTTCAAAGCCGGGGCAGAGCAGAGAGTCTGGCAACTGCCGTCTCACTGTTGCAGATGGAATGTCTCCATGTGTGATCTGGAGTCCCACGGTCAACACAGCCTGATTAGTTGGACGCAGACCATTTTTATAGGTTGTGATTTTGTATGATTTAGTGTTCAGACTTATGTCATCATGTGTGGCCTCAGGAGAAGCCAGCAGAGAGACAGGCCAAGTCCCCTCCCTCCCACCACAGAATGACACCCAATCAAACAAACAGGAGACGATGACTAATTGGCTTGGCTAATACTGCATCCAACAAGCTCACCACACATTATCAGACGTTAGCTTTACATCAATTCCTATTGTAAACGTAGCCTGATGAACAAAGGGTAGGTATTGTTTTAAACGATTTAAATACTAACTGGCTTTGGTTGATTTAGATTCTACTACCACCTCAAGAGTACCCCACTGTTAGCTCGCGAGGGTACGAGGAGTGAGGTTAGCGTGGTTAACTGACCTAAAGAGAGAGCTACCTATTCAGGTGTGTTGCATGGCCTACAAAAAGATAGAAATAAGTATTAGAAACCTGTATTATATGGTAATATTTATCAATGTTGGTAGAGAAGCGGGTAGTGAATGGAACAGACCAGGATTTGCTGTTGAAGATTACTTAAATCCTTGTAGTTTCAGTGAGTCCTGCAAGGTAGGACATATCGAGCAGCTGGATAGGATAAGCAATTAAACACACATCGACACATACAATGAAAGTGAGTTGATGAATGCAATGAGCAAAGGTTCATTGTTAACTAAATGTTTTAATTACCTAATGCACTGTAATGAGTGGCTCAACCAGTGTATTTTGTTTCTTTTTCTTTTATTATTCAGAAGAGAGTCACTACTGTTGCCTCTCCGGTTGTCTGATTCGTTGCCTATAATTCATAATGTTTGGTTACTGTTGCCTCTCTAGCCAAGTGGTCCAGGTTATAGGGGCTAGGTTGCTCCTTTTGAGCATGGATGCTTGAGCATTTCTATATATTTAGTGGCATAAGAAGTACATATTTTGTTCTAATCAGTCAGAAAGCTAAAAACCTAAAGATTAACATTGTTCTCAATGAGTACAGTCTGGAAATAAAGACCCACAAAATAAATGTATATAGTCTTTATGTCCCTGTGTCTGGTTTAACCATTACCGGACCACATAAAGTTTGACAAGCAATAACAATGTGTGGAATTATTACAAAGGCGTCCCATAGTCAAAGACATCTCACAACAGTTTTGAAGAGACACTACAAAATGTCAATTGAGTGAGAAAAAAGAATATATACGAAGTATAAAACATGAATAGACTTTTGCCAACTGATGACAGATATTGCAGATTGTCCACTCAATCAATCAATCAATCAATCAAGAAAATAATCAGTTTTCTATTACAGGCTTGAGGAAAACTATAAACGAATATCCAAAATCACCACGAGCATACTGCTTGAATATGATGTATGCTACTTCCCTATTTAGAGACCAGACTGACCCAAGGGGCTTCTCAGGATAGTGTTGAAAGAGCCAGATCAAGAATAAAACCTGTTAACTGGTTCAACCTCTGGAACTGCTTAACATTATGTGAGCATGTAAAGTCAGATGGAATATGTCCACTTGGCTGGATGAGGCAAATTCTTCTATATAGACAATGAGGTGTGTGGAGGTGAGGAGAGTTACTGCCCACAGCTGGGTCATGAGACTGGAGCAGAGCTGACCACCTTGAGTCCTGGCTAGTGCTGGCCAGCTGTGCTCTCAGGAGGGACCAGGTTCCAGACAGTGTAATGAACATTCCCTTCACACTGAGGGGATGACAAACTATGCCTGAGTTTCCAGTCTTCACCATGTGCTCAAGCTAGAATTCATCCTCCTTGTCGTGTGCTCATATCAGTTACCTTTCTCTCGGCCAAGCTGATGTGGCCAAAGTTCTGTCCATGCTGAAAGTTATGGTACTCTGACAACTGACAAAAGGAAGTGGTAAAAGAAAGAACAAATGTACTTTAGTCTCTCATTGTTATGTGGATAGCATCAATCAATTCAGTCCCTTTACATGTGCGTGTAAAAACTCAAAAGACTGAAAACAGATCATTAGAAGTGTGTGTTTGCGTGCGTGTGATAGTAATCAACCTTAAAGAGCCAGTTTGGCCTCTCACGCAAATTCAATTTATCTTAATCTCTTTTTGGTAATTTCATTTTGTTCTCTTTTCAAAAAGATTGACCAATCTCCGCCCTGGTGAGTCTTATCTATGGTTTTCAAAACAAAAGGCAGACATTTACGATATAATGTGCAGCTAAAAGGGGGTGGGGACAAGATAACCGTTCTTCTCACAAATCCTCTGCACGGAATAGCAAGTGGCTGCTGGCAAAGTCTTTGTTGTCCTTCAAAGAGGAATAGGGGTATTTGACTTAGATATCCTTGATTGCTTGTGGGCTGTGTCTGCACATCTTGTGGAGATGTTTCGAAAGGGACTCACTGCTTCTTCGCTTGTACTGATTCCTGTATTTACAAACCAATTTAATTTGTCCATTACGCATTCGTAGTAGTTGACTCTTCAGTTCTCTGTAGCCTCGGAACTATTCTGGTCCATTTGTACAAAAGCTGCCCAAACTGTGACTCGTACGTAAATGTATCAACAAAGGCAGTCCATCCTGGGCTGGTTTGTTGTTTTGGACCACAGACCTACAGATCCAGGCAGACGCAATGTGTCTGATGAAGAGAGGCGCTATCAGCCCTGTGGGAACACTGAGACTCAGGGTCCTTAAGGAGATTCCATCTCATCTGTATTTTGCTTAAAGAGGTTTACAGTTTAATCACAGAACAGGTCGGGTGGAGCTCCCCCACCCATACAGTCGCTGTTCACCACCGTCACGCACAGGGGCTACGCACAAAAACATAATAATTCATACAATCATGGTGGGACACAAGGTTCTTCAATAAGAGTATCAACTGCTTCTTTATTCAGAGTTTTTTTGTTTTTTCAGCACACAGTTGACATGTCAGAAATAGGTATCTCAAACACCTGGAAAATATCAGCTACATATATCACCCCATAAATGGCTTGACAGAAGAATATCAGGAGAAAATGGAAACAGTGTTGAGTGGCAGATGGACTATATCATGTTGTGGACACCAGACACACAGTAAGATGACTGATCGAGTGTGGGCTCTGCATGTAAAAGACCTGCAGACTGTTGAAGAAGAGTTCTGTGACCTTGTTACCCCTGGCTAGCGCATTTGAAAGAAGCTCGGTAAGCCTATGTCCATATGAGCACATTCCGTCTACAGGAGAATAATACTGTGGCTGATCCTGCATGTCTCCCAAAGAGGCATGAGTAACATGTCAGATTGATGAAGCACTAAGATGGAGCCAGCATTATAAATGCATCCACCATTAAGGCCTATCTAATCAAGGCATTGTTTTCATACTTTCAATGGTGATAGTATTGTGTCGGGTCGAGGTCAAGTCTTCCTGTCAGATATGTGACCCTGTCACACATTACACGCTATCTGGTCGCTCTCCTTCTTTTTTTGGAGGGGGACCCATTTAGTGTTAGGGAAAAGAACGCACATGTACTTTGCTGGTCCAGGCTTATAGCAGCAGTGATAACCTGTGCCTGATAAATCTAATAGTGATTGAAAACAGCAAGACCTGCTATATGCTTACCTCTGGTTGTTCTCTGGAAAGAGACCCAGGGAACTTGTTTAGCTTACTGTTCCCATCATTAATCCAGCCAGCCAGGCAGGGCTCTGAGCGTGCAGCTGACATGTCGTTCCAAACACCCTTCCTGAGCTGAGCCCTCAAATACCGAGCAGATAATTTCTAATCAATGTCAGGCCTCTAACAGGCATGCGAGTCGAAGTCTGCCACGACATCTAAAAGATGGGATTTCTGTCTTTCCTCCAACTGACAGTCAGCTCACATCAGTTTTACTATAGTGACCTCTGTACATGTTATGTACATAATCCTTGAATTGTATTGGGGATTTAAGACTATCGCAGCTTGGAAGGTTTCCCTCCATTTGGAGACTGTGAGACATGAAGTGTTTACAGAAAAAGAGTCAGATGCCACTGTGGGATAGATAGGAAAAACCCCTTCACCTATGATGTGTTTTTTAGTTAATCACTAAATGAGCCACTGTCACAGTCTGGCAGCAGCCAGTCCGGTCTCCTGGTCTGCACAGCTACGACACATGAGGCAATAATTTAGCCTCCACTCCTGTCAAACATTTAGTACAGTATAGTTAAACTAGATCTCCTTGGTCAAACCAGAATTGATTGGATCTGTGTGGTGGGGGCGTTGATGGATTGGTGGCTGAGTCCGGAGATCCGACTGGATCTGGATGTCTTGGGTGTAATGAACTCACTAAGACATGGAGCAGGCAGGGTCCACCGACAGCTCCTCTTTCTTCTATACATTTTCGACATGCCATTCTGGGAAAGGAAGAAGTGACCTCCTCACAACTTCACACAGGACTCCCTATCTGGCCTCAGGCTGTCATTGACAGGGTACCGGGCGTCCTGTGTAATGTGAGCTCTGGAGACTTGGCTCTGGTTGAAGCACATAAGCAGCAGGTTATAAGGGGCTCCCCACGTCACTGCAACGGGGCCAACGTACGCGGACAGACGGGGAAGACGCCGCGGAGGCCAGGGCGGCCCTGTGTGAAGAAGGAGCGGCTCTCTGCCTGTAAGGAGATCCGGTTTCCCTACAACTTGTTGCAGGGTGCTAAATAAACGCTGGCATGTTGTGTAGAGATACCCGACACCCGGGTTGAAAGGGTCGCTCACCCAGAGTTGTTCACGGCACCCACTTTCTGTCTCTCCCTCTGCCCTCTTAACCCCCCCCCCAGGTCCCGCTGAACCCCAGACCCCCTCCCCGTTCACCAGTTCTGTCCTGCAGGACCAGAATCACCAGTGTCCCCCTGCAGTCATCAACACAGGGTGGCCCATCACTGCCCTGCTAACAAGGCTGGGACTGGAAGACGATGAGCTGCTACAGTCTGAGAGAGAACAACAGCCTTCACGAGAAAAACATTCTGGTCATTAAATTCAACGCTGCATGGATGTGCAGCCGTCTATCAGTGAGAAAACTATTGACTCTACCCCCCTACAGTTTGCTGTGTGGCTATTCTCAAGGCCAGGCATATGCAGTCTAACACAAGATCCCAGGGTTGCTAAACCCTAAAGTTTCACTTGACTCTTCCAATCCCAAATCACAGTGAAAACTCGGCTCAGCACACCAAACCTTAGTAAATGGAGGCTGCAGAGCACAAACGGAATTTTACATTACAGAACCACATCTGTAATCAATATTTCTTCCCCCCTGCATAGTGAAGGCAGGCCAGGCTCACAGAGAGGAGAGGTATCAGTGGAGCTAATTAGAGAGTGAAATCGACCATCTTGTTAGCCCTTGTCCAGCTGTGGGAATAGTATTAATGAGACACACAGTAACAACTAAAAAGACTTTCATTGCAATATAGAAGATCACTACCCACTCATCTCTCACATGCTGAAATATGTATTCATTAATGCATAATTAACATGAAAAATGAATGATATTGACAAATGTAAGATCTAAAGACCATTTCAACAAGCTAAATTATGCCTGACATGATGTAGTCTCTAAAGAGGCATGTAAAATCTCCCCGGCAGCAGATATGATATTATGGGATTTATAATGTAATACTGTATGTGTATAGAGCTGATGCAGTTCACACATTCAATATTTAGCTTGATAAAAAATACATTAACATGCTATAAGATTAGAACCAATCAGTCAGAAATCTTGCCTTTCAGGGTTCAGTCACACACAAATTACAATAATGAACATAAAATATCATTGTATGAATCTCTCCCTAATTACTCAAGTTATTAACAATTAGCCGTGTTAATGGTTGCAGTTTAGGTAAATGACACTCACGGCATGTCTTTTTTATCTTCATTAGAGACCACAGGCTCAGAGCCTAAAGACACACTCTGCCCTCTCTCTTGGGACTCATCACTTGGCAGTGGGGCAGGGCTCCTGCCAGACTAAAGACTTACCCCTTTTTGAACGCTTTTTCCCCCCTTCCTCCAAGCCTAAGCGTTTGGTTCTCTGCATAGGAGCAAAAAGTGAAAGTGATATTTTCTCCGGGAAAAAATAAGGCTCAAAACCGTTTGTGGATCTCTTGTGATGAAATGAGGTGACCTCAGATTTGTGATAGATAGGAAAGCTATGACGTACTTGAGGAGGTTGACTGCAGATCAAGTCGGCCTATTAAGCACAGAGCTCAGAGGGGGATCTACATTTTGTTTGTGCGTCGAGAATAGCACTATGACAGTACCTCAACATTGGGACCCAAAGCTCATCGTCCAACGTTCTACATATCCGCAGGCATTTACCTTTGACTTATTTTTAACAACTGAACTCCTTTAAACCGTCTGAAACTACTTTCTGTTAGCAGATCAGAATCTCTCGTTGCCTTTTCACACAGACCCTTTGCAATTGAAAACAGAGGCTGTCGTATCCACCAATATCTCTCACTCCGTTGGCCCCTGCTCTGGCTGTGAGCTTCCCTGGGTTTCATAGCTTCACTAGAGTAAATATTGACAAATGTGCACTCAATAACATCTGCTGAGGTTTGGACTCCGCAGCACATTGTACCAGAGTAGATGAAGCACATCGTGAACTCATGGGAACATTCATGCTCTCAGGTTCCACTGACTCAATGGGAGCCTCTATGTGCCACAAGCAACTAGTCCCAGATGTCCGCTGTGATGCAATGCTTCAGAGTACTGCCTACAGAGCTCTGAACATCTCTCTGATTGTTTGGTTTGAGGAAGAAATTACTGGAGCTTGGTATGTATCAGAGTCCAAAGGAAATACAGCACAACAGCAGGGACCCACATTGTGTTTTTGAGGAAATTAAGAGATTAATCTTTTCCACATACTACATCAGGCACATGGGCAGCAACTGTAACAATATTTTAATCCCTTGATTATGATTGTACATAATCAAAGTGACATGCCGTCTTTCAACTACACAATTCCAGAGGAAAAAAAGAAAAGCAATTTGTTGCTCATTTAGTAAGTTAATATATAAACGCCTGTCAGCTTGACAATGTCAATTTAAAATCTTGTGGAGGGTGAGCAGACATAGATGAGCAGAGTCAGGATTCGTAAGTATGAGACGGAAATAGGTTCATAATGTTTGCTTGGGCACTGTTAATCATCATTCCTGGAGAACTGTTTATACTTTACTGTCATTCTAGTGTCTTTGAACAAATAAACAAGATATTGCAGTTGAGTTTCAACAAGAAACAGGTGCAGACTTTCTTATCTGTGGCCAAATACCAAAACAGGTGCTGAAATATCCATAGCCCCACCAAATGTTGCTGAACATCAGTGTCTCCTGTAACTGCTGTAAAGCAGCTCACACACTCACAAGGACCTACAACAGGTGTCATCGCGTGGAAGGCCCTGCTAAACCTTCTCACGAAAATCTCATTCATACCATCCCTGGGAACTTTACTCTCTCTGTAAATGGACTTATATCAAAAGAGCAAAGTGTGGTTCAGTCTTGATGGAGTGAACATGTGGGTTGGCTGTCATATGGCTGCGTGTACAACACTCACTGTCTTTGAGTCACTGGTGAGTGTGAGAGAGAGACAGGAAGGCCCTGAGAGATTCATCTGTGCGATAACATGAGGCAATTCTCCTGGGAGAGGACAGACGCAGAACACTTCCCAGATGCAGTTAGACCCAGGCACCTCCAAGGACGCCAGAAAAACACTAGATTGATTTGGTAACATAATATTGGGGTCACTTTAAAAGTCCGTCCAATGGGTCAAAGAAAATGGCAAAGGTATTGGGAAGTCATGTACTTGGAAAGTGCAAAGACACATTAACAAGGTTTCAGATTGCTGCTGTTAAAATACATTTAGGCACTTCTCTTTGTATTCCATCCTCATTATTGCCACAGGGAAACCAGGGAAATTCCAAATACTGCAGTCTCACCAACACAGATACTACAATATCTTAGTACATGTGGAAAGTCTTAGACTCTCAGTAGTCATTAAACTATCATTCACGTTTTAGTGTTCTCAGAAAAGATGACCGAGCATGATTCATATAGAATCCCTGCTGGCGGGTTTTCTTTGAGGAAATCGATAATCAATTCCATAAATGTAAATCTTAAAATTCTCAGAAAGACACCATCAACATTTGATTAGCTAGCTTTGTTTTGGTCTCATTTTGATCGGTGTGAAAAGCCAGCAGAGTGATGATCTGCTGGTCTGCAGGATGTAATCGTGTAATTTAGAGAAGAAGGATGAACGATGTGAGGTCTCAAAGCAGGAGACTATTCAACCACGTATGGACTAATCTTATTTAGGTCACGAACAGCGAGGAGACGAGAGGGGTTAAGAGGTGGGGGTTCTAGTTTTTGGGCCTCTCACCTTCACCAACCCTGGACAATGCACCGTAAAAACCTCCATACAACCTGATGTTTGGACTGCTTTCCCACGGTGTGGAGGGTTGGGGCCCCTGGTCCTACAAAATATAAAACCCCAAGGCCAGGCCGGACCCCCAGAGCAAGCGTGACAGACAGAGCACCGGTTTACACCCCCCTCCGACCCCCACCTCCAGCATAAATAATGCTGCTGTAAGTGAGCTGCATGCTTCCCTGCAGCTGCTGTAGCCACGTTTTTATGAGTTGTGGTGTGACATGGTGCCCCGATTGAGCCATAATGAGTCCTCCCTTCCCTCCCTGTTTAATGGGTCAGGTAGGGCTAGGAACACTTAGTCTTTATTGGGAAGCAATAAAGTGTTAAGTTACTGTGCCATTAGAGTGATAAATGGTCATTTGAATATGGATTATGCCACAATAACTAAAAGCAATGATTTGAGATGCACGGAAAATAGTTTCAATTTCAGTCAAAATTAGCCTAAATCAATGTTATAATTAACATTTGGAAAGGCTCTGGTCTCATCCTTGAGTGCATCCTCTGAATAGTTCTTGGTGCAGACATTTGTCTGAGAAGTGTGTCTCTACACTAGTGGTATGGTGAGGCTAACGTCTTACAGTGAGTGAGGTGAGGAAATGTTTGCACAGCCTTGTTAGCCAACACAGATTTAAACATGTCTGCTCGGTGGGACAAACATTGTCCTCTGGTTCCATAAAAGTCTCACAAGCTAAGCTAACGTTTCCAAGTTGCGGTGTTGCATTACAGTGAACCCCATGAAAGCAGGCTGGCTGTGCATTAACCAATGGCACATGTTTACAGGGGTGCTGGCAGAGAGGCTGTAAGATGTGTTAAAGCCCATTCATGAGCTTCAGCCAGTGGGAGACATTTTCTGGATGGTGTGGTGACCGAGTCGTAAAAAAACATCAGGGATCTTGGTCAATTGTTTGTTCCTTTAAGATAGAGATCAAATAACAACCACTTATATTTAATCCACCAATTTTGTATTTGTGTTTTTGTTTGAAATAACGTAATAGTTCAATGATCTCAGAAACAAAATGTTTATCCATTTTTTGAGGCTCCTGTGCTGAGACCCGGAGGAGGAGGAACTGCCTAATGACTTGATGTTTCCTCTGGGGTATAGAGCTTTGTGAGGGGCAGATTGCCAAGGGTCTGAATCACCAATTGAATTTATTAGAAACTCTACATTGCATGGATTCCAGATACATGCTTCTTTTACAACTACTTCAAAATGAAGAACCTACAAATACAGCATTTTTACATTAATTTAGTCATATACAGGCCTTTTTGAAAAGTACGTTTACAGAAGAGGAGAGCGTTAGATGCAATTGTCTTCAGCCAGAAAAAACTATTCAGATACTGCTGAACAGAAAGGTGTAGCCTAGCCAGAAAAAACTATTCAGATACTGCTGAACAGAAAGGTGTAGCCTAACAAGGTATTCAGTGTGAGAACTTATTGGCAATTTAGAGAGAAGCTGAGCTAAAGTAAGCATTTGAGATGGACACACTAAAGCGGTATCGCAGAACCTTACATTCAGATAATTGTTGTGAAAGTACATGAGTGCCAATCCCACCTATGCACCTTTGTTGCTTATATTTCTTTCTTGCTGTGTCCCCTTGTTCATCATCCCTCTTCTTCTCAACCTCACTAAAACATTTCATTCGTCCTGTCTGCGCCTGCCTGCCTGCTTGTCAGCCTGATTGCCTGCCTGTCTATCCTCTTTGTCTGCCTGCCTGCGGGTTTGTCTTTCTCTGTTACATTGACCTCTCTTGATGCTGAAATGCTGATTAGAGCACGAGACCATGCCAGGAAATGCTCTCATTTAGTAAGAACTTCAGCAGGATGCCGTTGGAAACTCCAGCTTGTAAACGTTCACAGTGACAGGCTTGTAATCCAACTGAAGTGGCCTGCAGGCTGCTCCTATCATGAGGAAGAACTAAAATCTGGAATTTCTAATGCTTAAGAGTTCCCCTGCTTTCTTATTCCATCTGAGAGGGACGATGTGATCCAGGTAAACCTATAGTGTCAGAAGGTCCTGCCTTTCATTTTTCCTCGGTTGGACTCAAAACCTTGTCAGGAGAGAGGGCGTGTTGTGATTGTAATGATTGTAACACTGGTGGCATTTGTCCTGAGAGAGATAGAGGTTTTTCCTCTTTCTCCTGTTCGTGCAATTTACCGTTGAGGCACAGACAGAAAGAGAGAGAGAGAGAGAAAGAGAGAGAGAGAGGGGCATATGAATATAGGTATTTGTTTGGAGCAAATTGGCTCATACAGTGTCCCTTTGTCTAGATTGAGAGAGGAGAGGTCAGACTGACGAGGGACACACAGGTGGTATGGGTCCTGACGAGGGACACACAGGTGGGACTGGACCAGAAGAAAGTGCTGAGTGGGATCAGGGTCATGCTCCAGTACCTCTGTGAGGGTGAGAGGAAAGGGCAGGTCTAATCTCAGACCTTCAAAATTAGAATGGACATTGGTCGTTAAAACGCTACGTATTCTAATCCTGTGGTCATAGTATCTTACTTCAGAAATATTAAGAGTCAGTGCCAAGAATGACGCAATGCATATCCTGATCCTGTTCTGGGTTTCAACATGTCCTGGTGTGTTGGGCAGTAAGATAGGAAGAACTGTGTGTGTGTGTGTGTGTATGTGTACATGTACATGTGTGTCTGTTGTGTGGTTTCTGATTGAGCTGTGGACAGGTACACAGTCTTCCAGCTCCCAGAGCCAGCAGAGCAGAAAATGACGAAAGTGAATGATGTTGAGGACAAACAGAAGGCATGTCTCATTGCTTGATAGAGGCTGTCTAAGCACGTTTTAGAAGATGTTTCATCCAGTCATCCAAAGGTGTTTCCTCCTGCGTTCATCCCAGAGATGCCTTTGCGCCCAGGGCCAGCCTCCCCAGGAGCCACGGCCTCCCCCGGAGCTGCAGGCTGTCAGAGCCTCCTTTGTTCTCCCTGATGTCCCCACAGAGCCTCCTCACATCGGACACCCACTGCTGCTCACAGTAGAGATTCTCTGAGCGGGGCTGCAGCCGACAAACAACAAGCCCTGCCTTCTCCTCATGAAGGAACAGCACTTCATGTGATATTGATGAAAGGCTCCACCAAGACAGGCTATAGATTTTCACAGCTTCCTTTGAAGAATTTCAGATTTTTCAAAAATCTTGTTTTTTTTCCCTTTCAAAGACCTATCTAGGAATTGAGATGAAAAAGGTGTTCTCCTGGGATTTCAGAGGCATGGAGATCAGAGGTATGAGCGCTCCTCTCTTCCTGACAGAATATTGCTTTATCACCCTGAGATGCAGCCACATGGTGAGGATGTCTCCCAGTTCTTCCATCGAAGAGGAATACTGAATGCCATCATCAAACAGTGCTGTAAACCATGATGGAGAAGCAGACTCTGGGCTGTCCAGTTGTCCATCTAAAAGAGATGTTTTATGTTTTCCTTAACAAGGATGAATGACAGCAAAGTTGTCTCCATCAGTCACATGCTTTATCATCATGGCCAAAAGGAACATGTCTCTCGACATTTCTCATCCAGGACTTGGCTTGCATCTCCTTTGTAACTTTCTAGTTTCAAGCATCAGTTCCTCTCCTCTGAACGTAACCAAATTCAGACACTTTTGCATCCAGAACCTTCAGTTGGTGGCAAAATAAACTTGTGGGTCACTCACCACATGTAAATACCAGCTGAGTACCCTGTACTTATCCAATTCATGGGGTTGGGCTCTGGAGTCAGTGGTGACTCTGGGATCTTACAGTGTGTGAATGCTCACGAGCCTGCACACTTTGTGACCACCAGCCTCCCACATCACTTCACCACACCCACAATCCCTGAAAGGCCAAGCACACAAATACACACATGCATACGAACTGGTTTGGATCAAGTCCTTGTACAATACAAAAGCGTCTTCATATACTGCCCTTGCGCCATACTGTATCATATGTTTGAGGGTTGGAGGTGTCCCAAAAGCAAGGACTCAATTCAAGTGTCCCGTCCTTGGGAACTTTCACTTCTTTGGTGGCTAATCCCTTCTTAGTAGTAATGCTCAAATGCAGCTTTTCCATGAATCTGTCGCTGGATGGTCATCCTGGGCAGTTGTCTGTTGTTGTCTGTTTGTGAACACGTGCGTCAGTGATGGCATCCACTTGCTTAGCCACCCTGAAGGACATCTGGATCCCATATGTGCTTCACATCTGGGTCGGGAACAATCCTAACATTAGCACCCTGGGCAGAAGGGAGGGTCTCCATCAGACTTTCATTGACAATACTCAAATTGTGGTTATTTTCCTAAATGTAGAGAGATCAGTGAAGAGGAATAAATAAAGGAATCCAAATGAAGGGTTTGAACTTGTGGCCCTGTGTTAGTGAGGGGTGAGTGGAGTGATACTTTTCTTCCCAATGAGACAGTTATGCAGAGTGCAGTTGGGTGGGACTTCTTATTGCATCATTCAGGTCATGAACACAATCTTGACAATCCCTGTCCCTGAAAGTAGAAATGTAATCTACAATGAGAGCTCGTCCTTTGGCTTGAGTCTGCCATTACTACAGTTACATATTGCCTGAACACAGCAGAATGAAACCAAATGAATGGCTCCTATTTCAGACAGACAAAGTCCATCATTAGTCATGCTTGGCACAGGTTCATCAGTTTGAAAGAAATCCAATCCTTTTATGGCTCGAATTTCAGCCTTAATAAAGGAACATTTCAGTATCCCTCGATTAAAAAATCTCTGCAAAAACAGGTCCTGATCAAGGTCTATTACAGGGGACAAACAGAAAATATTTCAAACATTAATAGCTCCAACGATCCCCAGATGCCTGGTTAACTGTTGGACATTATTCAACCATTCTGTGCCCAGGATACTGTGTTGCTTGTGGGCCTCCCTTCATGGTCTGTGGAGAGAAATAATGTCCTCCCATTTGAATTTATTACAAACATCATGCAATTCAGTGGAAAAATGATGGACTGTATAAGTGCCCCATTTGGAGAAGAGCACAACTCATCCTGGCAGTTGTCTATTATGGAAGACTTTTCTTCTATTCTGTGGATAAACTTAACCACAGTGTGTCCATCTTAGTTCTAAAATGTTCTATGATTCTGATAGATTTAGACAGCGTGGTTGGGTGGTAGTGTAAAGAAGTCCTTAAACTGTAACACAATGTCACAGCTGGTTTGATTGGTTCCATACCCAGAGCACTTGACCCTTGGTGGTCATGTAACACATACTAAATAAACAAAGGGAAGAGACAGACCTGTATTATTCAAACGGTAGACACTGGTGAGAGTCTATTTCAGCTCCAAGCTGTCAAGAGATATCCCCATATCTCTTAAAGTAATAGAGCATTTTTCTGTCTTTAGCCCGTAAATGAAAAGTGTCAGTAATTCTAGAAGCTATCCATCTCCAGCAAAAATGTAAAAATGCATTTTTTCATCCAGGCCTGTATTTCAAATCCAAATCACATTAAGCACAAATAATTCTACACAAATACATAGATATATAGTGAAATCTAGGTTTATAATACTGTAGATGAACATCTGTGTGATGCCCCCTAAAATGTCACCCATCTAAAATTGTGATGGGTGGTTTCTCTACACTGCATCACATCACAAACTGCACTGAGTTCCAGCCATAAAGCTCAGAGGTGCTGGAAGGGTGTGAGCTGCCCAGGCGGGATGCAAACACGACCGAGACTGAGGACAGCCTGCTCAGGTTACCCCACATAACATACAAGTCAACAACTGGCCTGCAGGCACATATGCCTCACTTGAACTCTGTCACAAACAAAGACCCTTCAGCCTCTATTCTAAAGTGCAGCTGAGATGAAGCAGAGGCTTCTGGAGAAACAGGACACACCAGTGGATGGCCATGGGTGGCCCAGACCCTAAGCTGAGCAGGGTCGAGTGTGTAGCCCAAGGTTAAATCACCCACACTTCTGACAAGTGAAATACCTGCCCTTTGTTGTCAGCATGGAACACCGTGCTACCTTTCACTACTTTCAGATATATTGCGGTTTTCAGTTTCAACTGTATCATCACTGGATTTCATTACTGTGAAGTTTGAGTCACTATGGTGCTGTATATCTTACTGTATCTGATTCACTAACAGCCCCATGGTACTTTGGTCTGCCTGTGTGGAGAGGCCACAGCACAGCAATTAGAGGCCCATCTGGGCTATCATGAGTCTTACAGTATTAGGACACAATCAACATTATTACAATTTATTCACCAAAAAAACTACATAAATATCCTGAATCCATACCAATACTTTTTGTATGTAAGAAGTATAGATTACTATCATTGTGGTATTTAGTCTCTGTCTCCAACAGCACTGGCTTGGCTACTAAGACAGTACAGTATTATTTCTTTTGTTACTCAGAGTTACTTTCACTGACAGAAATAGTATTGTGCAGCTGTTATGTAAACTGACTTGAAAATGTATAATGTCCAGGATGGAGCCCTGTCAAAGTGACTAGAAGAAACAGGCAAGAGATTGAAGGGAGCTTTTCATAACCTAGGTTAAGACTGGCCCCTCATTACTGTTCTGAGAAGGGTTTGTGGCCTTTGTCTACTCAACAGATGTAGCACTTTTTATCTGGCTCATGTGTAGCTTCACAAACACACACATCTATGCATACACACACACATTCCTGAACCCAAGAGCAGTGGGACCCAGTGAAAGGCAAGCAGCTTAGGCATTCAACATTATGGATATGCTATTAAACCCCCTTGGGCCCACTTACTCTCACTACTGTGGTCTTGTTACATGTCCCCACATATAAGCCTATGGAGAAGTGAGGCTATTGTTGTTCACAGTTCCCTCTACTGGACCCCCCCTACTGACCTCCCCCCCTACGGACCCCCCCCCCCCCCCCCCCCCCCAACCCTGAACGTTACTCACCTTTCCGACAAGCCAGATTCTCCCTCTCGTCTGACAGGACTGAGGGCCAGAGCACAACCCTTGCGTAATTTATAGTTGGCCATGTTGTGAGGCCACACGCCCGTCGATGTTATTTAAGGGAATGGTGCATAGAAGGCCTTTGGGGATCAACAGTGATGTTACAACTCAACGACACAAGTCACAGACCCTGCCTTCTGTGAGTTACTTGCACAGAGTACAAGTTTTCCCTTCCCCAAACTGAGGGAGCATGAAAGGACGTTTTCATTCTGAGAATCAATCTCAGTTGAGCAGACAGTCATGCTGAGATGTGATGAGGTAAATGACTAGTACAGACTCCTGACTAGTCAAACATAAATAGTAAAAAAAAAATCAGTTTGGAAGAGAAGTATATTTCTGGAATAGATGTTTGCGATTATGAAGACCCGTCGGTGCTCTCAATATAGCTCTGCTTGGAGCCCCACCCTTGCTCCTTGAGTGAATGCAAAAGCGGCGCAGATATTTTCATAACCCAGCTTCTGTGAGGTAAAAGAGTAAAAGGGACAGCCAGCCAGGCCGGATGGCTCGTGTTGATTGCACCCACAACAGCTGTCACAGCACTGGACCTCAGCATAACAGGCCGAAAAGGGACTCCAGTCTCTTCTTCTCGTCCAGGTGGCCAGTTCCTCCACAGCTAGACAGTGCCAGCACGCAGGCACAATGACTGAGGCGTTATATTGTCAGGATATGATAGATATCACTACAGAATGGAACAAGCATGTGAAGACCTGAGTGCAAACACACCAAGTATGTGTGTGTATTGTGTGTGTGTGCGCCGCCTGCAAGCTAAATCTCACATTTCTTCCTTGATGACAGATTCTGTTACACCCATACAATAAAAACAACTCTGATAAGAGAAAAATGAGATGCTTTGTGTTCATTGCAGACAGATTAATGGCTCATTACAAACCCCTTTGAAACCGAGTTAAAAATAGAAAAAGAAATAGTACCATTAAGCATCGATACAAATAATTTAAGCTGACATCAAGCAGAATGATGTACTTCTTTTACTTCTTGATTATGAAAAATACACAAACTATTCAGGATTTCCTGTTTGGGCATGAGGTCAGAGCTTCGTAATTTTTCTAAATATACATTAACCACTCATTAAGTAGGCGCAATTAGTCGCCACGCCTGACAACAAACTGGAGGTCATGCACGTTTATTTCATAGTAGACTAAAACATTTAACTTTTCATCTTGAAATCATCCCCCCCTCTCATCTCAACAACGATCAAACAGCAGAAAACACAGATTGTAGCAGAAAAATCGAGAACGCATTTGCATGTCTGTGTGTTTCTGTATGTGTGTTTGTGTCATGGAACACTTGATTTCCGAAGAGTAAAGAACATATTTACGTAGATCGTCAGGCAGTTGTCACCGTATATTTGTCAAAGTGTTGTTGGACTCTTTAATTGGACTGTAAAGAGGTTCTACCCTGCACAGTCATCCTAGCCATCACCACGGGAACAGAGGTGGGTCGATCCCAGAGCAACAGGTGGCCAAGCCTGTAATCAGGACCCAGCACATAGTCGCTGTGTCCAGTAGGCATAGTGTTAACATATTTACAGCTCCCCTGGGGAACATTAGGCCATTTCAGGTCCAGTGTAAAATCTGGTGGTGACAGGTCACCTTGGCAGAGGGTGGCAGTCACAGCCAGGGCGGTCTGCCAGGTCACACGAGAGCCATCTGTGGACAGACGCATCCTGACACAACCACGGTCTCAAGATGCTGCTGGAGAGAAGATGGCAACAGGTGGGTTGTATCAGTGGCTGTATGTTTCTGCCAGAGATCCATTCAACCGCGGCCTTCATTCAAGACTGTCTGGACAATTTTATAATGGAGGCCATGGTTGAATGGACCTCTGGCAGAAACATACTGGTGACTTATTGACTGTTTGAATTGTTTTTTGTATGTTGGTCTTTGTCATATGACCATGCATGTAAATAATAGCAAACATTGAAAAGGTATTCAAATGACCAGCATCTAAATACAACTGTCACACCTGTCACAACTATGCACTATCCAATTATGCCTTACTGCCAGTGACTGTAGTGGTTATTATATTATATTTTCTTTCTTCTGAGGCTTCTTAAAAGCCTTATTCACATAAAAAATATTTATGTACTTTGATGACTGATTTTCCAAGGTTTCCAAGTTTTTTTCAATTATGATTTAAAGTAGCATGAATCAAAAGCAAAAGGATCTTATCTCAGCCCATTTACATTGAGATTAAACCCGAGTTCAGTCAAATAAAAGCAGACAGCTTCAAGCACAAACACATAAAAGATCCAGAGGCAAAATAAAGCAACCCTTTGATCCCTCATGTCCTAATAAAGCAAATATTTCAATGGGCCAGCATCGTACTGTTTTGCTGGCAAGCCTGTATCCTGCATAGATGTGCAGATAAAATGTAGTTATTTTTACAGGACTGATCCCTGAGATTATCAGAGTGGGTTTCTGTATTATCAAAGCTGTCAGCAGGTGATCATGGTTCAGGATCTTCAAGACATGTGTCCTCTGTAGCTTCATCTGACCCCGCCCCTCTGTAGCACCGCCCTGCTCAGACAGACAGAAGACACCCACCATCACACCTCTGAGACCTGAGGAACCCAGACTCCTAACCAGAAGGAGGAGCTCCGTCCTGGTGAGTCCCTCTGACACGAGCCAAACAAACATCCCTTGTGATGAATGATCATTCCTCTTGAGACGTTCATAAAGCAACAATGTTGGAAACACGGCCTTAGAAACACTTCTGCAAGACAAGTTAATCTTTCGACGTGTTCCCTCGCCATCAGGATCCTCAGAACTGACCGCATTTCCACAGCAGACAGAGAGAATGCATCAGTAATTGTTGCTAGTGCTATGTGTTATGGAATATATTCTAGAACCCAAATAGGGTACAGCACATTGAGCTCAAAAGGCAATTCCAAAACAGCTATGTTTTCATTACTGATCCCTTTCTTTCATAATGTGCTTAACTCACTGGCAGGCAACATGTCTTCTAATCTTAATGGACTGGAGGAGTGTGAAATTACGTTGTAGCCTTAACTGTATATTGTACTGTACTGTACCATACTGTAGAGCAAGCCCTCTGACATTGTTCACAGCAGTGACTCCATACAACCACATAGAATGCCATCCCTGCGGAGTGTCATTTGATATACAGTACAGTTTGCAAAGTATATTGGATGTTCATAAGTTTAACAGGCACATTGTGTTTCTAGACAAATGCTATATTTTTGCAACTGCACAAATTCTCCATTCATTCATTACAGTGACCAATATATCTGTAATACTGCACGGTACCTGTTGAGGTTGGATAGAAAACTGTCGGTCTCCACAACTGTTACCTGCAAAAAGATAGTTCTGGACGTACGGGGGAAACAGACATTAGCAGCCAAGTAGAAAGATGGAAGCCACCATAAAAGGACAACACACAACGATCTAACATCTGAGCTCTGAGGGTTAGGGAGGTTACGATCCAGCCATAAATCACCATTAGCCCTCTCCAGACACATGAACAGACAACCTCGAAGAAAGATGCAGAGTCAACTGGTGTTCAGTTTAACATCCCCTGTTCCTTCCCTCAGTGATGATTACAGGAAGTAGATCATTCCCTCTGGTCTCAGCCTCTGCTCACTCTCTCCATCTTCCTCTGGTCTTGGGTTCAGAAAGCCTTCAGGAAAGGCCTATACATCTACCCCCCTTCAAAGATTGCATACTATTAAAAGCACATGAATCAAGTTAGAAATCAGATACAGGGAAGGAAGTAGCTGATTCTAATTATCCTGGATGGGATCTTAAAGTCACACAGATCTTAAACTGACACGTTTGTTACATTTTATGGTTACTCTGTAGTGGCTGCAGATCAAACTAATTTCAAAAATCTTATGAACATGAGACAAATTAGCATACCACTAGTCAGGCTGAAAATACTTTAGTTTACTTATAAAACTCATTTTAGGATCTTATGAAGATTTGAAAGAATAATGTCACTTGTATTTCATTTGCATTTGCTTCTATCTGAAGCAACAGGCAAATAATGCATACAAAATGTACAGCAGATTAAACGTACAGATCACACATGCATATTTCAACTGTATAGTTTTTGGGGGTTAGAGACAAGAAACTGTCTGTGTATCATCAAGCACAGCGCAACAATTACACCTCAACACGTCTCAATACAGCAATATTTGCTTCCTATTTCCTCAACAAATTAGAATAATTACACATTACAATGACCAATGAGACAATACAAATGCAGGTGTCTCTGAATGATTGTGTTATAGGGCGAAACAATGACCTAGTGTGGAGCTGCTCTTGGCTCCTTCTGAATAAGCATTGAATAAGCACCCTTGTGGAGACTCACCGAACCAAACAGGCTCATAAATAAACACCTGGATGCCTGATTACTGGAACAATGATTGTTATTTAGGAATGAAGGACTGGAGACTCCAAGATCTTTAAAGCTCCGGCCAACTCATCTATGCCTTCATTTGCATTTCCGATGAACTGGACAATCAAGGATAGAATTATAAAAACACACTGATGAGCATCTGGCAGGTACGAATGGGTCTGGGGTGTCTGGGATTGATAACAAGTCTCTATTGAGATTATTTTGGACCCAATTTGTGGCAGCCACCACCAGACATGAATGTACCTACAAGACCTCAAAATGTAATTTTGACAAGCACATGTGACAATACAATTAGATCTGATCTCAGAACAGAACCACTGAGTTATAATGAACATAATGATGAACATAATACATGCATTGTTAATAAAAGAAAACGTTGTGACAAAGAAAATTCTACAGTAGGCACTGAGCACAGTTGAGGAGATGCGAAACAGTTTACTAACAGCGCCAAGAGTCAATCCTTATTAGATCTTAAACATAATCAGGTCAGAGGTGAATACCTCTCCTTATCTGACCCACCTGATAACATAGACAGGTCTGTCCTGACTGTCGCTCTCTCTGTGTTTCTCTTCCTAACATACATTCACACATAATGAGCATGTGGGGAAACACACATGCAAACATGTGTTCATCCAAGAGCACATTCATATTCATGTATAAATAGGGGAAGGGAACATCATATAGGGAAGTGTGGTGAAGGGAAATGGTGCGTAAGCAAGAACTTCACATGTAAAAAATGCAGTTTGTGAAAAGAGAATAACAACTTGTCAACTTAGTATTGAGTCAAAATACAATAGGAAAGATCAACTTTGGAACGCTGAATATCTGTGGCTACAACACACACTTGCTGAAATGCTCCATATCTGACAGTTGCACAAAAGTAAAACTGTTCTAAACAAAACAGAAAAATGTGTGAGAGAGGCCCTAGAATTCTCCTGGCTGTTGCCCAGCTCTCCCACTGGCTCATCAAAGTAAACCCAAGTAAAGAACTCTGCTGAGATTTCATGGCAAGCTGTAACACAGACCAAGCCTTGGGGAGTTGTTTTAAAACTAGCACCATCTTTTTTCATCAGGGAACCAGTATCTAAAGTGGTTAAGTCAAAGAGACGTTTGAAAGAGGTAGAAGTCAGAGGTAATACTGCTCAGCTAAAGTGTCCTCAGTGGGGATGAAACGTTCTTCACAATATAGTCCAACCCTATATTTGAGTAACCCTAAAACTAATCCCAACTCTAACCCAAACCCAATGTGGTCCACACACAGGATATGGGCTCTTATGCTCAGTGTCTGACTGTGCCATAGAATATGATGACACTGATCCAGCATGGTGACTGAGAGCTTCAACTGACTGTCTTACCTGCCAGGAGAGGATTAAGACAGACAATATAGATGGTGTGTGTGTATTTGACCCTGGTGAGACAGACAGGGGAATAGGCCAAGGCTTGGGGAGGGGGGGATGCAAGAGTTGGGGGGAGGGAGGTGGGCATGGGAACACTGGTCTAGGAGGATGACAGCTTTATAAGTCAGACCCTGATAAACCAGTCAAGAGTGACAATCTCCGGGCCCCACAGCACAGCGTCCGTCCTGCTCAGATAAACCCAGACAGGCCATCCATCAGGCAGGCCAGGGAGACCTGGACCCGCCCTGCCTTCCTCAATGGACAGATTCAATGGGCAGCCACTCCAGGAATGCACAGAACTTCTCCCTGTCAAGAGGCAGCAAGGGGGAACAACGATGGCTGCACACTCTCAGGAGAATCCCACAGAGGGCACAGTGTGAGAGAGATGAACCCTGTCATGTCAAGTGGACAAAGAGGAAAGACGCCATGTCTGGGGGTGAAGGGTGAGGCTTAGGCTTGACAATGACAGGAGAACAACAGCACCCAGCCAGAGACCACCATCAGCGCAGACGCCACGCAAACACTAGCCAGCGGCACGGTGTTAGAATGTTAAGTCAAGTCAAATCATTACAATCCTTACAATCAAATTACTAATTTGTCAAGCCCGAAACATAACAGACAGACTACCTGATTATATGTTTTTATATCTGCATTTAAAAAACAATCTGAAGAATCCTTTACCTAAAGCTATTACTCGGCATTTTGTTCTGTAATATCATTGCACTGTAAGGTAGTAAACAGACCAATGTTTTAAGATAACATCATCTTTATGTGCGCCAGTCGCAAATGAGCTCATTGCTTGCCTTGGACTTCAGGCAATGTTCTTATCACCTCAATATGTTTACAAGGGCTGCTGAACATTCCCTCTCCCACACAGAGCCACATGTGAGCTGGTGGAGTGTGCTGCATTGCTGCCCTGTCCCTGGTATCTGGCCTGTTTCACTGGGCCCATAGTGTTTTCCCATCAAACACGTTGCAGCTCCACAGGGCACATTTTTGGCCCTCCTCGGCACCATCAGTATGTGCCGTACCCATGCATGTTGATCCAACTAAGACGCATGGAGGCAGTTGAAAAGGTGATCTCTCGTATAAAAAATTTCAACACAATTAATGACTGGAAAGTGTGCATTGGAAACGCCTCGACTGCAGCGAGCCAGAGAAAAACTTCTGCTTGCCATCAACATGGTCAACTTAACTGAACGGCCCATTAAACCTAAACACTACAGCCAGCGCGGATGTGACTTGGAAAAAAGAAATGTACACTGAGTGAAACTCAATAGCTTTGTATTCATAAGAGCCATGAGTTCATTACGAAGAAAACCTCTGTGCCTGGCAGACTGTATAGAACAGACAGGTGCTTGAAGCTGTGGAAGAGAAAAATGTGTTTACTGTGCACCAAAACCAGGAAGATAGACTGATGCACAGCTGTTTGTCATAATAACACTATAATGCTAAACATTTTTATAATGTTTACAGAAACAAATGCTACTCCATTGATAAAAATATGAATTCACAAGATACATTTAGGTCCACATTTGACGTTTCTGCCATTGATTAGAACAACCACATATCTACTCAGCATGGGTGTAATCTGCATGGTTTCTGTTCATGCTTCATGATAGATGAATTCCATGTTGTCTAGAGCAGTCAGAACTCTAACTTGACAGAATATGCTGGGTGTGAATGTACTGTATCAGATCCGTCTCACTCCCTGAACAGAATTAACCATTGTCACAACATGTGACCTGGTCAGAGAGGCCTACGGAATCACTAGAATATGAGGCGATTGGCTCTGAGAGCAACTAAATTACAGCTACTTGATGAAGCGGTAAGAAAATCAAAGGCCTTCGCTGTGGCTGAGAGAGCCAGGTCTCCTACTCTGCCCTAGGGAAGACTTCTCAGTTCTACAGAGCTTTCTCCGGCCCTTCATCAAGCACTCAATCACAGGGAGATGAGTGGCTTATCCCTCCCTGGGAATTGGGAAGCACAACAAAGACAACAGCAGCGACCTAGCAAGAAGTAGCTTGATCTCTTTTTCATAGAAGTCAAATCCTGCATGGGTCCAAACTCTCATCATTGCTTCTAATGCTGAACACCAGTATCATTGACGAGCAAGATCAGCTCTGGAGCTAAGAAAAACAACCCGCTCTCTATAAAACTATGACAATGGTTTGCATCAGACAATAGAAGCTCTCAGCACTTCTAAGCTCAACTCGCATTGTCTGCCTGTGGGTTGTGTCATTGTTTGCAGTACATTATTTTGCACATCTTCTCACAGCCCTCCCCTCATTGTAAATCATGTTCCCAACATTCCATCCTGGAGTGCACCAGTTGTGCTGTCAGCATCTCTATTCACGGCCCTCGGGGAAATCAGCCTTTGTCAACCTGTAGCCACGGCGACTGGGGAATAAAGAATGCACATGGCCTCTTCTCACACATTCTTACCTGATGCTGCATCCAAACAATGACCCACCGAATCCATAGCTCTCTTGCAGAACAAGGAATTTCATCACAGGGCAAGAAATGCTATAGTTCGTTCCGTGACAGTATTGTTCCTTTTCAATTTTGCCTCGTTAATTTCAGATGTGTGTCCCCAGAATAAAATATCAGTAGACAGTTGAATGTGTAGCTAGGTGGACTGTTTTTGAGGCTGTCCCCAACAAACAAGGTGTGAGAAAAAGGAGAGTGCATACGTAGCACAGCGTCTAAGACTGCTGATATCTGAAGGAGATCAACTCTGATCAAGACTGTTTCAAGGCTGTCCTCAGAAGGACTGAATGCTTACCTCACCAACCCATCACCCTCTACAATGGAAGATGGTCTGTTTTCAAGCCAAGGCTTTTATTTCTCTCCAAGGTTTTTTTCCCCCACAATCCTCATTACAAGGTACCATTGAACAAGACCTCCACAACCTCCAGAAATTCTGGTGGGTGACATCATAGAAGTGGGAACCATTCTGTGGGCAGTGTACTGTAGAAGGAGATTCAGGGCTGTAGGACGTGTCATTGTGAAGGTCAATTACAAAGCCTTCCGTTGAAATAAGTTGTGGTGTCACTTTCACAATTTCCTCTGACTGCACGCATGTCCTGTTTCTTCTGAAACAGTGGTGTCGTAATCATCCAACACATCTAACTGGACATTCAACAGTTGGCTTTTAACTTCAGAAGTATAGACATCCATGACACTAAAATTACTATTCTGCCCACACTGCACGTATACACTAGTGTTCAAAGTATTACACTTCCAACATGTTTTTTTTCCTTCTTCTTTTCTCATTAAATAAATATTCATAAATTCAACATGGTCCAATAGAATAGACTATAGTGAATCTGCTTTAAACGCAGACTCTCTGATAAATACTCAATCTATATGTAAATAAGGAGTACATGGGGAATATCAGGAAAGGAGAAAATGTATTACCTTTCCTATTTGATCAGAGCCCCTGGAGCTAAAGTTACGACTTTTAATGGAATCTGAGGACCAGCCGGTCTGCTAGGTAGAGTAGGTGCAGTCAGAGAGCATTCACAGGGGAGCTGGCTATCTGAAATGACGGTGGATAACAGAATGGCCCTGGAAAGATGATGTTCTCTAAGTTGAAATGGAATTATTGCATTTGGAGACCTCAGCAGCTTTTCTCCTAATTCAAAATATAAATGTAAAAATGTTGATTTACCTTGAAGTTGAGTGGTCAGCTCTTTCATTCTTCCAAACTCTGTTTCCCTTCACAGTTTGTACTTTAAATACCTACATGACGTAACCCTTGTATGGGCGGTAATAGCTGTTCACAGGTTTGATGGACCCACTGGTTCATTAAGGTTTTGAAATAATACAGCCTTCATTTCTGTGAACAAACCATCTATTTTCACCTGGCAGGGGTTGAGTTTTTGCAACATTGTATCAAAGTAAGGTTTTAAATTGTAATAACAATTTGCAGGTTACCACAAGCCATTTTGTAGTCTCACACACCTTCAAAGGGGAAAAAACGGCATAAAAGCAGGAGCCATTGAGACATGCAGGAGACAGATAGGCTCTGGGCGTTGTGTTCAAACAGCAGCGTCAGGGTGGAGGAAGACAGAGTGAAGGCATACAGCAAACTACTTTGCTTAATTTGTGCTTAGCAAACACACAATTCTTATTAAAAAACAGCTGACTCAAAAGACCACTTGACATTTCCATGTGGAGGAGGAGGGCTCACTGGACACAGAAGATGTTATCTTACATGTTCATCTCAGAAAAAAGGCCAACGAGTCTCAGATTACTAATGATCACTTGAAGAAATGGGCTTCCTGAAGGAAACATCAAAAATGGGTTCCACATACCCAAACGTCACACAATGGTTAAATGAATGAAGTCATGAACATATTTCACTTTATGCAAATCGGCTTTTAAGGAACCCTAATAAACTTGCCAGATAGATGGTAACTGTATTTCACAGGGTGTGTGGCACAGTCAAGGATGATGACATGCCACTCCATCTTAATCATGTGGCATTCCACACAGAGAGATTAGAATCCATGTTGGGACATGAGTAGGGTGTTTGCAGATGCCTGTCAATGTTGGGGTTTTAAACCTCTAATCATAAAACTATAATTTAACAACTTTGGAACAAGTTATTTGCAAGTCGTAAAACAGGCAATCACTGCCTTTTGGATTCTGGCACAAATGACTCTATAATTAGAGCAGCCTAACACAGAGGTATTCTGATCTCATTTCTGTCAAAGTGCTGAGGTATGAGAGTGAATAGTTGCCAGTAACAATAACAATGTGAAGAAACACCAAGCCTGTGTGTGATGGCAAAACAGCCAATAAAGTCACTCCAGATAAAGTATGGAAAATGTTTACTAATCCTAATGCACGTTTTTATATTTTTGTATAATTTGGTAGTTAGTCTAAAGAGAAACATACTAATTTCCTAGTTTCATGCACCACCAACTTTGCACAAGGGAACTCTGACTGAACTTGACATCAGGTGTAAAACTGTAATACCCTCCCTTGGGTGAGTTCCTGGATCTCTGGACTTCAGCTAAACTGAACTTCGAAGAGAAAACATCAGCTTGATGTTTTTCCATATGAATACAAAACAGGTCAAGTCACACTGTTTCCACTGCTGCTGCACTAAAGTGTTTCTCAAAACTGTCTCCGGCTGAACTTGCTGTAGTCTGAAAGGCTGAACACAGCTGCTTAAACAGTGTAACAAAGTCTGGTAAAAGAAGTGCCATGCCAGAGTGGAACTAGATGGCTCAACAGTTCTGTCTATCCTCGCACCTTATGATTAATGGGAAAAAAAACAAGTCATTGACTCCAATATCCTGTAGATAATTTCAGTTATTCATCCACAAAACTACTGTCTAGATGGAGCGGAAAGTAATGGAAGAGAGGAAAGATTTTGAGAGGAGGAGGGCTAGAGTGTAAGACAGTGGGGAAGGGTAAAGATCGACTGGCACTGCTGGTGCTAATGCTTCAGAGAGACCTGGGGGTACAATGTTATGTGCTCTACACAAAGTCACATGGGAGACTTCTGCTGCACTTCCTAAGTGCATCAAATTGGAACATTGTGTCAGCCTAACCATCAAAAATGCTTTATATAAGCATTTCTCACAGAAAAAGCAGGGTATATTTGGCAGGAAACATATGCACTTACAGTGGGTTATGTAGAAGTGTGACCACTTATTTTCACAGTCTTGTAGTGACCGGCTGTGTGGAATTGATTACAAGGTGTAATATAGACACTTGTTACACTGTTCAGTTTGGAGCTGGAGAGAAATATTCTCGTTTTCTTTCAGAAGTCAAACTTCCCAAATCAGTGTCCTGCCAACAAGTGTTGAAAGACACACAGAGAGAGAAGCATCAGTCTCATACTGGAACCAAGGGCTTGTTAAGGCTCTAACCTGCTCTGTATCACAGACCGGTCTGGGTCCATCCTCAGAGATCAACGTCTGACATGAGGTCATCAGATAGTCCTAATCTGAAACATGACGCACCTGAACTGGTGAAGTCGAACAAGCTTAGTAATGAGGCCCTCTCCATATACAAAGCTTCCTCATCCAAATGCCCTGCATGATGAATCGTTACCGTTTTCAAATTATCTGGGGATATACGTGCGGTGGCAGCTCCATCCAGAGCTGATTTATACCACATCCTTTCTCTCATTATCACAAAACACCATCAGTCAAGGTCATTCCCAGCATCACTACTATCTGATGAAGCAGAGCACCTGTGATAAAGTACCTGGGATAAAGTACCTCGCTGCTACATAGTTTCGCTCCCTCTAAGCTAAAGAACTCTCCAAACTGCAAGGCACAGTACCACTGGATCCAGGAAGCTCGTGGTGGGGAAACCAAGCTGTGAATTAGAAGTAGTACAGAGAAACCTCAGAACCTGGGGGACTTCACTTGTATATTGTTTACGGTCATGTTTGAAAGGAAACCATAAGCTAAGCAATGTGTACTTGTGGTACCAGATGACTGAAGCTCAATAGGCTCCATTACACAACACAGCACTGAGGGCAAAATGAGCATATCGTTAAGATGGGACACCTAAAGGTGAAGTCTATGACATTCCCTGTTAATCAAATCTGAAACCCTTAAGACAAAGCCATGAACCCTGCTTGATCTATTGTGTTCATTGTAATTCCACGCACATACAGACAGAAAGAGAGAGACTACAACACTCATGAAGTACATCAACAACACCTGGATCCACACACATCCACTACCGCACAGCCATAAAATAAAACCCACCAGCTGGTCATTAAAATTTGTGTTTAAATAATTCGATTAATTAGGAATTTTTAGTTTGGTTTCGTTTAACTGGCAGATCCTTTCTCTAAGGGCGTTATATTTTTCCAGCTGTGAAACTCGGTTCACTGGCGTCCAGTTTCTTTTTATTCAGGTCAAATATCAGTTTTTGTACCCACTGGATAACTGTCAAGTATTTTTTAGGTAGGAACTCAAACAGAAAAAGGTACAGTACTGGCTTCACAAGTCGTTGTGACCTTGGTACAAGTACCTTATGGTATCAGCATATGTATAAGCACATGTAAAGTAATGTTAAAATGTAGGTGCTTAGAAGACACCTAATAGCCACCACACACTTGAAACACAAACTTAAAAATAGGTTAGAACACTTGAAAATACTGTGAAGTATTTAGACAGAGCAGTGACTGGAGCTCAACCAGACCTGAGCTTTCACAGCACTCTACCACCACCTTATGGCCATTTACAACACTAAGCTTGATCATGCATATATCTTCAGAAGGAAATTGACGTGTGCTCATTTTGATGTTACAAAAACAAAATGTAGAATACGAACTACACAGCCAAAATGTGTAGTATTCAGATAAGTACTGCTTTACTTGACAGATAGCTTTATCCCAGCCAAGAGATACGTTTTGTCGTAGCTACATCAACATGCTTTTGAAGATGTATATTTTACACTTGCATTTACAAACACTAACAAACTTAAAGCTAATAAAACTATCAACCTTTTAAATAAAAACATTTATTGGCAGACTCGGGACATACAAGTAACAATACAACATTTGTCTGAATAAAAATTATTATTTACAAGTGCATGATATGAATCTGTTTAGCATGAGACAAACTCAGAAAAGAGCACTTCCAATAAAGCTCAACAAATATTACAGACAAGGAGATATAATTTAACCACTTAACACTTAAACCACTCAAAGATCCTCCTCGTACTAAACACTGTCAGTGGCAGAGACTAGTGTGTAGTTAATAGAAGGTTTAAAGCCAGCTTTCCCTCTGGTGACCAAAGCAATATATTTTTCATGTAACTCCAATGAGGTACTAAACATGACTGTACAATGACCAACAGTATCCTTAGCAACAGTACCAAAAAGTGGTCAAAGAAAATGCTATGTTCTGGGGAAATAACCCTTCGAATTCTAGATTTATACAGCATAATTTGTACAATTAGAAATGATTGTCCTCAATAAAAACTGATGCCTGGTTATGTGGCACCACAATGCATCATTCACAATGTCTTCTACCCAGATTAGGTTTTACAACACAGACATTCTTCCAAGACAAGGCTTAGAGATGACCAGACATTTCTCTGCACTCCACATCCTTACATGCTGGCAAGTCATTATTAGCAATGTCTTCTCCAATCATTATAATGTGCACATTCTCTAATCATTTGACACATCTTGCAATAATCATGAAGACAAACCAAAACAATGGAAAGGCACAGACCAGCCATGAAGGGTCTTCATGACATTCTTCCAGGATCCTCTGAAGCTGACTGCAGTGGTGTTGGAACCTGCGACACTTGTATCTAGAACTTCTGTGCATTTTCCATTATTGAAACACAAATGTATCATATAATGGCTGGTCCAGAGAGAGAGAGAGAGAGATATGTTCAAAGTCCATACCAAATAGCTTACATACATCTAAATACCAACACATTGCTTTCCATGCTCTATTACAAAGACAATTGCAAAAGAAATCTAATTTGAAGGCACTTAAAATAAGTTCAGGCATGTCATTAATGAATAGCTTCTGGTCTACTGTAGAACATGTGGGTAAGAATGTGGTAGAAGTAGTGATATTGAGATGGTTTCATTTAATAACAGTCTTGATTCAGGCATTGGAATTTGTATTCATTTGAAGCCTCCAATCCAAAAGGCAGGACGAAGACTTAGGGCATGACACAGTAGTCAGGAAGGAATGATGTGTAGACATTTGACAACGTGAAGGTGTAGTTCACATGATGTTGTACAGCCAGGTGGTGGTTGAAGTACTTAAGACAAGACTATAAGTGCATTGGCAACACTGTGCAAGGGAAAAAAAGACAGGAAGGGCAGACAGATCAATGGAGAATGACATCACCGCGGCAGCATGGAGGACTGAAGACACTGACGTCACCACGGCAACATGGAGGACTGAAGACACTGACGTTAAGGCTGGAGCTAGACTAGGGCCTTGGTTGGTCTAGCTCCTCTGAGACTTAGAGTGCTGGATTAGCCACTGCAGTGTGATATCTGAAGAGCAGAACATACATTTTGATGTATTAAAGTGTATTGATTTTTTCCTGAAACACAAATAGAGACACAGATTACTTGATAGTAATTTGATAGGAAAGAAGCTGCATATTTCCTAACCTATGTTGTCTTGTTCTTTGCATGAGACTGAGTAACAACAGATTTCTCTGTCCTGGATGGAGGACAAGTTCCTGCAGACAGAAGAATTAGTGCCCCAATACAAGTGGGTCTGGTATAAATGAACCACAGAAGTTACATTCAAAATGACATATGACATTGACATTCGTCAATGCCACATGCCCATGCAATAAAGGCACATAATTTAATTTGAGGTCAATTTGATTGCCCTCGTGATCCACATAACCAAACAGTGAGCTTCTGTCTCCATTGTACCATGTTCTAATTTAAGAAAATCCTAAATTGTATTTCCATGTGAGGGAGAAAACAAGCATATTACATTTGTTTTATTAGCTGCTTCTCATCAAGGGCGTTGGAAAGATCTCTTTTGTTGCCCAAAACTAGAACCTGTGGAAGGAGAGAAACCCAAAGACAGAAAAAGACAAAAGATTGATCATTGTGATGACTTTCAGAACTATGTATACTCACTCCCAGTCAAATATGGAACAGGATGTATCTATACATTGACGATACACCCAACACCCTGCATCGTTCATCTATGAGATTACTGCTCTTTCTCTTCCATTGGGTAAACCATTTGACATGTTCTGCCATTCAGAATAAACTGGCATGCCCCACAGATGTGTTGTCTTACAGGGATTCCTTGAAGCTGAGGTTTATCTAGTAGATTATGGAGTTCATTTTTAGAGGCTTCTATCTTTTCTGGGTCTGCAGCATCCACCATGTACCTGGAAATAAGATCCAAAACAAACATCTTACTTACAATTAGCACAACTGGAGGATGATGATATTCATGAAAGTACCAAAAAGGTGTCTTCAAAATGATTTTTTAAGGAAAGTTTAACATTCTGGTGTTTGCTTACACAATAGCATTGACTCCTCGACAGTACCGTTCCCACATGCTTCTGAAACGAGGCTGTCCACCAATGTCCCAGATCTAGACAGAGATCACAGCAACATCAAGGTTACTGGGTTTCCTCACTAGAAATGCATCCTGGAGTTGCTTCACTATTGGAAAGCACAGATGTCCAACAGATTATTTGTTGTAATGCCTACCTTTATTGTCACATTGCCTTTGGCAACCTTCCGCATGTTGAAACCAACGGTGGGAATCATGTCTTCATTGAACTGGCCCGACTAAGAAATAAAAGCAGGATTATGAATGGCGATGCTTTCTACAAATGCCACATGTACAGAATACTATATTAATAGGTTTGTGTGCATCCATGTAAGATACAAGACCTACAAATACTTTATTCATGGTACAGTGCAGGTCACATTAAAAATACTGGGTTACTAGCTTAGTATGTCACAACTTTTAAGGCCCTCCAATAGGCAGCATTTAATGCTTTTAAGCTTTGTTTAAATATTTAACTTGACCAAACCTACCTTGGCTAGCTAGCTAGCTCGAAAACTGTTGACTCACTACAGAAATCAATTCAGACCCACTCGACACAATGTAGATTTTAATTGCCCTTTTGTCATTTCCGGTATTAACAAAGTAATCAAATACTGGGTATCTTGATTTAAACTACTATTATGAGCAAACCTGCATTTATACTCCACTAACGTCATTTCATGCTATGCTGAAGTTAACTATGAAAGCACATACAGATGATTTGTTTGTTAAAATCTTTATTGCCAAATGGCTATGAACTTTTTAACATCTTTCGAGGTATGAAAATTACATGTATGACGTCATGTAGCTGATTAACTGATTGTCACCAGTCACTCCCACCTGGGCGAGGAAGATGGAAGCACACAACATACTGGTTATCTAGTTTCTCTAAACACTTTGTTAATGTGCTAGTAACATTTCTTTAATGATTTTCAAATCTGTTTGTTGCCTGTGAGACTGCATGCATGCACTACAATCCCGACAAGTTGAAGACTTGCCAATGTTAGCTGTCTAGCAAGCTAGGTTGACGTTTGCTAGCTACACTAGCTGACTTACTCACCGCTATCACGTTAACAAATGTGGTTTTTCCAGAATATTGTAGTCCTACTAATGTAAGTTCCATTTCCTCTTTCCAAAAAAGAGATCTGAACCAGTCCAAAAGCCGATTAACAAACGCTAACATCTTGGACGACACTGAAGTAAAGCTCAGTTTCTGGTTGTATCACAGTTGTGGACTGTAGCTTTATTGGTGCACTCCTGAACTCAGTTTAGCTCCCCTCTTTTGCCTTGAAGTCCACCCGTGTGCGCAGGAAGTACTTACGGCTTGCCATTCCAGTCACATGACCGTGGAGCCCAAAACACGCATCTAATACTACAAACGGGTCATATTGTTTCTCTTACAAATTGAAGGCTGATATGAATTGTTATATCACATAAATCGTTAATTATCATTAATCAATGCATCAATAGACCCAAATAATATACACATAATAAGCCAGTTAGTGGTTGAAGAAGTCTGTCGCCCAAGCAACCAGACGATTTTAATGAACATTTAGGAATGGATCATGTCTCTGTAGGTCTCCCTTTACATCACATGCCAATATGTTTTATCAGAGCCACAAACACATCATGTGACAGTGTGATCTACAGTACTAACAAGGTGAGAACCAACCGGACGGTCAAGCCAGTTAATCAGTCATGTGGCAACCCTAAAAATGATCATACAAAATACAGTGTGAGACAGATTCAATGAACAGTTAAATTCTTTGTGATTCATTCAGCAAGTACCCATAATTCACCAAGAGAGAACCACAGTGATACACAAATTTGAAGAAGTTTCATTACCTGCGGTCTAATAACTGATGTGTAGTTATCAGGGAAAGCTGCGCTCATTGTTGTTGTATATACTGTAATTCTGTGTAACATGCACAAAATGTCACACACACAACTTTCTAGTGACATGTATATAACACCTGTAGATGTATAAAATGGTTGAATGCCACTCTATTATGCATTTTTCTACAAACTCATTTGAAAAGGCACATGCCTCATGACATAATCGCTGTGTGTTGTCTTAGGGAAGTGAAAGCAGTCTTTTTCTGCAAGTTCCCTAACTCAGCAAGATAGACATGCAATTCTCTATTCGAGAAAGGGAAGCAAATACCACAAAACAGTTACGGTATATTTACAAAAACGTCCTTCTTACCCATTACATACTGGATACACAGACAAAACCTGTAAAATAAATCATATAAGATTAGTTTAAAACAATGGAAATATATGTATTTCTTTTATACTGATCCTTTAATATCATCTGCTGTCATACCTGAAAGAGTGTGTCCATGTTTATATTTTCTTGACCTGTGGCATTTAATGCTTTATTGGCAATATCTCTAGGAAAAAGAGAGTTATTTTTTCATTTGAATCCATTTTAGCCAAATACAGTGCATGTGGATCCCTTGCAGCATATTTTCAGCTGCTTCAAGTACCATGTTTAAGTATTTATTTAAGCTGAAGTGACCTGAGTTATGTGAGTTTGATTAACTGACCTTCGATGATCTCTTGAAGGAGGTGGAAGCCAGTGGTCAAAGTTGGTTTCCACTCTGTACCATCTACAATAGGACGTTACATACTTAAGTATTCATTAATATTAGCCAACAAATATTGTCATCTCAGTATAAATAACATGAGCAAACACACCCTTCGACAGAGAGACAAAATAAATGACATTCAAGGCATACCGTCCATTTAAAGGATCCAACGGCCAAATGTCAGCTGGGCCTTGCCTGTCCCTAGTGATGACCACTCCTTCGCCACCCCGAACACCAGCGACGATGTAGTAAACACCCGTGATAATGGGGATTTTGGACATTCGCATGACTGCATCCTGAAAGTCTGCTGCTTCCTCCAATGTCTAAGGCAGAGCATATGGTTAGTTCATGGATTTATGTGTGTTGACATTGTGGATGGTAAAACAGTTCAATCCTGTTTTACCCACCTCTCTTACCAACCAGCTGACCGGAGATCTTTTCAACAGGAAGGCAGAAATGATGTTCTTCCACCACTCCCACCAATGCTCTTTACCTGATGTTCAAACATACAATAATGCAATAACATAGACAATAACATTGACACACTAAGTAGTTCACAGGAAGTGTTCATATAGTCTTCTTACCACGCTGGTCTCCAGACACCGTGAACTTGTTAGGACTCTGTCCAGTCCACAGACCAACATAACCCGCAAAAGAGGTTCCTCGGTAAGCCACCTAAAGCCAAAGATTCATTCAAAAATCACTTGTAATGTACCATTAATTAACCCCTATATTATTATTAATTATAATAATACTACATAATATATCAATCACTAATCTTATTTAATTATACTGTGCTGAATTGATCTACTCTATTCCTGCTTCTCTTTATATAATGCCACCTGTAAATCATTAAATACCGGTATGTACATTTTTCTCATTCAAATCTTGACCTATGCATGTTTTTAAAAGTTTTGCTTAAGTGTACCCACAGATGTGAGAGTTGTGCTGTGTAACATACCTCTCCATTCTTTAGAAAGATAACGTTAATGGTTAGATTCCTGAGAACATCGTGTGGATAATCAAGATTCCTACCATGGTACACATGGCCACTTGTGTCCTGGGCCACAATACTAGTGCAGAATCTACAATACACATGAGAAATTAACATGCCAAAACATGAAATTGACAATTATCATTGCGTTGTCCACATGATTATGATTTAAAGTACACAATAAGGGCTATGCATATTATAAATACAATAATATAACATATGATTGTATTCAAGACCATATATTTACCACAAAAAAAGGGGGGGGGGGTGAATTGTGTACATACGCAGATATTTCATAAGCAAAGTTGAGAATTATGATATCTGAAAGAGTTGCTCCGAAATGTGATGCCATTCCACGGATCTCTCCGGCGTATGGTGAAGGAATGTACTTGTCCAATGCCAACACGACTGGAGCCACTGCGTGATGCACCCATTTGGGAACAGTGGAACTGTAAAATAATAAATACAAAGTCCAATCATTTCTAGGCCAACACTTTGTGTTTGTGCTGTACACACACGTAATCAGAAATGCAGAGCGCAATATTAGGTGTGCACATTTTTAAATATTCATAATCAGTCGTATATATCTTAAGGAGATTTTTTAAACGTTGTTCACATACTGTAATCATTCTTATTATGCTATGAAACAAAATTTTACATCAATTACATCGCTTCAATAAATGCTCATGAAGACGTTTGAGCGAAAACTCAATTAATACATTCAGTAGTATAATAACCTGGCCTAAGTAACATTGAGCGAGAGCGAAACTGACACTTACTCAATGACTTCAGCAGCTGCTTTATTCAGGTAGATCACGTCGAACACTTTCATTAGTGGCGCCCATCGCACTTCTGGAGGGTCATCTAAGCTAACGTTGACCACAGGTGGATAAAAGCACGAGGTACATAACACTAGACTGAGGAAAATCAGAGCACTAAACATCATTCCTACCGCCACAACAAGAGTCAGGTACAGGATGGACTTAAACAGAAATCATCTAACTTCCCCTGACGCGACAACTTCCGTTGTTTTTGTGAAGGTAAAAAAAAGAAAACAGATCAGCTGATCGGTTACGACCCACTTTTTATTAATTTGCGTGTCAAACAAACTGGTGTGCCACTTTATTAATTGATCGGTCATAATATGTTGTTTTAATTACGTTCTTGCGGTATAGACTGCCTCTTTTTACAGACTATATTGCTTTTTCCGATGTAAAGGAGGCGAAAGTTGCAAAACGGTATTGGAAAAAGTTGCATTGCGCAAGACATAAGGCGTACTCGTTGAACTGAAATTGCCCCTTCGATATATCTGACAGATATACATATCTACCAATATATTAAATTAACATGAATATATGCAGCTTAATTGTGTTCCAGCATTGACAACTATGACAGTCTTTTAAAAATCCAACAATTGAAACACCACATACCAGAGAGCCCTCAAAACCATATAGAAAATAACAAGTCAATGGGTTCATTAATGGTAATACCATAGCACACACAGAATGACTATCTGTTTTAACAGAGTGATTTAGTGATTTTAAGTTGGAAAGCCCCTCCTGAATGGCATGACTGATGCCTACATTCAAGATGGTGAGTCAATCTGAGTTGACCAGGCTATTTAACAACACAGCTTTCTGGGTAATTCTGGTTAAGTTCAGAGGGCTTCCAGTTGGGTCCTTATTTTCACCTTTGAAGCTGTGAAGAGGCTTCTTGCCTTTAGTCTTGTCCTGCTTTTTATCCTCATGACAGCCATGGTCCGCTGTTCTGCAATGCTCCACCTCCTTAGGGCAGCCATGGTCCCCTGGTCTGCAATGTTCCACCTCCTTAGGGCAGCCATGGTCCAATGCTCCACCTCCTTAGGGCAGCCATGGTCCCCTGGTCTGCAATGTTCCACCTCCTTAGGGCAGCCATGGTCCCCTGGTCTGCAATGTTCCACCTCCTCCGTTCCAGGGCATGCCATGGTCCCCTGGTCTGCAATGTTCCACCTCCTTAGGGCAGCCATGGTCCGCTGTTCTGCAATGCTCCACCTCCTTAGGGCAGCCATGGTCCCCTGGTCTGCAATGTTCCACCTCCTTAGGTCAGCCATAGTCTTCTGCTCTGTTACCTTGGTAGAGTGGATAGGTGATGATTTTAAATCATCACCCACCAACCAATTGGCCTGGGGCTTAACCGAAGAAGAGTAAAAAAAATGAAGACAATGTATTTTACCAAACAAGAAATCATTTTGCCACAAGATGGCGCTCACATGTCATAACCTTTGACAATTACTCTTCAATTCAAAATGTTAATGGTTTATACATCAGAACAGATTGAAAGGTACAAATTTAAAACAAAAAATAAGTACTTTAAAAAGAATTTGGCTGTCTACATAATAAAATTCTACTCATCATCCTTCCGCTGTGGTGCACTATGTGAAACGGAAATGCTTTCTGTTGCTTTAAGTGGTTAAATAGTGAACATCCTGCATTCAACACTGTGAAATTACTGTATGTTATGAGCATATATTGAAACCTGAAGAGGCCTATTTAAGGTATATCTATGAACAATCTACTAAACTGAAAATGCTCAAATAAATCTGTGCGAAAGTAATCTCTAAAAGCTACATAATTTAGACAAATGCACACCAAGGGGGATTAGAACAAAAACACAATCTGCGTAATAAGATGACGTGTGGTATAATTAGGAAATATGCATATCAAAATATGATGTGGATGTGTGTTGACCTGTAAAACGACTGTATTACACTGCAACATTTTTCACGTTTTTTTTGCGGGCCTCAAATTCAAAGCATGTGTCAAATCTATGTGAAAAAAAGGATTTATTATCTTGAAATCTAAGACAACCCCTTGATTTAGGTGACACTGCTACTTTATAGGTTATGTAAGTATTATGTAATGATGTGTTGTCATGAAGACCGGTCAGGTTGCCTGGCATTAGCACATAATTTGCTAAAGCTGTATAACATTAAAAAACAAGCACATAATTTCCCCCGGAAAAAAACAACTTTTGCAACTGTGAATGTATCAATACTTTATTGTCAAAATATGTACAACAAGCAACCTTCAGTTAGGTCCCACAATAAAATCCCAAGTACCTCGTCCTATATAAAACTACTTTATTTCAAACATTACATTCTCTTTCCTTGCTTTGCCATCAATAATTATTACAAATACATACATTTAAACATCTGTCATCGTTGTGTCCGCTTTAAACTTGTAAAGGCAACAGGATGAACTACGATCAGGCTTAATATGAACAGAAATGATTAAAAAGCATGATGCACATCAGGTCTAGCACAATCCTATGTACACGTTCTCTTGGCATCCAGCAAAGGACCATCTAAAACTCCCTCTTGCAAATACACTCAGTGGGTCATGTATCAAAAATAAAGATGTACAAGTCGTAAACAAAATAATTACAAGTCACAGGAACTCAAAAGTACTTTCTCAACACGGAAACGAGTCACAAACTCAAATCTATTGAGGTGACACCACCCTGACTGCTAAAACAAGATTCGGTGGAGTCTATTAAGCTGCCAGGTTGGTAGGTAAAGGAGTAATGGATTTTATGTCAACTCTGGTCAATGTAAACCAGACACTTATTTGGTTGCATTCTAGTCTAAAGGACAGTTTCTTGCAGATTTAGGAGCTACAAATGCAGAAAATATAGGTCTTTTTAGTCACAGGTCTACAGCAACAGCAACTTAAGCAGCATCTAAAGGGTTTCATTTAGTCTTTACATTCATTACAGACAGGTGTGCGCGCAAAGGGCAGGTCCTAATGGTGGCTTTCTGTGCCTCACATTCTGTGTTGATATCTGACATTCAGAACACAGAAGCCCTCCCCAGTTCAATTTCACCCTCAATCACTGTTATCCAGTATGCGTGTAGAAACGTTTTTTGTTTTTTTACAAGTATTGACCATCTTGACTGAACAGTGTCTGTGACCTTCCATACGGACAGGACGAAAGGGTTGACATGTTCTCCTTTCAGTGTACTCTCAGTGTATGTGAGCTGACAGTGGAGGAGGGTGAACGCTGGGTTTTTGTGTGAGTAGAAGTATCTTCTCACAGGGATAACGCGGCTGTGGGAACTAAAGAGCTGCCAAGGAAGAAAATATTCTGCTGCTCTGCTCTCAAAACCAAACATTTCGAGGTCTGGGAGTGAACACTAATGTTCCTCACTCTTTGGTTTCCAGGTTCAAAGGCGGGACTTGCTTTAATGCTTGGAGAAGGGCTGGTGAGTCCATAGGGGTCTGGTGAGGAACTGGTGAGCTTTCCCTGGAAGATACAAACAAGGAATGGGGTAGCTTTTCTGGAGACATGCTGGCAGTGGATCTACTCATACCTGGGTACATGATAGACATACCCCCAGGGTACCAGCACTTCTCCAGAATGGGCAGGTAAGCTGCAGCAGCTGCAGCTGTAGGGGGGAGCAGGTAGAAGGGCATACAGACTTGGGGCTGGTGGGGGGAGAAGTTCATGTATTTGTCATGGTTACCAGCCCCATGCCCAGAGAAGGACTCATCCTCTGAGGAGTCTGATCTTAACCTTTTGGCCTGGGGTTCATCACCTTCTTGCTTGATGGCACCTGCCATCCTGTCTGCAAGACCGTACTTGAGCTCCGCCTCTTTGTTATGGTAACTGGGGTGCTGGGCTTTGGGGTCACGCTTCTCATGCTCCCCTCCATAGCCACTGTCAGTGTCTGTGTCACTGCCACTCTGCTCTCCAATGCCCTGAGGGTAAGTCCTTTGAATGACTGGCACACAGTTCCTGGCATGACCCTCAGAGGCCTTAGGAGCTGGCACAGCAGGTTTCTCCATCTTCTCTGAAGGGTTGTGGGCAGGCTCCTGGACACGTGGGCTGGCTGGACACTGCAGCACTTCTGATGCTACCTTGTGGATGTGGCTGATCATATGGGAGGGAGTCAGGTCTCTATTGCTCTCCTGTGTGGCAAGATACTGAAGGACCTCCTTGGCACATACATGAAAGCCTGTGCGGAACATCTCTTCACTGCTCTCTGAGCTAACACTGCTCTGGTCGTCTGTAATGAAACAAAGGAGATTGTGTTCAGTTAAACAGTGGCTATTATTGGATATATTTACACTATAATAATAATTGGAATATTTGGCTATTATGGCTTGGTCTACTACTTATAAACATGCAATATAAATAGACTACGAAATGGGGGGAGTAGTTCTCTGTGTATAAAAACGTGAAAAATGTAGTATGAAACTCACTGATTTGCATGCCATTCTGCAGTGCCATGATTTTCTGTTGCTGCTGTTCCAGGAGACTGCCCAGAGTCTTCACATGTTTGAGAGTGAGTTCCAACACCACGGCTTTCTCCAAATGCCCCAGAGTCTAAAACAGGAAGACCTCTGATAAGCATGTTGATCTTTATTATGTAACATGTGCAGCAGCTGAACAGGGGACAAGCCTCCATGGCATGGCAAGAAAAGCAGACCCACAACATACACCAACAATTACATAAAATGCTTACTGTATAACTATTTAAATACAAACTAATCTAAAATGCCCAAAAAGTTCGTTTTTTTTAAAAGTAAGAAATAATCAATCTAACAAACTTGACAGTGATTGGGCTGATTGGCTGTTCAACAAACTAACAAGTGGCGCATAGACCCTTTCAACATTACTGTACCATATTTTATGTTACACACTCACCGTTAGTTTGAGATGTTCAGGCAATAAGTCCTTCAACTGGGCAATGCATTCGTTGATTCTGTCGCGTCTTTTCTTTTCGATAAGTCGGTGAGGTAACTTGTAAGTCTCCTGAGGGACAAATAAACATATTAGTATGCAATAAACGACAACACAAAAATAATATTTTCCCCCAAAAAACGTTGTTTTTTTTAAACTTTTAATTATGGATCCAGGGGACCATTAAAAAACGATGAATAATTTGTTTTTTAACACCGTACCTTACTGTCATCTCGGCGCTTCATGCCCCTTCTGGATTTGAACATGTACATAGAGAAATCCACTCTGTAGATCAAGTAAAACATTTAGATGAGATCAAATGAAACATCTCGCCATCTAGAAGAGATACGTTTTCCTATAAAGCTATACGTGTAAAGCGTACGTATATACGTATAAAGCTACATTTAGGAAAAGAAACGCTAATGTCAACTTACCCTTGGTTGTCAGTTATGTCAAAAGACGGGTGTTTTGCCATACAAGGAGGAGGTTGCGCACTTGTAATCCTCTCCATTCAGCCTCTTTTTAAATTCAGAAAGAAATTCCGTGAATTGCAATCTTGAAATACAAATCTTCTATTTGTATACAGTTGTGTGATAATATTCAGCTGCAGTTGTCCTCTGAATGTAGATTTCTTTCATAAATGTTGCTTTCTTTTTTCTTTGTAGATATATTAGTCTCTCAGTCCAGTCGAATATAGTGTTGTCAGCAAGCGATCCAAGAACTGCAATGGGTTGGTAGCTCCACTGCCGAGTAAATGTGAGTGAGAGGGGTGGAATTGACTACGTGTTAAATAAACCCTGTGACTACAGACACGTCTCAGTTGGAGACTGACCTACCTCCGTCACTTGAGCCTCACGTGTTGAACGGTGCTTCCAACCCGAGTACAACCCATTTTCTGTGTGGCTGAGGAGGATCTGCACGAGAATGGCCCTCCCTCTCTAAAGGACTGTGTCCCGTGTACCACCATGCTCCAGCTACAAGCACATAAAAGAACTCCAGCCGGAACGTGCACGTCCACCATGTTTACGAGTCAGAAAATAGAGCAGAATTTCTGTTCACATGTTGCATGAGTTTCTTGACACAAAAATACGATCTCTTCGAGGCGCATACTTCCATACACTATCACTGATATAATATTATAGTAAACAACTTATTAGGCCTACAGGATAGCACAATAATAACATTAAAAACACATACGTTAAATATAATAATTGTAATAATAATGCAATTATTATATATACATTATTATATATACATTTTCTGGAATGTAATCATTTGCAATCTATTCTATCTATCTAATCTATGAATTACAGTGATAAGGCTAAGGTGTAGAGTGAATCTGTGATAGTAAATTACCTAAATAATAATAATGTAAGTTTTAAAGAATTTCAATTTTAAGATAGTAAAACGCATAGAACATGAAATTATCCTCCCGTGCACGTAACTTGTCCAATTGCACGTATGAAGCTCTGCACATGCCCATATCTACGGGCTAAATGGGGATATATTGTTTTAGAAATGAATAGCGCTCTCTTTCCATGTTGTGTGGAGCGTTCATTCACATGTGTTAACGGTTCAAAATGGACAACGTTATTTCATACCGAGCTCGCATTTGCTGTAACACGTGCACCTGCAACGGATGAGTCTGTGGATGTAGCAGGTCGGTTTGTTGTTGTCGGTTGCACTTAGCTGTCACGTTGATCCCCTCATGGTAGCGAGGACCAAGGAGCACATCCCTGCCACTGACGTCATCAACTCCACTTGTACAGTGTCTGGACACACGCACATTTCCCCGCTAATTTCAAACAACGTATTCACAGTAACCTGCATTATGTTTATCTATTTGAAATAAAGATTAAACGAATGCAACATGTATATACCCATTACAATTGTCATTCTCCTCTGACTGTGCCATGTAGGCCTTTGTCTTTTTCAGAAAATAGCCTTATATTTGTGGTTAGCACTGTTTAGTTAACACTGCATCCTTAAAAGCCTATTCAGCCGCATCTGTCGTACACTCCTGGTTTGGATTTGGCATTTATATCTCATATTTGCACAGCTATAATATGTCTGTAAATCACCTTCTTGATTCCTTGTCTGGTACAAATAAGCCTATACCTAGTTCTATAGCATGTAGCATAAAAGGCGAACTAACATAATATAAATAATGCAAACAACCTGTATGAACAGTAACCGTCAAATCAAACGGAACCATCAGTGCTTGATTACAGTTTGCAAAGAGACAATTAAATACAGGTAAAGGAGAATTACATATATTTTAATAATTCTAAATTAATTTACAGTTCTGACAGTGCTTAACTCTTGAGATCAGTCATTTTAACATTTTGTTTCAGAAAAGTTTTTAATTCCCTACAGCCTTTATGAAAATGTTGGCTCCTATACAGACACAAGTATACAAGCCACATGCCTTATGTACACATTAAAAAAGGGAAGGGAAACGGTAGAAATGTAATTTTTGAACACATAAAATGAAAAACGACACAAATGCTGAACTGGAAAACAGAAAACTAGTCTTAGTCTTATAGGACAAAAATGCTTACAGGCACATTATAGTGTCAGGAAATCTGGTAAATGGATGCCTATATATATTTATTTATATACAAAATACAGTACACATACCGTAAAAATATACATTAAATTATATATATATATATATGACTGATTATATATAAATATAATGATTCCAAAGCAATTTGTTAAAACTAATCCTGAATAATGATAACATAACCATTACAGTAAACATGTTTTTGCATGAAATGCAAATGTTCTAAAAGGTATTTGAGCATACCAATTATTTAAGAGAGCAAATATTAAAACAGGTTCACATCAAGATATGACACAGGTATATTTGTGCAGGGGTAAAAGACAAGATCAGACTTGCTCTCAAACAATATACTTCTCTATTAAGCGCATTTAAAAACTGAACACAGCATTTCCATAGAAATCAAAGTAATATAAGGCTGAGACATGTAAGCTCATCAGTTGTGGTCCTATCCTAAACTGCCTTATATTAAGATGACCAACTGCTGGGTCACTATTTAACTTTAAAAAGAAAAAAAGGTCTTATTTGGACTAATTTGAAGTAAGACATTATCCTACAGTACTTTTATAACTTAAATCCACACATCAATGATGTTGCATATTTAAGTATTGATATTGCACAAGATACAAAAATAAGACATGAAATACTACTGACTATACCAGTAGTACAAAAAAGCTGTTTCATGTCTGTTCGTGCCTTCTGTTAGATCTTCATGTCCAGAACGGTGCCACTGTTTCAAGTTCACCCAGAAAAGGCCATGTGACAAGAATTCACTTTCATTTCTACATAGAAAACATTTGGCACCAATCCAAACTGGAGAGAAGAAATAGGGTGGGTTTTCAGTTTAAGTTCTACCTTTTGGGCAATCCTACAAAGTATCACGATTATACAGAATGACTAGCTATTTCAGAGTGTTCGCTACTTCAACATTTCACACTCGCGCTCAGTGGCTACAATATGCGGGACCTCTAAGTGAAGACTCTGCAATCTGTTACCTATGCAAACAAGGTTGGTGCTAAGGTGGCTTACAGCCCCTCTGGGACGTGTTGCAGGAGACCCAGTCTTATGCAGGTTGCTGGGGGTTGACGTTCATGTGCTGAGGGTGACCCAGAAGTCCAATCCGCTGTTTCTGCTTCCTCTGCTCAGTCATCTGAGAACAAACACAGGGCCTTGTCAGTCGCTAGCCTGCTTCTCAATTTGCCACTCCCCACGTTCTCCCTATCGCTGACCCCAGGTACGGATGGCACTGAAAACAAGGTTTCTTTTCAAACAAAGAAGACATGTCTGCCACAGCCAACCTGAACGGAGAATAGACACTGTCAGAGGGTTTCTTCTGAAAAGTGCCATCCTACTCATCAAGTATGTCAATCTTCTTTCGCACAAGCCACAGCGCACGGAAAACGAATAATGAAACTTAATCAAAGAAATGTAAATGACCATAACCAATGCACAAGCCTTTATGAAAGAAGTGTGTGTCATCATGTACACTTACAGTATACCTATAGGCATAAAATGAGACAGTTGGTCGACACTGATTTAACTCAGTTCCAATTGCCTTGGTTGTATGTCTAAAGCATAATAATGTCAATTATCTTTGGAGTTATTGCTTGTTTGACCCAAGTTGTTCGTCAAGCTAATATGATGTTTGGGCTTTGCTGTAGATTGCCAGGTAGCAGCTATAGCCCAACCCGCTTACAGAAGCAGATGAGGACGCAAACAGGGACTTCCCACACTTCTCTGAGGTGATGAAGGACATTGTTTAGGTCTGCATGCACATCAATAACTGCCTGCTCTAACCTAGAATCCTGTACAAAATATGTAAAATATATCTACTTCAAAAATTAAACAGGCTTCAGATGAAAAACCTGTCAACAATAGTAAGGAAAACTACTGTTTGTGCACTTTACTAAATAGATGCGGTTGGTCTTACTACTGTGTCCACCCCTAAACCTTTTGGCCACACAACAACCATTTCCTTCTGTCTGGGGCAAAGCCTATAGATAACAACCACTTCCTTGTAGACACTTCTCATTTTATCTCCAAGTTGTACAACCGAACTTGGCACAATGTACGGTGTCTGAAAAATTACTCCAACCTACAGTAGTTTGACACAGTTAGTGATGACCATTAAAGTACATTCATAGCAGATAGTATGTCTGGAAAAGTAAATAATTAAATTAATATGATTTTGTAATAATACCTTCATTAACTAGGCATACTTTATAGAACTTAGTACTTATGTACCCTCTCTGGAACATTAAAACCAAACAGACAACATTATCATCTTAATTTGGATACTATTTGACAAACGTCCAACTTGCCACATGAAGGGTAAAACTATATTCTGAAGCCAGTGTCGTAGTTCTGAACCAAGTGTCAACAACTAGGCGCAAGCAAACTCATTGTGGAACAAATCCTTTTTTAATGACGCAAATAAGATCAGGTTTAGGACCACATGAGTCGTGTTGTGAACTATGACTCACTGCCTTCTGCTTTCAGTAAGCCCTGCATCTAAAGGCCAAGAAGCTGCACACCAACAGAGACAGGGGAAGACATGAAGAAGCCCGTGGTCTACTTCGTTGTCTTCAAGCATTCCAGTGTTAATGAGCGTCCTCCACCCACCCACCAACACACACACACACACACGCACGCACGCACACACACACACACACACACACGGCCACGTCTGCTGAAGAAACGTTGGCATCACCTGCTCTTTAAGCTCAGTCAGCTGACCCGAGAGGTTGGACACCAGCTTCATGGTGGACTCCAGCTTCTCCTGCAGGCTCCTGATCTCATTCTGCTCCCCATCTGCATCGCTGCTCACCAGGGACATGGCTCGCATCCGTGGAAACCAGTCCAGATTGTGCTCCTAGCGATCAGAAGAAGAATATATATCATGAACATATATGTTTGTTGGTTAACAATTAGAAGGCCTACTTAGCTCATAGTAATCAATACCCGAGCACTCAACAAACTCTGTTCATGTTTTTCCTTAAAACTCTTTGTGTTTCATTGTGGTGGCATGCTTTGTTTTATCTTTGTATTGTCTCGAGTCTGGCATTGCGTAAATACACTTCTCCGATAATGTTAACATTTTTGAAATCTGAGCACAATACGTTATGCAATACTTTACCTCAAACTGACCACAGAATGTGTAACATAACTGACAGCTCAAAGCCCCTTTGACTAGTGTTTCTGACCCGTAAACCCATCTTTGTTTCGTAGTGTGTGTGTGTCTTCGTGATCAAGTACGATCCTGTGAAATCTAACTATTTTTGGAGGGACTTCCCACTGTCAGAGTCACATGGACTGATCACAAGGAGTCCTCTCAATGACATGGCACACTTTAGAAATATATTTTGCGTGTACTTTTATTATTTACTGAGACATTATTGGTCTGGACTTAGTATCCGTCATGAAGGCTGGAGGGTTAGATAGGGCATAGACTCAGACTAAACAAAGTGCCGCATAATGTGGTGTAGTTCTTTACAAGATCATTCTACACACATAGAAAACCCTAACATTAACATTGTTTAAGATATCTTAAGACATTTGAAAAGCAGATTACTCATTACTGAAACAGTTCCTAAATCAACAGTTGTGTACCAAAATGTCTCGTCTGTCTTTAACCAATGGGACACAATAGGTAACAATAGCTGTTAGCCGTATAGAAGAGCTATTTGCCTCATATAACAAAATAGATCTTGGTGGATAAGGTTACATATTGGCTGCTTATTGAACTACACTGTTCTTAGGGACTACATTAACATTTCTGTATCATGATAAAGACAATATAATACTTGATTTACAATCAACTAATTTTTACAGAGGAAGACTGACGATGGCTTGCAAGCCATCAGCAGGTAAACCGTCGCCCAGGAGCAGTCTATTGACAACATTCTTTTCCCACTCCATCTTGTCCAGCACTTGACCACTACATACCAAAGTTATTGTGCCCTTACTGAACCTTCCCTGACAAAGGCCATGTCAGTGCAAATGGGTCTGTCCCCACTCAAACACATATATACAAACACATACCATCGTGTGTACAGTTCCTCTAAAATGCACTCGTTCACACACATTTATGCACAGTCTAATAGTATTGTTCCTCTACAAGTATTGGATAGACCCGGAAGCGTTTTGAGCTGCATGAGCGATGAAAGAGGGTGCCTCAGAGCACATAGCCTGTAACTGATGTCAGCACAGCTGAAAAAGTCCCTAGGTTTCAGTGGTGTAGTCTGATGTGGGGGCGAGGGCCTGTGGCATGGCGGGACTGGGCCTTGCGCTGGCTCTGACAGCAGGGCAGGGGAATCACACAGCTTTCAGATGAGGAGACACACTCATTGTGAAAAAAGGAGAAGTCTACTGTGTGTGCGCTATCACATCTTGAACACACAACAAACCTCCCCCGCAGCCCCCTCAAATGCCAATATGCTCTCCTACCTTTCAAATATCTTGGCTCTTGTAGTCAACCCAGGTTATTTAAACACTGGTTAAAGGTTATCCAGTTCACACTCAACATCACGCTTCGTTATATGATATGCATAGTTTGGGATTCTTGAAAACGTTGATTCTACAGATCACCCTCGAAAAAAAGGATCTTTGATAGGAAGAGGAATTGGACACTTCCAAAATGCAGCATTTGTTTTTGTCAGTTTGAAGGGCTTCAAATCCCCCCACTCCTTCCTCAGTATTTACAAGTGAAAGCACTTCCAGTAAGTCGAAAAACCGCTGTCACAACTTCAGACTATACTGGTTCAATGGAAATGACGGAAGTGCATTTTTCATTATTAAAACCACAAGGGCCGTGACTGAGAAACAGGATGCTGTGCGGTTTTGAACAGCAAACACAAACGTCAGTAAGACCACAAGCCACCTGACATCGTGATGGCCCACCACTTCTATAACGCCTGCAGTCTAATGACAGCACCGCTTTCATGTATGCTAATGAAACATCACGCTTCAAAATAGACACCAGTCAAAAGTCAAAAGGAAACGTTTCGTTCCAAACGCAAACCAAAGGCAGTACACCCCTTTTCCAATTGCGCATGGACCAACTCAGTATCAAACTCTAATATAAAGTTGTGGGCAACAGGAATCTGTAAGCACGGGATGCAGCAATAATGAGGTCAATAGAGACTGGTGGACTCAGGATGAGGTTGCCAAAAAGAAAGCACGACGCTTGACGTCTTATCCGACGTCAGTTCAAGTCATTATTCAAGTAGTCTAACTCCCCCAGCTCTCTCCAATCACCTATTCTACTTAACACGCAACCTCAACTATAGCATCAAGTACCACTATACTGAGAGGGTTGTTGGTTAGCAAAAACTAATTAGTAAAGGAAAGTAATACTTTGTTTATAAAGTGAAACAATAAACCTTTGTACTATTTATGCAAAGAAAACTGGACAACTAGACAACTTTCCTTTGCCTACAGTAGGATTTCAATGTTCAAAGAAACATTTTGGAACAGTTTTAGAGCATGTCGTGTTGGTAGCTATGACGATGATAAAAGGATTATGCTCTCCAAAGGATTGGGTAATTCCTTCAGCTGTGGATTTAAAATGTGAAATCATTAGTCACCAGCCATGAAGCAATTTGTGTGATAGCAGTTAGGATGTCTCTCCTATCCCCTCGGACGCGAGCTGCTCTGCTCCCAGAATAAACTGGGGTTGAGGCGACCTGAAGGCTCAACGCTTGGTCTTTGCATGTGACGCACCGGTGTTCGGGGTTAGCTGGGTTAGTGATGGGTCAGCGATGCCTTTCAAGCCCCGTCTTTGGCAGAGGGGAGGAGGGGGTCATCTCAAACATGCTGACCACAACGTGTCCACGACAAGCTCTGTTTGCCTCAGTAGCATTGAGGGTTAAACGAGTGGGGAAGGGGGGGGGGGTACTAATCTTAAATCAGGTGATTCCTCACAAGACTCGGAGGTTGGCCGCAACACAGACAGAGACTGGGGCTACAGCTGGGTCTCGTAGCAGAAGGTGTGTCGACAGCTTCACTGTGTCACAGTTAAAGCTTCACAGCAGGGCTTTCGCTTTAGGTGACGAATTTCAACCCAATAAGTCAAACGCAATAGATACCGACATTAAAAACACAGTAGTCGTTAAGTAGCATGTCAAGTCTACTGCGAGGAAAGAGAAGAAGAAGAAAGGTTTACTCATCATGAGGTCCGTGACACGCGCGCAGGAAGCGGCAACACTGGGAACACACACACACAGACAGATGTGCACAAAATCATGGGTGTCTACGAGAAGGCAGCAGGCCCTCAGAAAAGAGGCAGACCAGAAGAGCTCCCAGAACAGACATGGGCGTGGTTTCCCACACTGCTCAACAGCCATCATGAGGCTCCCTCCTGCTCTGGCAGTCATTAGACAGGCAGCATGGTGCAGGGGGAGGCAATTGTGTCTTCCAGCCAGTGCATGTGTGTGTGCGTGCGTGCGCATGTGTGTGCATGTTTGTGTGTGTGTAGAGAGAGAGAGAGAGAGAGAGAGAGAGAGAGAGAGAGAGAGATAATGAGTAAGGCAAGACCAGACTGATTTGGGAGATTAACACATTCCATGCCAATTTGCCATTGTCTGTCAGAATCTTAAGTCTCCTTTCACATAGCTGACAGATGTGATAATACTTAAGGAGGGATTCAAGGTCACAAAGGCAGGGATTACATGGGGCTGCGGGCCAGCTCACTCACAGATTTACTCCCAAAGCGTTGGGAGAAAACCCCTAATATGATAGTCAACTTTCCTTGACCCACAAACTCAATACAGAGGTTATAAAGATTATTGAAATCTAGACTGGCCTATTCAGCTGTAAGATGTAAAATGCGCGGGCTAAGGCTGATAAAAGGTATTTGTTGTTATGGAAGAAGAATGTCAACAGTCTGTCTTGTCGTGGAGCGAGAGAGGGTGGAGCACTGTCTTCTCAAAAGGCATAGATGAAGCTGAACTTGCAGTCAGCCTGTGATGACTACGTGGCTGTTAACGCGCTGGCTGAGGCCTATTAATAACCACGTTCACTGCGTGTCAAAGGCAAAGTGAGTGAAGGCAACTGTCACAACTGGTGTTCCTACCCGCATCATCTGAGCCACGTAGCTCTCAGGTCCAGTGTACTCAGTGGAGTCCTTCACCTTCACCAGGACGATGAAGAACAGGTAGTGCCACATGTTGTGCTCCACCTTGATGTGCTCTTCAAACGTCACGGTCTTGTTGTCAAACTTGTCCCGTTCCAAGCCTGTTATGAACACATAGTGACACTGAATTCAAGCGAATACTCGGTATCACTGGTATTACGTATTTTGATTCACCTCTCTACTCAGGATGAACTGTGAACCAGAAATGTGGGACAACATCTGTTCTTATTAGTGACTTTCATGGCCATAATGAAGATGCTTTCCTCAGGAACATCATGAAAGTCTAACGCGATTTTGGCCCCAGTCTCGAAGCCCTTCATGGTGCCAATGTCTCACAAAGACATCCAGTAATAGCATTCTGCTCTAAAGCTGTGCACTTGGTGAAAACTCAGATTTGGGAGCCTGACTACACACACTGTGTGAATGAGTGGCTGGGTGATTGACTGACTTTGTGAGTGAGTGAATGCTCCAACATGGACAAGGCCAGTATGGTGAAGTAACAGGAAGGCCTCCTCCGCAATGCAGCACAAACCGTGACTAACCAAGCTTTCTGGGAAGAGGAGGCGTTGTTTACTCTAGATAGATTTGCACCCCCCCCCCCCCCCCCCCCCCCACCCTCCATTTGCAGAAAAGCGAATGTAAGGCCTGTGACACAGCCGCAGAGCCAGAGTTTAGACCCCCCCTCCCCCCCCTCACGCCTCATCATCCCCGAACCCTTTGCAGAGCACGCGAGATACAACACGACTGTCTTCCCATCCACTGTATTCTAGGTTTCGGTCTGACTGTTTTGATGTGACGAAACCCTGTGCTCCTTCTAGCTGAGTCGTCACCCCGTGTTTCAGAGCACGGGACCTAGGAGGGTGCCACAGCCTCCTTGCCCCACCCCCCCAGAGGAGGAGGGCAAGGGGGACGACGCCAGGGCAGAAGGTCTCACCGCAGATGAAGCAGGTGGTCTTCAGCACCTCCTCCTTCTTCTGTTTCTCACTCCTCAGGTCGGCAAAGGTGTCGATGATGACTCCAAAGATGAGGTTGAGGACAATGATGATGACCATGAAGAAGAACAGCAGGTCGTAGATGACCCTAGCAGCAAACAGGGGCTCCTGCCCGCAAGAAGGGAGGGGAACACACATCAGTTGACCATGTAACTGACCATATAATGCACAGCTAAAATGAACTTACTCCAGTAATCTGTGGGTATAGAAGAGGGAATTCAAATATTGTAATGTTTGCTAAAACTCAAAAAGTGAGAATGATTTCGATTGTGTCAGAGCTATAGCCAAGCTATAGGTGGGTCTTAGTTGTAATTCCCGAGCGATGTCCTGTCTCCAGACCTCTTTGGATGGCTTCCTGAGGACATCCCCGACACCACCTCCACTCCTCAGCCCGTGACTCAGCACGGTCACGATGCACATTAGCAGAGAGTCGCACGCCCGCTCCTTATCCTCAATCACTACTGCTGACGGCTGGGTGGCTATGGCGGCTGTGGGGGGACACAAGCCACAGTGGACATTTTCAACAAAAAACTTGAAAATTTGGACCCATTTGTCCCCCTTTCTCTACTTAACCGCCCCTGTTCTGTTCAGGCATGTGGTGTGTTCTTCTACCTTTCTCTAAAGTCCTCTGAGACAAGAATATGTGTTGGACTACAAAGTGTCAATAATCCAGTGTACATGTTATATCATATTGATATACAATGTGTAGATGTTTAGAAACTAACAAGTCTTTGCTAGGCAAGGTTCATAAAGAGAAGAATCAATGCAGCATGCTTCAGCTACCGGTGGGACATGCCAGGGCTGGCTGATCCCATGAAACCTGGATCGCAGAGGTTGACTGAGGTCAGTCAGGGGGGGGGGTTGTTCTGACTCCAGCATGCTGGGGTGATGCTCTGTCCGCCCTCCAACCGTGGACCCTCTGACCTGACAGGGCCTGACTGCGATTAAACTCTGACCCTGTTCCCCATCACCACTCCGACTGACACACATGCAGGCTAAGCCCCTCTCCAGACAGGCCAGTCAGCTGGACGCTCCAAGCCACAGAGCCGCCCAGCGTGCACAGATTTACAACCTCATGGAACATCTCTGCGTCCGTAGGAAGGCTTCTGACTAGGGGGGTCTGTCAGGACACAGAGCCCCTTTGACACACGCTAATGACCCAGCCTCCAGCTAGCCCATACCTTCCACCATAGGCTCTGCAGAGCAGTTCTCCCCACTCTCCTTCCTACAAACGGCAGCAGAGAAGAACTCCCCCACCATGCTGGCTGCAGTCTCTGCCAGGAGAGAAAACAAGAGGACACTAGGGACAATCTGGGGTCTTGACACAGGAATGTGTTTGCCGGGCTTCATACAATAGTTGGACAAACGTGGAAGGAGTGAGTAGACACCATGTGGATACCTTTGCAGCAACTTTGATACAAAAATACTTTTTATGTGGTTGTTAGGTTTGGGGGAGCGCACATCAATCACGGAGGCACGGCTACAGCAAGAATATGTCAGCTTATAAACCAAAAGAGGGTTTTTATAGAGTGGAACACTACGCAAAAAGCTGGGACTCATAACTATATACATGTATTTTTGAGTTGTTTTGGAAGGTGGCTCCATACCTAGAGTTTTGTTAGGTATCCTGTCCACAGCCAGGATGAAGTCATCTTTAAAGAAGATGTAGCCCACGATCGAGAAGAGGTAGACCAGGATCAGAGCCAGCACGGCCGTCAGCACGATCGAGCGGCCATTGCGGGTCACGCTCTTGATGACATTCAGCAGCGTCTCCTCTCTGTATATCAGGTCAAAGAGCTGGAACCACAGAGAAGGGAAAGTGCAAGGTGAGTGCAAGGTTTGGGCATGAGCGTACCAGTGTATGTGTGTGTGTGTGTGTGTCTCACCAGCAGGCTGTAGAAGAAGACATGGACGAACACCCCCAGGCTGCAGATGATCAGGTAGAGTAGGTGGTAGAGAAACTCCACATCCATGATCATGGCCTTGTAGCCCCGGGTGAACGTCCCTCGGTTCCCCACAAAACTCATCAGGAAGATGATCTTATTACACACCTGAGACATGGACACACAAGGCAACCTAGTCACCACTTAATGTGTTGCCATGTTTGATCGCTCCTCTTTCGACATGTGTGACGAGACGGCGCAATGTCACTTCCGGCCAACACCATAAAACAGCAAGTTAACGACTATTTCCACCTTTTGAAAGACCAGTGTCGTTGAGATCCTAGACATGTGAGTGCTCATTGGATTGGTTGGAAACCGTAGTAACACAGCACTGTGGAATCTCACAGCGATACTCCCCACACTTACCATCCAACTATGAGAGACAGGGTAAAGGCCACAGACTGAGTCGACCTACGGCAGCTGCATCATGCATTCTTACATGCAATGCTACTCAACAGTGACCTCCACACTCTCCCACACACATACAATGTTTGACTCACATTGAAAGCTCCTAACAGGAAGAGAGTGGGCTCCAGCCCCACAGAGAAGATGAGGCGCAGGATAGTGGAGGCGATCAGGGCCCTGATGCCGTGAGGCTGTGGTAGAATGACGACGATGGCCAGGGACACCAGCATGGCCCCCCACAGCAGGGCGGAGAGGTGGGGCTCCAGGGTGCCTGAGGGAGGGGAGAGGGACAGGAGATGGGAGGGAGCAGAATAGGGAGAGGAGAGTGAGGGGAGAGGGCAGAGGGACAGGAGAGGGGAGGGAGAGGAATAGGGAGAGGAGAGTGAGGGGAGAGGGGAGGGAGAGGAATAGGGAGAGGAGAGGGTGGGGAGAGGAGAGGGAGAGGAATAGGGAGAGGGAGGGGAGAGTAAGAGGAGAGGGAGGGGGAGAGGAGAAGAGAGGGTGGGAGAGAGGAGAGGAAGAGGAGAGGGAGGAGAGAGGAAGAGGCAGAGAAGAGGGAGGGGAGAGAGACAGGGAAGGAGTGTGAGAGGGAGGGAGGGAGAGAGGAGAGAGAGGGAGAGGGAGAGAGGAGCGGGAGGAGACAGGATGAGGCAGAGGAGAGGGAGAGGATAGGGAAAGGAGAGAGAGGATGAGGCAGAGCAGAGGGAGAGGATAGGGAAAGGGAGAAGAGAGGGAAAGGGAGAGAAGAGGGAGAGACCGCATGTCATTCCCTACCATTCACTAGGTTTGTTATTCAATTCAAATAGGGATTCAAAACAAAAGTGGAAATATTCATACGCAGGTCTTAGATGGAAAAAATCCCTTCTTTCACACCAACTGTAAGAAGGTGATATGACTGACAATATAAAGGGCCGTGGTGCAAAGCAGACAGCAGGTCCTGCAGTGCAGATCCTCCCTCTGTGCTTGCTGTGGCAGATCAAGTCCCTCTCCTGGGGTCGGTCAGCAGAGCTCCACCAGAGCTGCTGGGACCTTCCCACTAACCTCAAAGGGTTTGGTGTTTAGATGGGTTCCTTGAGAGCATGACTTTGTCAAGATGAAAACAAGCTTGGTCCTTTACTGCACGCTCAGAGGCCTGAAGACATCTCGGACACCTCCCAGCACCCCCTTCCCCCCATGGTCCCCACTCCCTCCCTCCTCCTCTGTGTCCACTTTACATCACAGGTGCTTGTTACATAACCCTGGCTGCTAAAAATACTCCCGACTCCTGCTAAATTCATGAGTGTTGGTCTGGGAGTGATCTTAGGTCTGTTGGCTTACAGCATGCCAGGGGGGCTGCGATCTGGATGCGTCAGACTGGACGTCACAACCACAATCTACTAACCCATTCATCTCTCCAGAAGGTTCCAAGGGCCAACCAGCACAGCACAGGTAACAGCAGGACACGACAAAGCACTTTCTCACCCTTCCTTCACACAGGACTCCCTCCCTGGTTTTGTCAAGATGCGTGTCTACACATTTATGAAGATTTTCCAGAGAGGGTTTAGTCAGAAAGTTGGACTTTACTGTCATATTTGGTATAACAGTGCCAGCCAATCTGTAATAAATCATCCTACTGAATTTCAAATGCAGCTTCGATTATACCAGGGCAAACAGGCGCAATCAAAATCATCTTCCTGTGTTGCAATGAAACAGCCTTTTATAAGACTGTGTGCACCTCCATATATCTAGGTTAATTCTTTGATGGTTTAATAATTGACAAAAGGCCAACTGCCAATGACTGCTGATAAACAATATCGTTGCAGATGAGTTATTGTATTTGGGTGTGAAGTTTTACAGCTATGTAAACTATGGCTGGCTGGGTACATCATTAGACCCCCCTTTCCACGCCCCATCCCTCACACACACTCACGCACGCACACACGCACACCCCCACGTCCTTAACTGAACCCACTGAGGCAGTTGGGTTTTCTGGAGACCTTTGACACTAGAAACCACATAAATGTTTCTAGCAGCGAGCTAACAACCATTTTTCTTCTTTTCTCGGTCCAGCTCTGAGGAAGTTCAAACAAAAGGGACTGCACCGCTTGACCCCAGCCAGAACAATAGCAAGTTTCTGCTGGTCACAATGTGGGGCTTCTCTCTGCTACTCTGCACAGAACAAAAGAGGCCTTCATGGCTCTAGCTTTGCACAACACTTCCCTCAAGCTGAAAACAGAAACGAGGGTGTCAGACAACAGAAAACAGTTTTAGTGGAAAGTCTCTTCAAAAACAAACGACATTTGAACATGACTTAGTTAAGCAAACGGTACACTCCCCTTTCGCGCTACAAGTTTGCTAAAGTATTCGGTATATTCCACAGTGAGCTCTAACCGACCACAGAGCAGGGCCGCTGTGTGCTGTGTCTTATGATATACACAACACAGCTGTTCCCAAGGCAGTAAAGGTGGAGTCTTCTGATTGATGGCCAGGGTGCGGTCGGCTCACATGGGACGGTGAAGCGTCGACGTCCTTGCAGAGCGTCTGTATTGAACGCTGATGGATTCTCATGTAAAACACATTGTTTCGGTCTGATCACCGATTACAGTGGAAGGTGTTGGGATGATGTCATGTAGCAGAGGGTGTTCAGGGGCTGAGCTGTGCTGGCTTGTTATCAGAGAGGTGGCACTTCTCAGGCTAGCCGTACATCCAGGCCAGCAGGGTGGTGTTAGGTTTCCTGCTGCACTTAGCCTTATCACCGAACTGAACACTTCCACACGAATACACCCTCTCTCTCGCCTCAATGACAGGGGTGATGATGACAAAGACAGGGCAAGGTAAAATTTAAAGGCAATTGTGTAAGTGTAGTAGGATGTGTTAAGTCATGTGTCTGTGTCAGACTCACTCACACACAGTATCAACGATTGGGTTATGGCCTCATTGAGCAAACATTCAATCTAGCGTGACAGCAGAGTAATCAGAGAAAAGATCTTGCGTTTCCTTATAATAGTGATCTTGGTGTGATGCAGACTGACTTTAAACTTAACTATATGAGGAGTGAGGCTCCACCCAAGATGGAAGTATATATGACTAATCAACTCAAAGTCTTTATCTTTGGGAGTTAAATACAGTACACACTCTCAACCAGTTTAGCTCTTGAGAAAATACAGTAGCCCTACTGTACAAACCCTCTTTAGGTTCAGTAATGCGGAGTTAGGGAAGTTAAATGGTATGAAGTACTACAGAACAGCTTCCAGTGAATCACAAGACCATCCTAACTGCTATGACCCATTCGATACAACCTACATTTTAACTTTCCAACTTGTCCGTTCTTGTGCATGTGTGTGCAACTACTGTATGTGTATATGTGTACGTGCGTATATGCGTGTGTGTGTGTATGTGAGTAATGTGCAATCCAGCAATCAAAAATGAGACCAACTAGGTTCCAGTTGGTGTCATCTGCCCCAGTTTCCTGTTTTGTCATCCCAGTCACAGCAACAAACACAAGGTCACGTCCACAACCTCCAACCTGCCAGGACATCCAGCCGGTGAGTCAGCTGGGTGGGCGAGAGGGGGTGGAGGAACAGCAGCGGCACAGGCAGACAGGCAACAGACAGCAGGGTGGGGGCTGTGGGACTGACCTCCACGGATGCCTTCCAGGGGGTAGAAGAAGGCCACCAGCAGGTTCATGAGCACGGCCAGGTTGAAGGAGATGTTGCTCCAGAAAGACATGTTCCTGGAGCACCAGTACAGGATAGGCTGAGCTGTAAGGGGGAGGGGCGGGGGGGTTACCAGGACAACAACAGTGAAGGAACAGTCAAACACATGCAGTAACAGCACGCATGATCCACACCTCACAGCATGCTTTCAGGACTGCTGTGGCACAGCACCAGGAAACACTGCAGTCCTTAAAACTTTAACCAGGGTCCAAAGAGCGCGTCCCAGGATATGAGCGTACAGCACATATACGTACCACTGCTCAAACATTCCAAGAGGGATTTTCCAGTGAATACAACATGCGCAGGTTTTAAAACTGTACATCATATTGTGTTCTAACACTGACTACAGTCATAAACCACCAGGCGTGTGTAAAATTTCGAAGATACTGTAGCTACACTAATTAGCCTATGAGGATAAATGAAGTTGAAAGTTAGAGATGTATTTAATTAGCGTATGATCCAGTCTTTAGACTGTTTCTCTATGGTGTGTATTGGGACAGCCTGGTGGTCTATATCTACGCCTGTGACAACATGGAACTGGACATGAAGCTTCTGCCTTGTTTGATTCGGGTTTTTTCTTCCAATTCAGACCTTGTTTAAGCCCCAGTCAGACTGCTCCCAATGCACATGTATGTACAGTCTCAACAGGGGTTTGCACTTGCAGATTGACATTTTTTTTTTCATTTTTTTTTTTCAATCAGCCTGAAATCTGTTTCAGATGGATAAAAGTGAACATCATTCTGAGGAAAAGACTACAATCTGTCCAAAGACAAGATTATGCCAGTCCTTTTGGAGGGTTCAAATTCAGGCCAATCAACAAAGCAAAAACTTGACCTATTGCATAAGAAAACATCAGGCTTGCGCAAATTGGCAGATGTCAATCCAGTGAGAAGATTATGATGAGTGTCGTAACCGTCCGGTCCAGTCTCAAACAAGCACACATGCTACCCACATAGCTAAGGTCAGTGGGGGGGGGGGGGGGGGGGGGGGGGGGGGGGGGGCGGGGGGGGGGGGGGGGGGGGGGGGGGGGGGGGGGGGGGGGGGGGGGGGGTTGGGAGTGGAAGGGGGGGGTGGGAGAGGTCATGGTCTGGGTTATTTATGAGAAAGGGGAACTGAGGGTGGGGACTTTCAGGAACACAAGCCAGTCATGTCTTGAGGTTAGCACCGCTGGAACAACGCCTGCAGTGCTGATTCATTCAGATAGGAGGAGGGGCTGCTGTCACGTGTGGACACACAGAAGTGACTACCTCCAACAGAGCCCACACAGAGACCGGCCAAAACACTAGTCAACAACAAGACGAATAAAGACCATCGGCCTCACTGCGTTCACTTCTGGGCTGCTGGAGAGAGGGAGGGAGGGATGGAAGTGGGGAGGGAGGTGGGGAGGGAGGTGGCGTCGGAGGTGAGGAGGGAGGGAGGGATGGAGGTGGGGAGGGAAGGAGGTGAGGAGGGAGGTATGCAGGGAGGTGAGGAGGGAGGGATGGATGGAGATGGGGAGGGATGGAGGTGGGGAGGGAGGGATGGATGGAGGTGGGGAGGGATGGAGGTAGGGAGGGATTCTGGGGAGTGTCCAATGACACGTCTACGTGACAGAGGGATGATTTAGGTGGACTGCTGAAACGTTGACCTCCCTCATGATGCAGGAACATGAGGCCAGGGTTTCAAATTGGGTTTCCAAATATCTCCCAGAAGGCTCCTCCTCCTCTGAAATCCTGCGGCGTCACGCCCCCTAATGATCCCTTGGACTACTTTGCGTTGCCGTTATCCCAAGCAGATCACCACTCTGCTGCCAACAATAGTTGAACTAACCTGTCCCCTCCAACTGAGTTCCTGGCATTAGTGAGATTCAACCTGGGAACCACAAGGGACTTCAAATCCCATAAGAGCCAGGGACAGGATGGTCTCCACAGGCCCTATTCTCAGACAGCTCAGCCTGTCATCCAGCTATCTATACCTCTTCCCACCCAGACCAAACATTCCCTCAGTCTCTCCTCGTCCCCTGAGCACGTCTGCAAACAGGTCGCACACGCACACAGGGTCAGCTCAGACAAGTAAACAAGTCAGCAACTCTCCCCATCGTTGGCAGTGTGTGTGTGTGTGTGTGTGTGCGTGCGTGTGACGGACACACAGAACAGTTCTCAAATGTCCGGCAGTAGACAAGTTTCGGAAGTAAGACAGCCCAGGAACGGTGGCTGCCTTCCCGACAAGACAGTGGTTTATGTGTGGGACTGAGTCGGCCATTCAAACATACCATCATGGGAAGGTTCAAAACCAACATTCCCAATACCTCCCTACCTCCTGCCAACATATCCTAATACAGTATACAGTTATCTTAGCCCTTAATATTATATGACACATTGTAAAACAACCAGTTTACATGTCCTCTCCCCTGGCCTCCCTTCAGAGTTGGTAATAAGGTAGACGCTCCCAGGACATGACCTTTGACCTGGGAGGGCTGGGGGAGGGGTGGTGGGGGAACAGGGAGGATGCAGGGGGGAGGGCGTGTAAATCAGGTCCTATATATAGAGAGGTAAGGAAAGGGACGCACAGGGAACCGTGTTTGCGTTACCAGTAGCCTCTTGAGTACCTCGCAGCTTCTTCTGCCAATTCATCTCGTTGAAAAGGTCCTCGGAGCGCAGGAAGAAGTCATTGATCTTGCTGCCCTGCTCGTCGCGCTCCGTGGTGTAGTACACGCGCAGCTTGGACTCGTTGGTGAGGAACTCGCAGATGTTTGGTACAGGGAAGACTATCTGCTCCATGGTGCGATCCAGCCGCACAATCTGGACACAACCACAGCACTGTCCGTCACAGACCCCCCTCTCTCTCGCTCTCTTCTTATCTCTCTCTCTCGCTCTCTCTTTCTCTTGCTATCTCTCTCGCTCTCCCTTTCTCTCTCTCTGGAGCTCCAGGCCCTGGGCCGACTACACCCAAAACACTACAGTTATTGCTGTTTGGATGGGTGAAGCTGTAGCCAAACACCATTGTGTGGACGAACTACAGTTTACTCTGACCCTTCTTAATCACGAGGAGTGTCAACAGTTGTTCGGCTGGGTGGGCTTGTTCTCTGTTGGTTCTGGGCAGCACATGGTTTTCTTATTTGAGCAACTCTTCCTACTTTGAGGTTTTCAGCATTGTAAACTAACAGCATTCTTTGGCGCCTTAGCACACATCAGAACACGTGCAAACATGCCACGGGCGCATGTCATTTTCAAACACTAACAAAACAAGGAGTCTCATGAAGCAGGCCAAGAAAAAAAACTGTATGACTGTCACATGCTCAGAGTAAGCGATCAACAACATGTTACAGTACATCCACAGTTAACCTGAGGGGAATTGTTTCAAAGTGAAAATCAAGCTGGTCCCAGTTCCAAACCAGTGACGGCAGAGGAGACTAGAAGAATCCCAGCCCAGATGGCGGGGGGGGCCTGAGACACGCGGGCTGAGAAACTGACCTCGATCTGGGCCGTGTGCTTAGCATAAAACTCGAGGGCCTCTTCCCCCTCTCCGTAGATCCCTCCTGGCTTCAGCATGGCCTGCAGCTCCTTGTTATGGCGGGCCAACTGAAACACACATATACACATTCTCTGATGAGGACAGGTGGCCGGCCAATGGGATTGGGCTCGTTTACGGAGTCTACAGTCCTACAATCTTCCAGCAGTTGCCTGTGGTGAGTTGGTAGTAGAAGGTAGAGGTAGACTATATCAGGAGTGAGGAGTCTGGCAACAGAGCACTTCAAACCTGCAGTCCACCACAGCACAGCGTGTGTCTCAAGTTATCTGTGTAGGACTGATAGCCGGATTCACAGCGCTCAGTTTGCTGCATGGCATGTCTCTGCATCAGCAATGCCACTTGCGTAAGCGACACAGGGACGGTGTTGGGAGAGGACACGTGGAGGAGAGCTGTCCCCTCTGCAGGAGGTACTCAGGGTGCAGAAGAAGAGGAGGGGGCAGCTTGGATGTAACAGCTCAATTTTGAGGACATGTATGTGTTGATGCAAGGGCAGGTGGGTGCGGCCGCTCCTATGGTGACGGTCGCCTCGGCAGCTCACCTGATGGGCCAGGATGTAGATGTTGTGGCCGACGTTGCGCGGGGAGGCCGAGTGCTCTTCCTCCCCTCCTTCCTCATCATCAGGCTCCTGGACCTCCACCTCCCCCTGCATGTAGGCCTTCTTAATCACCTCCACCTGTCACAATGCAGACGGCCAGAGAATCCAATCATTATGACTGTGTGCTGTACGATCCACAGGGGCTGTGTACTGCTGATGTAGTTTGTGTGTGTGTGTGTGTGTGTGTGTGTGTGTGTGTGTGTGTGTGTGTGTGTGTGTGTGTGTGTGTGTGTGTGTGTGTGTGTGAAGGATGGAACGGGGTTGGGTGAATCGAATGACGTATCCAGCCAGCCACCATTGTTGTAAAACTTCACACAGGAATACAATAACCCGTCTGTAACGATGCTGGCAGTTGGCCTCTTGTCAATTGTCAAGCCATCAAGGAATAAACCTAAGTACGCCGAGGTACAGAGAGTTCTGATTGTGGGTAAACGTAGACAAACATTACGTTAAAAAAAATCTGTCCCGCATTGGCCATCAGAGTGGTGTAGTGACTTGTCATCGGAGTGGTTCCTGGAATGTCACCTGCTACCCACTCACCAGCTCCTTAGGCCTCATGTTGTACAGGATCCTCTCTGCGTTCTCGCTGTCATGGCGACTCTCCATGATGGCCAGCAGAAGTTTGGAGGCATTGTTCTAGAAGCAGAGCACAGGAGGTTCTAGACAGGACAAGAAGGCCACAAGATGCTGAAATGAAGAGAGTAACACAACTCGTATCTTGACTTGACCCAAGGTTTCAACGTCACCTTGAGCTCCAGGACCAAGTCCATCCTCTTCTTCCCAAGTGGGTTGATGTCATTGAGAATTAGAGCGATGATGATGTCGATACCGTTGCATTCATGAGTGGCAATACAGTTCTGTAGGGGAACACACATGGTGAGAACCACTTTGGGAGAGGTGTCAACTCCAAATATAGCACCACTTGGAATACTGAGCCACACAAAGTGTCAGCGTGGGCTTCCTCTCCAGAGCTGGGCTCTCAGAGGCCTGTTGTTCCTAGAGAGCTGCAGAGTCCAAGCCTGTCAGACGCGCAGGCCTCACACCTGACCCCCCCGCCCTTCTGTAGCACTGCAACAGGAACAGAGGGTGCCGCCATCATGTGACAGCGAAACCAAACAACACTTCTCCTCCTAAAGAACAAACATGGGCAGGGTGCCCTGAGGAGGAGCAGAGGAGGCAGGCTGTGCCAAAAGCAGCCGTCAGGCCGGATACTCTGTAAATACTGCTGCTTACTCTACACACACTCACACACGCATGAACACAAACGGGTCAAATGACAGCATCAGGCGCGCAGCGTACAGCGCACGAGCGCTTTGTGCCGAGAAAACTGCGATGACGATACAACATTCTATTGCGTTCTATATGGTATCATGGTCTTGGAGAGACGATCCTGTTCTGGATCAGAGTGTGTGTGTCTCTTCACCTGGTTCTCACGGCAGGTGAATCAGTGTCGGTGTGTCTCCTCACCTGGTTCTCATGGCAGGTGGATCAGTGTGTGTGTGTCTCCTCACCTGGTTCTCACGGCAGGTGAATCAGTGTCGGTGTGTCTCCTCACCTGGTTCTCACGGCAGGTGGATCAGTGTGTGTGTGTCTCCTCACCTGGTTCTCATGGCAGGTGGATCAGTGTGTGTGTGTCTCCTCACCTGGTTCTCATGGCAGGTGGTTCAGTGTGTGTCTGTGTGTCTCCTCACCTGGTTCTCATGGCAGGTGGATAAGTGTGTGTGTGTGCGTGTGTCTCCTCACCTGGTTCCCATGGCAGGTGGATCAGTGTGTGTGTGTCTCCTCACCTGGTTCTCGTGGCAGGGTCCCTGGCAGTACTCAGTCAGGCTCTCTACGGTCTGGTTGATCAGGCCCACGTTCTTCTCGTTGATGTAGAGGCCCAGCAGGCCCAGCCCCCCGGTGGTGCTGCCGCAGATGCAGTCCAGGAACTGCAGAGTCTCACACACCAGGTTGTAGCTGTTCTTGTTGTTCTGACAGCGCAGGAAGTTCTACATGTGATGGAGAGGGAAGACCGAACCATACTGTGACTCCTGTCACCCTGAAGCACACTGGAGTAGCCACAGAGTACCGCTGGAAAGTCAAATGTTCACATTTCTAAAGACTCAAAGTGAGTCGAGTTCTGTCAGACAGATGTGTGTGAGTGTGAGAAATTGCTACTCCACGCAGGATCACTTATACTCTATTTTATTGTTCTCCTGGGTGCTAGAAGAAGGGCAAGACAAACTGGGAACATTCTGGGAGAGAGCAAGACAACACAATGGGATGGATCTTCACCATCTTAACATAGTCCAGCCAAAGGCTTGAACTGAGACCGTCAATGTGTTTGGATTACTCGGTGACGTGTTAGATCTTCAGGAATGTTTCTAAACATCTCAACAAGATTAGTACATGCTTATCTTGCTGTGTGGTTGGATTAGGCTCAACAGAAACAAGCCGTCACACTTCATAATGAGGACACAGGGAACCTCTACCCATCCTCGTGTTCTCTTGGGCTTCTGAAGGAAACGTTTAAGGGGAAGTCGCCTGAGACGCCAGACCTCGCCTTTTCCAAACCCCATTTCACTCTTCACTGTGAAACTAGACCCAGTAACCCCCCTCCCACACACACACACAAGGAAACACACACATCACAACGTCTAACTGATGAGGGCTATTTTCAAAACTGAGGTTTTCATTTCTGTATCATTGTCAGAGTAGAGCCAAAGCAACCTGGGTAAATTCGGCAACTCCCCCCCCCCCCCCCCCCCTCTCAGCACATTGCTACTAAAAGACCCCTGGTATAGCAGCTGACCTGGAGCTCCCGGTTGTGGTTTTCACAGAGCAGCTGCATGAGTCGCAGGATGGGCTGCATGATGGTGATGATGACGCTCATCTCGCCCTCCTCCTGACTCTTGTCTGCCGCGATGGCGGCGGGGCCCTCGGCGGCCCCCTGGTGCTCCTCGGCCTCCGCCTCGCGACGGTAGGTGTTGAAGGCCCTCTTGGTGACTGTGGACGCTTCCACCAGCTGCTCTTTCACCTCCTCGGTCACGACCGCCGCAGCCACCGCTGGGGTCTCTTTGACTTCAGAGAAATTACAGGGTGAAACGATATGGGTTAATACGATTCCTACTAGGCAAACAAACCGTGTATGCAGATAAAGAGAGGACCACAATTGGCTTGACAGTAGATTCCAAAACCTTAAATACATTTTTTAGCAGGTTATTACGTTTGTTTGTCTAGTTTGTCACTTTTTTTATTTAGCTACGTGCTCTGAGCAGCACTCCTCCTTGGAGCTAGTCCCTCCCTCTTTACCTGGCTGTCTAGATGCCTGCTGGTCTAATAGAGGCCAACTGGTCTAATGGGGGCCTGCTGGTCCAGTAGAGGCCTGCTGGTCAAATGGAGGCCTGCTGGTCTAATGGAGGCCTGCTGGTCCAATAGAGGCCTGCTGGTCCAATAGAGGCCTGCTGGTCTAATGGGGGCCTGCTGGTCCAATAGAGGCCTGCTGGTCTAATGGGGGCCTGCTGGTTCAATAGAGGCCTGCTGGTCTAATGGGGGCCTGCTGGTCCAATAGAGGCCTGCTGGTCTAATGGAGGCCTGCTGGTCTAATGGAGGCCTGCTGGTCTAATGGAGGCCAGCTGGTCTAATGGAGGCCTGCTGGTCTAACCTTTCTTGCGGGAGGGTGCGTCTTTATCAGGAGGCTCCTCCTCCTTCTTTTTGCTGCCCAGGTCGCTGGTGTTGACTGTCACCGTGGCCTTGATCTCCTGCTGGGCCAGCTTCATCCGCTCATAGAACACCTTGAAGAACTTCTCAGACTTGTTGTCTCCGGTCAGGCGGCAGAAGAATGAGCGCTGGAGATGGAGGGAGAAGACGCGGGAATAGAAACTCACTGAGATTATGGGAGTAATTCATGTGGGGATTTGGACTGGATTTGCATGGCAGGGAACCAAGTTGTGGGTGAGGCAGTGCTAATGCTTGATTTGCATTTAACAGTTGTAGCAGTCATCTGCTACATCTGTCTCTGCCCGTCGGTCCTTGATCAATGCTCGGTTCCACTGTATTTCTCCTTGAGCATTGCATAACAGGACTCTGCTCTCTGCCAGGAAAAAAACACTGGCGTTTCCTTCTCTGCTTCACCGGATTGCACTTAATCTGCTCTTTGACCCCATAGCAGCAAACTCACAAGTCACACCCATACAAAAACTGTCAGGTGAGCCTGGTGTGTTGACGTTATTTTTCAATGGAAAACATAGGACACAGCCTTTTAATGATGTAGCTTGTGTCTAGGGAAGCAATGGGACCGCGAGCGCTGCTTCTAAAGCGTGCGGTCGTCAGTGAGGCCTCACATGACACAGTGGGCTGGATGTGGAGCTGGTGGGGGTTTTTTTTTCATGCTGCCATATCCTGTGCCATTTCTCCCTTGACAATCCTGTCTTACATAAGACCTGTAATGAGCTGAGTGTTTGAAGGGAGGGCAGAGTACCTCCGCTGAAACACCGTTACATCACCTCAGGAAGGGAGGGGGGGAGGGGGAGGGGTAGGTGGGAGGGAGGGAGGAAGGGGGGAAAATCCTGCCCCACTTTTTAGCGCCAGAGCAGCACGGAGNGGGAGAGAGAGATGGAAGGACATGAGCACAGTTCAAACACAGTCCAGCGGTACAGCACTGAATCCATATACAACAAAGAGGGATCAAAGCCTACTGACTATCCAGAACGTTCATGCATGGAGAGCGGTCACAGATGACCTGTTGATCTCAAGCTCAAACCCTGACTGTGACGGGTGAAATCCAAGCTGTTGTCTTAATTCATCTATGCAACATTACACGGGCAGCAGGGAGTATAAACAAGAAAACAGCCAGCTAATCCAACCTTGTTGACAACAACCTTCCTTGATAGCAATCAGATCAGGAGTCAGGAGAGATTATGCAAGCAGGCAGACAGCCCCAGGCAGTTACTGACTCCAGGAAAGCAAGTTTATAACATTAGTAGGTTCCATTGAGCAACCCTCATGACTGTGGTCATAACCAAGTAATTCCATCTCCAATCAGTTAGACGACCATAATTACATCAACACCTGACTGCCATATGACAATGTGGACAAAACAAGTACATGAGAGAAGCCGCAGGCCATAAGAACAGCTAGGGTTTAGAGTGCAAACACTATGCAGGAAGTGAGCCTGCTGTTTGGAATGGCCGACACAGCACACGTAGACAGCTTATGTCACCTTCTGTTGGTTTTCAACGTTCTTGGCTTCCAGAGAGCTGCATGTTGTTATTTCAGGCAATCTCACGCAGCACTATCACGAGTTTGAATAGAAACGAGTACCTGGCGCAAGTGCTGCAAAGCAACTGTTGCGTTGGCCCTCACTATGGCTTTGGTGAGCTTATCAGTGACTACCGTACGCACCAATAGGCTGATTCATCCTTTCTAGGAAAAGGGGAGCTTTTTCTGATGAGGCAGCTTAGCCTCTGCAGAGTCCACTGGGGAAACAGAAGCCAGAGGCCCTGTCTTGGCCTGGCTGTGGGAGCTGTGTACAGTAGGCTGCAGCCCAGCCTGGGCCTCCCTCCAGGGGCTCTCATGCAGGAAGGAAGCACGGTCCTCTAGCAGAACAAGTCCATTACAAACTCCACCCACTCCATCCCCCCCCCCCTAAAAGCGCTCACCCCCCCACCCCTGAACACCCCTTAGCCACTATCTTGGCTGCTGGCATCAACAAGGGTGGGTTATGTAAGATCTATTTATACTGCTCCCTCCCTCCCTCTCTCTCTCTCTCTCCCTCCCAGCCTCCCTCCCTCCTGACACCTCAGAGTGACAGAGCCATCCCAGTTAGCGCAGAATGGCTGAGTCGTGCCCACTGCGCCGGTAACCACGGAGACCCGCTCTCAGGCGAAACAGACGCAGATGGGATCTCTAGGGGAGAGTGGTAACACCTCGCTGTACTGGGACCACCACCTAACCAGTCCTTTACCTTGTCACTGCTATTGATGGCGCCAAATCATGGAGCGATAAGGACAGCTCGCATGTGCTACAGCAGTGAGATGTCATGGGATGCTAATGGCAATTCAGAAAGATTGCCACTCGCATGGAAATCAAGCTGTTACGGTGCAGGCTAGGAGCACTCATCCATAACGTAAATGTTAAGGTAGAGCGCGTGCTACTCTGGCCCGTTCTCAGTTCAAATCAAGTAACAGTTGAGAAACAGCGTTTATGGGCGGTCTAGGGAGGTGGCTGAAGTGAACCTGAGGCAGCAGCAGGAGTATAAATCAAGCATGAATGACATTGTGCAGCAGCATGTCTGTTAAGTAACAGGGGTGACACCTGCTCCTCTCCTCTGATAGGATCGAGTCAGGGGTCACATGGAAAGAGGCCAGGAGGCTGGGGCTGGGGAAAGTGGAGCTGTCATGACAGCCTCCACTGTTGCATAATATAACAAGCACTCCCCTGTGGCTTTCATGACAGGTTTGAAGGAGCCATATGTGTGCGTGCGTGTGTGCGTGCTGTAGGCGTGTGTGTGCATGTTTGTGTCAAGTGTGAAAATGGCTTGGAATCGTACGTGACGCAATCAACGAAGGCACCAGACACTTATTCTTAAGCGCTTATTTCTGTTAAGTTATGTAGGTCAAGAGCGAATGTTTAACAAAGCAGCATACTCAGCAGACATGGCAACAGGTGCACAGTGGGGCCAAGGCAACGTGGACACTGTGCCAGGCTCCTGCTCTTAAGAAACAACAACATCCACGACCTAAAACACATGAGATAACATCCCACCTGAGATCACATCCCATTTGAGATCACATCCCATTTGAGATCACATCCCCCTTGAGATCACATCCCCCTTGACATCACATCCCATTTGAGATCACATCCCACTTGAGATTGCATCTCATTTGAGTAACTCTCCATATCAACTGATCCAAACTAGGTCCTTGCTTTGGTTTACCAAACCTCCCCTGGAGTTCTGTTTAGATGTAGAGAACTGTAGAGTTTTCAGTAACGTTCACCAGAATCATATAATAATACTGATGACTTTTTTATGAAGCTAATGTGTACATCCAAACTGACATACAAGAAGGGATTTGAACCTGTCGCATTTAGGTCTGCAGTGAAAAGCTCTACCAGTGAGCAAAACCCAGTTTCTGGAAAGGACCACTATTGTCCTGTAAGCAGGAGGAGAAATGGAAATCTACGGTATCAACTTGGAACCAGCAATCTTCATTGCTGGGCCTGAAGCCCAGCTCCACCTCCTCAATGACTGTCGTTTCAGAACTGTGTAATACTCAACCATAAGACTTTAGGAAAGTCCCTAATTAGAGTGGTTAGCAGAGCACTAGCCTGCAGGAGGGAGGGAGGAAGGGAGGGTGGGTGAAAGGGAGAAGGAACTGGCCAGTTAAGAGGGAAGGCCTACTAAAAGCCTACAGATGAGGGCAGAGTCCAGTAGAGGAGAGTGGAGAGCACATTGGAGGAGAGCAGGTGAGGGCACATTAGAGAAGACTAGAGGAGTGCACTCCCAGATCATCTACCCCTCACTTTCCCTCCTGTTTACTGAATCCTGTTGGCAAGGCTACGGTCATGGATTACCCCAAAAACAAACAAACAAAGTGCCAGGGGAACTCTGGAGCAACAGTTCTGGCCTGCTTTTCACGGGGACAACAACAGCGTCTCTGTGCAGGAAGAGGACTAGCAGTCTTTGCGTTACGTAAGAGGGAGAAATGTGAGGCGTCTGCTGACGCTATAGAATCGCTCAGCACCGTGAGTGATGCTACAACAAGGCTCACTTGTCCTCCTTCAAAAAACAACATGTTGTTAGCGTGGCATTAGCAGTGCGCACACAATTACACCCCATTCAATGTGCTGATTAGAGCTAACTGTGAGGTTGCCCAGGAGACTTCTACAGTGACCCCGGTAAAGACACAGCCTGGCATAATGTTAAGAAGTAGGATGAACTGGGATCAGTCGTGTAACAGCAATACTGGGCTTGGATAGTAAGGTCTCCCTAAATAGAAAGGCATGTCATAGCCATAACAATCCCTTTAAAGTGCAAGAGAAAAAATCCTCTGACTAATAGAGGTAATTCTCTGGTTAAACACAAGCTCTTTCACGCTCTTAGCGAGAAACAGCACCAACTTTCTGTCCAGGACGCACATAAAAAGTCACACCCATACACACAGTTTGTATGCCACCTCCAGCACTGTAGAACGTGTCTTGACAAACTGGTAAACTGAGGAGAAAGCTACGTGTTGCAGTTCTACAGGTGACTGCAGAGCGACTAGGAAAGGCTGTCTTTACCCTACAGGACACAGCCTTTCCCTCTCTGCCCTGGCACAGTGTGACATAGTTCAACAGCCCAGCAGGAATGCTTGGAGGCCTGATGCTCCCTACAGTTTTTTTTCCCTACCCGGGCAAACTCTTATGTAACAACAGTCATGTGAGTGCCTTTGTGTACGCCTGGACTGTGGGAAGCCAGGGCTCTGCAGGTACAACGACTTCACGGATATCAAGCCATCATGTACCACACATACGCACACAGTTAATGCACACACACAACTTGGATCTGCGTCTATGCCCTGACACTACCCTCACCCCCCAGTTTATTCTCCCGAACTTGCTGTGAGGTTAGCGACGTGCTTCGTTGCCGCGGCAACCCCCGGCTGGCTGCGGGGATGTGATGACGTGTTTGGCTGCAGAGCTTGGACCTTTCCCAAGCAGACAAATGACTAGTTCCTGAGGCTCTCATCCCGCCTTGGCTCCGCCTCCTCTTCCTGCTCTGCTCGCAGATTCCCAGATTCCCTCTACCCTGCCCCTCTCATTTTCAATTATCCAGACAAAAGAACAGGCATGGGAGTTCACACACAAATATTATTACAGCGTTTTTGGGTTCAAATTTAGCTCAGATATGAAACTTTTTGTTCTTTTTTTCCGTTTGAAGCCTCTTTCTTTGTCATTGGTCTTGAATACAGTACATTCTATGCTTTAATGAGGGGAGCTCTTCAACAACCAACAGGTCCTCTTCATCCAACCTCATTCTCCATGACAGTGAGTCTGTAGACCGGAGACTGGCCTAAACTCGAGTCTGCCTCGCCAGAGTGCTGGCTCACCTGTATGACTGTGTTCCCGCCCTCCAGCAGGGCGATGGCCAATAGGATGCTCTCCTGGAAGATGCGGTCGCTGGTGGCGTTCATGATGAGGTCGATGACCAGGTCGGACGCCCCCTCCTTATCCAGGTGGCACTGGACCTCTGCCAGGCTCAAGTCAGCACGGCCGGCCGCCGCCAGGCTAACCACTAGGTGGTGTGAAGGGGGAGGGGGGGAGGGGGGGGCAGTCACAGGGTCATCTCATGATTTACCTATGTCCATCAAAAGCTTGACAACACACAGTATGGGGCATCTGACAAGAAAACACTTCTCTATTCAGGATAGTGAAAATGCATATGGTGCCTGGTCCTCGTTGCAGCCTGCTCCTGCCTCCATTGCTGCCCTGACCCCAGCCACCAAGGCAGGTAGAACAGCTCCCAGAGGAGCTCAGAGCTGGGGAGAAGGTGTGTCCACAGTCCTTTCTAAATCGAGAGCTCCTTCTGGTCGCCAGGCAACAGCACAGCTTGTTTCAGCCTGAGGGAAGTGCTGGCGTGCTGAGATGCAGAGCAAGTAACCAGGGGCTCAAAGGTGAACATGTGTAGGGTCGTGAACAGGGCGGCAGGGGACAGGCAGTGACTCAACGCTGTGATTACACAGGTTCAAATGAGACTGCAAGGTTTGATGCCTTTGGAATTCTCATTTTGTCTGTCAGTCTTTGGCAAGAGAGTTCAATCCAACAGGCCGAGAGACAGGCAAACACAAACACATACAAAGACAAACAAGCACACGCACACGTGCACACACACACACACACGTGTACGAAGACAGGCAGGCATACACACCTGTTGAGGCCTTGGCCTGTCCTCCGGTGTTAAGGGGACCATTGCTGAAGGTGGCAACGCTATCTCTCCTTCCTCCAGGTTTAAAGTTCCCGTAGTATCGGTTCACTAGGATCTGGCGAAGAGCTTCTCCCTGACAGGAATAACAGGTGTCAGTCCAGCAGTCAAACCTTCCCCCATCACATTTCCACGACTTCAACCATCCGTGTTATTGTGACAAGTAGCGTGTTGTTAGGCTGTAAGACGAGAGTCCCTGGGTACAATAGTGACAAATTACACATAAAGCAACTGTCATTAAAATGGAAAACTGCGTGGTAGACTCACACCAAACACACTCAACTTCTTTTGTAAACTCAAAATTATTTTCTTCTTTGTGCCCCGGAAAACGAAATATGTCATCAATGCTGAATTTTGCCCTCTAGGTTCAGACTGCCTCTGGAGCCTGAAGAAATGTTTATCTGCTACAAGGAGCTCAGCTAAAACCCACCAGGCCTTCTCCGTAGTGAACATCTAGGCCTACGTGCTGAAGGGAGAACATGTAGTCCTGAAATCTGCCCCTTGCTTTAACTCACATCCCTTCACATGTTGACACTGTGTGGACTGTCTGGCCTCAAGCCAGAGGCATGTCTGTGCCGCCCACTGCATGTCTGTGCCGCCCACTGCATCAGAGGCTGGCTGATCTCAGGTTGTCCATTTGGCCCTTGCAGTGGCCAGCTAGTAGGGGAGGGCCCCTGGGGGCCAGGCCTCATGCTGGGTGCCAGGGAGGGAGTGCTTCGTGCATAGGGACAGCCAGTGGTGGGCAGGAGGAGGGAGAGGGAGACACCAGGCCAGTTTCTCTGAAACTGGGCCCCACCATAATGACAGTACCTACCCTGGTCTGATCCTCCAGCTGCTTCTGGGGGTGGCTGGGATCAACCTCCTGAGGGGGAGGGGAGTTAGCACCAAGCAAATCATACAAAAAGGAACAACAAAAAAATAGGGGTGTTAATACTGTGCAAATTAGTCACTTTCCTAGCAGGCAGGGAGCTTTGGCAAACAACATCATGCAGTTACAAGGGAGGTGTGGTGTTGAGGGGGGGGGGGGCAGGGACACGATCAAGCAAGAAATATACATGGCTGCTTTTTTTATATTCCGTATATTTGACATGAAAATTTGCAACGACAGCCAACCCGCTTGTGACATTTAGATAATTATAATACAATGAAATAAACCAGTTTGGCTTGTAGTCAACTCCCTCTTTACAGTCCCAGTGCAAATGAAACCATGTTAATTACATAACAGGACGCTAGGCTGCCAGAGGGGAGAAACAGAGTCCTATCCAGGTTACATAATGAAGCTAGTGCACTACTGACACAGTATAGGCTCATGTTCCCATCTGCCAGAGAAAACTCTGTCTGCTACTACCAAAAAACCCCACAGGAAGAAGGTCAGGGAAGTGGTTTACACTCACAAACTGAAGGGTGTACAGTATGGAGGGACGAACAGAGAGAGGGGAGGAGGAATGAATGGGAGGACCCAGGGCCTGGGTCTCAGTAGAACTGAAGGTCCGAACGGGGGGGGGGACGACTTGGGTCACGATGGAAAAAGCGTGGGAAAGGATCGGAACGTTTCCCGTCGAAGTGAGATGACTCGAACACAAGTAGCAGGACGCGTCTAAGGGCCCTACCAACCACAGGCAAGTTACGATCTGCAACGACCCATATCGGAGCAGGCAGTGCCAATATGGATGTTGAACACACCTCTGCAGGGACCTCGGGCTCGGGCGGAGGGGCCAGCTGAGTGGAGATAAAAGGTTAGGGGTTAGTCACATGTTGAGACGCACAGTTAGTCCATGTTGCTGCTGTTCCTCCCCCCCCACCCCCAAAGAGCGCTCCCTCCCCCGCCACGTTGCCTCCGGTCGTGCCCTCTACCCCAGGGGGGCCACTCCCCAGGGGGAGTGACCACAGAGGACCCGCTCCAGCTGCACTGAGGGCCTGTCTGGCTCCAGCTGATGGGGTGACTCATCCATGTGCCCAGCCGCAACACAAGCACATGATTCCAAGCTAGCGGCAGAGGGACAAAGACAACAACAAGCACGTCCTTTAAAGACGTCTCTATGCTTTCTGATTCTGCTCATGCCGGAGCAGGGGGGCCGGGTTAAACCAGGCTACTGACAACTGTAACACTACTGTTGTGTTCTTTTATGCTCGCATAGCAACATGACAGTTACAGTTCTATTTTAGAGTATTCATGGACATCACTGAATGAAAACCATAGCAGGGAACATCAACTCCTATCAAATGATCCAGTCATTCATTTTCGAAGCATGATAATGTGTGGTAATATCTGTATAATGAGTATAATCTAGAAAACCATACTTAGGGCTGAGCATTGCAGGAGGCGAGGAAGATGGAAAATTGACTTATCAAAAGCAAAGCAGACATGCTGAGGCGGCTTAGTACAGTAGCAGCATAATGTCGAAGAGGCAGTCAGAACATGCGTGTGCTGCAGCGCATAGCCATGCAAACAACGCAGGCGCTAACCGCATTTCTAGTCTTGTTTCGCAAACATGAAGCTGACATCCAGACTTGCTGAGATCATTCAGTGAACTCGTATAGCAAACAGGAAAATGACAGGAAAATATATCCCATTCTGGGGATTGTTGAAATGAACAACTTGCCAAGTTTTTTGTTGTTGTTGAGGGGACGGATATGACAAATGAGTTGCAAAGTGAAAAGGCAGATGGTGAACACAGCGGGGTTCAGTAACAGTAACCCAGCCAAGCTGGGTTTGAGTAATAGTGAGACTAGACAAGAATCCCTTAACACGGCAGGCCGACTCTTGACGTGAGCATGCTGGTTTCCACTGTGCAGGAGATGATGCATGCAAACACCACAGGAGGACAAGCACAGAACACAACTCTTCTGTTTCCAGGTCTTCAGGCTTTAGGGTTACCCTCTAATTCATTTAGACAGTTCAACGTCACCAGGGGACTTTCATGTTGTTGTTCAGTGGCACTGTGTGACTATTATCATGCTCCTAATCTGACCCAGTTTGTCGCAGCCTAACTGATTCAACATCCCAGTCCCCCCCCCCCTCCTCCCCCTCCACATGTTTCACACATAGCCTACGCAGAGCAGCTGGCAGTCAGAGCAGGACACATCAGTCTGGGTCCAGACCACCAGGGCCTCTTCAATGTCCCCGGCAGTGTTGACCGGGCCAGGACTGGTTAGGGATGAACTGTCTGGTTACCTCGTGAAGGGAACCCCCACTATACCTACGAGGAGATTAGACGATTTGTCTGTGGAATGTCCACCTGTAGTCTCTGGTCTTGTTTTGCAGCTGGGCCTTCTTCTATGGTGTTGGATTCCTCCCTCCCTCATGTGTCGTTGCATAACCCACCCGGGCGCTGCCTGACAGGCGCTGTCATCAGCACCTCTCCTCTTCCTTCCAAAACCCAGAAAAGCCCTCATCCACCCTCGTTTCTGGATGTATCCAAGCCAACAGAGCACAGGAACACAGAAACACGGAGACACAGAGACGTAGAGGGGGACGGGGGGCAATGCGGAGAGACAAAGGGTGGTGGAGGAGGAGTATTGAATTGTGGTGTCCTCATCTAGCACCGTGACATCAGCAGCCGGCAGTGCCAGCAGCCATCTTGAAAGTGTTAGCAGGTGAGGGCTGAGAGGTCTGGCAGCGAGCCTCTGGCCTGGCTCTCCTGACTCCCCCCGGACAGCTTCCAGACAAGACGGTGATCTGCCAGTGTTTCTCAGTAAAAAGCTTCACCGCACTTTTATTGGCAATTACCACTGAAGGTCACAGTTCGGTGGAGAGTCAGAAATCCAGGCAAAAAAAAGAACCCTGGTTCTTATGTAACTGCTGCCTGAGATCTGGCCCTGGCCCACGAATCGTGCATCACCGAGGTTGAGGGGGGGAGGGGGGGGGGGGGGGGGGGAAATGGGTCAGTGCTGCCTGGGCCAGAGAAGTGATCACAGCTCCCCCTGTTGGGGAGGATAGGAGGAGGTACCCACAGATCTGACTCGACCTCCTCAGCTCTCGTCCAATCACAAAGGATCCACAAGGACAAGCACTGTGCACGGTGGGCAGACAGAGGCACAAGACCACAACACTAAGAGGAGCAGGCAGAGGGGAGTGGAGGAAAGGCAGGAGTCAAGAGAGGGGAGGAGAGGAGAAGAGAGAGGAGGAGAAGGGAGGAGATGAGGAGAGGAGAGACGAGGAGAGGTAGGAGTCAAGAGAGGAGAGTAGAAGAGAGGAGAGGGCAGGAGAGGAGAGGAAAGGCAGGAGTCAAGAGCGAGAGAGTGAAAAATCAAGAGCAGGAAAGAGAGAGAGAAAGGTAGAGAGAAAATAGAGAGAGATCATTTACTAAGTGTTTTGTTAGGAATAATCAGAGGATTGGAATCAGCTGGTATGGATATATCCCGAGAAGGAGTGAGAAAGAGAGAGACACGCGGCAAACACAGACAGCCGTGCACTCTCCTGCATAGAAAGCATCTGTTACATAACCTGGCACAGAACATATTTGCAACCTAAACCTATATTATCTCTGTAGGCCTGTGTTACATCACATCTGCTACCTTATCCCCTGTCAATAACCCCTCCCTTATCCCTACTGCTGCTAAGACACACACACATCAAGCACACTTGGAAGGCTAGCACAGAGTCTAAACAGCTTCTCTCTTTAACCTGCCAATCAGGTTTTTTGTCAGTCTCTCCCAGAGAGGAGATGGTGTGTCTGCAGTGGGTGGGCTCCCTGCTGCTGCGTCCAGAGAAAACAGCTGACAGCTACGAGCTGCTGCCACTAACACTGCTACAGCTTCAGGGGGGAAATGAGGACTGCTATGGGTGTGACTGGGGGCAGGGACACTGTGTACCAACAGGGGGGCCCTCCAGGGTCCTGCACGTGTAGCAGTCATGGGTGGGGTGCTTGTCTGAGGACGCTTGGGTTTTGTCAAAAAGGAGGGGCTGTCAGGGCAACACAGAGTGTCTCTCTCTCTCTCTCTCTCTATCTCTCTATCTCTCTCGCGCTCTCTCTCTCTGGGGAAGGGGTGCAGCTGGGAATTTTGATGGCTGGAATACCGCAGACAAAGAGTGGGACAAGAGCGAGCGCACGAGACAGAGCGAGAAAGGGAAACCGCTCAAAGCATGTGACCTATTAGCACCAGGTTTCTGAGGCTCGCCAAACCGTCTCTAAACACTCACTGTTATATCGCAATGTCTCAATCCATTTGGGTATTTTCTTCCCCTGTTTGTACACATGTTCACTGCACGTGCTGGCTTATAAAAACTGCAAATGTTTCCAGTGATAATGAAAGAACTCTGGGAAGGTCTAATCAGTCAAGTATGAGGGCCGATTAAGCTGCGTGCCTTTCCATATATGACAGCGAGGAATGGAGAGGGAGAACCAGTGGAACTTCACGCTGTTCACAGAAGCTCAGGGAAGCTCCTGGAACTGCGAATGTCTCCTGCGGAAGAGCGGTGTCTGGTGGCGTTAGTCATCTGGCAGAGAGTGGTGCCACACTGGCCCCACCCACAACACACCAAGAGCCGCATAACGTTCACAAACAGACGGAGGATTCAGTGCTATCTGTGGACCACACACGCGTGCGCACACACATACGTGCAGGCACATGCACACGCCGGGGTGTGGAGATCAGGAAGCAGATCTGGTTTCTAAAGCTACATTTATGAGATAGCTCCAGCTATATATACACTCCCACCTGCTGTGGTGGAGGTGGCGAGTAGTTCAGTAGCACCACCCTGAACAGCTAGCACTGCCAGCCTCCTGCGTGTGCTGGGCGAACTCTCTCCATGCCACAACACCATGTAAGACTGAACATTCGAACTTAACAAACTTCGATTTTCTGACGTTTATACAAAAGCAGCTAAACGACCAGGCAAATGGCTACAGCGTACAGGCACAGTACAACACGACAAGGCAAGACCAAGGCCTGGTGTGCTAGCAGTAACGCACAGGGATGACTACAACACTAGCACACGCTAGCAGGAATGCTATGGACACAGAAGGCTGCTACAGGCGGCTAATGACAGCTGACACACTCGACCAGCATGAGCACATCAACACCACTGGTGAGCAACAACAACAATCTACCACGATGGGCCACAAAAGGAATAAGGAAAATGATCGACCTCAGCCACATCCATTTCATCATCAAAGGCAATAAGCTGGAAGAGAAGAGAGTATAGAGGCAGAGTTAGTAGAGCCATGTGGGGACGGGTGAGCTGGAAACACACAGTAGAATTGACACGCCATGTCAGTTAGTATGTGACACGCTGGCTGTCCACAGAAAACCAAAGCAGACAGTCCAGGTCTTCCTCGGATGAGTAGTGTGGGTCACTGCCAGCTGGTGGGCGTAAGGATGTGGGGCGTTCACATGGTGTATTAGTGGTGGGTGATTAGCATGCTGGGGCTGTTAATAGATTATTGTTGGTTTCTAGCCACCCACCTCATGACCAGGAGTCTACTGCGTGAGACAGACTTGTATCAACACCAGTAGATGGACAGTAACCATTGTCCTTAGGATCCATTGCAATCCACTTTCATGTAGGACTCAACAGACCTTTAGCCCTGTTTGCTTTATATTCTTGAACTACATCTCTCTCTCTCTCTCTTTCTCTCTCTCTTTCTCTCTCTCTTTCTCTCTCTCTTTCTCTCTCTCGCTCTCTCTCGCTCTCTCTCGCTCTCTCTCTCTCGCTCTCTCTCTCTCTCTGTCTCTCTCTCGCTCTCTTGCTCTCTCTCTCCTCCTTCCTGAAACGGCCCTGGGCAGTGCGTCTTTATTCGATTGTGCATGTGCGTGGATACTGTAAGGTTGTGCGTTTACAGTGCATGTTGACTGCAGTGAAGATACCTTCTCCCCGTAGCCACGGTCTTTGGTCATCATCTCTCGGAGGGTCTGCAGAACCTTGATGCACAGTCGCTCCTCGTTCTCCTCCAGCAGCTGCTTGGTGTGCTTGATCAGTCTAGTCAATGATAGGTTCAGCATTACAGGGCGGTCATGCCAAGGGACAGATCCTTATTTGCTTTTTGATTAAAAGGGTTAAAATTGTTTCTAGTGTTAAAACGGATCGGGAACTACAAGTTTTTTTTTCACAGGATGTTATCTTTTTGGTCCTCTTTTAAGTGCTCAGCTAACTTGAGCAGGCCGATTCTCGATCAAGTCAAGTGTAGCGAGTGTCACAGTCAAACAAGTGGGGTTTGCCAAAGGAAGTGGTGGTCCCTCTGTGTTGCCTGCACCTCCACAAAGAGCCCATTCTATTCCACCGCTGTTCTGCAAGAGAGCGAGGTGGTGCACGCTCACATGCTACTCCACGCTCTAATCCACCCAGCACTTAGAGTAGGCTAATCCCCGAGCCGGCACCTGTTCAAAGAGCCCAGACACAGCCCATGTAATCCTATCTCAGACCTTCTCCAACACAACACACACCCCAGGCTGTGTGTGGGAGCCGTGCTCAGGGCAAGACATGTGCAAACAAAGCCCCCGGGTCATTGCTCGGCCCCCACTTAAGAGACACCTGGTTTATTCAGTGACTGCACGCTCACAGCAGAGGTAATGAGGCTAGGCTGGAACCAGGACTACAAGACAGAAGAGGGCGTGGTCCACCTGTAAGGAGGCAGCTCATTGGGGGAAAAGGAGCCCAGGCAGGCTGCAAGCAGGCTTCTCTTACTTGGAGATGAAGCCTCCGCTCTCGCACTTTCGGCGGGCGTCTGTGTTCTCAGGGAAGAGCAGCTCGGGCCGGTGCAGGACGTCCACCAGGACGGACAGCTCAGCCTGGACCAGGGGCCGCAGGCGGTCCTCCAGGGCCGACACGATGTCCTGCAGCGCACAACACATAACGGCACTCACAGAAGGACTGAGGGAAAACACACAGGCTGACATTCAGCCGTCGTTCTGGTTGATCTTTTTGTGATTCATGGCCCGGAGGGTAAATGAGGGAGCTCTATGTGATCTCTGGTTTGGGGGCTGGCACTGGGGAAAGGTGCGGTGGATTGCCACCGTGCTATCCCTGACAGTTCATCAGGCTAGTGACTAAAGGCAGAAGCAGCCAGGGAGTTTACTGTTCAACCCTAAAATCAAAGCTGACAAATGTGTGATATACAGCCACCTCCCCCATACGCCTCATAGCCAGTAAGATTTCTAAATCACCATGGTTGCACCACATCATCTATCTACTGATGTTGACACGGTGCGGGCGTGACCGTGGGACAGAGGAAGGAAAGTTACAGTACGGTTCCAGCTACTGCACCGCATTGCAACACATGCACCCGAAAACAAGGGATGAGTGCAAGAAAACAATTGCACTTTCTTTGGAACTGCATTCCTACGGCATTCTGGCATCGTTTAGCAACAGCTTCCTGGGAACGGAGGGAGTAATGTTAGATGGATGGTGGAGTAAAAAAAAAAAAAGATTTTTAAAGCCACCCCAATGAATTAACCCGACATGTTATCTTGAGTTTCTGGGAACCGTGTTCAACCAAATTAGGATCCTAGCTACAGTACTCAAAGTCTAGGTCACTTGTGTTCCAGCAGAACCTATTAGAAACATATTCCTGCTCGTGGAAGGAGCCTGGCTCAGGGGGAGGAGGCAGTGGTACCTGCAGCCTCTCGATGATGTTCCTGTAGTCCTTGGAGCTGGTCAGGCCTGAGTCTCGTCTGGAGGTGTTCTTGGCAGACAGCCTCCAGCTTGTGATGCTCTTCTGTACCACGTTGTTGGACTTGACGAACAGGTTGTTGACCTGGCTGTCCAGGTCCACCGGGATAGCTATGGCCCTGCTCTTAGCTGGGTAATGGAGACCACAAGGAGATCAACTTAATGGGTCATGTGGCCAAACTTGAATTATTATCAGCAGCTCTTATACAGTTGATTAAGATAGATAGATAGATAGATAGATGGATAGGTAAGTAGGTTTGTCCAGGGAGTCTTACCCACGTCAGACAGCACCTTGATACAGGCCTCCACAGAAGCCTTCTGTGTGGGCGAGAGCCAGTTGCAGTGATAAACCCTGAACACGCCCTGCAGTAACTGGACAAACACAGGCTGGCGAGTCTGCAGGAGAGGAAGAGACGGATGGAAAGGTAAAGAGAAGAAAGGGTTGGTGGTCACATGAGTTAGCTGGAAGCCACTTTGAGGGACCTAAGCTATCACCGAACGTGTGTCTGTCTGCGGGTGGGTGGGGGGGGGGGTCTAAACTCAGGTTTACTGCACATTGGTCCCAACCAGGTTTAATAGCTCACTCTCTAACACAGATCGCTACCATCTCACCACGACCACAGCGGTAAAACGACACCCTGCGTGTCAACAGCAGAACAAACTACAAGGTGACAAATACCTCTGTTACCTTTCCAAGAATGATTGCCTGTCACAAGAAAGAGAAGGACATTGCTGTCATTCCGCAGAACCGATACCGGAGCGAGTGTTAGAGCATGTCGGCAGATCAAGAGTTAACAGGAGAAACGTGTCCGCTAAACGAATACATTTTAAAATGCATTCGAATATCTGTAAATGTGAGGGAAGGTAGGGAAAGGGGCATTGACAGCAAGATAGCTGCGTACTGGTGAACTGTGTGACCTAGCACTAGTACCACACGCAGGTGTGCTGGAGCCATAGGAAACAACATCTACATCGCAGACCACAGTATTTAACACACTAAAAAGATAGTAGTCTGTCGGCATTAACACTGAAGTTGTGAGGGTTTTCAAAAGATGTTTTTGGTATTTGGCAATGGGAGGGTTCACTGAAACAGGGCTAAAGGTTAAGTCATCTGTAAAGGTTTCTAGGAAAGAAGTACTGCCTCAATGCAAAACAAGGGAGAACTACAGAATGCAGAACGTGTTTAGAAACGTGTTTAGACTGCTGATAAGAGAACACACCCAGGGACAGAAAACCAAACAGGAGATGAGTCCATACTTACATACATGTGTCGAGCTGCCTATATAAAAGGGAGGTCATGTGTTACATTTCAATGCACGTTACCTCTTTCATCGTGTGGAATGTTATCAATCATTTGCAAAGACAAATCCACAAATCAAGTGTAATCTAAGATGATAAAATAATGATCAAATTCAAAATGAAGATTTCAGTCAAAACATGGTAATATGTCACAGGTGCTTGAAGAGAATGTCTATTGGTGTGGAAGCCGACTGCAGATGAGATACTGTATAAATGAGCGATGTGGTTTGGCGAGAGTGTTTTGGTGAAGTTGCGGTCAGTTGAGATGTACGCCTGTGTGCACGGGTGTACCTGCAGACTGGTGCTCTGGTCAGAGAAGGGAGAGCTGAAGAAGGTTGTGACGATGCTCATGACCGTCTCGGTCACGTAGCCCTCCAGGATCGAGTCTGCATGCTTCCTGTCACTGGTGTTGTTGCACACCTGGACAATGGGGTAGGGGGGAGGCAGGATTTCAACAATCCAAATCTGGATTCCACATGAACACTGGGTAAACTCCAAACTGTCAGCCATCCAATGATTACCTAGTAATGCAGCCCATTATCCTGAACACGCTGAATGTTAGTAATACATTTGATGTTTTGAGACTTGGGTGATGAGTGACCATCTGAGTGAACATGATTGGATATTGGGAGATTACCCTGCATATGTCAACCAGGAAGTTCTCAAACAGCTTCCACATGTGGTTGCTGGTGTAGATCTCCTTCATCTCCACCTCGGTATCCACATAGCAGTGGTTCAGGAAGTTGATGTAGGCAATCTTCACCTGAGGAGTAATGCAAGACATGTGACCAATAAATCTCACCCACAACACCAGGATAAAATGGAAGAGATGAGGACAGCTTGCACAAAATAATTATGTCTGGGAATAAAGATGCTGCCACTCTGATGTTACAAGTAGTCAGTACACATATTTCTGCAACCTTCACCTACATATTCTATCTTTCTGGTAGCACCTTCTTCTGGCTATCTCCCTTTCTCCTTCCTCCCTCACCTCGGGTATGCAGTCCTCGTGAGTGACCACTCGTACGATGTCGTCCAGGGGCAGCAGGGAGTTACACTTGATCTCGGTGTAGACGTTCTTGCCCTCAGTGCAGACAGCCAGCAGCTCCACCAGGTGGATGTGGTACATCAGGGGGCTGTTCTCATCCATGCGGTCGCGCTCCGACCTCATCATCTGGACCAGGGTCTGGAAGGAGGCGCGGTCGTTGTAGAAGACCAGGACGTCCTCACCTGAATTCACCATCTAGGTGGAATAGAGACACGCAGGGGTTTTTTTTTCCTTCTGACGCTTAAAAAAAATGTTAAATACATACATTCACATGTTACTAATTGCAAACGTATATTTCTGCTTAGTTGATAAAGAGTATCTGTGTTTATATGCCAGTCCAAAAGTTTCTCAAAAGCATGAATGACTTTTATGCTAGAACGTCGCCAACAAGAGAGGATGGAGTCCCACCTCCGCCATGACGATGTCTTGACACTTCTTGATGAACTTGTTCTCGGCCTTGACGATGGTCTGCAGGAACTTGAGGTACTGGACGTGGCGGCCGTGAGTCTCGATGCAGTGGACGAAGTGTTGCACCACGCGCTCGTTGATCTCGCTGCACAGCTGGAAGTTGTTCATGAAGATATGCTGCATGGTGACCGCCTCCAGGATCTAGGAGAGAGGAGCATCTAACCATCCAGCTCGATCACTTAGGGACAGTCTGAGTGTCTGTCTGCACCTTCAGGATATGCCACAGTAAAGCCCACTCACCCCTGGGTTGAGGAAGAGGTTGATGTGTTTGTGGAGGAGGACCTGGTTCTGCTGGTTCCCCGCACAGAAGTTCTGAAGGAACTCATGAGCCAGCTTCATGATCTGCTGCATACGGACATCCTCACCCTGTGTGTATTGGAGATGGAAGACAAACAAATTGAGTCACCATGAATTTGGCTAACGATGGCGTAGGAGTAGCAGAGTACTAGACTCCAGGAACAGACCTTCTCATAGGGGATCTGCAGCAGTTCCAGCACCACAGAGTGAGCCCCCATGTTCCTGAGCAGTCTCTGCTGCTGCTTCTTACTCTTCCTGCCTGACAGCCCCTCCTGGACACACAGCCTGCTGAGGCGCAGCAGGATCTGACACACACACACACACAGGCACCACTGTCATGACAACCGCATGACCTCACTCTAGCATGTTAAAAAGATCTTATTGCTCCGAATTGAGCAGAAAATGTTAGGCACCTCTTTGACAACTCTGTAGTTGTAACTGCTGGTGCTCTCTGTCTTCTTTTTGTCTGAGTCTCCCTGGCAGGGAACCAGAAGGAACAGCAGAGTATTAGAGAGAGGTCGCTTATGTACCATTAACACTAAACTCCGAGCATGCAGCTAGGAGACACAAGCTGTGCAGGAACCTTCTTCTTGTTGTCAGACTCTTGTTTTTCATCGCCTCCATCCATTCCATCTTCTCCCTGTCTCTTGTACACCCACAGCTCTGACTTTTCCACAATGGAGCGCAGCTGATCCAAGTCGGACTTGATCTGCTTGTAGTTGTCCACATCCTGGCTGGTCACCAACAGCTGGACCTGGGAGTAAAGTATGGACATGCCTGGTCTGACCTGGACTGGCCTAAATCTGATCAAGTGGTTCCTTCATGACTGTATTATGTATAACGTTGTCGATACGACCATGCTTACTGGTTACTAAAGAGGCCCGTAGGACGATAATAAGGAGCCTCCAGTACCTGTTTGAAGGCCATGAGGACCTCCTGCCTCTGGCTGAAGTGTCTGAAAAGGAGGTGCAGAGCTCCAGACACCAGGGGAGGGTAGTCATGCATGGTCAGGTGGAGCAGCACCCTGAGGAAGGTGCGGCCTCCGTGGTCATCTAGGTCCAGGGGAGTGTTCTCCTCACTAGGTGACAGCAGAACACGTAACCAACCAGGAGCATTTTCACCAGACTTTTCCCATTCTTTCATGGTATGATGTAGTGATTTACCTTCCCCCAAATATTCCTTCTGCCTGCTCCTCAATGTTCTCAAAGTCTAGATTTCCTGATGGACCATAAAAAGACAACGTTAGCTTGAATGTTCATATGTTAGATTACTCCTATTCAGCCAGTTTGAGGCCAACCACAAGGACACGAAGCATCGCACCAGTGACACTGCTGGGTCCATCCTGACTACCAGAAGGGGTTTCAGTTTGAGGGTTGCTCTCATCAAACTCCCTTTTGAAGATGCAGAGCAGGCAGGAGATCCTGTAGTCCAGCCGCACGTTCAAGATGAACTGCAGGAGAGAAACACAGACACTGTGTGACCGAGTCACTGAGCTTAGTGTGGAAACGCTTCTGACAGGCAGGCCTTCTCACCTGAAGGATCTCAATGATCTTGAGTTTGGTGTCCATGACCAGGATGTCCTCCTTCTCTGGCTCGGTTTGGGCCTTGACCACGTCTCCCTCTGGCTGGTGATTGGGCGTGACTGGCAGGAAGCCCCCTCCCCTTAACACCACCTGAGTCATCAGCTCCCCCACCCCATGGATAGACTTCATCACATTACTGCCTGTGAAGACACATCATCTAGTGAGCTGATGACACCTCTTTCCGCAAAAGCAACATGTTATTATATCCTGCCAACTGTATCTGCTTGAGGAGTTTATAAAATACAATTGATGGTGTGAGTTTTAATAATGTTACCTTTGTTTTCCTCGCCCTTCTCCATCTTATTGATGGGGTAGATGGTGCTGACATGAACACAGTCCAGGATATTCAGTAAGATCTTGGTCAGTCTCAGGAGGTCGCTAAAGTTGTAGAAGCCAAAGTATATGAGGTTCCTCGCCAAGTTCACTACCTTTGAACAAAGAGCGTGAAGAACAGGGGTGAGGTTTTACATGGGTGTTTTGGACAGCAAAACATGTCTTTGTGTCCAGTACAGCCTACCTCAAAGGTGAGCTTGTTTTTCTCCTTATCTGAGAAGGGGATGTTCTGAGATACAACTTCTCTGAGGTAGTTTTCCACAAAGTCCATGGTGAGGGAGAATCGCTCCTTGATTTCATTTCTAGTGGTTCCATCGTTGTCATAACTGACAGGATGAGACGAGACAATTCCATTTAAGTTTACAGCATTATAGTAAATAGCTAATCGTTGACATGAGGAGAACCAAAGACCAACTCACTCGTCTATGGCTATCTTGGAGGGGATTTCGGACCAGAGGCGGGCGTATTTCACGGGCGTAACCTGCTCTTGGGGGTCGCGATCCACGTGCATGTGCAGCATCATGCGGCAGAAGGACGCACGCAGGTCAAAGGGCAGGTCCTCGTCAGACATGCAGCGCAGAATCAGGTCCACGTCCAGCTGGCCAGAGATCTTGTTGATGGCCAGGTACTGGCGGTCCAGGCACATCCTGGCAAACAGGTTTAACTGGTACCTATAGGAGGAGAGAAAAAAAGACTTGGACTAAACTAAGAGCCCCTCACTCAAGAGTATCTCTTCTCTGCAGACCTGTAGCAGCTGACCACCTCCTGGTCCTACCTGTAGTAGATGACCACCTCCTGGTCCTGCTGACCACCTCCTGGTTCTACCTGTACCAGCTGACCACCTCCTGGTCCTACCTGTACCAGCTGACCACCTCCTGGTCCTACCTGTACCAGCTGACCACCTCCTGGTCCTACCTGTAGTAGCTGACCACCTCCTGGTCCTACCTGTACTAGCTGACCACCTCCTGGTCCTATCTGTACCAGCTGACCACTTCCTGGTCCTACCTGTACCAGCTGACCACCTCCTGGTCCTACCTGTAGTAGATGACCACCTCCTGGTCCTGATGACCACCTCCTGGTCCTACCTGTACCAGCTGACCACCTCCTGGTCCTATCTGTACCAGCTGACCACTTCCTGGTCCTACCTGTAGTAGCTGACCACCTCCTGGTCTTCCTTCTGGCCCTCCTTGGCATCCTGGGCCAGCTCTCTGACGCTCTTGCTGCGGATCTCCTTGAGGTTGTCCTTCCAGAAGAGCCACACCTCCTCCTCATCCTCCTCAGCCTCCACCGGGGCTTCCCCCACTGTCACAGCCTCTATCTCAAACCTTGATAAGACAAGCCTGGGGGTTCACAAACACAGACAGTCAACTCGGGCAGAATCTGTATCTAAAATGTAAAAACTGAAATGGTTGAATGTTTTGCAATAGACAAACAGTGAGTCAGAGTAAAGGGCAATCATTTTATCAGAGCTAACTTGGTCTCAATGAGGATGTCTGCATTGCTGGGGTCCAGAACGGCATTACAGATGAGTTCCTGAGTCACAGGTATGGACTTGTTCATGGACACACACAAGTCTGACAGGTAGTCCAGAAACCTGAGGAGATGGGATGGGGAAGACAGGGAGATCTTTCAGTCACATGCTGACCAAACCGTTATTAGAAAACGACCAAATAGGGCTCTCCTCAATTACTGCATCGCTGCTTGTGGCCTGCTTGTGCCTGAGGCCTGTAGTGTGTCCTACTGGAAACTGGTGGGCCCAGGCCCAGGTATATGCCCATGCCAGGTCTGAAACACCATCACGCTGTAAAGGCCTTCTTTATTCAGGTCTCTGGGTCAGCATGGCTTTAAAATGATCAACAACACTACACAAGGTAGAAGTTCCCCAGTACACTCTAATGACAGCAAATTCCCTCTAGAGCCAGAGTCCTTCACAAACACCTCCACTGATACTCCCACACACACATCTGAATAAATCTGCATCTGCAAACGTTCCCTGGCTTCTGTTAGAAATACAAATATGTATCCAAGCTGCCCACAAACGACCCCATCACTGTGCCAGTCTATGGTGCCAGACTGCTGACCGATGTCCAGCTCCGCCAAGGCTCACCTGGGCTCTCGGTTCTTCCTGACCAGGCTAACAAAGGTGTCGATCTCAGCAGCGGTGATGTGTTTCTCCAGGAGCTTGCGGTTATTGTGGAGCAGGGCTGTGATGGTGTCCTCAGCCAGCACGTCGTAGCCTATCTGCTTCTGCATGAAGCGGAACTGCTTGGCTATGTACTCCTGCGGGGGAGAACGGAGAGGTCTGGGTCAGGACGAGCTCTCAGGACCAGCAGGTCCCAGTAGAGCGCTGGGGAAACTGTAGAAGAACCGGGCACCTGGTTCTTCCTGTAGTCCTGCTGGGAGTGCCGCAGCACCCGGTAGCAAAGCCTGCAGATGTGCCTGAAGGGGGCGTGGCGCTGGTCGCCCAGCTCCTCCAGACGCAGCATTGGACCATCCCCACTGTCTGTGAAGGGAGCCTGCAGCAGCTTGAATATCTGCAGGAGACAGTTACAATATAACCAGATGGTATATACAGTACTAGAAATGTGCATGGTATGTTGTGCTGAATGTGTGTGTGATGCTGGCAGTAGAGGGTGGTGTCTTGAGTGTGTGTGTGAGGCTGGCTGTAGAGGGTGGTGTCTTGAGTGTGTGTGTGAGGCTGGCTGTAGAGGGTGGTGTCTTGAGTGTGTGTGTGAGGCCGGCAGTAGAGGGTGGTGTTCTGAGTGTGTGGGTGAAGCTGGTAGTAGAGGGTGGTGTTCTGAGTGTGTGGGTGAAGCTGGCAGAAGAGGGTGGTGTCTTGAGTGTGTGTGCGAGGCTGGCTGTAGAGGGTGGTGTCTTGAGTGTGTGTGTGAGGCTGGCTGTAGAGGGTGGTGTCTAGAGTGTGTGAGGCTGGCATTAGAGGGTGGTGTCTTGAGTGTGTGTGCGAGGCTGGCAGTGGAGGGTGGTGTCTTGAGTGTGTGTGTGAGGCCGGCAGTAGAGGGTGGTGTTCTGAGTGTGTGGGTGAAGCTGGTAGTAGAGGGTGGTGTTCTGAGTGTGTGGGTGAAGCTGGCAGAAGAGGGTGGTGTCTTGAGTGTGTGTGTGAGGCTGGCTGTACCTGTTTCAGGATGTTCTGTTCCCTCATCAGTTTCTGCCTCTCCCTGTTAGGCTTGTTCACCATGATCTCCAGAACATCCTGACCACTGTTGGGGATGTCCACCACGAAGAAGACCAGGTCCTCCAGCAGCTTGGTCACAAACCTGTACAACACAGGGACCAGGATCAGACTGCCCCTGGCCTACTGAAGGCCTCTACTCTTCTCTGGTCACAAGTCAGGAAAACCCCCCAAAATATCTACTTAAAATCTATTAGAAATCCATTTCTACTGCAAAGCAACCCGTTCACCCCCAGTAACAGCCATGTGGACGTGACAGTAGAGTGTGTGAGGCCAACAGCTGGCTTGCTGTCTTTCATTCATACCTCCTCTCGTTCTGGGTGATGGTGCCCTTCTCCAGCTTGCCAGCTATGGATGCCAGCACTTTACTGGCATCGTTGGCAAAGTCTAAATCTCGGACTTCAGCCGGGGGGACTGGCACAATGGCAAAGGCCTCTTTGTCTTCCTTAACTGCTGATGTGCCAATCTAAGAGAAAGGGGGAAAAAAACACTTTTTAATCAAAAGAGTTCCTTATTCACATTGACATACTAGGGGTATATGAGCTATGTTAGGTGTGCCTGTGTGTGGACACCAGCAGCTGGGAGTCAGCTCACCCGTAACATGACGGGCTTCTCCTCCTCCTTGTCGATGGGGTTGTTGGTGCTGTGGACCCAGGTGTTGGTGCACAGGTGTCTGAGCCTGACGAACGAGCTCCTGGAGACGGCAGTAGGGAAGACCCTCAGGGCACCATCATCGTGACAACGGCACGCTAGCTTGAGTGGTCATTCGGGCTCATGGTCATACAGTTGGCATGGTAGTGGGGCAGCAGTGTTTCAGTAGAAACAGCAAAGGCCTCATATTCACCTCTACGCACTGTTATCCTCTGCTACATGAGCGCATTCTTATGTGACAAGCAATAACCGGTCATGTTTTACAAGAGGCTTAGAAACATGAGCTGTATCTGGGCCAAGGACAAGACACCTGGGCCTGCACATTCACACGCATTGTGTTCCCAATCAAGTAGCACTGCTTATCATTATATTATGGTGTACTTATTATGATGGAGCAAAGATTGACCTTATCAAAGCTTTCCACCTGAAGGTACTCTCTAACCACGAGTGTGTATGTGTGTTTACATCCTCAGTAGTAGATGGAATCGACACTGGCCACACTGTATTATTGGCAGGTTTACATAATCAGCCCCTGGGTGTAACTTTGGGCTTAGCTTTGTATTCACAACACTCACCAGAAGCACTCATTACTCTGACACCTCATGCCTGCCAGTGTTCCAGGAAGCAAAGGTTATTTCAGGTGTGTGTGTGTAGGTGTGTGTGGGTGTGTGTGTGCTAGTGTGTAGGGGTGTGTATGTGTGTGGCATGTGTGTATGTGCGTGTAGGTGTGTGAGTCTTGGGCTCTCAGCAAGAGCAGGCATGCATCTGAGGACATGACAACACAGGCTTTGATGCTACAGGGAGGTCTTATCAGATGGTGGTGACAGAGACAATCGCAGCACTGTCTTTATTAAACAACCTTCACTCTAAAGCAGCGAGCAGGGATCACGTGACAGAACCTGAGCAGGTGATCTGGACGGCCGTGACTGCTACATTTAGACTGGCCTGGCAACTTTTTCTCTAATGACTCATTCACCTTTACATCAACTTGAAAGATCCAAATCAAACTGGTTGTAAAAAATCATGACTCATTCACCTTTACTTCAACATAAAAGATCTAAATCAAACTGGTTGTAAACAAACAGGATGACTGCCTTGTTTTAAACGTTACGTCCGTGTAGCACACTGACCTGCGGGGATCCACAAAAATGTTTGGCTAGCACATAAAAATATACGTACTAGTAAAGACTGTCATGAAAGCCCAGTCATTAGTCATGGTCACCTCTAAAGTAATAGCTGTCTTTATATACTTAGTTATACGACAAGGGTCTGCCAAACTGGTCCCTGATATCAAAGAGTTTCAATATTGTTATTTGCCGTTCCTGTTGTACGTTGAAATACTCAACTTAGAATAGAGAGCTGATTGTTTCCTGACAAAGACGCAGCCACAAGTTAGCATCCTCCCCCTGAATCCCCCAGAATGACTGGCAGAGGATGCTGACGCGTGGGGGCCGCCACTTATGCAATATCTCGCCTCTCTTGCAACCCGTCCAGTAAAAATACACCATGGTCTCCATGGTTTCTTGGTTCAACCATAACGCCATCAGATTGCTGTCATCAGACAGCCTACACCAAAAGTATTTAAAGTAGTAAACTACACCCACACAAATACTGCAAGAGTTTCCTTCCGATTGACTCAATGAGATTATGATCGTCACTGACTGAGAAACTATCATGAAAACACATCAAATGTATCTCTGCCCTGGACACTCTGCCTGGTCACCACTGGCTGTCTCCTGACGTGCCGACACACGGCCATTTCATAACCAGACAGGAAATCAATAGAAGGTGTCATGGGTGATCTCATCAGTGAACAGCAGCTTGTCATTTCGCAGCTGCTTCTTCAGCACTGTTAGCCGCAGCAGCTAGTCAACAGGACGAGCACTCTCGCTCCCTCCCCTGAGCTAGCCTGACCCAGGAGCCCACATCACAACATGAAGGGGATAAAACCATCACCTCCTGAGGGGAAAACCCTGACTCATACAGTATGTGGGTGCCCCTAGTAAACACAGCCTGTATCCTTCATGGAGAAGACATCTCTGCATGCAGGGTGTCCAGGCTGTCTGCCCGGGCTGTCTGCCTGGGCTGTCTGCCTGGGCTGTCTGCCCAGGCTGTCTGCTCAGGCTGCCTGCTCAGGCTGTCTGCTCAGGCTGTCTGCCCAGGCTGTCTATTCAGGCTGTCTATTCAGGCTGTCTGCCCGGGCTGTCTGCCCAGGCTGTCTACTCAGGCTGTCTACTCAGGCTGTCTGCTCAGGCTGTCTATTCAGGCTGTCTACCCAGACTTTCTGCCCAGACTGTCTGCCCAGGCTGTCTACCCAGACTTTCTGCCCAGGCTGTCGATTCAGGCTGTCTGACTTTGTACTGTACCTGGGCACGAGGGCGTCCCCTCCTCTCAGGGTGGTAGGGTCCAGCTCAAAGATGGAGGAGATGTCCATGCCGTCAGGGACAGAGACCAATGTGTACATGACCCTCTCCTGTGGGGTCCGCAGACGCCCTCGCAGGGCCTCATGTTCTGAGTCCAGCTGTGGAGAGGGAATAAGCACTGAAGGGTGGAAGACCACTGGCGCATTTCACAGCCTGGACTGGCACAGTGTGACTTATATGTATTGCATAGTACATACAGTGTGCCTATGTCCGCTGATTTTATCGTACACTTTGAACAACTTAGAAAAGTGAAGTATATAGCTTGACGAGAAATAAATTGAACAATACTGCCATCTGTTGGTGAAATGTGGTATCACATGCACTATAAAGATGGTATGACGACACCCAGTGGTAATATTTATATTTTGTTTCTAAGTACCACTTGTTTAGAATCAGAGGAAGAAAAAAAAGCTGTTTTCTCCCCGCTATCCCTCAAACAATAAACCCAGGAGATGATGGAGGCCAAACACACACAGAGTACTCAGAGACAGTACCTGGAAGTTAAAGGGAACAAAGTCCACCACCTAGACAAGGAGACAAGATCCACCACAGTTTAGACGTTCAGCCAAAGGCTAGCGACAGACACTGCTAACTATATGTACCCCACTAATACAGCAAGAGAGAGGGCGGAGGGGGACAGGGGGAGAGGAGCGGGGAGGAGCGGCGAGGGGGGAGGGGGGGAGTGGATGGCATGGCTTGACTTACTGAGGACCGCTGCTCTCTACTCTCCTCCTCATAGTCTGGATTCACCTGTTGGCAGACGCACATTTCAGAGTGGGCTTCTTCCCTGTTTGGCCACCGGTAGAGCAGCTATGTTGTGATTGGGGGGTCCTGGGATATGGATGCAGATGGAGAAGAGAGCGGGAGAGGTCCACCCACAGGAGGCACACACACCTCACTCACCTCAGCAGCCAGGTAGGATCCTGTGGCCAGGTGTTTGAACCTGAACAGGCTGTTCCAGTAGCCAGCGCCTCCTCGACAAGGGTCATGGTGTACCACCTGCAGCGGCAGAGCCAGAAAAAACCCTCCTCCTTATCTGGACTAACCATACTAGGAAGTATTAGTCCAGATACTTACTTACTAGTAAGTATCCATACTAGTAAGACATACAGAGAGAGCTACTACTTTCCAATAACTTTTTGCTGACCTCAATTTCCCACAGTGCTTTGCTGCTGGTGGCGGAGGTGGCAGACTGGCGGCCGGTGGTCCTGAGGAAGACGTACTGCTTCTTCCTGTGGTCGTCACACGTGAGGAACTTCTCCTGCTCAGCGTGGAACAACCGCACCACGTCACCCTGAATGCAAGAAACAGACACAGCTGTCCTTCACCATCCGCGGGACACGTTGCGTTATTGCATGGAAGTCCTCCCTTATCTAGAGTGCCTACCCCTTTCAGGATGGTCTCCTTGTTGTCACTCCATTTCATGAACAGGACAACCTTCCAGCTGGTGTTGCAGTTGACAGAGTTCACCTGGACAGAGGAGGAGGAGGAGGGCGTGTGATATGTAGACACTAGGACTCTCGTTAAGTTTCTGGTCTGGCAGAATAGCGATTTACTTCAAGTGATAATGTCTGTGCAATTACAAGAGATGAAGGAATTGTAAAGGTTTCGAGTAATGTTATTAATGCTGAGCATTAAACCAAAGTACATAAACTCCCAGGACGTTAGAATAGTATGAGTAAGGTCACACCCAAGTAAATGAGGCAATTTCATTTTATTGTCATGAGAACTAGGATATTTAATAAGAGGCACTAAGGTAATAATGCGCAGTGGGAATGTATTCAAGTGAACCTTCCTGAGGTAACGGTTAAGAAAGGAAGTGAAAGATGCAGGTGTTGGTGTAACCCCCCCCCCCCCCCCCCCAAGAGATGCCATCTTCTACATATGCCAAAAGCCTCCACCATTCATGTACCTCATTGCATCCTGGGTTGTCAACCAGCTGGTGGCTGCTGGCATGCAGGGGCTGTCCAGCATTCACAGGGTTAAGGACCACTTTGTCCCCTATCACCACCTAAAGAAAGCCACAAACCACAAACACACACTTTCCATTAGTGTCATCCGGAAGGTGAGATCTACCAGTCACACTGGACCCAGGGGAGCGGTTACACAGGCCTGGGCAGGAAGTGATGCGTCAGTACAGTCTGCAGCAGAGGTAAAGTGCCCTTCAAGATAAACTATTCAAAACATCACCTCAACCTTTGGCACTAGTCCAACAACAGCTTCAGGGAGTAGCTGTGGCAGGATAACAAAGTGGACAGCAAAAACAGAGTTAATGCAAAGCCATAAGTCTGTTTCCTAAGTCTGGAATGCTGGCAGTTATGGCCATTTTTTATGTGTCAAACACGTTGTGATGGAATCGTAAACGTATTTATCAGCTACTATAACAGCCTTCAAGCACTAGAGGGCTTTTTAGACGTTGCCCATTTCTAACTTGAGATGGATCAGTTGCAATCCCCAATAATGCTTTTTGATTAAAAAGATAGCCCTTGTCCAGGGCTAACATGTGCTTATATATATTTTAATTGTATTTTTTAGCAGAGACTTGTTTGATATACCAGATATAAGCAACTTCCACCTGTTTCTATTTCAGTCCAATAGGCTTAGTGTCCTACTCCTGAGATCACTTAGTTAATGGTCTTTGCGGAGATCACGGAGCCAGGAGCTTTAAATGAACTCACTGAGATCTCTATCCGTTCTTCTAATCACATTTCCTCAGTCCATGTCTGAGAGCAGGAGGGACTGGACCTTGGCAGCAATACAATGTTAGATCAACACAAGATACAATGAGACTACTACAGGACACTTCAAAGAATGTCTCTATTATGGTCAGCTCATCAATTTTGATTGAGCCTTTGATGAGTCTATTACAGCCATGTTGCAAGAGTGAAAAGCACAGCTTAATGTCTTGGGTTGGAGACCGTTAACCTTCTGACCTCCACCACAGCTTGGGTTGACACTAGGGCTGGGAAACGGCGGAATTGAATCAATTCCAACAACAGTTCCGCTTATCAGTTTCCGGTTCTTCTTCTGGTTCCTAGTTTCAATCGCAAAAAAAGTGCCAAAAAGGAGGAAAAAATATTTAGGTAACAAATAATATATTTTTTTTCTTCAGAATGCCTGAGCAGCAACGGAGGCCATATGCAAACAACCTAAAACCTGCCTGTAACCAAACCAACCCGGAAAGCAAATCCTTAAACGTCAACAACAGAGGATATGCAAAGCTGAATACAGTTTAGCTCTGCTTAGAAAGCTGAGGTCCTCCAGCGCAACGGAACGGCAGCTAGAACGGCAGCTAGAACCACGGAGCACGATCTAAAGCCGTCTTCCATGTTTGGGGTCAGTCTCAATCGTTAGTGCTTAACGTTTCCTTTCGTATAGATCTGCCTTCAGATGCACAGTCAGATGAACATGAGATGAGCATGTCGGTGGGACATGTACAACACTTCCTAGACTGTCTAGATATGACGTGCGTGTTCACCTCTAAGGCTGATACACCACTGCAACATCAGCATGTTCATTTGCATGCGGTCGTGTTTTAACTCCTCGCTCTCTCAGTCTGCCTCACAACACCCCCTGATTAGGATTCACCCGTTTTTACTCTTTGCATTTGGAATTGATCAAATGCAAACCATAACCCAGTCTGTGTAGCTATGACAGTCTTCTTGGCCACCCTGAAGAAGCCTCCAGTAAAAGAGTTCTCCACGGCAGATGGAACGGTCAGAGTTAAATAAATATCTGACTCACTTGTTAAAAATGAGTCAACAGATGTAGGTCAAGAGAGTAACATCATGTGAAATAAATGTGTATGAACTTGCTTTTAATACAGTGATTTGGGTTCAGGTGATCTCACAAATCTTAAGTCATCAGCTTGCTGGGATAAGGCTGTCATCTGAACGCTGGGATAGCATAACCTTAGCTTGGCAGCGAAACAACCATCCACTGATCAAAATAACTACACTAACAGGTGATGTCAGCTGTCTTGTCAGTTAAGAATTGGCTCGATGTGTTAAGATGATGTAGCATTAAATGTTGTTTCATTGTTACATTGAAAGCACACTTTTTACTGTTCATTGCCTTTCATACCACTTATGTTTACGTTAAGTAAAGCAGGCCAGCTTGTGAGTAAACAAAGGGCTGTTGTGTTTTCATGTTTGATGTAGTTACCTACAACCAATCCTGGCAGATAAACATCCACACACGGCCTTGCAGACATGTCACGTAGGAACCGATAAGCAGAACTAAAATGTCATTTTGGGGTGCTACTTGGGAACTGGGTATTTTCCTATCGTCATTTGGTTTTGGTTCCTGACCCTAGTAGACACTCACGCTGTCTCCCTGACCCTAGTAGACACTCACACTGTCTCCCTGACCCTAGTAGACACTCACACTGTCTCCCTGACCCTAGTAGACACACTGTCTCCCTGACCCTAGTAGACACTCACGCTGTCTCCCTGACCCTAATAAACACTCACACTGTCTCCCTGACCCTAGTAGACACACTGTCTCCCTGACCCTAGTAGACACTCACGCTGTCTCCCTGACCCTAGTAGACACTCACACTATCTCCCAGGGAGCGCAGCTTATAGAAGGGATGGATGTAGAACCAGGAGCCCTCGTTGCCGGCCGAGTCCAGAGTCACCCTCATGGCGTTCTTCTCCAGCAGGGCCGGCAGACGCTTGTTCACCGTCAGGTATTTGTTACTCTTCAGGTGAAGCAGCTGGAACATGGAAAAGTCATTCATAGTAAATGATATAAAGGTACTACCTGGTTTACAGACATGTATGATGCTCAAAAGGCTCTAGATGATTTCACATTGATTATAACAAATGAAAGCAAGTTTTAAGATGTGTTTTAACACTTGGAATACAGTATATGCGTGTTCATTGTGTCGATAGATTGACAGATCCGAATAGAAGTCAAAGACTGGCACAGTCGACATCATTTTCAGATATCCCACAGGAATGAGACATCAAGTATCAGGGCAGAAATACTTATTTGCCCCCTCCACAGGAATGTTTGAATACTTGGTTCAGATATGGTTCTCATGACCTTCACCGCTGAAGGTTGTACCCGGAGGAATCACAGAGATTTTTGCGTCTAAATTATCCGCCGCACAGTTAATTTCTTAAAAATGACATCAAACTGGTTCTGGGGGAGAGAGCGGGGGCTTAACCAAGTAACACAGAACATTTTTTAGAGGACGTTTCTAAATATATGAATGGTGTCAATGTGTTTTCGGTGTGCTCTACTTCCAGGTGCTTGGCCCACATCCTGACCGTGTTGATCATCTAGCACTGGGGGAGCAGCACAGCACGACAGCCGTGCTGCCCTACATACCCTTTCCACCCACAAGCCCTCACAACCCTCCAGACACAACCTTTTGTGGCTCCATGTGTTCTCCCATTGAAGCTTACCACCTGACACCAGCTCACAGCTTTGAGTCCATAACGTAACTGGCATCAGTGTTAATCGCAGGTTTTTTGCTATTTAGATCCAGCATTGAAAGTGTGCCAGTCACTCTCTTACTGCTATGGTGTGGGCTTCCCTCCCTCCCCCATCATACCTGAATGACGTTGCCATACTGGATCACAGTTCCTAGCAGCTTTCGATTCTCAGATTCATTCTGCTTCTTCTCCAGGTCAGCCGCATGCTGAAACAGACACGAAAGGCAAACGCGACACTTTGATTTGAGACAGGCACATTCGGACACTGTAAGTGTCTAAAATCCCCACATCACGGATCTCAGGGATGACTGGCTGAAGGGACAGAATGTGCACTGGTGGCCAGGTGTCCTTGGATCAAGTCAGAAGGCTGTCCCAGCGACTAGGTGTGCTTGGCAACAGTTGCAGGCCAGATGCCAGGGGATGAGGGTAGGGATGTGAGGCCACTCACGTGGAGCTTGTTGAGGAGAACTGTGTCGGTGGTGCTGTTCCCTCCTGGTTTTGCTGCCTTCCAGAACTGCTTCTGGGCAGAGTACCTGTTCATGGGGCACAGCTTGAACAGGCAGTCTGGAGGAGGAACGGAAAAAAGAACAGCACATGATTGGAACCCAATGATGTATGAGTGGTAACACTGTTCCCTCCTCTACCTGCCCCAGTCCCCCTCCCTGCTCCTGGATTCTATTCTTAACATGTCCATCAGCATGAGGCGCCTGCATTCTGCACACTCCCTGTAGGAGTTAACCTTGGGGAATGATGAATGAATCATTGGGTCCATTGTAAGCGTAAGGAATGGTGACAGGCGTAGCAACGCAATCATAGACGGTCCAATTTACAGCTCAGGCCACGGCCAGCGCACAACAGAACTAGGAGGATGACAAACCCTTCAGCTTCTCCAGGACGGTAATATATTGATCTATAACGATTGAGGACCGCACCGCCCACAGCAGGGGACGGCACAACAATGCTATATCAGGTCTGTGATCTGAACATGATTGAGAGAGTACGGCCTCCGCCGCTCTGCTCCAAGGCTTTCTGAGAGTTACCAGAGGGGGACCTGATTATCTGTGACAGAGTTAAAAATAACCCATGCTGGTGAGCGCAGTGGAAAAGGCGGTCAATGCCATGGCGTCCAGGGATGAGCTGCCTTGAGAGACAGAAAGAGTACAGAAGAGATAAAGGGGAGCGGGGTGGGATGGGGGGGTGGGCTGAAGGCTGGAGGAGAAATGGGGCAGTGGGAGGCCAGGATGAGTAAATGAGTGAAGGGGAAGCAGGGAAAGGAAGTGGGTTTATGGAGCGATGAGGACTGAGAGATGGGGTGAAGGAGAATAGGACAAGACGACACGCTGCTGACAACTTTGTAAAAGATCCCTGAGATGTATCTCTGATGATGTCTGAAGGATGCAACAGTCTGGCCTACATGATCGCTCTCTTTCTCTACACATCAACATCTCACGGCAGCACACCTTTTTGTCAAAGCTTCACACTGAAGCAATTCCTGCAACCCAGTAGATCAGAGAGGAGGAAGCAAGGTTTCAAATGGGTTCAAGCTGCTTGGAAAGCAGGCTTTTTAAACAGCTTACGCAGGCTATTAATACTCGTCAGGCATCTTAGGATTTAGACTTGCTAAACTTTCCCTGTGCTGAGGTGTGGCTGAGACACTGTGGTGGGGAGTCTCCAGCAGGCCTGCTGCAGTGCCTTGGCTGCCTGGACAGAAGGCAGGTGGGCTAGGCAACTTCAAGATACCCCTCCTCATATTGATACGGCCTGGAGAGGTGCCGACGGCTCCTGAGAGCTGAGGTGGTCGTCATGTCGAAGACATGGCTTTGGATCTGATGCCCCACCAAATGATTGACTCGAACCCAGTATTTCCTGTGGACTACAGTGTGGTTTTGGTTACTCAACAAAAGAGTTCACTTTTTTTGTTGGAAGATATTTTTAATCTGAGCTTTTTTAAACTCAGTGCTCCAAAATTCCTCTGGCTTGACAGCCGTTAACAATTTCCATATATTATGTAGTTTTCCAAAGAATGTAAAACAGCGCTGATGGAAGTGTATCAGTGATGACACACCAGCACACAAAATGTGGTTTTACATCGCATTTGCTTAGGACAGTTCCACACAGGATAAGGCCCTAGTTCTTCTACTCCTGCAAACTGCACAAAACCAACAGAACGTTATTATCAAACTGTCACAGTGTTATATTAAAACATAAATAGAACACTGTAAAAACGACATAACTTTCAGAATCATCTTTCTCTCAGCCGGTCAGTACTGAATACCCTCCAGCACAGCTCAGTAAGATCCTAGTTCACCTGTGAGCGAGCACAACCCTAAACATCTAACAGATGTTAGGCCTGCTTCAGTTCAAGAAGATAAAGGTTGAGCGCTCGTCGAACAAAGGCACAACCACGATACGCATCTGTTCTCCTTTTATTATGTGATTGGCTGTACCAAGCGTTGATAACAAGTGGGCAGGCCATCAACAACACTGAAACAATCATCTCTCCACAAGTCTCAGACATGGACCGGGAATCACTTAGACACATTTCTTCGGCTGTTGACTTCAGGTAGAGATCGACAGATCTGGGTTACTCTAATGAGAGGTAGCAAGCCCTTATGTCATCAGTATACAATAAGTCCATTGCTGTGTTCTCTGACTGATTGAATGTAAAATGATAACAGTGTATCACACATGGCACTATTAATGCTTGTCCTACAAGATCAAATCAAGTCACATTTGGACAGCAGCACCGTGATCATTTAATTTCCCTGACCTTGAAAACCAATGAATGAGTCAATGAAAGCCGCACCATTGCTTCAAGAATTAATTTGTAAAAGCTTGCTCTGGAGGCCTGCCAGGGAACAATTTAGAGAGCTGTCCACTACAACAGCCTAGCTTCTAGCAGCCACCTCCTGGAACCCATCAGTTAGCCTCTGACACACGTTCCCAGATTGCTGCGCAAACTGGTGCCAAGTTTACACTAACCTTGATGTACCAGAAAGCAGACAAATCCACCATAAACATAGACCACATATTATCCTGTGGTATCAAATAAGATGTTTTACTCACAATGAGTTTTGTGTTGTTTGTGTTTTGGAACTGAAGGGATGGAGGGAAGTTGGTTGTGAAGTCAACATTTTTGTGACAAGGTTGTTAAGTCAACATTTTTGTCACAAGGTTGTTAAGTCAACATTTTTGTGACATAGGTCTAGTGTAACGTAATACAATCAAACAAACCATCTGACAATTAATCCTTCCAAACTAACAATGTAATGATCAATCTTGTGCAATCTTGTGTATTTGTATTACAGTATTGTCCAACAGCATTATTTACTCAATCTTAGAGATGAAAACGGCATTATTCCCAGACAAACGTCACCATGTTGGCAAGACATGGTTAGAACTCTACATCAGAAAATCAGTATACTGTTACTGTGGCAACTAGATTGACCCAGTGGCAGTTCTTCACTACCAGCCCGCTGGTAAAACCTCACAGAAAAACAAGTCTAGGCCTTTAATGACAGCAATTGCCAAGGCAAATTGGTGTCAAATGACTGAAAAACACATAGAATTAACATCTTAAATTACCCAATCTATACCATCTTCCATGAAGCATGTTGATTGTGAATTAGGGAGTGTCTTAAAATACCATCTAAGGCTGGTTAAATGAGAGTGGGGTTCAAAAACTAGCAGCCTAAAACACATCAACCATAAGACCCTCTGCTGGATGCCAGTCCAGGAAAGCTTCTTCCTATGATGAAACCACACTGTATCAAGACACCCAGGGCTGGCTGGGAGATGGAACAGACTTTGAAGTCACTGCAGGGTAGATGTTTGTCATGGTCATGGTAGTAGTACTTGTTGTTAAGGTGGCCTAACTGGACATGTGGATTCAGTGTAGTCGCATTAGACAGACAGTTTGTCCCTGACTCACAAACCTGTTCTGTTTTCCCTAAATTAGCTCATGGAGAAAACCTGGTGTGATCCCAACTGCTTACACTGGCAGGAAACAGACAGCATAGTTGTACATGTCAGCTTCAATGGCTAAAGAAACATGGCAGTCTGCCATCAGTAGGTTTCACACATGTTTCACTGTCTGAAGGGCCATATTTGAACATATTAACTTTTCAAAATATATGGCGTAATAACGAAATATTTATGTTTAGAACTTGGATGAATAGGATGATTAAAGATGAATTGTGTGAATTCCCATTTTGGGTTCAAAGGAATGGAGCATAGAAGGCGATTGATAAATATCTGAAAGAACTGAACAGAAGCTTTCTCCCCCAATAGTCCTGTCAACATAACAGCAGTAGTGATATCAGGCACTGTGTCCTGACACCCCAAAGAAACACATTGATGTTGACAACATATAACACTTTTGATAACCTGGAAACCTAGAGACATTCCAAATGGCTTCATCATGACATCCACTTGACAGTGTGGCTATGATGTCACAGAGGAAAGTTACATCTCAAAGGCCTATGACATCACAAGTCACTGAGACACCTCTGAGGGTTCTGATATCACAGAGCATCGTGACATCACAAAGAACAATGACCTCACTTGAGCACTGGGACATTTGAAAGACTGTGACTGTGGCGAATGTGTCCAACAAAGGGCACATTAGACAATAAGAGGTGACATCACCAGCACCAAACATCACCTCAGTGGGTCTTATAACCTAACTTTATGTACACTGTTATGGCATTTCGTGCAGAAATCTAAAGCTATTTTCACAACTCTGAATGCAGTTGTCATCTCTAGTTAGACAGAGTGGTTCCTGCGACTATAGTAGGGTGAGTTGTCCCAGATTTCTTCCTTACCCCGAAACTTCTTGGGCGGGTTGTTGAGATCTCCTGTATCTGGCTGGACCACACAGCGGTCATCCACAAGCCTGGGGACAGAAAAATAGAGGATTGTAAATAAAATACTCAATAATACAATCATTTTAGACATGGTGTATGGGTAGTGCCTGTACCTAGAAGATCATTTTAATCTGTAAAATAAAGTATTTTTTCTTCAGTTCATACAACCACATCCATCCACCATATCATGACAGGTGCCCCAGTCCTTGCTAATGGAATTGCATTTTCGATTATTTGAATTTTGGATACTTGCCAAATAGTCATTTTAAAAGGTTTGCTACAAAAACACCAGAGAAGTCAGACCTTCAGTGCTATGATGACATCACATGAAAAAGACCAACATTCCTACGGTGTGGCACAGTGGTATTAGAACCATGTTATGGGCATATGAATGTAGCCAAAAGCTAAGAAATCTAAGATGAAAACTATCTGAAAAAAATACAGATGACCCTAATGAAAGGATAACCATTTTCTTGTCATTGTAATAGGATGCTTCCCTGTAACGCAAAACATTTTATATAAAAAATCTTTTACACATACATATTTTACAATATATTTCATAATGCTTCGGAAATGGGACAAGAATAAATCAAGTAACTGGGACTAACTTTCTGCTCGTAATATTTGGGCCGGTGTACAATTCACAATGGGGACCGTTCACCACACTGACTACATTGAGGAGTTCTTATTTTGGCAGAAGAGAGTTCACAAATCTGTATAAGAGCAGACTTTCAGCCAACAGTACTGGAAGAAGGTGTAGAAACATGCAGTCTAAACAGAGGCTGATCTCCGCTTCATCTGCTCTGCCTGCTACACAGTCACAGACTAAAGGCTGAAGCCAGGAATAAATGGAGCAGGAACAGCTTCGGCCCAGATTTCCTCTACATTCCTGCCTGAAACGTGTCTATATACAGGGAAGCACAAAAGTCGTCTTTTTGTTCGGTTTGACTTTCTCATTCTATCCTGTCAAACTGAAGTAGAACGTGTAACGAGGTTGAAGTGCAGATTGTCATCTTTATTTTCAAGGCATTTTATACAGCAGATACATTATTTGAAAATGACGACATGGTTCCCCTCATTTTATAGAATCTAGTTTGTGGATATTTCAAGACAACGTACAAGGAATGTTTCACGCAGAGACGCACGCATCTTTTCTATGCAATCACTGAAGGCTTCAACTTGTCATGAACTAAACATCAGCAGATGCTGGGTGTGCTACTGATCTGATGCCTAACCAGGACTACAGTGCAGCTGTCCCACCTCCTGCTTGTATCACCACACAGTGGAGATTATCACTGAGGAAACAAACATGAGCTTTCTCAGTCTACTGAGATACTTTCGATATCTTCGACACTGCCATGAGTTCATGGCAGTGTTTTGTTCTGTTGTGGTGGAACCAAACTGTTGATTTTGATCCATCCACAATTCTGGTCCCTGGTGAATTGATTTGGTGCGTTGATTCAATTGACGCTGCTGTTTCATGTTAAACTCATGTTGTCAAACGTCTTCAACAGTCTCCGATGTTAAATCCTATCTATTGAATCAAAACCAGACGTAAACTGCTATTGGATGCATGCACGAACACCGCACAAAAAGACTTGCCAAAACAAGCTGTGGATTCGAATCAACAGATACAACCCTACAGCATGTGCAAAAGCAGCTGTGTTTTGAAGTAGCTCATCTGGTTTGGATGATATGGAAGACATTCTGCAAATGAAAGCTGACTGGCTTCACGTCGACCTTGGAGTCAGTGTATCATGTCATGTTCATAGAGCTGGAAGACCAAACCAAACCAATGCATTACACTATGGTGCTTGCTGTATTTGCATGGAAGTTTGATAAGTAAACATTTGGTTTGGGAAAGTCTTGGAAAGATGAACCCTTTGGAAAGACAGTTGCTAACCCGTGTGGTAACTAGGCTACATGCGGTCGCTACGTACAGCAGCTACGCAAGCTGTTGCTCTGGTTTGGGAGCACATCTGTCAGCCTTACTTTTTTTGTAGTCATTGTATTTACGACCTGGCCACAGATCTTGGGTTGCATATTATATATTGCATTGATAGTACATGGTCATTAACAATTATCCATCCTTGCTAAACAGAACAATAGAATAATAGTTGTTTAGGCAAACTTGGCACCTCAGTGGAGTTCTGGAGTCAGACAAGTCAGCAGGTTCTTTTTATAGGCTAGCTCATGCAGGGTGGTACTCTAAGGATGCAGAGATGCTGTTCACAGGATGTGATACAAGCACAGCCTATCAGAGTAGCAGGATCTGTTTAAAGAGAAATTACACCAAATCTGCGTGCAGCCTATACAGAGAAAAGGATAAAGCATGCTAGGGCCATCCGTCTTTCTCTGAAGAGAATCACCAGGATAAACTAGGACCCAGGAGGCAATCATAACTACCGAGGTAATGATTCTATCCACAACATCCATATTGCCATTCATCTTGTATTTTTAGACAGGTCTGAGGAGATAGATGTCTTTCTCCTCTTGTAAGATCAGATCAATATCTGGATGTGAGATCCATCATTGTAACATTTGCAGTTCCTCCTCTTTTGTTTTTTCCCATCTCGACCTCCTTCAATCCCTCTCCACGTCCACTTTTGGTCACCAATTATTGGTCATCTGCGACTGATGCCAGCCCTAGACCCAGTGTCCAGTCCTCCCAACCAGCTGCAGTCCAGGTGGCTCATTATGCAGCTGTCTCTCAGGGTTCACATACACAGAAACAACAGTAGCACCTCCTCAATGCCATTGCTAAATATAGCTCCCTCCCTCCTCCTCTCCCTCCCTCTTTCCCTCCCTCATGCACAATGGCTTACCTCTGAACAGTGTAGGGAGGAGGAAAAATTAGAACCTGGCACAACAGTGCCAGGCAAGCAACTTGACAAATGGGTTCTGTCAAGGTGCCGGTCTTCAAAGCCATGAATGCATTTACAGCCACGACATGGTGGCCTATTTGTCAAAAGCCATGGTTTTTGAGGTGATTGTGAGTGTCATACACCGTGGTGAAGAAAAATGATAGAGGTGGACAGTTTGCAAAGCCAAACGTGGAGACAGAAGGAGAGGCCAACACAGACGCTGTCTTCAGTTTCTTTGTCAGAGAGGTAAACACCAGAGGGGGGGGGGGAAAGGGAGCATGAAACAGAATGGAGCCAGAGGAAGTGACACGCTGCTCTGACGCCAGCCTGCCACAAACACTTGCTAATGGGATTATAAACTCAGGTGTGTTGTCCAGGCCTATCACACTGTGGAGCCACTGATAATGGGTGACAATAATAATAGCTGGGTAAATCTACAGCTCTGGAGAGAAGTCAACCTGACCCCATGCACCCCCTCGACTACTTGTAATGAGGAACAAAACAGCCATTTATCCAACCATCTCTATCATAATCAAGCCACACAGTATTTTTTCCCTAAATCCGTTTCACTCCACCCGTCAGGTCTCTGGTTGTCTCGTCTGTTACCCCACCTGGTAACTAGTCTAAAGCTGTTCTCAAAACCTGCCTGAGACACTTCCATGTCACCTTCGGACCACAGACTGAAATTACAGTTTTGTTATTATTTGTTTCAGAGAACAGGAAGATGCAAACTTCTCCCCCCACGTTAAGTGTATCTTCTGACTCTCCCATTGTACACTCCTGCTCAGCTCAAACTACTTTGATATCATTGGCTGTATTTAACGTCTACAGCAAGAACACACACTATCTAAGCATATTAATGAAAAACTGAGAGTAAATCCATCCAGCATTACACGTGATCCTCTTATCAATGATTTCACCTAATGTACTTATCCCACGACAACAACAGACGGTGTAGAGAATTTTGCACTTTAAATCTGGATCTGCAGAACAAGGGCAAGTGTGTGGCAACATGCGACTTTAAATCAAGTTAAGAATGTGCTATTTAATCAGAAACCATGGTACAGTACTCACCCTAAGGTGCTGATAAACCCGCTGGTGGAGCCCTCTGCATAAAGGGAACAAACATCCCCATGATGGAGGAAACTGGACATCTTGTCCGACATGGTTCCTCACGCTTGACTGGATCTGTGGAATATTGAAGAGTTAACTTTGACTGAATGCAGAAACCTGACTGCAAACATTCCTGTAAACTGTAGCTGACTGTATGTAAACAAACACATATCTCCCTCACATATATGGCAAGCTGGTGGAAGGACTGGTGGAAGACTAAATCATAACATGTCCATCTCATATTTGTAATCGCCCACATTACACGTCAGCCATTACATTATAATGCGATCCATTTATAATTTTGTTAGCACAGAAGTCATAGATAAAAATGTGCTGGGCAGCTAACTGGATCTGTTGAAGTAGACTGAAATGCTCTTCCTGACAGTGAGGATTTCAGAGTAGAGAATGATGGCTGTTGGAGCTGTGTGACATGCAGGGACATTTCTACAACACAATCTCCTTGTTGGGTGTGCATGGTGCCCTGTGTTACACACATTTAGAAATATCAACAGATGACAGCATTCAATATCCTGCATTGCAGGAACTATTAGACACCAAGACACAATGAGCACAATGAGACAACAAGACACAATGACATCTTACTGGAGAAAAAGAGATGATTCGGCAACTGAATTCCTGATAAACTACCTCAAAGACTGAGGAAACTACCTCAGAACTCTGATGCTCGACAGAGAAGGGCCCTGCTAAGGCACTCCAAACCATGCAAAGCACAACTAACTGATCTTGGTATCTACCTACTTAAATTGTATTTGCATAAATGCTCAGTTTAACATTCAAATTAGTGTGCACATTATGGAAAAAGATCAACAGTACTACCTAAAGAGCTCTCTCTCTCTCTCTGCATATATTTATGTATATCCTATATAACATACTCATTGCGAATAAAACGAGTCAGATGTCCATACATCTAAGAGAAAGCACTACATGTAACACGCTCTGCTCCTATATTCAAAAAAATGATACCGAATCCCTCAAAATATCTGGAAAGTTACTATGACTGCAGTGACCTAATTAGCTAATTCATCTAGTAACTTAATACTCCAAATCCAGGTCTACTATCAAAATCAACAGTCAAGGGTGTTTAATTGTAATCCTTTTATCATTGGATGTTATCAAGGCTATTATAACAAATAACTAAATAAGGACAGGCTTAGATTGTTATAATTGATCAAGTGTTGTGCGGCTGCGGGAAGCGCGCTTGATGGCAACATTGTTACATTGTCAAAAGACCTGGCATCTCACATGTCCTTGTAACCAAAAGAAAATGATGCTGGTGTCGCCAATACATGTCAGTCGAGAGGAAGTTTATGGTTATGGATAAACATTTTAGGCCCATTTTGACATGAACGATATTACATACTAAGCCGGAAATTCTATACTATTAAAGCCATCGTAAGTAAGCGCATCTACTACTTCCTTGACCAATTTTATGTTTCATATAGCTAGCTTTCGTATCGTTAAATGCAATGACAGAGATGATGCTAAAATAAAAACTACGGACTGAGATCAACTTTACCTTTCCAGAATGAAAAAGGCAGCGAAAACAGAATGTATATTTAAAGGGTCAGCAAACGTGAATTTCCACCAGCCTTCCCTCGAATAATTCCATAATACCGAAACTCCAGCTAAAAGAAGCGGCGTATTTCTGACAGATGATTTCGTCCTCAGTGGTACTTGCAATCCGCTTCTTTTTACATCCTCCACATGCTCTTTAAAGGAACGCCCCTTTCGCAGCATATATACTGCAGCAGTGGTTTCTGGGAAATGCTGTTTTAAAGCGTACAGCTGATGCACAAATTGTCACTTTTTTGAAACAGCAAACAGCAAAACAGCAAATAAGCAGCAACAACAAAGTTCCTCTTGGTCTATAATGTGCTTTTTTCAAAAGAATGTGACCAGAATGTGCACGTTGTTTATTTGCGTACAGTACAGTACAGACTACATTACATGGTATTTTTACATGTGCGAGAGAAGGGGTGTAATGTCAAAACCAGAAACACACTTCTATTATAGAACAGTCTCATGCTGAGCATGTCACAGAATGAAAAGTGATGAGTGAAAGCAAGTCATTGAGAGGACTTTCAGCTGCCAGACACACTATGGCTGGAGTTCCCCACTTTCAGATTTGAAGATTGACCCTGGTGATAAATCTACTGTGCCTGTGACCAACATATGTTCATTCTTGTGTCAGACCAAATCAGTCCTGTTTAGGACATTTGCCCTTAAACTGTAGAAAGCAAAAATCATCAATCGCAGATACTGACTGCTCATACATCTTCTATCCTCTCTATTTATGATCCAAACTATATTTTACGTATCAAGAAACAAAATAAAGAAAAGAAACCAAGACACTCTCTAAGATTGATCTAGTTCATTTGCATAAGTCCTATTCAAATGCTTTTTTTCCCTAAGGCTGGAATTGGAACACGGACTCATCAGCATCCTTTCTGAAAAACATACAAAAGCATCCACTTACTTTATTGAAGTAATTAAAACATATCCCAGAGGATTTTAATATAGAGCAGCATAGTAGCACAGTGTGCATTGACAATAGAGCCCACCCAATAAGATTGTATATTCAACAGGTTAAGTGTACGTATTTTTTGTTTCAAATTGGATTGTGAGATCAACTACGATTATCTGTTTGAGATTGAATTTATTTTTTTAACAAAGCTGTAGGGACATTTTTTCTCAGTATTTTGAATCATCTTCAGTGCTGTAGAACTGTCACAACCCTGTTTGTTGTTTTTAACAATGGTCCACACAAGCGGGTTGCGGCTAAGTTTCCACAACAGACACACACGCACTCGCACACACAAACAATGACAATAAGCTGCAGGTTTGATAAGGAATAAAGAGTGAGGCCGAGACTCTGAAGGGGCGCCAGAGTGGGAGTCCTGCCTCCTCCTCCATCCCTCATCCACCCTGCAGTCCTCTCTCTACCAGCACAATACAGGGGCCAAGTGATATGTAAATTTCTGCAAAGAGCTGTTTTACCCACCTCTGCTTATGCTTTGAAAGTCCTTTCAGAGAAAGCAAGGTGGTTCTGTTAATGTAGGGGACCATCCCTCTGATCTGTGACTCATGTGTTGCATTGTTTCTCACCTCTGCTCTATCTACTTGATAGGGCCACGTTTTGATGCAGTTGAAGTTATGATAAGTGGTAGGCTTCCCTACATAATGTAATTCAACAACCAAAACAGATAAGGTCTTCCAGATCCAGGCACATCCCCTGGATGGTACATACTGTACCTGTACTAAGTCATCTTTTGTGTCTGGCCCTAAATTACACTAGAGTAGTGTAGTATTTGTGTATATTTTTAAACTCTGATCTAATTTAAGTGTGGAATTTTGCAATTCATTCTCTGTTGTCATGGAGACAGTACAAGGAATTTATAATTAAATCCATTCAAAAGCAGACACAGTTGACTGTAAGCAGGCATTGACATGTGTATGAAATACTGTTCCATTGGCCAAAATGGATTTAAGATTCAGTAGTATGCGTACAGATTGAGGTGCATGAAGTGGTTTTATCGTATCAGTGAAATGCATTGTACCTTTGATAATGCCATGTAAAGTCATTTATTTGACATCATTGTTATTTTTTTCACATGGATCACATGGCCAGTTAAGTATACTGGAAAACTATTCATTGAACCAAATGACTTTACAGTTGGAAAGAAACATCCTGCTTATAATAGGTTGAAACCAGACTATGATTTTCCCCCTGCAAGGACGAGCGAAGAAAGCCCTGTGACAAGTTATCACATGCTGGACATAAAAGGGTTCTCCTTAGGTCCGGTATGACCTTTGGGACATGGGTTTGTTTATGACATGGTTTTCTGATCCTTGCCCAGCACATACTTCACACACAATACAGCAACTAACGTTGTTTAGCAGAAAGTCAATACAAAATGCAATGCCCATCTGTGTGGGTGTATGTATGTGTGATTTGGATGAGAGCGTGTACATGTGCACTAGCTGCATGCTCAGCCCGATGTCATTTCTCTGCCAGTTCTGTGTGGGTGCAATGGCTGATGGCTGTCCTGACTCTGTGGCATTGTTTACACTTTCAGGATGGTTAGTCTTACATACCCCGTCTCTTATTTAATTCTAACATCAGTCATGACGACAATAGCTTGGGTAAAGTTAATGAATGCAGCAAGGACACTTTCAGAAGATTCAATATCCTTTTATTTATTTTCAGATGCTTTTTATCTGTCCATTTAAAAATGTACAATGTATACTTGAAATGAGGATGAAAAAGAGGATGTGGAGGCTGTGTGAATGTAGGACAGTAAAACACAGCAGGCATAGGAGCATGCTCTTCTGTTGCTAGTAGAGACTGGAGATAGGCTGCCTCTTCCACCATGTCCTAGAGTAAACGCAATGCATTAAGAAAGGCTCACATTGCTACACACAACACCCTTTTTTACATGAATACATGACATGTTTTAACACTGAATAAATAAATAATAAATAAATATAGACCAAACAATGTACAGATGAATTAGTGAGTGTGGATTCTGTGCGTCTAATAAAAAACAATATTTAGTGCCTGCAAATGGAGACTTTTCATTCATTTCCAATATTGCTAAATGGACTTTAGCATTCCGCTGCTGCGTTTTTTTCTTTGCTGAGTTTCTGACCCACTGCTTCATCATAAAACTGTCTGTACACGCTCGCTGTGTAAATCAACAATCTTGTTCTGGCTTTCTTATGCATTTAATCATCTCTATAAATTATTCTAGTCTCCCAACTGCATGCAGAGGACACACACTAGCGACTTTACTCACTGTTAGTTCAGCCACTGCTTACAGTGGTTACAGCAATATTGCACTACTTGTTCCCTACTTGTCTCTAGGTTAGTATGGGTTATGTTAGTATTGGATATTGTGTGCATTATAGGTTTAGTACTGTTTATTATTTGGTATTTTAGGAGGTTTATTATATGTTAGCTTACCATAAGTGTAACCTATATCCTGAGTACTGATGTGTCATGCTATGCCAGGTTGCTTTGCATTGTCTTGTACTAAGAATTTCAGTGTCTAGTCTGACCCTGCGTTGTTCTGATCTGACAATAAAAGACTTGAAACAAGGAGCAGCTGTGTCATGTCTATATTGATGACCTGCCCTGTTTGTCACCAGAGCTTAGTGACCAGGAGAGATGTGACGAGAACCAGGATGACATGTACTGGTGCTGTGCCCTACAGGGTAGAGTTCTACCTCCCGAAAATAAAACACAATTACTCTGGTTTAATGGCCTTAGTATCCTCAATGGAGTTGTGCCTATTAAACCAGCTACCAAGATATTCTAATTAGGCCTGGTGGATTGTGGTGCTAATTCTACTGCTGCTGTTAGCCTGTGAAAAAAAAACATTCTCATTGAGGATGGGATCTTGAATTCTGTTATTCTGTGCATCAAAGTACTGTAAATCCAGAGGCCATTTCAAATCTAAACAACACAAAACTTTCATTATCTTAATTAGAACAATAGTGCATCTCCTCATCCTGTCTTCCAGTCCCTCCCCTTGATTCAGTCTCATGACAGAAATGATGATCTGTGATCACGTGATGGCCCACAAATTGTGTACGTCTGCACGGCAGAGCTCAGAGAAATCCCACAACTGGAGAGCATCCAGTGGTCACAAATGACTCCTTTTGGGCTGCTTGACCTTTTGGAATTGGATTTGTTCATTTGTTCGTTCATGCTGCTTAGTATAATGGTCAATGTTGCCCAGTTATTTTGGAAGTTTATTATTGCATGCATGCAACCTCATGTATTGTGTCTTGTACAGGTTAGAACAAGGTTCCACCAGATACACCAACTAGGCAGTGTTTCACTCAGATTTTAAAAGCATTAATTCTATAGTGAAGGTTTAGACCACTTAGGAGTCGATCCAAATGCATCCAGTTTGTGAACAAATATAGCAGCCCGCAACACAATTGAGTTTAAAAAGATTATTTATCATTTTCTAATTAGATTTTGATGGATGGCTGTGGTCCAGTTGATTAGATCGGAGCATGTTTTGGACACTGCTTTGGCAGCAGTGACATCTGTTTTCTCATTAGGGAGGTGCTCTACTTCAGATGACATGCTGCCAAACCTTATTTCTTCACTGGTCTCACCCTGAAATAGGCTGCTTATTTTGTTTCCTCTGTGTTGTCATCATGCAATATATGGTGTTTACAGCCCTGTGTGCATTCTCAAGTTGAATTGGAATGGAAAGTAGCTAGGGTACCCTGTTTGACTGAATGTTAACATGGTGTCACCGTGAGCTTGTGTTTTAATGGCCATCAACCTTTGTATTGTAATCAAACCCCTTCTGCCACATAAAATTATATTCTGCAGGAGCTGAATAACAAATCCTAAACATTTGTGTCTTACAGTGGAGCTGTCTGTGGGTTCGCCCAAGAAGCTGAGCAAATGCAAATTGACTGGCATCTGGCAATACAATAATGGTATTTATACTTGTGACTGGTTCATCCTGTCTCTGTCTCACTGTGACTATTGTGATGATCACAAGGGGAAGTTCACCTCATGTGATTAACGGCTGGTTGCTAGGTGACTGTCCGGGCAATGAGGCATTCAATCCGTCTCCAGTCCTAAACATCAGAACATGGCTCTGGCACCTAAGATCAACGGCTCTTCAATTACCAACCGTACACACATCCTGTTGCCATAGAGATTTGAGGTTACTTCCTGTAGTTTCAGGCAACTTGCTGCCGGTTCACAATTCACAGTTGTGTTTACTGGGGGGAATTATCAATCTTACCAGCAGTTAAAGGAAACATTGAAGAACAATTTCGACAGAAGTTTATACAAGTTCATTATCAAATTATATAAATTCATATGAAGACATCCTGGCCGATCCCAGGATAATGCAGCAGCATCATAATTGATAAATTGCTAAAACTGTTTTATTTTCATGTGATCAATCGATTCTGACATTATAATTTATTGGTAGATTAGAGTTACGTTGAACTGTTATCGTTCATATAAGTGAGGTTGTTGCAGATTGCCCTCAGAAATTATGTTCGCATCAATCATCGCCAAATGCATATCATTACAAAACAACTAGAGCAAAGTAAATGTAGGTTGATGCTGAACTCAGACCTTTATAGTTTATTGCAGTCACAGAAAGAACAAATCAACTTGATGCAGAACTCTGTTTGGCAGACGACTTCCAATACAGTGGAGCTCAACGTGACTGGAGCTCTAGTCTCATTTCTGGACAGAACACAGTCGCCCTTCTAATTAGCCCAGATGTGGATATTAATATAACAGCACAGATGAAAACTGGTCTAGACTGGAAATGGAGCAGTTTGAAAGGAGAGGGTCCTGATTTAAGAATGGTCACACTAAGTGGGCCACCTTCGCCCCTTCTGTAACAGGGGAATGAGGCCCGTTTCTATTTGAAAATACCCTCCGGCCCACTTTAATTGCTCTTACCTCCAGAGATTTGAGTCCCATGAAGATCTTAAGATACCTTTGATGAGACACTATGTTGGAGAAATGCAGAATACAATTGTAAGAGTTGAGACACAAATCAGCTGTAAAACCTGTGCCAGCGTGAGGTTTGAATAACAAGGTACAGAATAAACATTATGAAACTGAATGTCCTGGTACACAAAGCTAGTGTCTGCTTTGTTCAAAGATATCCTCCATTCAGGTCCTTGTACACTATCAAAAGTGGGGCAGAGGGCTTATATAGGGCAGCCAGAAGACACTTGCAGACTGAAGTGTTTTGATAGCGATGTGTCTAATGGGACATGCCCTACATAACAAGCTTTCTCTCTGATAAATGTAATTGACAGACACCAAAGACATACACTTTCAGCTACTTTGTGTACTCTCCTACACAGATGGAGCATGCGTTTAGTTCATCAGTAAGCCAGATGGGTCGTCTGTGACTAGAGCAGAGATGACTAGACTTGCAGATGCCACCAGTGTCATACTGTTTTATTGACAAGGGGATGCTTCTGAAAGTAAGAACTACATGCATGGGAAACATAATTCCATGCAAGAACTGATTGTCTTGTATACACACATGTACATAGTCCTAGCACATGGTCATAGATCTTACAACAAATGCTGCTCATTCAGTTACAAATGCACACACAGAAGGAACGTTAAGAACGAAGCCGTTAAGAATTGTTGAATACAGAAACGTCCAATGGCAGGAAGCTGGCACAGTTCAAGGCACCACAGTGGCATGCTTTCCTTTTGAGCATGGCTGTGCCGCCCGCCTCTGTGCCAGGGGCGGTCTGCACCACCATTTTCTCCAGAGCTGTCTTGTTGCCAAAGCATCCTGAGTAGTCAAATGTCAGTTCCTCACGAAGGGCAATGTCCCTTCCAGCAAACAAGGCTAGTCTGGGCACCGGGGAGTGCACACGGACAGGCACCATGACCAGGTTAGGCTGGCAGGAGTGGTTCAGAAAACGGCCTACATTTCCCACCAGGGATGGGTCCACAAACGTCTCACTGACAGTTTCTTGTCCTGCATACTCTCTCACAGTAATAATGTAATTGTTGTCCTCAGGGCTCTGAGCTAGCTGTCTGTCTCTGGCCTCCACATAGTCTATCACCTCTCCTGCGTACTCACACACAAACGTCCCACATGGAACCGTTTCCAGGGCTTTCAAGCCCCAGCCCCTGTCCTCTGTGAGGAAGACCCCAAGTCTAATCCCCAAGCCTCTTTGAACCACCCGGTTGTGGCAGTTCTCACCGCAGCCACACAGAGCATTGCATTCAAACACAGGTCTGCAGTAACCGGTGTCTGGAATCTCATGGAGGGACAGTCGACCACAGCTGTCGTATGTTGGCCCATATCTCTGGAGGCAAGAGCAGGTCTCTATCAGGCAAGAGTGAGACTGGCAGGAGCATCCAGGAAGAAGACACTCACTGGGTTCTGTGGTACATCCTGGTCCTTTAATATTGTCTGGAGTATACTGTAACAAAGGACAAACGTTCAAAAATAAGATTTTCATCTGAACATTATCCAATAACACATGGCACGAGTAAACTGCATTAAAGCGGTAAATCATCTTGGAACTTTTCCCTCATAGTTTGTAGCCTTGTGATCATGTGCTGCCATCAGGTGGCGGTAAGCAGTTCAGATATGCACCCAACTTTGGCTCTTTATATGCCACCCGTTTAATTTAAGACATTAGGGTTGGTTCTATGGCTAAAAAGCGTCCCGCAAAGAACACTGTAACGTGAATAGACAGCTATAAGGAATGGAGTCGCATTTTCAAGAGAACCAGTTGGCGTTTGACAGTTACGACACTATTTTACCTGAAATGCCGGAAATTCTCCTTTGGTAACGTTTTCCTCTATGATAACTGGAATATTTTCAAGACCTTGGCAGACATCCCAATAAGTAAGTTCCTGACAGCTCATATTAAACATGGCATATTTGCCTCTGTGCTCACGTTTGAAATACTAAACACAAAGTACTTCCTGGTTGGCAATCCTTCAGAATAAAAGTGGCACACACTAAAAACACGTGAATCTGGATATAGTCACATTAGCAGAACAATATTACGTGGACAAAAAATACCTCCTATTCAACCTCCTATTAAAAATAGGAGGTTGAAGTTCAGGAAAGCATGTGAAATAAAATAGTATTTCTATACTACATACATTAAAATTGTCAAGCAAATATATGTACAGTTTTGCAGTAGGTGGCGGTATGATTCTAATGTTGGAGTTCTCGAATCCATTACCTTGTAGATTCCCCCCGGGGGAAAAATCAATAAAAGGCCCCCCATTTTGGAATGTTCGTTACCATATTTGGTTGTTGAACAAATGTTATTTACAGTTTTCGCAGTAGGTGGCGGTATAATACTAAGGTTAGAGTTCTATAATCCATGACCTTGTAGTTCGAAGCCATGAATCCAATTTAGTGTGTGTGTGTGTGTGTGTGTTGTGTGTGTTTGTGTGCTGTGTGTACATGTTGTGTACATTGTGTGCGTTGTGTGTGTACATGTGTGTGTAAACATGTGTGTTTGTGTTGTGTGTGGGGTGTGTGTGTTGTGTGTTGTGTGTGTGGTGTGGGTGTGTTGCTATAAACAACATTGGGGGGCCCTAAGTGTTTGGGTTCCCCCCACAGCATTAACAATAAAACCAACAATATTTTCCTCATTGGCATAATAAATCCAAGGAAAACGTCAAACGGCATGCCCATTTACACAACTACATGATATTTTGTGAAATCCAGAGTAAAACTCTAAATTAATTTGGAGTACTTTAAGTCACCTATGGCAGTCATCTATCTCCAATATATCAGAAATTCACCCCTGAGGAAATCACTTCAGCAGTCAAAGTGAAAAGGATTGGGGATGATGTTTGGAATGTAAAAGATTTGGTGAAGTTTGTTCTAATAAAATTTGAAAGTCATGTAAGGACATACTTTTCTAATCAGTTTTTGTAACTGAAGTTGAGTTTTATTTGTTTAAAAAATGCAACTTGTTTAGCAACACTGTAATCTATGTTGCAGTAAAAACTGTAAGAATTAGTCAATTCACTGTGGAGCAAGTTATTTTGAAAAAGCCTTCTTGGGCTCAGCTTTGCCATGATGTTATTTCCATGTTGTTGTGATGTATAATTGATGTCCAAAGGTTGATTCCTGAGGGGCCAAGTGAAGCAGATGGGAGAAGGTCACATTGTCAGCTGGCATTTTAGAAAAAAAAACTTGCCAAATCCTCCATTATCTTCTTCCGATCTTGTTAAAAAAAAGTCAGAATGTTTGGCATTCCTCTAAATGTGAATCTACAAGATAGAGTAAAATCAGTAAAAAGGCAGTAAAATCATTTTAATGTGGAAAATAAGAAAATAAGTACATTCTCAAATGGCTGCACGTTTTGTAAACCATCCCTTGACTGATATGATTTGACAATCTTTTAACATTTGACAATAGGATGACGTTTGTCTTCTCATCAACCTCTTACTTCCTGATGAGACAGGTAATTAGATGTTCTTAATGTGTGTTCTTGTCAAAGATTTTGGGTTTAATGAGAACATTTAGTAACACAGAGGAACTGAACTTTGAGCATGGTGTTAATCAGTTGCATGGAAAGTGCAATTGAAAAAGCCCTGAAAAGATGTCATGAACAACAACCCAGAATTTCTTCCGGTCTTCTGCTAATGGACTCTACTTGTGAGGAAAGTGACACAGTGACCCACTACCTACTGTCTTGTTTTACATTGGAGAACAAAGATATAATAAGTTAACTTTATTTATATAGCACAATTCATACAATTATTGTAGTTCCAGGTGCTTAATCAATAATTGTTATTATCAAGTCATACAAAAGTAGTGAAAAGCTTTCGTAAAAAGATAGATTTGAAGCTGTTTTTAAAAATTTATAGCAGATTTGCTTCCCTGATATCCTTAAGTTGCCCAGACAAAAATGATAGAAGTCATCACAATAGGAAAACAAAAACATGGTTCAGAAAGAAAACAAGACTGCCGGGAGTCACAGAAATACAGCATTCACAAACTTATCCTCCCCTAGTGAGAGAGCCATGCTTGAATGTCTTCAGCTTGTTTGTACGCCCTGAAGCAGGCTTCCCATGAGACTGGAAGGGTGACTTCCTCTGCTGCTAGGCAACTGCAGTGGCAGCATGATTTACTCACATGACAAGATTTTACGAAGCAATTAAAAGGAATCAGGTTTGTTCATCCGACCCCCTAGGGAAGCAATGCTTTTAACTTCACGTGTTAGATTTAGAGCCCGAACCTCACTCTTTCTCACATTGGGTGTGAAGCTAATGGTTATATTTATCAGATTGGGCATACACTTAAATCCCATAGTGGGAGAAAGAACGCTAAAGAGAAATGCCTTGTCACATTGGCCAAAGAGCCGTGGTAATCCTGCTTTGTCCTGCAGGTCTGAGCATGTCTGGGAGACTCTGATGACGCTGCTGTGACCACAGCCTTGAGCCACAGGGACTCGGCAACTATGAGCTCAGCAGTCTTAGCGTGTAGAGTTAGAGATAGTGTGCTAGTTAGCACTGACCGATAGAGAAGAACAAGCAGATCCAATAACCAATATAGGTTGTCGTCTTCAACACACATTGTTGAGAGATATATACCGTTGGGAGCTAGTATTCTCACCAGGAAGTAAGAGGTCTGGAATTACCTCGTAGTCTAAAAAAAGTTGGTCTAACTGATTTCTTTTTTAGGTTTCTGTGTGTAGTTCAGCAGACATGCTGTACCCTCTTGAAACCAAACTAAATGGGACTCACTCTCTCACTCTTATTGGTGTCATTTAATCAATATGGTACATGTAGCCATGCCAGGCATCACTCTTAACTCCCTTAAGAGGCTCCGCTCTGTAGATCCAATTGATTCTTTTTGTCTGCTTCCACTTAACCTGGAATAGGTCAAAACCTCTTTTCTGAGGGGCACTTTCCTAAACAACGCAACATGTGTTGAGTTCTGTTGAGACCGAATGGGCTTTCACCTCAGCCTTTGTCAGCCAAAAGACATCACAGGCATAGTAAAACCATCGTGTCGTTCGGAGCATAATGACAGTGACATCCTTCTTTTTTCAGTAAGTTAAGAGATGGTTTTTACAGATGTAAAAATGATTTTTTTTTGTCATTTGTAGAAGTTATATTATGGTGACAAAGGAACATTTCATGAAAGCATTTATTGTCATGACATGTATATCAAACCCCTTTCACCTTCCAAATCATCTCCTACATACATGGCTATGGATACTCAAGGGAGCATTCAGCTGGACCAATGCCTCACAGGGGATTGCAAACACTGAAAGAGGTTTAAAATGGCACCTTTCGTGTTTTTCCATTGCGTTGCAGCTACTATGCTGACCAAAACTAGGGAATGATGAGTCATTCACATATCTTACAATCACAATGGCTCCATATTTCTCAGGGCTTGTCGACTGGAATCAGAAACTGTGCAGGCATGAAATGGCCTGTCTGTGAGAAGTCAATTTAAACTAATCGTAGCTGAGAGATATAGCAGGCAACGTTGTCACTCAGCGTTATCTTACACTTGTATACTTGTGTATGGCGCAAAACAATGTACAAACAGTGTGTTATTGAAGAGGAGAAGACCAAGGCAATATGCTGCCACCCACATATTAAGTGATGTCAGCAGATTTACTGGTAAACGTGACACAATTTGAAGCCAATGAAGAAATGTTTTTCATCACACAGAGCTTCACTTTCACCTCAAATGGAACTTGAGTAAGATTCACGAAGCGCCAGCCTCTATTTAATGGTTGATATTATTGAAATTTGAATGGCAAATAGAGACAATAAGGGCTAGATCTCCACAGTAGATGTGAGTAATTGGGCTGTCTTTCAAGATTCCAGCATTTAAGTATGAGGGGAAATTATGATGTTTGTGGAAACTCTATGAGTTTATTATCAAGACAACCTTTTTTAATGCCTGAGATTAATATTTGTTTCATGAAAACAATATTGTCAGTCACATATTTCTGAATCTCCATAATATTCTGCTGAAGCTGGAGGAGCATTTATACAGTAAGTCATGGGCAATAGATGATTTCCTTTCTTTCTCTTTTCCAGCTCATGACTCCTTTTTTATTGAATATTTTAAGTAATAATATAAGTCTGACTTTAAATTAATCTCTCCCATCTTAAGAACAGGCCCTCAGTCTTAGGTGAGCCAACTTAATGGACAGAGTCAGGTACTGGCACAAGGCGTCCCCGTTCACTCTGAGCAGAAATATGACATTTTTGATTAATTTCTTTCAGCTACTGCTGTCTGTCGTAGACCTGTTGAAAGTGAACTGAGAGCTCTCCTTGGGGAGGAGGTGGAGACAGAGGGTCACCCTGGGTTTGGGCTCCTGGAAGCCTCACACACGGAGCAGGAGAGAGAGGACAGTCTGCTGCAGAGACAGCCTTCAGGCTCAAGGCAAGGTTAATGGAACCTGCCTCTGGGATGGAGAGTGAATATGACAAACGTCCAGATACGTTCATATATACCACCGCCATCAGACATTAGCCAGTTGATGCAATGATTTATTCACATGGTTCTAGTTAATACTCTTCCATTATGCGTTCAGTATATTAGAATGTACATTTTCATCACATTTCTCATTATTGTTGAGGTGTTCCTAATCAACCATGTGTGACTGATGTTAGAAAGTATTGGTGAAACAATGATGTTGAAAGCACACAAACATTCTGTGTAGCTTGTCCTCAATTTGATATTTGCATTCTTTTCCAGAGACCATTCTAATAGCAAAAGCTGAAATGTGATTATTGCACAGTAAGTTGTATTTGTACTGGGATTCTGTCCTATGATTTGTTATCCATGCATTCTGGATGAAGTTTTGCGACACGTTACACCCCCCAAGGTTAGAGTTCTTTTCCCTCCTCCACAGCCCAAACTCCTCTTTAGTATACCAGACCCCAACCTTTATACCCCAACAATAATCACTCCAACCTTTACCATATCCCTAAACATAATAAAACCACAACTATAACCCAAAAATATTTTGTGGCTGTTTTAGAAGACAGTAATACTGCTCAATGAAACTCTGAATCACAATGAAACATTTCGACAGGAAGTCTGCGATGAAAAGTTGCCATGGTTTTACAGAGGCCTCACTGCAAAGGCAGGATACAGTCTTCCCTCCCCATCTCTCCACACCTTTGAAAAGGTACATGGTGTTTTTGTGGTTCTGTGCCTATAGGGAGTTGACCTTGTCAGTGGTATTTCAGGCTCTGCGCCCAGGGGCTTTTTCAGTCTGCTGCCAGTTTCTGCAGGTGGGAGCAACGCCGAGTTGTCATGGAAACAGAGGTTGGGACATGGCGCTGTTTCCCAAACACATTTTAAAAAGCCTCTATTGATAAGCATCCAACAACATTTAAAGTTCCGTCCTGTCCTCAAAGCAGCAACAGATTCAATAAAGCGAATGATGTGCCACGAAGGATGGTGAGATGGGGATGTGCAAAATCAGCATACCATGTTTCGAAACTTAGTCTTAACCTGTATGCCCATAACTTTAGCACACAGGACATGTCTCCCAAAAGGGTTGGTGACATTCAATTCCATTTAGTAAATTCCTCCTGTGACATCTCACAATACAGGGCACAGCCATGTAGTGAAGAGCCACTCTTGGATCTTAGCCACAGCAGTGCTATTTTTCAGCTTGCTTCCCAGCGGTGAGGGGTACAATAATACAACAAAAAATAGCTCCCAGGTAACTGCTACCTTCCCTGGAAAACAAGTACAATGACAGCTATCTGACAGCAGATTGAAAGACTCCATTGTTCTTTATTTTGAAGTAGATGAGCTTCACTGAGCCAGTTGGAAAAGACAATGATCACACATTAATAGAATAGGTTGTCAGGGGAACCTACTGATATAGTCTCATTTTGCTAGACAGTCAACATCAAACCCAGTTAAAGCAATCGGCAACCAATGAAACAGCTTTTTTATTGAAGATCCTTTTTAGAAATGATGTCAAAAGAAAAGAAATCTAGATTTGAAGTTTCCTTTCCATTCCTTTGTCCGTCATATTGATGGAAAACGCTCATGGGAAAACATTTGACAGTGATCGTTCCAACTACAACTAAGTCTCCCAGAAGAAGTGGGGACAATGTGTGGAACAGCATCTGGCTCATTAGAGCAAAGCTGCTGACAGTCAGATAATACAGCAATCTGGGCTGGTTAATGGTGCCCATTATCCATAATCAGTCCCTTCTTTGATCTACACACCATCTCTTTCTCATAGGCTCTCTGCACCCGTATCATATCAAGGCCTAGAGAGGAAGGCTGGCGTTGGCATGCATGCTTAATATAATGTGGGTATTTTTTATTTACCCAAGAGAGCAACTGAAATATTTATTGTAATCTGTTTCCTTTTTCAGAATCTGCAGTGCACCGATCCTATACCAGCTTTGCTGTATTTATCACATTGATTACAATAATGGTTTGTGTAAATTATGCTGTAGGTGTATTGTGCAAATGCGAAAATAATGACACAATTTGAGAATTGTAGTGTAAAAAATAGGAGAAAAAAATGTTGTTTATTTGAGCTTGGTTCAACATACCAATATGTGTGTAAATCACAACAAAAACAGAGATAGATCCTAGCAAAATAAAAAAGAATTAGTAGATAACTGAAAAGGCCTTTAATCTAATAACTACATATTAAACATTCATATTTCTATTGCTGGTTTACAGTATTAAATCTGCAAACTAAGTTCTAAATCAGCTGCTTGTTATGATGAGAAAGTAGGTCTAGTTTAAATGATAGTTGATACAACATTACAGAACAATTGCTAACTTAATTCAATAGACAATATATCAAGTCTAAACGTACTGTCAGCTTATATTCAAGTCAATAGACAATTTTGTTTATATATTTCAGTGCACAACAGTTAACAGAGAAACTGTTTTTGAAAGAAAATTGCATCTATAAAGAATACTGCCATAGAAACAAATCAAAATCGATCTGATTTCAGTGAATCCATGACAATACCCATGCTGTGCTATCAAATGGGTACTAAAAATAAAGCACAGTGACCACTAAGTCCTGGGAGCTAAGCAAAGCTGCCATACTGAGTGTCAGAAAAGAGGGCAAGAAAAAAGGCAGTACACTTCTAAGAAGTCTGAAATATCAATCTGTCCTTCGCCTCCGATGCCAGAAAATGCCCTGTCACAAAATGAAGCCCAATGTGTATGTTTGTGCTCCTCCAAGAAAGTCTCTGCAGTCATCATTGGTAGCATCTCTCACCACATGTAATAGCTCCGTGTGGTGTCAACCTGGCTGGGTTTGGGCTCTGCGGAGCCCTCTTTGTCCTTCTCACTGTCTGCCTCCCACAGGTTGATGAGGGGAGGATACAGCTCATTTAATGGGATGGAGGAGGTTTTCTGCATGTACTTTTTCAGAGAGTGATGGTAGTTTTTCCTTTTCCACCTCTTTGCAATGTATATGGTCATTGAGGCCAGGCTGATGATTGCAAACATTGTTCCCATTGCAGCTGCAAGAGCAGTATTGGTCCCTTGATCAGATATCTCCACAGCAAAGGTAGCATGCTTTGTTGTGACATTAACACATGACTTCTGAGTTTGCTGGTGAATGTTAGAGACTGTGAGACAGACCTCGTACTCAGTTGCAGGCTGTAGATGTGTGAGATTATACTCGTGAACATCTACTGGCACTCTGGCTGTGTAGGTGATGTGGGGATTGTCTATTTTCATGGTGGCAGATGACCACTTGATATTAGAGGTCATGACATTGGAATTGATCTTCCAGGAGACCAGGATGGAGTGGGGTTCTGTTTGTTTAACATATATCTTCATAAGCTGGGTGCTATCCAAGAGAGTCCCATTCACTCTAATGGCAATGACCCTGGTATCTGCGCCCTCTTTGTTCTGGGCCACGCATGTGTACGTACCAGAGTCCTCTACCTGGATGTGAGAGATCCGTAGCGTTCCCTCCCTACTAAGGCTGTACTTATCAGACAGGCTATCCATCATCACTTTGTTTCCCATTGGAGTTACCCAGTAGATTTCAGGCTCTGGTTGGGACATTGCTCTGCAGTCCAGGTCCACTGTCATGCCGATGTCCAGGTTGAGGTGGTTGGGGAAAGTGTCATGGGAGATCATGGGTAGACACTGGTCAGAGGAGTCCTTCTGGAGAACCTCCCTCACATGTCGACCTCTGACCTCGGCTGGCATGGCACAGAACATGCTCAGGGGCTCCATGAAGCGGATGCTGGTCTTGTTGGAGCTCATCCATTTGATGACACAGTCACAGCGTAGGGGATTGCTGTGGATACTGACCTCCCGCAAGTTGGGCAGAGAGTCCACGGTGGCCTGGTAAAGGGAATTGAGGGCATTGTTGTTCAGCATGAGGCTCTCCAGAGCTGGGACATCACGGAAGGCAAAGTGGTGGACATAAGAGAACTTGGGGTTGTTGGTGGCCTCCAGCTTGGTGAGCTCAGGCAGATTGTCAAGTGCGTAACGGTCAATAGACACCAGCTCCACCATGTTATTAATACCCAGTTCTTTCAATCTCAACATGTTTTTGAAGTCTCCCTCTTGGATTTTGATAACAGGGTTTTTGTTCAAGTCCAAGAACTTCAGGTTTGGCAGTTTCTGGAGGGCTTTCTGAGGAATTCTGACCAGTTTATTGTCATAAAAAGATAGACTTTCAAGATTATCAAGTCCCACAAAGGCATTCCCAGGTACATCTGTTAAATCCATTCCAGCTAATACTAAGCTCCTCAAGTTGACTAAAGGCTTGAAGTTAAAGTCTAGGATACCAATCACAGGGTTTTCCCCAATCATGAGGATCTCGAGGTTGGGTGTGGACTCAAACCAACGGCTGTCAATGGCCTTCAGCTTGTTGGAGTTGAGGTGGAGCCTAAGCAGATTGTGCAGCCCAGAAAAAGCGTTGGGGAAAATGATATTGATCTGATTATGGTTAATGTAGAGCTCCTGTAGGTTGCTAAGGTCCTGCAGGCAGTAGTCAGGCATTTCAGTAATCTGGTTCTCCTCCAGGTGCAAGGTGGTGAGCTGGGACATGTTGCTCAGGCCCACGTCACGGATGCAGCTGAAGTTGTTCTGGGAGAGGTCCAGCTCTGTCAGGTTGAAGAGTTGCTCCAACTCCTCGCTGGTCCGTGCAATGTAGTTACTCTGAAGGAGCAGCACCTGGGTGTCGCTGGAGAGGTTGCCAGGAATACGTGTGAGACGAAGGTCGTTGCAGTCCACGGTCGTGGCCTCTCTGTAGGTGGACTGAGGGGTGAACCAGGGCCGGATCTCACACACACAGAGTTGGGGACACTCATTACTCTGCACAGAGGACAGTCCAACGGTTGCCAGGATCAGGAAAGCAAACAACTGGCCCAGAAGACAGTATCTGAAGCTCTCTCCAGCCATTCTGTTTGCTTTTGGTCACCTGCTCTTACCCACAAAAGGTGGGATAGAACAAAGAAAATGTGAATTTGAAGGAAGTTGTGATATTGTCATTAACCAGTGATCAGTTGATTGGTGGTTTTATTCCTTTGAGGTAAGTATAGCCTAGGTCCTTCTGAAAGTGTTCTGAGATTCTTGCAGCCTTTGTAGATCTCGAGATGAAATTAATCTGAAAAAGAGACACATTGTAATTACTATACAAATCTGCATATCAACAATCCTAATAAAACTGTCAAACTCTGGATTATGAGCCTAATGCTCCTAGGAAATTCTGAGGCATCAGCATCCCAAATCAGCTCATTATAATGCACGTTCAATAGAAAAACAACACCCTCATATTTATCTGCACAACAGGCACATAAGGACCAGATCATTAGTTCCTTGAAAATAGTTACTTAAACTGAGATATTTTAGCAAACTGTGTCCCAAGCATGAATAAAATGTATTATGAATTTAACAGCCATGTTATGAAATTATATATGTCAAATTATGTGATTTGTGAGAAATGGAGCCACTGATGTTCCCTTGGTTATGCATGTATTACGTAACAATGTCAATAATCAAGTGACATTTCATCCATTCAATTATGTATCAAGTGTATCAGCATTTGTATTGTGTCAGGAATAGCACCTGACTGCACCATTCCCCTTCCTGGTCTGAATGTCTAGATTGGATAGGATTCTCATGAGGGGTTACTTGGGCATCTGCTAGCCCATATGCCACAAGAACAAACACTGGATAGAGTCATGTTTGCTTCTTCTCATGAATGCAGCGTTGTCTCCACAGTGCAAAGCAGACTGCATTGTACTTATAATGCCATAAACATCAGCAGAATCATGAACAATGTCTGAGATACACATCTTATCACAATTCAATATATCTATTATACTATAGTTTTTAATAGAGAAACCTGTGTACTGCATTGCAAGGGTATCAACCTAAATGCATTGTGAACAACATTTGCTTAAGACGGTGGTACTTAAGAAGCTTTGACAAGAGTGAGCTGACTAATTAATCTGACTACAAACTGCCTGGCAACAGAGCAGAAGTTCAAACTCATCCTCTGCCAAGGAGTTCTTCTGGGACGGGATGAAGCAGAGGTGAATCAGGGGTAACACATACAGTATTTTTCCCCAAAGAAAAAGCTGTTAGTTTTGTTAAAATGTACTTTGCCCATCAGTATATAGTGTGCAGAGACGCTCAGGTGGAGATATACCTGGGGAAATATTATGGTTTCAATATGTGTGTACATCCAAATCACTGTGCTTTTAAATAGGAGCAACCTCTTTTTTGTTTTAGCAGGAAAAGACAAACATTCCAATTAGTAAATTTAATTCACGTTTTATATTTACTTTCATGTTGTAGCCAACCTAAATGTAGACATAGGCTAAATGTATGGTGTATGAACTAATTCTGCACTTCATTCCAACCCTAGATTCAACCGCATTTACTAAATCCGACAGACCACCCCACCCACTTTTAACAGAAGAAACCAGCCTATTCAGCAAAGTTGAGGGGGCTTGAGTATCTACAGAAAAATACTTTACAAAGGTCCAAATTAAAATGACATATTTACTGTGTTATACTGTGACAATATGGCCAGGACACAAACTAACAGCAAGTGTTGGATTGCTGATGGTCCCTGTCAAAGACATCAGGTCTTTCAGAAGCACGCAAGGATGAAAATCATTTTTCCAGTACGTGTTTACTTTTCCAATCCTGCGTCAACGTCAATAATCTTTCCAGAGTTGAAATCCTTTCGCATAATTCTGAACAAAATATAAATAAAGTAAGATTTGCCCTTGGGGATACACTAATGAGTTGGACTTTATCTCCAATTCATGCAAAAAATAAAGTTCCTTAGGTATGTCAGCAATTGAGCAAATGAATGTGGGTTTAGTTGTTAAAAGCTGTGTACCAAGAGTGTCCCCTAGTGGAGAAGTCTTACTTTCAACAGACATGATTGAATAGACCTGTGTACAGGCTACACATACAGATACAGAGAGGGACAAAAAGGTTTCCTGTAAAGTCAAAGCAATTGTATCTGTGGTAGATCCGAGCTTGTCTAACTGCATCTTGATGAAACAGGGAAGCCACATACAGCCCTTCACAAACAAGGTCAACAGCAACCACTCAGTTCAAGGGGGCTAATATGATCTCAAAAGGTCACATCTGATTCCCACTTGAATAGTCCCAATATAATCCAGAATTTAAACTACTTTAAGGAAATCAACTATACGTGACATTAATCCACCACTTAATTTCCAGCAACATAAACACCAACCAGTGGTTTTCTCGACGAGCGATGACCACTTATTGGTCACCTCTTCAGAATTCAGCTTCCAAGTGAGGGAGTTGAAGCTCCTTAATTGAGCAGCCAAAAGACCCATGTGTAACTCTTTCTAGTAAACACCCCCTCCCCCTCCACCCTGCTGCCCAGCCCCAGCCCATAATGGGGTTGAGTCCTAACGGAGTGCTGCTGCATTATCACCCAACTCTGCCTTGTACAGACACACGCACCCTGTTAGAAGGCCTTTGTCACGCTGTTCTCACAGTTTGATCTTTCCGTTTTGAGAGACGGCATGATCAATTTGTCATCGGAAAAAAAGAGTGAAGCAATGATAGGCATTGTCACACTACACTAAAAACTTTTTTCTCTATTGACTTGTTGTCCATTAACGAGACCTACCTGCAGTGAATAAAGCTTTCTTACTCAGCTGTTATAGAGGCAACAGCTGCAACTGAAAAGACCTTCAGCTAATCACGATTGTCACTCAACCCCCCAAACTCCGTTGTCTTTAAAGTTCTTGTGGCGATCTTATTGTGTAGACTAATGCCCCAAATATCCGTCTCCTGCTCAACTTCTGTCGTGTATTATGAGCGAATCGAGACATCTGCCCACACGCTTTCACATTGATATGCAAATCACATTTTAGGATGGATGCTCACACCACGCTTTAGCCTGCCTCGGCAGTGGTGCCGCAGCAGACGGATCAAAGTTTGTTACCATGAACTGATTTGACGCATTGTTAATTGCCTTTCGCGTAGGCTAACTGTGCACATTTAAATAGTAAAAGCATGGACAGTTTTTATTCACTAATTAATGATATCAACGTAATCGATATTTGGCTACGAGTTTTCATATTTCACTGAATTTGACCAATTATGCTTGCATGTATCGGCCGAAGTAGCGAAAGTCCCATTTGGCATCCTGGTCTTTGCAGAAATATGCAGTCTTGAGAATATGGGTAGGAATTGGAAGAATACTCGCTAAATGTAGGCCAACCTCATACAACTTAAAAGTATAGATAGGCCTATAATTATCAGTTGAAAATGTGAACGTATTTCCCGTTTGAAACGTTAGATAAAGCCAAATTCATAGGCTAGCATAGTTAGTACTACAAGGAGTTGTTTGGATGTCCAGCGGTTTTCGGTGCTGAGTCAAACAATTCAGCGCCGCAAATTTAAATGAACTTAGTCTGTATCTTAAACAATATTTCGAAAATGAAAAAAAATGAAGTATAGGAATGTTCTCACCTCGTCGGCATGCAAGGATGATGGTAGACGCAATTCCCTTTTAACACCAGAAAGGGTTCGAATGAAAAGCCATAGTCTGTATGATCAGTGAATAACCACCCAAAAATAAACGAATTAATATTTGTCGCGTAAAAGGAAAGGTAGACAAGTACCATATGTATATTCCATACGATTCTAACAATCTTTTATGTACTTGACGTTCCTATATCCACTATGCTGCCATCTTCCATGTAGCCTTTGTGAAGAGCATGGTGCGATTCATAGACATCCACACAGCACCTGCAGCCTACGCCGATACTTCTCGTTTTCCAGGAAAGAAATGATAACACCTGGTGCTGTCCAGACTAGTCAGCTGATTCCTGAAAACGCTATTGGTTGATAGCTGGTGCCTGTCATTTTCACCCAAGCAGAGCACCATCTGTTCTAGGCTTGTTGTGGTGCGAACAAAGGCAGGCGCAAATGCTGCGCAGTGGGACAACGCGGGGCGTGGAGAAAGACGCTAAGGGGGCACCTAAAATGTTCTTATGAGTCCTCCTCCCACACCCCCTCCTCATTTCTTGACGTAGGACTACAGGACAATGTGTCACTTTGTTCTTCAGTTGGCACGTTTATCCAAATGGTCCATTGGGCCTACTATTTGCAGACTACATACACTATTCTCATTTTGACCAGTTCTTCATTATACTCGGAAGCAATTATATATCAAATCATAATTTTTTCCCTATTGTTATTAACTGCCTACATTGAAAACATTTTGATATCAAATTGATGACATCAGTTGGTCCTGTCATTTTGTGTACCGTTTTTAAACATAAATCTCCCATATTCTCCCACCCATCATATTATTCTTGTATAATAAAACATGAAAACATAATTTTAATGTTGCGAGGTGACATTAGTGGTATTCTTTTCTCCTACACAGATGTAGAGTAACTGGTTTCCCATTAGATATAATGATTTATTCTACAAGGGTTGTGTTTAGACAAACAAACATGAACCCACTTATACCTGCACAGAGATTGTGGTTCTACAACCCAGCTCTGTTGCCATGCCTCAAAGTGCATGGCAACAACACAGGAAGCAAATAAGATGCAAAAGGTATGAAATGGAAGCCCTCCATTAATAATTGGTTTCATTTTAAGTGTCCTATGAAGCATGGTACTTCAGAACATCTACAGCATCTAAACAGCTGAAAAACTCGGTGAGTTCTTTCTTTATTTGTTGTTTTAAAAACATACCAACTCAAGTCTCGTATTTTCTATGATGTGACCAGATGTAAATTGGCATGTACTCTCTCTCACTAAGTACATGCTGTTCAAGTCTTTGAAGCACCTGAGTGTCAATGCACTGATAACCATCCTTCTGAAACCTTTTGAATATAAAGGCCTCATTAGACCGATGACAGATCAAAGGAATCAGTTGTTACCACAAGATGGACACATTTAATTTGAGGTAGAAACCAGTGCATCTGTTTCAGAAAGCTGAACTACTTCGCAGTGTGTGCTTTAGAAGATTTTCTGTAAGCGTCATACTTTACACGTAAATATTTACGTTTTTCACAAAGGTAGCAGACGATATATGTGAATGACTGAACACACCCCACTAGATAGATGAAAGCAAGACAAGGATGGCAAGGAAACAGGTGGAGAGAATATCTGTTGTCTTCTCGGCTAAAATGGGCCTCCGCTACGTCTCCTTCAGGGAGAGATGAAAACAGATTGCCTGCCTACCTGCTTGTCTCCTGCCAAACGGAGGATTCCAGAAACTGGCTGTGGGGAGCTGAATCCACACTTTCAGATCTATCAAATAACCCGGATAGATGTGTCACGCCAGACATCTTGACAATGACAAGTAGTTTGAACTCATTTTATTGATTGCCCTCCATACATTGTCTTGGTCCATTGTATTTCATATAGCCGCCTACTAGGCCCGATTCACATGAGGCAAATTCTATTCAAAAGGTGTTTATCTGGCTGTGGGATATCACATCACACACGTAGTCGCTGTGGTGGTGATATACTCTGGCAAGCGTGCCCTGCTTTACAACTATTTCGTATTCACAGTATCGAGTGTTGCTATTGATTCCACCTATTAAGTTGTGCAGTAAACACTGTGGTTTATCAGGCCTTGTCATCTGCAGCTTGGATACAGCCAGCTGAATACTAAACTTCAGATCACACAACCAGCTTCAAAGACAGCTGAAGGGAGCACCATCAACACAGTTGTGCTGGGTGTCTCAGTGTCCCCTTGATCTCTCACAAAGGGAAGGACTCTGAAGTAAACCAAAAGCTATCATTCACAGCTGCCAGCAGCAATTGAATGACTCCTAGATTTGATAAAACCTTCAGAGAGAAAGGAGGAAACAAAACAGCTCTACATAGAAAACGTGTGTGGAATGTACAAGTCGTAGCAATGAGGAAGGAATGAGGAATCAAACTCCACTACCGTCCCATACAAGATGAGGGCAGGATTACATATTATGAAGAGATTAATGAGATGAAGGCTTATTGGTTTGTCTCTGTGCTCATTTCCAGGTCAGTGTGGCAAATGTGTGACTGGGGTGACTTGAGGGGGTTGTGAGGTCCATTCCCGGCCAAAGTCACAAATCATTTGGCTGTGAAGCCTCCAGGAGGTCAGGCTGTCAGGATGATTCTGCTAGGAGGATGCATGAACAGAAGACAATCACTAGGGCCTCACCCTACCTAGTCTCCAGGACCAAGAATCAACTTCCCCCCTCTGATTTGGCTACCTGCTGGCTGCCCAAAGCTCTGCTAGATTTGACACTGTAGGGATTTTCTGCCAGAAGAATTTCAATCAAAAATGAGAGTCAGAGATGTGAAGATCTTTTTCAAAATCAAAATGGATTGATAGTTTATTTTTAAAAATGCTCAGTTGGTACAGGAATGCACAAAAAGCATAACCCTTCACAAGAAACAGCCCATCATACAGTCTCGAGGAAAATCCCCTGCTTGTCATAATACTGTTTCTCAATGTTTTCCCATCCTTTCTCCTGGGTCAGTCACCCATCTATAAGGCCTATATGTGTACTCACTCAGTAACTGTCTATGGTCGCACAACCTGCCCCCCCCCCCCGTTCCCTCTTCTGCTTCCATGGACAACAACATTCTCTGAGCAGGAGCAATCCCAAACACTTGGTCTTCAGTCCCAAGACTTTCTAACTCTTAGCAACTCCCCTTCATCTCTGTTCTCCAGAATACTGTGACTTCTTTATCCATAACAATTTCTCCTGAGAAGTAAAAACACAAAACCACCCTCAAGATAATGGAGCATCGCACATGGCCCCCCTTACGCACTTAAAGACATTCTTTATCCTCACTTCTATCCTACAGTATTGGTCCATTTTTGGCCACCGCAATACTCCTGGTACTCTGAGGAGAGTCAGACAGTCCCCTTTAAACCAGTTAAACATCCCCCCCACTGAATGACCTTCGACTGCTAGAACGCTCACTTCGTTGGCCACATTGCACCTCATGAATGGTCCCCAGGGTCTACATTTATCATATTTTCCTTCATAAATGATCCTTCTAAATGCAAACAGTTGAATCTTCTATACAGCTCACATGGCTGTCTATTACATTAAGTTAGTCCCTCTCTTTCCCCCTCCTTTGAGTACACAACACAGAAGAATATGCCTCATAAGGCTGCTTTGTCTTCAGAATATGCTTCCTGAGGCAGAGTGAGTACACATCATAGTTTCACTGCTGCTGACTTATTTCATCTCATGGCAGTGGTCCATCAGAGCCCGCAATAAAGGAGGATTAAGGCCATTCAGACGTTGTGGCTTCAAAGCCACAGGGCAATGAAAGATTTACATGATCCCTTAATCTAAAATACAGTGCATTGGATTTTACAGTAGATCATATTGAGGTGCATAAACAATCTGGTAATTTACTGGAAAAATGCATTTCTTGGCTGAAACACTATCTCTTTTCACTTTTCACATCTATTGGTAATTTTGATAATCATCTTAAGCATCTTCTTAAACTATGCCAATCCATTTCCTGTTTGGGTGTGATCCAGTGTGTGTTTTGGAGAAAGTGTATTGTGCGTGGGTCTGTAAAGCACTGGAGGCAGTGGGCAGCATTGATGGGTTAAGAGGTTCAGAGGTATGGCAGTGATATGGGAGGAGTCTCATGGGCAGAGTGAATCTTACAGGCACACTGCTAATGCCCACATGGATGTGGTTGCCGGGCAGATCTAATGGTTTGACTTCGTCGACGCTGTCTCCAACGCAGGGAATATCCCCTGCCAGCTAGCTCACTTTAAAAGCTTAGAGAGGTGTTTTAAACCTCTCTCACTCACACACTTACTCTCTCTCCATCTCTCGCGCCCTCTTTGTGTCTCTGTCTCTTAGTTTCTCTTTGTATTGTGCACAAACATAACATTGGATGTTCACAGAATATTACATGACAAAATGCAATGAAAATTATAAATGTATTGTAATTAGAACGAGAAATGGAATACAATTGGAGGTCAGATATGAATTATTTGGTTTGGAGGAAAGGTGAATAAACAAATGTATGGTAAGAGGTTTTTCTTGTAGGCTGTCATTCATGTGAGGAGGGGCCAGTGGAGGCATGTTTGAAACATTCCCAGGAATCCCCCCCATGCTCTCCCGGGAGAGATAGTCGGCCTCTGCATCAGTTCAGATGGTACAATTTGATTTACTCAGCACATGCACATGAAGGCGCTGCTTAAATATTGATATCCTCTGCCTAGTAACCACGTATAAGGCTTCTATGTACAGCTGGATTGACAATGCCCACGGAGCAGAAATGTCAAAACAGGAGACTATTTTTGTCTATTGATAGGATCTATAGATCGGACAAAAGAGGAAAAAAAAAGAGAGGTGAGGAAAAGTAAGGGCAAATTCCAGTTGAGCTGGAGGTAGGCATGAGAAGAGGGCATACACAGTGCAAGGATGACTGCTCATGAAAGTTAAACACTCCAACAGGACCTGAAGGAGAGATCAAACGCCAACCTATAATCCGTGCCTGGCCTAGCTTCTTCCTACAAGTTCTATCTTTTCATACAAGTACCGAATAGCCTTCCTCCAGTGAGCTATCTCAAGGCCCTCAGGCTGAGGTTAAGACTGCAGCTGTTTGGATGGTAGTTCTTTGGAACATTCTTCTAGGTATCGCTGCACAGCACAGCTGTGCATCCCAGCGTGTTAGCCAAGGTGATTTCAGCACCATGGAAAGAGGCACACTACAGCTGAATGGAACCGTGGAAACAGTTCCCTGAAGGAACATGCAGACATAGGTCTAATCAAAATAGGGATGAGGGAGTAATGACACAAGGGTTTGTCTCTCTTTTCCTTCATCTAAAATGATTGCAGTTGATATTGCTTTGTGAATTTAACTCAGAGGTACTTTGACATTTCCTATCCTGTTTAGTTTATGCTATCCTGTTTAGTTTATGTATCCTGTTTAGTTTATGTTATCCTGTTTAGTTTATGTTTTCCTGTTTAGTTTATGTTATCCTGTTTAGTTTATGTTATCCTGTTTAGTTTATGTATAGGAAAAATTTTATATTTATTTTAAATCGTTTGTCTGTACTGTTGAATGTCTGTACTTATGTAGCACCGTGGCTCTGTGAGGCACGACATTTCGTTCCACTGTATGCACCCGCATGTAGCGGAATGACAATAAAGCACAACTTGAACTTGATTTTTGCAGTAAAGATCTGGGTCATGCTTTATAGGAAAGATAAAACCATCAGCTCATACCATTTTCACGCTCGTGTGCCAAAACATTCAAGTGTATCAATATTGTTATAAAATGAAATAAATCTTTGGGAGATTTGGAAGAAATACTGTTGTTCAAATACGTCAACTAGAAATCCTCTTTTGCAATTAACTGTTGTGTGAACCTCTTTTTAATCAGAGTAATCTGATCAATAAAAAGGTATGTGTGGAGTACAGCTGTATCACGTTTTAGTTTGTCTGGATTTAGTTCTGCTTCTTTTGTTTAAGCCTTAATCTTTAAGGCAAATGCAGTTTTCTTCCATATTGTTTCTTCTGAGCTGTTACGAGATATTCACCGAGCCATTAAACAATTCAATAGTAAAATAACAGTACAGTACACTTTTGACTTTATGCAGGAAAATATTTGCAGGTCATTTAGAACTTATAATTGAAGTATTGTTTTGATTATTTCATAACAATAATAAGATAGAAATACTTATAATAGTTTGCAGCATTTCAAATATCTGATCATTCATCTAATTATCAATCCCTGTAACCGAAAAGACCTAAAGAATAATTGTCTACTCGGCCGTTTGATGTTATTTGGAGTGCATCGCAATGACAGAGCATATCCCGTCTGATGGAGAGTCACGGTGACTGGCAGCCATGTTCAAAGAACAGCAAATCAACCCTCTGGGAGGGATTTACCAGAACTCTTTTTTATAATTGCTTTGTGGAAAGCAAAATGATGGTTCTTCCATATTCTAAAATACTTTATATCAAATGTGTTCCATAATTGGGCACCATTTAAGTACATGTACAATTATGGCGTTCAGATGCAATCCTCCTCCAAAACATTACAAAAAAATGAAGCTGTCTTTTCTGTGCACAGAGCCAATCATTGTATGCAGTGTTTCCTGAACAAAAAGTTTGTTAAATTGAAGAGAGAGGACAGGTCATCTGTCTTCATTTGCCCACAGCCCCAGGGTTTTCTGTCTCTAGTAAACCTACATTGCAAAAACAACAGAGGACACAGAAAAAGGAACAGTGCATTGTGAATGTTACAATATCCAGACTCTTTTACCCCAGTTTAGAGATGTGGAGCAAACATGCACAGTACGTGCAATTGATCAATTTCTTCTGCTTTGCTGATTTTTCTTAGAATAGTTGATCCAGATGGACAATAAATGATGCTGGAATAATGAAAAAAAAAGAACGTTAAAAAAGTACTACTGTAATACTGAGCCTAAATTAAATGTATAAATGTAATTCTCAACAATCGGTAACTTTTATAACAATTAACAATTAGAAAAATGGCGAACAGCAAAAGCAAACAAGAACAGAAACCCCCCAACAGGACATGCATTTTGCACTTTCAAAAGTTCTTTGTAAAAAACTCCTAACCATTTAGGATGTTGGGCAGCATGTGGGATTGCCTTTGTAGGGAAATGAATAGTAGAAACCTGCCATCATTAAGCATCTTGAAAACGGCATCTAAAGGAGATGATTATGCCTGCTGGACCTCAGTAGGCAGAGCACAATGCTGCTCTTTTACACTCATTGGGTGACATTTGCAAAGGGGATTCAGTACATGTTCAGCCCCCTCCTCTGACTGGCACTTCAGACAGAAGGAGCTTAAGGCTCGACCCCATGGGGATCACACATAGAGAGACCAACCAGAAAGCTGCATTAAAGCTCCATGCCAAACAGCTTGAGATCTTATCAAGGTCACCAGACAAGGCTGCAGTGATTGGCTCCCCCAACACACTAAGCTTGAAAACCTGCTCTCTTTGATTAACTGCACCCTCTTATTTCTCTCATTCCAACTATGATAATAATAACACTCTCGGTCACTTTGAACAATGCACCCTGTAACACGATGGGAACACGACTGTTGCGTTTAGCCTTTAGAATCGCAAGTGTCATTTTAGAATCTTGAAAGTTGAAAATGACAGGATAAAGAAATGTCTCTGTGTGACAGACTTGTTGTAGACTGTCGGCAGACTGCCGCGTGGCAGAGAGAATGCTGCCGAGTCAGGGAGCCCAGTGTTGCCTGTTTGCAGGCTGCAGCACAGCAGATGGAGCAGCTGCATCCATATGCATGAGGCAGAGCCTGTCTGCCTGCCACCTTGACCCTCCCGTGTTTACTCTGACCTTGAGCTGTATGGGTGGAGAATGGGTACCAGCCTGGGCTGCTCTATGGCTCTGTGTGATGGTATTATTTCAGGGCTGGGAAAGAAAGTGCATGCGCTTCCTGCCGCCTGTGAGGCTCTTAATCGAGGCTTTGGTTTAACGTGGTTCTGTTCCAGAACATCTGCCTCATCATGTTCTCTTTATGACTCTACGCTGCTGAATGATGGATGGCCATGCTAGAGGAGCAGGATGATGACAAAGAGGCATCTCAAAGTGAACCAGAAGTCTCAGCAAAGCAAACAATGCTAATCACCAGCAGGAGGTCTGGGCTAGTGAGAAACTGGAGGCCAGCTTGATCACTCCCATTGAACTTAATGAAGAGTGCAGAAAAGATTCTAAAACCTGAGCTGAGAATAGCTTTATACTGTGCAATGAAGAGCAGTATACAGTAATGATAATCTGGGGCCTGTTGTAACCTTCATCAGAAAACAAAAGTGGCATAGACCACTCATAATGTAATTAACCTTTCCTGCCATGCCAGCGAGAGAAAAACAATTACCGTGAAAAATATATTTTTGCCAGTAATTGTTTTTGGTCGTAATTTAAATGACCAATCTTGGGCCTCTGTCTGCCCATTGTATGGTGGTCTGTGTGGGACCAATTCTTCTCATGCTGATGGGAATTTAATTTCCGATCTTCAAAGAGCCCAGTGTTCCAGAATGCCAGTTGAATGAACCTTTACATACAAAGGAATCACAGTCATATGACATTTAGTGCTGATGAGCCTCAATAATGATAGTCATAAATATGGAGTTTCCCATTCAATAAAAACGAGTCAGTAGTGATAAATGCACCGAAAAATAAAGCCACTCAAAAGTCATTTCAATACAATAGTGTGGCGAAGATAATGTATGGTAAAGTGACGGTGTATTGTATTATAAAGTTGGCTAAGGTACGATGCAGGGTGATGAAGTAAGGTAAAGTATAAGAAATTAAGATAAGTGAAGGCAGTAAACCAAGGTTTAGTATGTGCAGACATCCAGTGAGGATCATCGCCACATAGGAAGATTGTTTGGCAGGAAGGAAACTGTAGTTGATGAAGATCTCAGGGAGAAATACTACAGCTATCTGACTGCATAAACTTTATTAATTTGCTGCAGTATATCTCATTTCTGACTGCACTGGGCCACTGTTTTCCCCAACCACAAACCAACAGCACATTACTCACTGTGATGGTGGGGTTCCCATGTGGACCTTGTCATCTCAGAAAGGAGGAAGGATGCTTCTCCTTGATCCAGATATATATTTCTGTAGTTCCCTGCAATACGTAGAAGTGGGAATGTTTGCTGAGAAAGAAGGTCATGGCGATATTGTGTGAGAAGAGGAGCGTTGGCTCCAAGGAGCTGTAAAATGAGTTTAAGCTGAGGTAGCAGAACAATAACAGAGTCAACACAGGCCGGGTCTAGGAAAGGACATGGAAGCTGATGTAGGGAGGGGAAAATGTACTGACACAACATATTCTAAGGGGGAGATAACATCTGGTGATGTTTATCTAGCAGGTAGATGTTAATAACTGGGTAAAAGATTTAAACATAGTTGTTGTAGTTGAAAATAATTCCCTAAGAGGATGAGATTGCACGTGTCAGTCAAGAGCCTACTACAGTATTTGATACTTAGAGCTCTTATTGTTGTTCACAGAAACTGTCAATCTGTAGATTTCTTAACGATAGTGTTTTTTTGTCTGGTAAAGTGAAATTGATCCATTGAATACTGTCTTTGTTTACGTATATTCCTTTTATTCAATTCTCAAGTGTAACATGCCTCACTAATTAAACCAAGTAAGCTCCACATAGACTTCTGTGACAAATAGGATTTTCAGTGTCTACGAGCAGTAGGAGGTCCATGTCTCCCTGTTTCATGTCTCTCTCTCGCTCCCTCTCTCTCTCGATGTCCCTCTATCGCTCCCCCTCTCTCTCTCTCGCTCCCCCTCTCTTGCTCCCTCTCTCTTGCTCCCCCCTTCTCTCTCTCTTGCTCCCTCTCTGTCTCTTGCTCTCCCTCTCTCTCGCTCCCTCTCTCTCTCTTGCTCCCCTCACTCTCTCTCTCTGTCTTACACACACACACACACAGTCAGTTTCTGCTCCATGAACCTTCCCACTTCAATTTCTTCGACTGTCCACCTCATGTAATCTGATTGTAAATGCTAAAAATGACTGTATATAACTATACCATTTTACCAGATCAGATTTTCTTCTTTGATTCCACCATTGTGGAATCTGCAGTCCAATCTTCTGCTAGATATGACTTAGAGCTCATATTCTCCATGGAGACTTGAATCCGGGGAGTTAGCTCTAGTCATGATACGTTTTCCCTCTAAATTATAAAACATAACACGAATTAAGCAAGCAGATACAAAAGCTTAAATATCACATCACGTTCTACCTTTTCATTTTTCTCTGGGTCCTAACCAAACTCCCTCCCCATTCCTTAGAGCATGAGACATGTTCTCAATCCATGCTGTGGGTAGGCACTGGTCCTCCAAACATCCATGTTAAACAGGTGTCCCTGCATGTTGGTCTGTGTGTGTTCATGTGTGTCTGTGTGGCTGCATTCGTTCCACAGCTCTATTCTAAGCCCTGGTACATGCTGCGGCCTAACCCCCTGGTCCTCTGATGTGGCTTTGATTCTGGGAGAGATGGATCACTGTGCTGGCCAATAAACCACAGGGGCCGATCCGTGGGCTGAGTGTGGTTGACATGGTTACATGCTTGTTGCTGTCTCTGCATGGATGTAATGAAGAGTAATGGTAGGTTGGAAAGGAGTTAGGAGCGCTCATCACTTTGAACCTTGATTAGGGAGTTACTTGAGGCTAGGGTGTTATGAGAGCCGCTGGATCACTGTGGTTGGATAGTCCAGCCTGCAGCTCCCTGTGTCGGTCTCTTCCACTGAGCCTTTATGAGCGTGCAGCGTTCAGCAGTGGTGTATTACACTGCAGCCCTCATAAACAACACATCCAGAAGGACACATGCTCTAATAACTGCCCCCTGATAACTTGTACTGTACGAACAGCAGGTGGGCTTTAATAAAATACTTGCTGAATAGCCTTCACAGGTGCTTTGGGAGGAAAGTCACAGAGAAGGCGGAGATAGAGACAGAGCTAAAATTATTTCTAATTTTATCCAGGATTCACACTTGATCGTTAAGGCCCATGTGCACCTAGACTGTCGTGCTCACCGGATGACAGTCCATGTTGATTCAATGACAACGTTGTTTTTTAAATAAAAAAACGAATTATATTTTGGAGTCAACGTATTGGTGATGTGGCAGGAACACAGCTTGATCCCAGGTCGACTGTCTTAACAGCAACTGATTCTCTCCCTCCAGGAGCTTTTCACAAGGCTGCTCATTTTATCAGCGCTGAGGGATTACAGCTATAACTGCTTTCTCATTAACATGCATGGATTGATATAAGCTCAGAGAGAGAGAGAGGGAGATAGAGAAAGTGAAAGAAAGAGCGATAAAGACTGAGACAGAGATTGAGATAGAGTGAATTAAATGATCAGCAATCAAAGGAGTATTTATCTCTGCTAAATGACTTCCAGGACATCTGACATGAAACTGGAGTAAACTGGAGAGTAATTCTACTAAAGACCTGGAGAATTAAATTGACAAACAACCATAAAGTCATCAAAATGCAAGAACGTCTCCTAATTAAATATTAACTCTGCAAAAGCAAACTGGAGATCAAATAAGATTTGATTATTTTTCTTTCAAATGCATTTTTGCCTAATTTAAACATGATAATGCACTTTTGATTTAGTGCCCATAAACCCATTCAGTTCCTATAATCTGTGTACTATTTTAGCCTCATAAAGGAAAAGGCATATTGAGTATTTAAGCTTAACTCCCATGATCTCCAAAGGGCATGAGATGATCATTGGAGTCCTGCAAGTGATCGAGAGACCCAATCATTCCTCCTCCTTTCCTTGTCACACTCACCCCATCCTTCAAAGGCTTAATGTCAGGCCCAGTGCAGAGCATCGTGTGAGCCATGGGGTCTGTGTCATCTTTCTCTCTGGCCCTGTTGACCCTGGCATGCAGATTGATTCCCCTAACGGGAAGGAGGAGGGAAGAGAGGGAAAGAGACAGATAGAGAGAGGCAGAGGGAGATCCATGGGCCAGTGTGAAGCAGAGGTCTTTGCGCTCATTAGAGTGAATCACTGTTTAAAAACTAGCTATCGCCATTGCCAAAAGCAAATGCAATTGGGGAGGGTCAGGACAGTCATGGACACAGAGAGTGCTTTGTCATGAAGGTCTTTATCTAGCATACTGGATTTAACAAAGGTCCCGGCGCTAAGAAAATGTCAACTTCGTAGGACAAGTTCACAGTAAACCCAATAGGCTTGGCTAATGTAATGCACACTAAATGTATGAATTGAAAATAATGTTCAAACTGTGAATGGTAATATAAGCTGCTGTGTATTAACCAAACTTGAGGAATGGAGGAAGCACTGTGGTCATCATTGTGGGACAACAAGAAGGGTTCAGTCAGCTGAGGAGAACCCAGACTTGCTATTAGTGACAAACAACATCTAAGTTGTCCTCCTGTCACCAGAAGAGTGAAAACATGGTGATGGCCATGCAGACAGTCACGAGAACAGCGACATATGAAGGCTCTCCCATGAGTGGTGCTAAGCAGCCATAAAACCTTTTTTTATGGCGCCATATACGGCACTGAAAACCGAGAAGCTCTATAAAACAGAATATTGTCACCATGGAGACATTGCATCGGAAGACCAGTAAATCAAAGAAAGTATAAATGGAAGCAGATTCACATTAGTGATGGCTAATTAGCTCCTAATGGCTCTGGCTGAAGGCTGTCGTCTTCTCCTCCATGGTGTAATATTTCAGACATGCGTAACTGCGGGTGACTTAAGAGTCATTTCAAGTGACTTTTTGTTTGTTGTTTGTAATTTTACACCTATCCTGGATACACTTGGAATGACTTAATCGACAATACAATAAATCGTGTTTTTCAAATGAAGAATAATAGTGCTGAGGGGGTAGGTGATACAGGCAGAGCCCCCTGGAAGTGTAGGGAGGAGCACGTCTCAGCTGTGCAGGTTCATTTGAAACATTAGTTCATTCATTTTCTACTGCTGATCCCTGGCAGGGATTGCAGTGCCACTTGTTCCCGTTAGGGGTCACGGGTGACTGGAGCCTATCCTAGTAACTTCGGGCTTACAGGTAGGGTCCACCCTGGACTGGGGCCAACAAGTCGCAGTCATTTGAAACAGGTTTCCCAATTTAAGAGATTTACCATGGACATGAGGTCCTGCCTGGACTGTGCTAACAGAAACTTGCAAAATGTGCAAAAACAAATGCGTGATGAATATTGTTTAAGCCACCATGCAGTCCCAATGTCCTCTCCTTCAGAAAACGGAGTAGAGGACAGGGTGTTGTGATTAGTTCTAAAAGCACACTTCAGACTGAAAAGAATCTGTTAATATAGGCAGTTGTCTCTTGTCAGGCCTTTGAAATTTAAATGTCATCTTCCACTTGGTGTCCCCAAAAAACAGCATTAAAGGCTTCAGAATAGCAAAACAACTGTGATAGAAGTGACACCTGAACCAGCATCAGAAGAACCCAAAGGCACATTGGCTTCCTCTAAAAATACATGACTGTGCTAAACTAGAAATGCTCAAAATCTTTAAGAATGATCTGTCAGTTTCTGCAGGTAGCAGTTGTTAGTGGAAGTTGTTCTTTTACACAGTCATTGTGTTGGTTCTACTCTATATGTGATGTGTTCCTCTGTGTATGAGTTTCATCCTTATTCATGACAGATTTGTTATGAACAGTTGGAACTCAAGCAGCATAAAAAGATAATGTATAAAAAGCACTGTTCAGAATTTACCCTGTACATGATTAGGCCAACCCTGGTCAGACATCTAAAGTGGATCACAATTTTGTTCTTTAGACCTATTCTGAAGCCCGATAATAAAGATCCATGGTACTTGACAGTCCAATTCACATCACTTGCCGTCTGAGAGGCAAAGAACAAAGGATAACATTTCTGACAGAACGATCCTGCGGCTGCTCTTTCCTACATCTGCCACTTAACTGACCTTCACCATCTCATCAATCTATTTTGATCAAGCCTAAAGGCCACAGTACACCTTGTTAAATCAGTTTCACCACTCTGCAAAGAGATATACAATGACAGTGTAAACAAAAACACATTATAAATGTCAATGTCGGGAACATCAGTAAATGTCACTGCATGTCCACTGCTCTTGGAAGTATTTGTCGTGCAGGATTGTCTTATCTCCACGGTGCCTGCTACCTTGCCCTGCAAGCTCTGGGGAGAATGTCAGGCTGGAGACGTCCTCTGGATGTTTTGAGTTGACAGACAGGACATCCTGCATTCGGCCAGACTGCTGCATATCACTACTTGTATCAGACATGCATTAAAAAAGGCTTACATTAAAGAGTTAGATTAGATTGAGTGGGAATGGTCTCACCTGGCTTGGCTGTACTGAGAAGTTGAATGTGAAGACCTGGTAACATCCCTACAGTGTCTCAATGCCATCCACAGCCACTCTGCAACTGCAGTTTCTCTGAGTCAACCTTAATCTGTGGAGTAATCCTGTGACGTTCCTTCACTATTACCACTGCCAACACCCTCCACACTCCAATCATCTCTTAAGTATGGATGCAGCATCATCTTGTAAATTGCTTTGATGAGCCCTTTTCTCTGGTGTGCCATTTGTCTTGATGTCATCTTTGCCTGAGAGCTTCCAATCCATGTGAACATGATGTCATGGAGTCAGTCTTCCAAAAGGTGCATTGTTATGGCTCAGCTGAAATAGCGCTGACTTCATAATTCAGTGTTACAGCCGGTTTCAATTGTTTGAAAAAATGAATTCACTCCTTGTAGTCCACTGGCCTGCACATCAATGTTGGAAAGAGTCCAGTAAATGACTGGTGGAAGGTTAGATTGCCCTTGCTTCATACAAGATGGGAACAGATCCTGTAAAGAGTAACTTTATGGTTTGAGCACCATTATATTTGTTTCCTTGTGGACTCATAAATTATTGAAACAAATAATACACAATAACCAGCCACTTTCAGTTTATTCTATGATCAGTATGCCTGTCCGAAAGGTCATCAAAAATTAAGTGGGCGGAAAACTTTCATTATGGTTAACCTTTTGTACACTTCAAAATTGTGAATCATTATTTCATAGAGTTTCATGACTGCTGCATCAGCAGATACCCATACTTTGAAGGTCACCTTTACCCAGCAAACACCTCTCAGTGTGTTAAGCCTGTAGTTATTGTCATCTACAGGAGAAGCCCCTCAGGCACTAAGAAGGGGTGAATCTCCCCTCCTTTTCAATAATTCAACATACGATAACAACAATTATATAAAACGAACGCTCCATTATTAATAGTCTCCCATACATTATTGACTTGAGCAAGATGGAACAACACTGGAGTTGAGTTGGTGCAACAAAAGGAAGTAGCAATGTCAAGTGCTTAGAGATTTTAGACTTGTAATTCCTACAGTGTCTGTGCTTGGGGAGTAGCAGTCTGGGGTTGGTCCTTGGGAAGTTCTGACTCGCTAGTGTCTGTAATGCAGAGGGTTTTAGGTAAACAAAACATTGTGCCATTGTGTTGAACAAGGTAACATTCTGTCAAGCTAGTTCGCTTTTCACAACAATGTTAATTTCTGCTAGCTTGAGGGTAAATCAAAAGCATAACGTTGGTTATCGTCCCCACATCAATATGCATGTGTGTGTCCAAATCGCATCTCCCGATTTTGAAAGCGCATTGCCGAAACAGTCTTCTATAAATAGATGAAAACTACTTCACGGCGTGGATTCTCCAGGGTACGATTTGACACATATGCTGCTCCATACCTCTTCTATACAGTCAAGCCGAAGCAACTGTGTGGCCTGCATCACCAGGGATCCTGTTATGCTCTGTTAATGCGATTTGTGGCAGTAAGTTAGAAAATTCTAATGAGCAGAACTTGTTCATGGTGAATCAGTGTAAGCTTCAAGCGCATCAGAAGGGGCGTCATCCTCCGCTCAGGAGCCCTGGGATCAGTATTCCACGAGGCAACTCAAACTTTGACAAAGCTGAAATTGTGTCTTTTCAAGTAAGCTGTTCCCCGCTGCATGTCAACGACTTCACAGGTAAGCACATCCGCTATTACCATGAAAGACAGGGATGTGAGCGCTGTGGAACAGCAAATCATACTGCAGTATGTGAGAGAGTCTCAGAGGGGAGAATCTATCTTCAGAGTGATCCTCCGTGTTCTAACAGGTAACACTCATCACTGGATCGTTCTTCTGTCATGATGTCAACATGATATTCAAATGATGGAGGATGTCTATATATCCAAGGCAGAGATGGAGCAGTACTGTCCACTCTTGCACACTCAGTCACATATAAGTCATTCATCACTTGTATGATGGGAAAACAAATGCCACTGACATCAGCAACATTGGTAAAAAAAAATTGATGCAGAATGTTACTAATTTTGTGTGATACTTACAGCATGCTGTATGTGAGTAAACCCGTAATTATAGCACACATCACATTCAGGCAACTTCATGTAGTTAAACAGCAGTGTCCTTTGGGAGAACATTTCAAGGGAACCCAGTCTGAAATCACACATTTCCATTTCAGAGTTGACTTCATTGCAGTCTTTGTTGCTGAAGTTGTAATTGGATAAGCTGTCAGCTGGGGACCAAGAATGCCTTTAGGTAATACTTTGATGCAGACAAGGTGAGCATAACCTGGAACTCTAAGGAGGTATGTTTGGTTAGGGTTAGAGAGAGATGGAGAGAGGAGAGAGAGAGAGAGAGAGAGAGAGAGAGAGAGAGAGAGAGAGGCTGAGAGACATAAAAAGTGCCAAACAGTGAGGCGACGAGTGAGAGAGTGAAGGTTTGAATTTCTTGTTTCATGTTGGAGATTGCTTCTTGTCTATGTTTTTTACTTAGACAAATGACGCGTCAGGTCTGGTCCTTTGGCCTTATGCATCTCAGTGGGCCTGATAGGTGGGCAGTATGACTCGATCTAGATGAGGACAGACAGTATCGCACACAATGGTTTAGCCAGGTAGTGTGCATACCAATTCAGACATAACTTATGACATTGCCATAACCCATGACATCTCTATTTCCCGTGTTGGACGCTGCATTCTGCGAACGAATGCATTTGTTTTTCTTCTCTGAAAACCTTGGTAGGATTAACATTTAAATATATGCATTCTGGGTAAAAAATATAACACAAATAATAAAATTGGTATTTGTTTGTGCGCTTGACCTTTCGTTGTTCTACTTACCAGAATACTTTACTTAATAAGAGACATCTATTGAATATCAAAGGTCCATGTTCTTTATGCAATGCATGAATTCATGTCTTTATTATGCACAGGGCATTTACATAAGAAATGTTTTTGCTGGTGCTTTAAAGTGCTCTAAACCTGATCCACACTTACTGCTCTGTCACACAACAAACCAAACCACCACTCAGATTTGTATCCACAACCTTTCCGAACTTCCCCAACAGCAGTTTTCTTTTTTGTTTGTTGTTGCTTTTGCTTTGTTTTGTTTTGTTTCTTGAGATTAGACAAAGCCTGATGACCCGCCCTTGTCAGCATCAGTGAGCCTCGGCATCCTTTAGTGAACAGTGATTTCCTCTTCCTTCAAGTGTCATTTATGTCTTTGAGGACCTCTAGAGTTTTATGATGCCTCTTTAACTGAGAGTCTGGTGCCTGACAGATCGACTCAAGATGAACAAAACAGGCCTCAAACAAAGACTGCTTTACAAAAGCGAGGTGGAAATAGAGACTGTGTTTGAATCGCTCGAACTGTGCAGCACAATGAAGGGGGCAGCATGGTCTGTAAAGGAAGACATGCTGAATACTCCACAGTATGAGAAAATGAAGGAGGTCATACATTGGAATAAGATTGCGGGGCCCTGGGCATGGGATCTGTGTGCTCACTGGAGGCACAGTAAGAGGATCATGTCAACATTATAAATCAGCCACCATCCGCCATATCTGTGGCCCTGACCCAGGTGAGTAAGATGTCAGCTCCACCACCCTTCCTTGTCCCTCCACAATGACCCCCCCAACTCCCCCGCAGAGCAAAGACAGCAGCAGATCAGATTAACCAGGAACCGGAGGAGACAAACAGAAGATGCTGTCCTGTACTGCAACATGTCTTCCTCAGCCATCATTTTCAACATGTTCTATTGTTCTTAATCCACCATCTCCTATAACACTGTGGGCCTGGCTCCAGGATCCACATCACTGGAGGCCAAACCTTTTCAGCCACAAAGAAATCCAATCACTTTTCCAGTGTATCTGAGTCAATGTCACACGGAAGGGGAAACCAAATCACCAAATCTAATTGGTGCTTGGTTGGAACAATAGAACTGTACAATGTAAATGGGAAACCCTGACTGGTGGCAGTAAACAGTTATAGGAAGATCTGTGGACAATCTCAGGCAAATGACAAAACATTCTAGGTCTGTTGTGGCTGCATATTGTATGCTTGTTGGTGCAATCATTTTGCTTTTGTCACTCATTTTTGTTTCACTGTTTTCAACTAGCATTGTAAACGGGAATAAATCCACAAAAAGGTTTTTATCAAGAAACTTCTTTGTGGACAGCCTGGACATTACTTATGGAATGGCAGATACCTAGGGCAGCTGTAAGAATGTGCCTGTCAGTCACGAGTAGCACATTGTGAACACTGAAAATGGTCCCAATTGATGAAGATTTAATTGAAACTAAAACAATGTATTTTCCTTGTAGTTTCCTGTCCCTATAAAGAATTCCTGGACAAAAACTACTGAAGTGGAAAATCTCAATTGATTGTTGGCACGGTAACTGCCTGAGGTGTAATGTGCTGTAACACTACCTTGGGGTCCAGCGTGGTCGCACACACATGCATACGCACCCTCACATTTATTATTTACAAGTTCTGCCTTCAGGACAGGCGGTCTTGTCGTTTTGCTTGTATCCCCAATGGCCATGCCAAAACACTCTCAGGTCCAAATTGAACATGGTGTGAGATTGTTATTTTACCCAATACCCTCCTACATGACAAGGTGGAAATAAGGTTTAAGAACTATGATGTTGATGAATATTTGTCAGAATTATCAAGATGTGGCAGAGGGCAATAAAAATACAATTGTTTTAATGCGAGTTTAAATCAACAACTCATAACCGAAAATACATTTTTTACTCAGTTACTTGACAAGCCATTTGTACAGGATCACGCCAACATAATTCTCGAAGTGAGGTAGGACTGACAAACATGTATTCAGTTTGATGAGCTCCCAAATCCTGTCATTGATGACCAGAACTGGTTCATTCCAGCAAACCAGTTTAAAGGGAAGCTGGATGATGGAAGAGTTGTTGTGGGCACTGTCCTCCCAGTGGTTTGCTGTCTGACAGGAGAGCTAGTAGGGGACAGTAGGGTCATTTCAGGACCCCTCTCCTCACAGCCCCTTGCTGCTATCACATTCCATCTCTCCTCTTCTGTGTGACAGTCAATGGTGGATAGCAGCACATCCCCCTCCTTGTTATCAGCAGTCTCTCTCCAGTTTGGCTACACTCAGTCTGGCTACTTGTTGCTTCTCTGCAGCTCCTTGTGGACCCAAACTGCTGACATCTCGTCTTCTGTTCTCCTTTACCCTGCCTGATCATCTGTGACCGCATCAGGAATGTCTGGAATTAAAATGCAGCCTAACATATATCCAGCAGTCAAGTCTAATCCAGACAAATGTCAGTGTTCAGTAAATGTTTCTTCCCCATAAGCTCTTCCCTGTCTCTGCACCACACGGTTGATATTCGTCCACTTGGTGAGTGAGGGAGATTAGATGAATTTGGTGGCCTTCAGGGACAGGGACCCTGACAGTGAGTGACAGCTGATGACATGGGAGAGATAAGAGCAGAGGTGGACACTGTCTCCTGGAGGGAACACATAAACTGTGACATTCGCTGAAGGTCAACCCCTCTCTTTGCCACAGTCACCCCCCACAGCAAAATGGGACACCACAGGTATATAGTTTGTACATGAAGTACCATTATTGACAGTAACTGCATACAAAGAAACACACGCTCAGTACATTCAGTTTCTCCCCCCTTTCTCTTCCTCTGGTGATACTAAAGACTAATCTGTGTTCCGTAGTTACTGACTTGGCAACGGTGTGCATCTTATTATCTCCATCCAGGGTGCTGCAACCAGAACTATCATCTACCACAAACACTAACAAATGTATCCCTCAGGCTGTCAAGACTATATATAAAAATATCAAATATCAATGATCAAAGATTGATTTGAACCGAGTTATCACATGAGCCGTGAGGGATGGCTTACAATGGAGGTTTTGATTTATCATTGTCAGTGTCCATGACCAACTCTTTCAAGTGCCAACATTGAACTAGTCTAACACACCATGCCTCAGCTGAGTGTATCATGAGTATTCAGTTCTAGGAGCAATTACTTCATTTCTTTATTGACACTCACATGCAGAAAACAGCCCCATGTGAAAGCTGCATAGTTGTTTAGTTAGTGGTGTTCGGAAACTGCCAGCTGCAGACCCTCTCAGCATCCACAGAGACTCCCTTTGTGTGCTGCCCAGCTGCACAGCCTCCTCCTGGTTCACATCCTCCTCTACCAGTGGCCCAGATGTGCTCACTGACAGGAAGTTGTGGCATGTACTATACTGGCTCAAGATTGACCATGTGTGTCTTTTATTGATTTCCAGAAGAGATTGAGTCACAGAAAGACTGACTTGTGAATAACCTGTGATACAAATGCAGACTAGCATATCTATGAGATCAGCTATAATGCGTCAGTAAATATTCAATCTTGACATTCCGTGGCTAGTTAAATAATAATTGGTGTCACCTTACTAGTGGTGACAATACAGGACCCAGATGACAACAACAGACAATGTCTGGAGCCAAAATGCTGATTCATGCTTACAGTATTGACAGCCAGTTTCTGTGTCCTTGAGAGTTGCCTTTGGACTTTGATGGATGGTAGATAAATGCCAAACACCACAAAGCCTTGCTGATCGATCCCTGCAAGCATCCCAAAGTCCTTACTGGTCCCTGTGTATGGAGAAAAATTTACTAGAACTTAAAAGGATATGTTAAATCTATCTAGTCAGTGCCATTACTTCTGGAAATTGTTTTTTTTATTGATACAACTTTTTGAGGTATGGGCTTCATCATATGCATGCAAGGTGTACAACAACATGCTAACATACCACCACAGCAACGGTAGGGTTTATTAAACAAATACACATAAGGTGAAGGTATAATTGGCTATACATTTTACTTATGTAACAAGCACATCTGAGATTAATTTTAAGTACATGGACTGTAACACGTTTTTCCAAATAACACTACTGACATCTTCTGGATGAACACTAACATTGCATGGATGCAATTATGTGGCATCAGGTAAAGCGATAACATATTTTCATACTATAGAATAACAAATTGACATCTATCACAACTCTAGGCTCTCAGGAGAAGGAAGTCCACATTACTTTTCATACTATATTGAGAAGCATTTCTATAACAAAAACATATCAATTTGTCAAAGTGACAAGGAGAGAAAGCAAAAAAGATGAAAAAGAAAAGTTCATTCAGCATGTTATTTGCATTACATAGTCTTCACATTATCAAACAATTAGTTTAAGCAACACTGAAAAATTACATTTATTCTCACTAAAATCTGCTATAATTTCTCAACATTGTTTTCTTCTGTGGAGGCAGGTGGTTCTTGTAAAATTGTCTGTATTTTGTCTCTAACTTTGATTGCTCAATGGCAACGTAACAGCAGTTTCCCAGCCACAGGACTGTGCTAACCCTAGAACTATTTGGAGACTACATTAGAGACTGACAGACTAGAGGTACTCAGATGACCAAGGCTTCAGGTTCTCAGGCAGATGAATGACAACCTGTGAGCCCGCACTGCCACTGATATCCATGAGATGGCAACCTTTCTCAAACGTTATCCAAGGTGTGGTGAATGAAAGTGACTACGAGGTCCACAAGAAAAACACCGCACAGAAAATGCAACTGACAGCTCTGATAAACATGAAGTGACTTAAATGACCAGCAATAACAGCTCTTTGATGCTTCGTTTGTTTTGCTGATTTTAAGTGATAGAAACTTCTGGTTGTGTAAAACTTTGATGGGAAACAGATGAGTTTGCTATTTGTATATTTAGGTCCTTTTCTGCTGCAATGACAGATATTTAAAAGCTCTGTGATATATAAAATGTTGTGTTCCTCTTGAACAATGTATCCACCGGTATTAGTTGACGAGACCAATAACCTTTTATACTGTATCCCTTGGATCCATTGGATCATTTGACAATCAAATTCTCCCCTCTGGTCTCCTCTCTCACAGGTTTCTATAGGTTCAGTCTGTGCAGTGTGACTGGGGTTTACATGTGTGGTATTGGAGCAAATCAAGGCTGCAGATCACCTACATTGCAAATTAAGAATTCCCACCACATAGAAGCCAGCTGCAAACATGGCCCATTTGTAAATGAATGCATTTCACATACCCATGATAAAAGAATGCATGACTCTGATAAAATAAAATGTGTTACTGAGAGACGTCATCAAATGTTATTTGGCAATGGTTTTAGGCATCACAGATGCACCCTGGTTTTCTGTATTGATGAGAAAAGAGGAGCGCATGTGTGATGCTGCTACTGGGCTTGCATACGGGGGTATAGGGGCTCTACCATCATCATCATATCCATATTGACTTGCAGAGGCTTCACCCCTGTGAAGAATTACAGCCCTGAAAGCAATCAGCACATGGAATCCAGCAGGAGGATTGATTTCTCCGCCTGTGTGTACTAGAACGGTTCAGTTTCCCACACACTGTCTCTCTGGACTAGGCACACTTGAACAACAGCCAAATCAGTCCGGATGATTCCCATTGAAAAGCCTATGAAGTAGAGCCTGCCAGCTGATTCTTGAATATTGCAATTACCAATGACTCTTGTACATTTAGTCACATCTCTTGTTTTGCTAACATATAGAATCATGGTACTGAAGCTCTCACAGATCATTAAATCGATCTCACACACTTTATTGAAAGGTCCCAAAAACCGTTGACTATTATAGGTAGATTTTATTAGATGTAGATGTATTAACCTTAACGTGAGTATGTGAAAGACCAGTGGTCTTGTTAGAGTAAAGCTGCCTGTCTCTCAAAATGGACTTCAAACTGATTGGTTGATACAACATCAACATACAGTGCCCTTCACCATCACAATTTTGGTGGTATTTTGTTATCTCGTTTTTCTGATCATGAATAGTCAGGCAGGTGTTGGCTCACTTTTGAATTATGTGAATCATTGTCTTGTCCCCTTTAAATTAGTTCCCTGGTTAGTTATTTCGATAATGCCACATTTTTACTTCAGGTCTTTGGGAGACACCAAACAGGTAAATGAAACATTGCCTGGAAAGCCACCAATCTTTTTTCACAGTCTGAGTATTCCTTCACAGCATGGCTGTGCTCTGTTTCCTGGCAGATGTCTACAGCCTCTCTGAATTTCTTGTTCATTGATCCACAAGGTGCTTCAATAGTGAGATCCTTTTTTTGCCCCTCCATTTTAAAATGGAATTTGAAGTCCCTTCTTGAAGATTGCAGGCTTGTCGCATGTTTCGTACATGCCACACAGTAATGGGTACAATTTGAAAGTGTTAGAGCATTGCAGTGGAGTCTTTCAATTTATTTTGTTGTCTTAAATGACACTGCATTACCTTTTTCCATCCTTTTCTGTCCAATGAAGGGAAGATGTGAGGCATGATTATGGCTTTGATGACTGGCTTCAGAATTTGTGTTTCAGCACAGAAAGCACATATGCACACAAATAATAGCAATATACTATATAATAGTAATATTCTATAGGCGAAAGAGGGGAGGGGCAAATCACGTATATTGCCATTAAGATGATGAAAAATAACCTGTTCTCGTGTACAATAACCAAGGAGAAAACATGTCTATTTCTGAGTGGGATGATTGTGTAGTGCTACGTGTTACACGTAATCATCGCTTAATCTTGCCATTTTTCCTCTGCACTCAAAGTACATTAAATTGAGCGGCACAGAAGGGAATAAAGAATTAAAACCATTTGAGAAGATCTTTACTGAAAGTACATGTGAAGACAACATGGAAAACCTGAGAGAAGACTTCCCCTACTGAGAGCAACTGGACCCAAACTGTGTATGGAAAGAGGCGGAGCGGGCTAGTAGAGCAGAGGGGGGGACAGGCCAATTAGAGGTGAACACTGCAGGGTTTGTGATATGTCTGAGAAGGAGCACTAAAGGGTTACAGGGCAAACATCTGAAGCTAAAGGTCAAACTGGAGAAATGGTTCTGCTCTGTTACAGATGCTATAGGTTACTTTGAAAACTTTGAACTTTACATCATGATTATGAATGAACATAATTTTGAAGGACAAGTCCTTGGAACATTTTATAATGTCATAAATAATCCTATCAGGTTAATATATACGTGATCGATCAGGGCATCCTCTCAAATGTAATCTATCAAAGAAGCACATAAGATGACATTGACGATAAAGGCTGCAATCAAGCATGTTCTCTAAGAGAGCCGACCTGTGTTTGACAATAGACATCTTTGATCCAATGAGACCTAAATGGCTTTCATATTTTCATACGCATCTAAAAACCATAAGACGTTAAGGTGACGCTTCCGACTTGCACACTTTGACTGCATTATCAGTGGAGCACACGCATAAACATACAGAAACAGGCTATTGATGACCAAAGTAGTGATACATAATGATAATACACCAGTGATCCTGTCTCACTATTGTACCTGTGGTATACAGTAGGCTGCACTCACTCCCTTCTGGCGTAGTGATGTGAGCTGTGATCAGGGCCTGATCTGTCTGTAAGCAGCTAGACAGCATCAAAAGAAACTCCTTAGCAGAGCTTCTCGAACTGAAGGAGACAGGAGCATTAATCAAACGCATTACCAACAGTCTGAGCTTCTCTTTGAAAACTGCGGCGAAACCTATTAATGGATCACCACATCAACACCAAAGGCATGTAGATACACAAATACTAGTCATTATTAGCTGTCTTTTCAGCAGGAGCCAAGCCTCTCTTTTAAAGATTTATCCATGATCTGTTATCCTCAAAATGTGCCATCTTCTGTGTCTTACAAATTTGGAAATTAGACAAATACACATGTTGTCTCTCAAAGCTTTGCAATGATACAAAATTAAAGACATTAAACCCAGTTAAAACATTGCTAGAGAACTGGAAGATGGTGCTTTGTAACTTGATCCCTTATTAGTCGGGGATTGAGTTGTCTGAACATGCTGAACTGATGAATACATAAAATGATGCATGAATATGAATTCTCAATTAGAATAAATCTTTGCTACGCCTATTCAAATGCTTCACCACCGCTTTCATTTTCCCTGTTAAAACTTAGGAAGGAAATACGGTCCTTAAGCATACCATACACAAGAACATGCATGTACTCCCTCTCTTTTGAAGGTGTAGTCAAATCTTCCAAATTTATGGACACAGTAACACAACATTATTTTGGAGCTTTGCCTTTTTGTAAATCACGCACTACCCAAACGTAAGTTAAACCATTGTATTTGATGCTGTTATTACTATGATTTGGTGGACAGTGAATTTATACCTTTTTAAATGCTATTTGGGATGTGGGCTGTGATATAAAGATATGATCTGAAGGTGCGGCTTCACCCATTGTGCATTAGACCTTAGCAAGTATTAAATTGGCCAACCCTAATGTTGTGAGTGGTGAACAACATCAGAGCACCTTTGATCACTGTGATAGAGTTGTATCCGTTGATCTCCAGGTCCAAAAAAGGCATAATAGACCTTGAGCTCTCTTCACCAGTTCCCTTATGTTGCACAGCTTCCTTACTATTGAGCAGCTGAAACCTTCCTGACAATGTGTGCTTTCCTGATTGCTCCGGTACTTCTCCTCTGCTGCTCTCCTGAGGTGGAAACCACTGACATCTTACATAACACTGATCAGAGAGCCCTTACCTACAGTATTACATCACTCTGGTCAAAACAGGCTAGTTTTACCCTGAAGCACAGAAGGCTTCGACATCTCTCCAAAATAACTACCCATGTCAAAGTGTGGCTGTGGTCTCCTGAGGGCTCCAGATAATCAAGGTGAGTGCAAACCAGACTCAAGCTTGAGGACAGCAGAACAGCCCTGTAGACACGTCTGCTTCATGTCACAAGCTGTTTGTCACTTACAGTGCAGCTCATATACAGTATGTAGTACATAGTTCCACACTGACGGGAACTTTCCTTTAGGAGAGTTTGGCAAGGTTTTCTCAAGGAAGTTTCATTTACAAGCCTATCATACTTTTTGTACCGGTGGAGGACAGTAGATACAAAGCTCTTGAGAGGTGATCTCAAATGAACCTGAACCTTCACTTCAAGATGAGGATATTCATGAAGATTTTTTGCTAATAGAGCACTTTCCTTTAATCCCCAATGTAAAAGAATGAAAAATGCATTCCATGGAAATGTACAAGCCTTCACAAAGTCATGGCTCCGTTTCATTTTAATGAAGCAAGAGTTGAAGGCATATAACCGACACCATCATTCTTTAGATAAATATTACATGATAGAAACTTTTCCACCTGCCTCGCGCTGTGGACTGATGTGACTGTGGCCCAGTCTCATGTGGTGTGTTTAAATATTGATTGTGTGGGCACAGCAAGGGGTGATGAACAGCACCTGAGGTGCAACAGCTGCTGTCTTGACATATGCAGTTCAAATTCACTTCAATTAAATTCACTTAATCAATCCCAAAGGATATTCAAGAGTTCCAGTTTATCCATCTGCATAGGATAGGTAGAGAAAAAATCCAAACAGACATAATACGAAAAATACATTAGACATAAAAGCAGCTGTCAAAGTAAAGTAGACTCAAAGTCTAAAAGTATTTAAATGCTATAAGAATCTGCTGGCATCCATACTGTTTGTTATGCAAGATGGACATCTATCTTGTTAAAGTAGTAGAATATGTATGGTTAGTTAATGAGCTAAATAATACCATAATGGAGTGCAAATAAGCTATATAAATTAATCTTGTGTGCACCAGGACAGAACCTTTTACAATTAAAAATCAGTACATACCATGAACATCACATGTTGAATATTTGTGATAATTGTGGTGTGTTTAATAATATTACCTAGATCCAACATTGACCACAAGTGGCATTATGATTACGAAATCCTAACATATCATTGTATTGCATATGAGGACCTTTCGTTCATTCATCCATGCAAAACACAGAAAAACAAACACGAATCTTAATTTAATGTTTTTTTGTCCAAGTCATTTAACAGCAAAATTCCCCTTCTAAACACGGGAAGCAGATCGAGACATGCTGTGGCATCAGATATGCAGCCATATGTGTATTTCTTTACTATGGTAACGACATTTCTTTTTGTACACAGTCTAACGTCTACAAATGTAATGGTACAGAGTATTCCAGTAATACACTGAGTAAGACCGTTTACACAGATACATATACATGATGAACCTAGTTATATAATTATATTTACATTACTGTACAGGATCCCCACTTTTCAGACACTGAACATGTTGCTGTGGATTTTGCGTTTGTGTTCAAGCATATTTACTCTATAAACTAGGTACATCTTCAAGATAGCGCAGTTTCATCGGGACTCAGACATGCTCTTGAAACTGATGTTTAAGGAGCTGACCATGGTAGCGTTGTCGTGATTCAAGCAGTCCTTTAAGTCCGACTGGCTCACACACATCTCTACAGAGCGCTTAGGAAGCTTCCCGCTGAAGAGCAGGTAGATGCACGGGTTGGCACAGCTGTTCAGGCTTGACAACAGCATCAGGATGGTAAAAGTGGCAGCTAAAATATAATACAAAAAACACACATCAAAAATAGAAAACAAGCCATCCCATATACCGGTATTGCAACACAAAATTGATTGATAAGGATGTGTAAGGGTTGTTTTACTTCAGTGATAATGGGTTTTCTTGCTGGGAGAGATATGCTACATTATTTATCCAGACGACTGGTTGATTATTCCGTTTATTCAGATCGCTTTGTCCAGTTATTAAAGTATCAGAAGTTCAAGCAGCAAGCGGTACTTACTTTCGGTGGGTGCGTTAACGTCCCAAACGGACCACAGCTGGACAGTAAAGAACGGTGTCCAACATATTACATAGGCAAGTACAATGACCACTGTCATCTTCACAGTCTTGATCCTTGCTTTCGATACCCCAGCTATACTACTTGCCCTTGAGGGAAGTGGTCTGGTGCCAGTCTCCCCAGCTTTCTTAGTTTTCATGAGAAAGTTAACATGAAGAGCGCGGCATATGCGCACCTGACAAACTAAAACAGTTAAGACGGGTAAGACAAATATCAAAAGCGTCGTCCAAGTCACGTAAGCTTTAAGTCCCCAAGGTTTGACGAAGTTAGCCCAACAGTCGTAGACACCCGGCGCAACCTGGACCCGGGAAAAGATAAACACTTGAGGGAGACTGCAGATGAGGGATATGCACCACGCAACACAAATAGGGACATTCCAACGCGCTCTGCGTCTCTGAAAAGTGACCATCGGGTTGCATATGGCCTGGTAACGATCCATTGTCATTACCACTATCATGTAAGTGGACGCGAACATGCCAACCACCTGCATATACTTTACCAGGCGGCACATTATGTCAGGACCAATGAATCTATCCGTTATGTCCCATATCAGCTGGGGACACACTTGGAAAAATGTAACTACCAAGTCTGCTAAGCAAAGATGGAAAACAAAGACTCGCATTCTCGACAGCTGTTTTCTCCGTTTCCAAAGAACCGCTAACAGTCCGAAGTTTAGGGTTGCGGCACTTAACAATATAATGCTTAATAAAGCTATTTCAATCTGTGCCAGTCGCTCATCGCGAGGCTGATCATGATGATTCTCCCTCTCTAAAGTAATATTGCTCAAGTTAAGACTAAATAAAGACATTGTTTTCCAAAAGAATCACGTTTACGATCAACAAAATAGTAGATTTGGGTATTTTGGTCCGAATATCCTGTGGATTCACGGTTGGTGCTTAGTCAAGCTTAATTGAATAAGTTAAAATAATTCTTTGCTATTAGTAAGTAAAACATCATAGCTATAACTATCGATGATAGGAATAAAATGGCATTCTGTCTTTTTAGATATGCCATCACTATATCAGCGGTGTGCGTTAGAGAAGTTAGGTAGTCAGAAACCAAGGATTTATATATTGGGGGTCTGCAGAGGGGAGGAGCTTTGAACGACCTCATGGGCGTCACGTTTTAAGGCCTAAAGAACGATTGGATGATTATTTCTCAAATGTATTTAACCATAGGCACATTTTCAACTTCACGCTTACTAATACAACTACAATGTCGTGGAAATTCTTTGGACAGACAAATCAGGCGTTTTTATTCAGAGACATAATAAATAACACAGTTTTGATGGGCTTATTTTTTGTTTTTTTATCATAAACAAAAAATTCTTAATTCAAGCATAAATACTGACAAAATGTCTTCTCAATGTTAGGGAAGCCTATTCTGAAACATTTAGAACACTGGAGAAATCTACCACAGCCAACTGTTCTCTCACAACTGAGTAGTAACACTGTAAGAAGGGTCTGTTTTCCGATATGAAAACGTCTTGGCTGAATTCCAAATGAACCCATAACAGCAGATTGCTCCCTCTCAAATGCATTTACAGACAGGCAGCACAGAAATCAGCAGAGATCTATAATGCTACAGTGTCTGAAACCAACAGCATCTGTTGATTGCAAACTCACTTTTCCCTATGCAGAGGGAGCTGTGCTGCCAGGCATTATACCCATAACACATACAGAAGTGCCGATAGAAAATTATATTATTCCAATGCAGTAAATATAATTCAATATAATTAGCCCATTCTTAGTGACATGAATTCCTTTCCATTCATCTTGGTTCACTGACAAGGGTGATGAGTGTGCGTCTGTGCAGGGAGCAGAACTTGTTAGCTGCATCCTCCCAGTTCCTGTAGAGGTCAGCATCTTAACTCCTCCAGTCCCTTATAACTGACCATTCATGACTTGTTAACATGACTTAACAGCTCCTCCTTGACCATTTCATAGTGACTCAACTTCCACACATTTCTGAGATCCTGTAAGATGGTGCCTATCTCCTTGCCTGAGGTGAAGCCCATCTTCCTCAGGTCGGTCCGCCTACGGCTGCGGCGACAGCGATGGCAGGGACCACTTGCTGACTTGCGTCTCTGCAGCGCTTTTGTCCTTCTGTTGTGTCTCTGCAGTCACCTTCCACAGCATTCCTTATCTCCCCGCCTCGTGATCCGCCGTCGCTGTGTGTGTTCTCCTATTAATCGGGCACTCCACCTTCCCTGCGACTATCTCTAGATGACACAACAGGCTCTTAATAGCACTTCCAGCCACAGTCAGCACCAATCCTCCGTATCTTCAGGGCGAGCGGCGTTCTCAAACTCTCAGAAGAATAATCATACTTTAGTATACACACATCACACTCAATCTATCTTACTGCCCGTACTACGCGAGTAGACCATATATATACACACACACACACACCAATACACACAAAACACCCCCCGACCAAAACGCACCCTATCCCCGCATACGCAAAAACCACCACACACACACACCACACACACACAACACACACACCACAACCACCAACACCCCACACACACCACACACACACACAACACACACACACACACCACACACACACACACACACACACACCACACCACACACACACACACACACACACACACGTCCAAGTAAGTGGCTGTGCTTACATCTATGATGAAGTCAGTGAAGGGTTTCAGACTGTCAGGCTGCTGCTGGCACTTGTGGAGGTCCTGTCTGTGTTTGATCAGGAAAAGAACTAGGTTCTTCTCCTCCCTGGACACTTTAAGCCTTAGGTCCATCTTGTCCACCTCCTCTGAGGTACGAAATAGTGCAGAGATGATGGTCATGGGCTTAGGATAATGGCCTTTGGTACGCTGACACACCTGCTTCATCTCCTCCACATTGCCCTCTGGAGGTAATCCTGAGACATGCGACAAAGACAGATGTAATAGCTCTCAGAGATATCGATGTAATAATGAATAGACACAGTTATTGGTCATTTTTCACAGACTGACGCCTGTAAAACTGCTATGGCCACCTGCCAACTGCCATCGTTTTACTAGATTTCATTTCAAGTTTTAGGATCTCACCGATATACTGAGCCAGGTCCAGCTGGTACATGACCTCCAGCAGGTGATCAGCATGGTTTCCCACCACCATCTTCTTCAGCTCCACCCAGATACGCTCCCCTGATATGGCTGCCAGCCCGTGAGCATGCTCCTTGATAGCCTTCAAGGTGTCAGGGTCATGCTCCTCTGGCTTCTCCGCCACCCTGCCATAAAACCTGGAAGGGGCCAGGTTAGTATGTCATATTATGTATGACCCTCGTAAGTCCACCAAATAGCCACGTCTATTCCAAGTCCCAGTCCTAGCTGGTCATGCCATAGTATTACCTGAAATACCGCAGTATCCTCAAGTAGTCTTCCTGTATCCTTTGTTCAGCGCTACCAACAAACCGGACTTTTCGGTTCTTGAGGTCTTCATTCCCTTTAAAGTAATCATACAGAGTTCCATCCAAACCTGCAACGGGACAATGGAATGGTCTTAGACAAACGTAACGCGTAACATACATGCCAAGTGCAAGTATGCGGACATTGTGATCTATGAGCTCAGCGTTCATGTTTTACCTAGAAACATCGAGTTGATGGTGAGGTCTCTCCGTTCAGCATCTTTCTGCCAGTCAGTAGTAAACTCCACCTCAGCATGCCGGCCATCAGTTTGGACATCCACCCGTAGTGTGGTCACCTCAAAGTTCTCATTGTGCAGCTTACATGGAAATTCAAGTACATCGTATACAGCAGTAGGATCAAGACTAAGTCTAATGGTATCATTTCTCTCTGAATAAAGACATAAGGTTACATCCAGATAGAACAATAGACACATTCCACCAAGGTGGATGACAGAAAAGCTAACAGCACTAATGTGTAGAAGACAAGTGTTTAATCCCTATTGCCCCAGTTCATTATTGCATCCAGCTATTAAAACAGTCAGTAGTGAATGAGCTCTTACTCGGGCAGTGATAGTCCCATGCTTCTCCCCTTTGTTGTTGATCATCCTGATCCCTGCTGCCTGGAAAATGCTCTTCATCTGGTCTGGAGTAGCTGTGGTGGCAAAGTCCACATCCTCTGGCCTCTTTCCAGACAAGAGGTCACGTACTGCACCCCCAGCTATCCTCAGCTCAAACTGGTGCTTCTCAAAAAGTTCTGTGTAAGGTATCAACAAAACAACAGGACCGGTGGGTATGACAGTGTCAAGATGCCAAACGGTCATGAGATTTATGTAACGAAAACATCTACAATAGTTTGTTTACATTGGAGGGTTTTTGGAAAATGCATGAGAAAGTACAGTTCTAATTTCACCTGCGATTCCATTCAGTCCATCAGTAAATAAAGACTGGAACTCTTTAGTCTTCAGTTGCATGGTAAAGAGACTTCTGTTGCTCAAAGTGAGACACGCACTACCTATTCTTTTGCCTATCAGACGTGGATTCAGGATTCTTCCCCACATCTAGAAGGAAACACATTCCAACATTGAGCCGAATTCTAATATGCTATTTAAAACAAACAGCTAACTACGACAATACATTTATCTACGGGTCTGACTTGAAGTAGCTAATGGTCTAAAATAGCCAGATAAATTAAAGAGACACACGAGCTGAGGCACGCCAAATGACTAGATTCTCAAAAAATGAAGTTGCTGCTAAAGCTAGTTGCTACACGAAATAAATCAAATTGTAGCATCTGTCACATTAAAACTACTGCAATAATGACCGACCTGAATCTTATTGAAAATTATTAGGGGGCTATCTAACTAGGCAGCAAAACAGCAACGCTCATAACGTGCAACTCATCTGCAATCGAGAAGAGTGAGGACAGCCTCATGAAGAAACACATTTCCGGCAAATGTTGGAAAGACATTTCAAAATAAAGGTACTAAAACATTTAGTTATTTTATTTAGCTACTGTAGAAATACACTCTGCTAACCTGTATAGCGTTTTCCTACATAGCCATATTCAATTATGAAGTGTGTGTAAATAACTGAAACTGGACCTTGGTTCATAAAATTAAATGTCTAGGAAACATCCAACCACATGATCTTATTTTAAAGGCAAATTAGCAAATCCGGAAACGCTTTTGTTGATATCAGTTTCAACGAGGAAGTGTGTTTCATAACACGTGGTTTTTGACCATTAAGGTATTTAACTGTCATACGAAAGGCGGGGTTTCTGACATCGAAAATAGAGAAGCACCCTCTCATTTATGGTTACTGTTGTTTTACTACATATTCATGTATCATTCTATCAAATATTGTGTAATTTCCAAATCTGCCAAAGATCACGTTTGCAGGAAATAATGTCACTTCAGAAAAAAGGACTATTATAAATAAATACAAATAAATCGTATCACTCAATCGACTATATACTTTATTTATAGCATTGACATCAATCGAAACGTTTCTCTTTAAAACAGAACCATGTAGCGCTGTGGATCACAACCATCGCGATACACGCGTGAAGTCCAAATCAGTTTAAAGCTCCTCAGTTCCGCCTTCGCCTTGTGTTAAAAACATCTCATAGTGACTAGCCAAATGGCCAAGGTAGAGCTGGCGCCGTTGAGACCATGGGACGATTTCTTCCCTGGTTGGGAACGCTTCGCTAAACCAGATGTAAAAGATCTAGCTAAATGGAACAACAGGGTTGTCAGTAACTTGCTCTATTACCAGACAAACTATTTGGCAATGGCCATTATCGTTTTCCTCATAGTTGGGTGAGTATATCTGGTGCTACTGTCTTACTTGTTGTCATGAAGTCTCCGTCTGTAGCAGAGGTCCAGACGACTTTTTGTTGTTGTTCCTGAATTGGGGCTGACGTGTAGTACCAATGACTAGAAATGTCATGCTGTAACAATGGGATGGCTGTAAACAATTTGATTAAACTCTCTGATTGACATAGCTAGAAGTTAGTTATCAGGAAACAACCAAACAAGCTTTTGGATGTCATATAGTATATCTGTACATGATTGTTCATAAGCTTTCCTTCTAGTCCAAGAAGTCCAGGAGCCTTAATATAAACAAAAGATTGGTATTATATGGGAAAGTGACGTTTTGCCCCACTGAAGGAGTAAGAGGATGTTGGGGAGATGAAACACTGCCTAGGACATGATGTGGCATATGTGGACTCATTTAGACTCCATATTTTGTATCATTTCAGTGTTAAGATTAGATGAAACAGTTTCGATGGTTTCGCCACCGAAATAGACCCCAGTAGTGTCACCGGCCGGGCACATTATGAGAGAGGCAAGACCCAGGGGGGCTGTTTCTTTAAGATAAGATTCTTGACCTCTGTACTTTTGTGTCATGTTGTTATGGTCAGCTAGGTTGTTATGGTCATCTACTCAAAAACACTTTGACAGCAGTCTAAAAAGCAACGTGTGTGTGGAAAGGTCATTGATCACTGATAATTGATCAGAGACTTACAATGCCTAAAATAAATCAATACAAATCAGTAGTTCCTGCAGAGTTGAGGATAATAATTAATAATTCAGTGAAAACCCCAACTTGATTTGAGCAACATTTGTAAATATTGTTAATAAATGGAAAAAAAGAAAAGAAATTGTACTGACAATATTTGGTCACTAGATGGGGCTAACGACTTCAAGAAAGACCAGTGTATTTCACCATACTTTTATACTTTCTTTGCAGGTTTTTGAATCCCATAGGAATGTTCATGGGAATGGCAGTTGTGTCTCTGGTCTTCCTGGGCTCTGTGTGGGCTGGAGAGAATAGGGCTATAATCAAGAACTTTAAGAATCAGAATCCCACCATGTTTGTCATTGCTGTGATGGTGACCAGCTACTTTCTGATGTCTCTGTTCGGGGGTGTCATGGTGTTCATGTCTGGTATCACCTTTCCTCTTGCCTGTAAGTTTGAGATTTATTTTAATGAAAACCAGTGTAACTATGCATATGCTACTAGAACTATGTAGCATAGTGGTTATATATTCATTAGAGGTGTACTGGCTCTGTCTTAGAGCCTCTCAGAGAGAACTGAAGTGGTACTGCATTCCAGCGTCTGATGGAAAATGTATGTGTTCACTGTGTTTGCTGCGTTGTTTCAGTCGTCTTTGCTCATGCATCGCTTCGCCTCCGCAACTTGAAGAATAAAATAGAGAACAAGATTGAGGGGGCTGGGCTGAAGAAGTCCCCCATGGGCATTATTCTGGAGGCGCTCGGCCAACAGGAAGAGAAGCTGCAGAAGATCCAAAACTTCCTGGAGAGCAAATTAAAAGAGTGAAGAGAGCAACACGCCCCATTGTTCATATGTACAGACAGACAAGTTCAAGTTATGCTTTACACACACACATGGATGCACTATGTACAGTTGAACTCAGCCATCTATTGAAAGAGGCTCCTTTGTCGCTAAAACAGTGATGCATTGTAATATAACAATTTGATCATTTTTGCTCAAGTATAATATTGACTCTGAATAGTGTGAGAGATAAGCCACCATCAAGTGTGTTTAGTCACTAAAGTCATTAGAGCTAAGCTATAACCTAACCTCAGGTTGTTTCTTACTCCACCCAAAACCCGTCAGGGCGCTTCTCCGAAGTTCTGAAGTATTTACAATGCAACGTTTCACAACACCTTTATTTGGCATCATTTAAGAATGTATGTTGAATGTAGCTGAGGATGCAAATGTGACTTGCGTCGCTGGTAAATTATGTTTCCAGTTTTGTTTTAAATTAAAATCCAAAGCAGAAAGTGTATATTGTAACTGGACAAATCAAGGTCACTTTATAAAAGGTCAAACAAACCAAACTAACATTACATGAATAAACTCATAATTATCTTACAAATGATGTGGTAAACAGTGTTTTTTTACCCAGATGTTTAATGATGCATTGTAGCAACTGTAATTTGTTTGGTTCAACAGAGCATCACAAAGCTCTAAATCTCTATATGTCAGTAATGTAAGATGAAACATGTTCAGTGTTTGCCAAATAATGAAAATGCTTCCTTAACAAACTTACCTGCCAAGCAATTGTGAAGACACATTTGATGGATAGAATTCCTCAACGCTTTTATGCGTTTTGTGTTTCTTTATGGGTACATTAAATATATTTATACATTTAAAATACCAGGTGTCAGAATTACAGGTAAGAGTCACTGTACAGACATTTACATTAAGACTTCAAAAAAGAGTACGGTCTTAACCCATGTCTGTCTCTACTGATCCAGCTTCTCTAAAGGTTACCCTGACAGTTCCTGCAGGGTGATGGATACACTAACATGTCTCTCCTCTCTAATTGTCTCACTGCTTATCCAGGGGCTGCAGTAGATTGTAGAGAAGAGATAAATGTTGTGACTGAATGAGCTCATCAGCAGCCACTCAAATTTCAAGTTGCCTTTATTGCTTTGTCAGCTACTTTGGACACTTTAATGTTGCTTTCCAAAAAAACCTTTGCAAATGAGGAGACAGGGTTCAGCGAAGCAGCAAGACACAAGCTCTTTAATACAGTAGTTTGGAATATTTGGGAATATAAGTGGTTGACACTAACGCTTGGTATGATCAAAACAAACAGTCATTCCAATGGTGCAATGTGTGCTAGAAATACATTGATACTAAAGACCTGTTACATGCCCTGGTGGCTTATGAGTGTGTTTGTGAACAGCTATCAACACAGAGAGTTCAGCTGTGGGGCTTTGTCCTTTCCTAGTACTCCAGAAACAAGATTTATGATCCATCCAGGAGGACTTCTTCATCTGCACTGCATTGTGCAACCTGCAAGAGCAAGCACAAGTCTAGTCTGTGTGTGCACAGAGGACGCCTTTGTTCTCTCTCCCCTGCAGCTGTTGGGATCTTCACAAACATGTGCGTCTGTTATGTGCTGCTCACCCAACAGGCGTGTGCCTTCAGTGTATCGGCTGAGCGGACATGGTGGGTCTAGCTATGCAACGCTGACAAAGGTCTCAATGAAAATATGTATGTCTTGCAGCAATGACTCCAAAGGGCAGAAGACATGTCGTGTACCAGAAAAGACTGTTTTCTTACAGTGGCGTGTGTCATGCAACCCCATTGGAACTGCTTAGACTGTTCAGAAAGGTGTGAGTTGTTGAAACGTTTCGACACTGTCGGTCGTATTCAGACTTTTATCTAGCATCTGTTTCTCGTTTTAAAAAGTATTGTATATAGAGCTAGTTAGTATGATGCAACATGCAAAAGGCCAGCTCATCCAGCCACACTTCAACTTAAGCTTGCTGCGTATTTCTCCATCACGCCTCACTGCACGCTTGGCTTCCCTGAGAGGCTTTGGGGGGGGCTAAGCTGGTTAGCCCCATCACATACTAACCATCCAGCAGAACGCTCTGATGAGGCCCCCTGCGCAGGGAGCAACACATTATGTCCTCATGAGGACACCTCAACCTACCAGAGGGCCTCCTGCTCTCCATGACTGTCTGGCCACAAACGATTAGCCTGACTGGTGATTCAGCTCTGTGCCTTTGCACCGTGTGTACGAGGTGTGGATCCCTGCACTGAGGAACAGGCTTGAGAAATTAACATGATTTACAATTGGATTAACCCCATATTGGTTTGACACATATCTGTGTTTGACTTGAGGGGAGAGTGTTTGTGGAGCGTCTGCAGGAGCCTATGGTAGCTCATTGTTTGTAAACGTGTTTTTCATCTGCAGCACGCCTGATATCTGTGTGCAGCTGGTCTGCAGGAGGAAGGTGGAGAGAGACATGGGGAGGCAGCTGTAAATATCCCTCTCTCTCTCTCCTTCTCTCTCTCTCTCTCTCTCTCCCTCCTCTTCTCTACCAAGCTCAGAAGCTGGAGCCCAATAGGACCTCCCCAGAGTTCACTTGAGCGAATAACCACAATACTCTGAGGAGGGATAGGGACATGCAAAGCTGGTGAACTGTTACCTCAGTAGGAGGTCTGAAGTGAAGTGGAAGGATACACTTGAAATGCTGAGAAGAGTGAGGAGCAGGAGGGTAAGAAGGAGGTGAAGGGTCACAGACTGCTCAGCTAAGGAGCAGCAGCATTGACAGGGTCACATGCTCACTTCACTATAGCTTCCTATAGAGGAGATTGTGTTGTTAACATGGGACTGTCATTCAGAGAGAAAAGAAACAGGGGTAGTTACAGGAAGAAGGGTGTGTCTAGTTCTTTAAGACTGGTTTCTCAGGTTTACTGCTTGAAAGACAGAAACCAGCTTGGCAACTCAGCAGTGCAAGAAGACACCAACAGTGGCCCACAGATAAATAATATGCAAAAGCCAAATGGGTCAGTAACCAGCTTCATGTCAGCAAAATCAATTATTTGTTATCACACACAATTGGTACTGGCTAGGCTACTGTCAGTGAAGCTTCAAATGGTTATTTGTGATGACTTCAAGAAATAGTACTGAGACAAATAATAATGTTGATGATAATGCTCCTTCTCAATCAGTATTATTTTGTGGCCATCCCTAATACGAGTGTCTGGTTTGGGATCTGGGACTGTGGTTCTCACTGTCCTGAAAAAACTTCTTTCCTTCAGTGATGTCCATTTCATTAGCTAGACCTGCTGAAGAGACAAAGACTTGAACTGCTTAATTAAATGGATTTGGATTTTATACGTTCAACAAATCAATGCAGGTTTCATTCGACACATTCAACATCAATCTCAATTGGTCATTTAAAAAAAGCGATTGAATAAGACTGTTCGAAATGTGCTTTTGTTTCAATCTTTTTTTTATTCCAACAGATCGCAATTGTACAAATGACTAAGAACCAGCTTAACAAATGTGATTGTTTACCATATATTACATGCTTCTTCAAATACATAAAAAGGCTCCCAAAATACAGAACCACCATTTATTCACATTATCAACATGTACATACAAATTCCTTCTCAGAGAAGGAATGGAGAGCACCAGCCCATGGATTCCAGCATGGAATGGAATACTCGTCTTTTTCTACTGGAACTCTTGTTTCACTGCAATGACCAATGAGGTGAAGCCATCTAGGGTTAACACAACCAAGAACTATATCAAAGAAACTGCTAGGAAAAAACAATGGGTTTTTGGCTGTAAGTAGTTACACTATGAGGGATTTGGTCATAAAGATCCAGTATTGTAATTACTGAGGAGAATAGGGTTCCAGACTTGGTAAACAGCTGGTGCAAATAGAACAGAAATAGATTGGTGACTTAAGGGTGTTAAAGTAGCCACCCTCACAAGTTAAATTAGTGAAGTCCTTCATTTCAATATTTAATTGTGTCAATATTAACACATTCTTCATAGTCACAGTGATTATTCTGTGGGTTGGTTATAAATGGTCATACTGAAAGAGTCATTTTCATAGTCCCTAGATTTCAAACTGCAAACCGCCAAGTATTTGCAGTCTCCCACAGTAGTCTTGTAATGCCATAGTGAGGTCTTGTCTTAGTTAAACATGAGGGTTGGTTCTGGAAGCTTCCATCCCCACAGACTTCATCCCAGAGAAGCCTACTCCAGGAGTAAGCTCAGTTGGAAAAGCAACTGCCATTACTACACTAACTAAAAGAATGCCAATCAGATTCCCAGGTTTGACAAACTGTGCTGATAATTCTAATTCACTTTGGCAATTAGTTTCAAGGGAACCCATTCAGAAACTGAGTTTCTCTACAGTTGTTCTCTTGGTTGTGTTCCATTGTAGTCGTTTCTTGATTCTTTGAATTCCTTCTTCCAGAAGAACAGGTAAGTGCAGTCTAAGGCACGACATCTTCACAACATGGAAGTGTTGTGTCCGCTAAACTATTGTTCCGGGTTTTGAATTCTCATGCCAGTAAATCATCGGGTCTTCAGGGTCCAAGGGACTGTTCAATGAACTGTTAATGTGAGGGTCCATTTGATTGACATCTACGTAGGATCTGGAACACACACAGGCACACGCATGGTAAGCAGCAAATTCAGCTGACAAGCTCTGAAAATGTTTTAAACGAACATTGAGAGTTTACAGGAATCATTTTAAACCTGGGCTTTCAGCTATTACACCATGGAGTATGACCTGTTTGATGAGATACTAAATTTGCGCACATTTTTACCTAAACTCCCCAAAATAATGACCTTGGCTTATTAAATGAAATCATGAGACCAATTTGGCTTGTGTTAGTCCCAGGATTAAAACACACTCCCCACACAGGTCAGATGCACAGAAAAGCTTAGTACACACAGCAATCATATACCAGATACACAGAGGTCACATGTTCCACCTTCCACTTACTCCCCCCACCTGACTGGATGCAGTCCCACCACCAGTGAGCACCAGGTAGCTAGAGAAGTGTAAAGCCCTGAGGTAAATGCTGTCCCCCCACCAGATCACATGCATTACCAACACCAGCCAATCTAAGGAGGGTAGGGCTTTGTTTTTCGCTCACCCTTTCTTTTGTACTGGGCCTCTGATTAGGGGCGTTAATATTCCTGTTCATGTGCATAGGCAACAGCACCATGCATCTCTACTGACCCAGCAGCGCCCCCCGACCTATCCCAGCTCCTCCACTCATACTCGGGGGGACATCTGCACATGAGAGGTCAGGGGTCAAGGATGAGTGACATCACATAAGGGGTGGGACTAAAGGGAAGGAGGAGGTGTGGCAAGGTAAGAGGGAACAGTCTAGTTGGTGAATGAACACCGGAAGACAAATGTGACCGCTGGATGACAATTCTGACTGGTTTTATGGCAGCTGAAAACAGATGACAAACATGAGCAACAGTGGTAAAGTCATGCATTTACCTCAATACACAGAGAGACAGATCAAACAAGCAGCACTGGTGCTCAGTATCACCAGTAGCCCTCAGAGCACAGGCAGAGATGTTTTAGCTCACTTTAAAAAAAAACACATACACAAAAGCAAGCCATGACATCACGCTCAGGACAGACCGAGCACATCCACAGGCCTCACGCTGGTTACTTACTATGGTGGGCTACACTTAGCAAAGGAGACCTTACTGAGCCTGGAGGCTCTGGAGCTGTGGGGCTGCTGAGGACTGCAGGCCAGCCGGCCGGCCCGACAGCCAGGGGAGGAGGAGGAGGGGAAGGAGAGCAGGGAGGAGGTGGAGGAGGAAGCGGAAGAGGAAGAACTAGCAGGGAGAAAGGTACGCTGCCTGGGGCCGTCAGGGCTGCAGCGCGGACCCTTAGAGAGCATGGGGGAGCCGTATCTAGGAGAGAGCGGCCGGTGGACAGGTGAGCAGGAACACAAACCCTGAGGACCTGCAGAGCCTCGACGCCTGGCTGCACACATCCCCCTGATGATCCCCAACACCTACAGGTAGGCTGTATGCTTACTCACTTCAGTGAGAGCTCTGACCAAACAGCCGGTTACCACTACTGTAGTCCAGCCCCACAAAGTGATGTGCATGTGTAGGACTAGTATAACCAAAGAGAATCTGATATTCTGCCGGCATCCAGACTACCTAATTAACGAGTGGTGCTTAGATCCACGGTTCACTGGGATTAGGGAGAGGCTAATTAGATAAGGATCTGAATTAGGGCCAACGTTTTGTTTCTTACCTGCTGTGGGCGGGTGTGAGCTTGTAGTGAGCCGTGTAAGAGCAGGGCTGCTGCACGTCGTGCTCCGACAGGCCCATGCCTGCGTGGCCTCGCCAGGTTCCTGCTGTGGAGGCTGAGGACACTGAAACAGGAAACGCAGACCGTTACAAGGCGAACCAGATGTGGGAGATGTGTAGCCCTGCGAGTGTGTGCACCCCTCGTACTGACTGCTGTACAAATAAACAGCAGACAGGTTGCCTATGGGCTGGTCCCCCTGTCCTGTGTCTACCTGAGGAGAAGGAGGTGGTCCGGCTGCTGTGGCTGTAGGGGGCTGGCATGGTCTGGTAGCCCAGGCTGTGCTGGGAGCCCCCGTCGTAGTCGTAGTCGTAGCCTGCCTGCTTGTGGCCCGTGTTGCGCTGGTACCAGCCTCTTAGATGCTCTGCCACCAGGGCCTTCTGGATGTTCTTGGTGACGTACTCGCTCTGCGGTGCCATGTGGGCCCTGGGCGCCGGGCGCATGGTGGCGTAAGGATGCTGCGTCATACTGTCCATCTCGTCGTTGCCGTAGCGACCGTACACGTCCTGCTGCGTGTGGTAGACGGGGGCCTGGTATGAGGGGGCCTGGTAGGAGGGGTTGACGTTATAGTGGCCCTCCTGCTGGTCCTCGTACATGTAGGCTCTGGTAGAATAAGGCTCCTGGTCTGGGTAGCTGGGGTAGCCAGTCACGTAGTAGGCCGTAGTGGTAGGTCGCGGGCGGGGCTGGTAGGTGTACCCGCGAGCGTCCGTCTGGGCCAGGTTAGGCATGCTGCCTGTGTTGCCATACATGTTTCCCTTCCTGTGGCGCCGGCGGTCCCTGGGGTGCCGGCTGTGGTTGCCAGGGATGGCGTACTCTACGCTGGACTGGCTGGTGTAGGAGGAGCCGTCGTCGAGGACCTCTGTGCTGGTGCTGCGTCGTGCCGTGGCGATGGTGAAGGCCGGGGCCGGGGCCTCCACCTCCGGCAGGAACTGAGACTCCAGGCTGCCGCTGCGCTGGCGGAAGTGCTGCGGGCCGTCTTCAGACCTGAGGGAGCATCCAGCCCGTCAACATCCCATCCCAAATACCAGGGTGTTTATCTGACTCATTTGTTTTCTGGGCTTGGTTGATTAAGTTCATGTTCCAACATAGCATGGGTGTGCATTCCAGGTTGTTTGTGCCCATGTATGTGCGTGGTGGGGTTAGGAGGGAGGGCCTACCTGAGCTGGATGCTGCTGTGGGCGTTGCGGGTGAGGAGCGGGGTGGGGGGCATGCTGCGGGTGTCATGGAGGGGCAGTCTGGAGGCAGGCCTGTAATGACCATGCTGGCTCAGCAAGGCGTCATGGTGATTCAAGTGGAACGGTTCCTGGACTTTGTCGTTATGTAATCTGGAACACAGATCAGAAGTTTGCTTTAGCATATCTTTCACTTCCTTGTGGTGGAGGTTTTTACTGCGGAGCTGAGTCTGGTGTGCAATGAGGAAATGAACAAATGAAATTGAATAATTTCATGCTATGATGGCAGGCATAGCTTACACCTGGATGACTGCCATTTCATAGTTCATTTATCTACCTCTTCATGGAACAACAAGCAACATTACCAACCCATTTCAAATGATCACGATTCACTGAATCCTTGTTCTCCTACAGCAGCAAATTGCCCATAGTATTTGGTAAACATTTCGAGCAGGGACAGCATTCTCAGTTCCTTGCTTCCAAATCAGCTCTCCAGTTTTAGACTGTTTTTCTTTGCGCTGTTCCAACTCCTTAGCAGGCAAAAACATGCTCACGCCTGCCTATTTTTAAAAGTCGAAGTGCGTCTGGGCTGATAAGGGTGAGATTGTGGAGGAGCAGTAGGCAGGAATGCAGGCCTGGGTTGTCTACGTGCAGGTCTGTACTGGCTGCCACTGCTCCCACAGCCCCAAGACAAACAAGGCAGAGGCCCAGGGAGCTGGGGCGGGGCCTACCTGCTGCTGGGGCTGAGGTCTGGAGACTGCTCGTGGGCAGACGCCCGTCTGTCTGCTTGGTAGTGGAGGCCCAGGGTGTCTGCGTGGTGGGCACGAGGGGAGTACTGCACTGAGCGTGAGCGCTGCCTCTGAGGGCCCTGGTCATCATCTGGAACACAGGGGCAGGGGGGGGGAGAAAGGGCCCTGTCAGTGACTGGGGAAGTGGTAGCTTCCAGTTACACATATGCACTTCAGAGGGTCACTACTCACCCTCTTCTTGGTTGAGGCTGTCAGACAGCGAGCTGAGCTCTGCAGGGTTCACATCCTCTGAGAACAGACAGGAGAAACAGGCCTTTAGAGACATGTCAGAAACCACTGCTGCTTGATCATTAAACCAATCTCTAGCTGATACCAATCCAGGACAGTATGTTTTTTTTGTTTGTTTAGTTTCAAAACAGAACAGACAAAGTGCATTATTTGCGATTGCTTGTCCTGTCCAGAGCAGTTGGGCAGTGTGCTGTCTGGTACCTGGAATGATCAGAGATGCTCTCTGAGTGGGCTTCCTGCCAGTCTTGACTCTGTAGGCGTTGATCTCGTCTTCGATGTCCTGCAGCTTCCTCATGGCATCCAGGCAGTTGTTCTTCCTCTTCTTCTTGACCGTCTTGGCGAGCTCAACCTCGTTAGCAAGCTTCATGGCCGCCTCCACGATCTTCTGCTGCAGAGCAAACCTCCTCTCCAAGTTCTTCAGATCAGGGTCCTAGACACAAGCATACGTTCACCACAGGATCCTGCCAACATCCCTTCTCAAAACACATGTACTCTGTCACACTGTCTTGGTAGAGCTATTTGTTGTTGCTTGCCAGTCCAGCTAACCTTTTCATTGGGGTGAAGGTCATCCAGTTTGAAGGTAGTTCCCATTCGTCGCCTGATGGCTGGGGGCTTTTCCCCTGCAGCCAGGGGGTACTCCTTAGGTAGTCTTCCTGTCAGTTCCTGCAACAAAACAACAGGTTGAGCGCAAATGAAAAAGCTGAATATCGCGTGAAATGTTGGGGGTTGTGTTGGTGGGTCACTCACAGCCTCTCTCAGGCACGTCTGTTTCAGCTCCTCCAGTTTCTGAGTGAGGGCATCCTGCAGGTCCTGCTCCTTCTTCTTCAGGTCGGCCAGCTTCTCCTTTTTCTGGTCCTCACCCACCTCAGAGTCTAGCGAACCTGCCCCACGCACACATCACATTAGCTACCAATGAACCAGCAATCACTTCCAATAGCATATGCAGCAGAAGGACGCCCCCCTGGTTTACCTGCTGAGATGAGGCTTCCGCTGCTAGCCATGATCAGCCTGTCTTTGCTCTCCATACTCGACAGCTTACTGATCCGGGGAGCGTTGATCTCTGTCAAATCCATGGCAATGTCGCCTAAACTTTTGGCTGTGGTAATCTTGGTCTAGGGAAGGGAGAAGGAAATAGAGGGGCGGGGGAAGAGAAACAGAAGCATTTGTCAGTATTTCATCTTAATGATGGTGCGGCGTGGAAGCAGGCTCATTTGCATGCTCTGGGGCTCAGAGCGTGGCCGCCTCGCATCAATCAGGCCCTGCGCTATTCCTGGATGAACACAGTGACACACCATCTGCTTCTGAGACAGACAGCGAGGCTAAAACCCTCATCTGGCTGCAGCTCCACGTCACCTAGGCCCCCTCATCACAGCAGCACTCACGCTGTGACCACCCTGACGCACCACTAATGCACACCATCAAAACAAACATGTGTTCAAGGCGCAGCTTGCTGATTCATGTGCAGGGACTCTGAACTCTGAACATCAACAGAGAACATTGTGGCTCTGGGAAATTAGCCTCTAGGTTTTCACAGAGGGCGTGGGTGTTTTTAATGTGTTTCTGATAGGAAGAAGGCTCTGGCCACACAGATCTGGTCTGGCCAGGTCCCTCCATGTTAGGGGAGGACTGAAGGGGATAGTAAGAGGAGTCCAGAGATGGGCGTGATGAGCCGTGGTGAGGCTGTGCGGGGGCCAGATGCTGGCTGATCAGGGGGATCAGGCCCGCTGACACACTCACTTTGCTCTGCTTCCTGTCCAGATAGAACTGGTGCTGACTGATGGCCATCACCCAGATGGTTTTAATCAGAGAGTGGCTGGCATACCACGAGTGGATGACCAGTCCTGTCTGCCCCAACGTCCGTCTGCTCACCGGCCTTCTGGGGATTAACAGATACACACACGTTGACACACACACACAAACACACACACACACAAACACACTTTAATTACTGATGCCACTTTCGCATGGGTCAGACTCATTTAATAAATGTAACCCCGACCTAAATCAACACCAGGAAATACCTAGTTAATACAGGTGAGGCTTGTTTTCGGGCAAAGGGATGACATCAAAACAGAAATCCCAAAATCAAGTTCTTGCAACTCAAGAGCTGGTTCAAATTAAGTTTGATTCCAAAAAACAATGACACATGCTTGGTGTCCCAGATTGTGACAGTGAGAGGCAAGGCTGCTTGCTGGGTGACACATTGTACTGAAGTGACCTGTGAGAACTGCAGCAATCGTTTACAACAGGAAAGGTCTCAATTAAGAGTCAGGCCAGAGCCATTAACAAGGTGCTCTTAAAATGTGTCTGAAGACATCTTTAAACTAGTTAAGGGAGTAAAAAACTCAAATGCGAGAAGGGTATTGAGTTAAATAGTCACTGTGAGACTGTGAAGAGCAGAATCTCCCTTCTATAGAAGCATCCAGCATCTTGTTTGCTCTTACCTGTGTGGGTCGTTCACCTCCACCGCAAACTTCTTCTCACGGAAATACAAATTCTCTAGCTGCTTCCACTGAAACAACTGTCGGGACACACACACACACACACACATTATTTAGTGCATAAGAAGGACACACTGAGAGCAGGCCTGGAGACGTGCTTTGGTACACAGAACTGCATGCAAACAAACATCTACATCCCTTTATTCAAAGCTATATTTGAAGTAGCCCAAGCATGATGCCTCATCAGACTGAACCAGACAGCTACAAGGAAGGGGAAACAAAAAAGGTCTCGTTCTCCCAACACCAGTCAAGTCTGATGGGAGCAGATAGTCAGGTGTGAGCTCCGTCTTAGTCTCAGTAGACTGATTAGAGCAGAACAAGCCTGAGCCCTGCCAAGTTATCCTCTCATTTCCCTCTGCCTTAGAGGGAGAGACCATCTGCCCCAGTTCGATGCAGGGTTCGACTGAGATGTTCAGACCGTCTCACAACGAACGGCTCTTCCATGGCTCCAATCATGCAATTAACAGAAAATCCACCATAGAAGTCGAGATTTACTTAGGGGGGCATTTAATAAACTCAGCAAAGCAGTGCTCTGAGTCATGTCATATATATTATTAGTCGGGCCTCCAGACTTTTGCACAGTGATCACACATCATAGACCAGAGACTGGCCCCTTGAGACAGAAATCATGCAAAACTCACATTAGAGATTCTAGGGTCTACTTACTGATCTAACCACTGACATTAATAGTTCAATTAAAAGTCAACTCAAGGTCAATCTGACCCATCCTGTCATGTTTCAGTTATTGACATTTTTAAATACTGGACAGCAAAGTTACTGAGAAGGTATAACCAAATACTGGCCTATCAAAACTGACACCCATAGGATTTTAGCCACAAAAAATACAGATTAACTTAGCCACCTTGTAGAGTCAAGTACAAAACAGAGAGCTTACCAGAGGAATCTATGAATCACTAATGCAATCCCTGGTGAGTAGAAGCGAGTCCTCTGGCGGAGTTTCCCACAGGGCTAGAGCTTCCTTGAACAATACACTCTTGTCTGTTCTCAAGCACCCAAATAGGTGTAGCAAAAGTTTCAGTCAAGCAGGCTCCGCCCCTCTGACACCCCCCCTCTGACATCACCGTACACCTCCCTCACTCGCCCACCTTGTGCCGTGCTCTGGGTTCCTCTAGCTTCTCATACATTCTATTTATCAGAGTCACTCCTCTGACACTCCTCTCTCTCTCTCTCCCTCTTGCTCTCTCACTCTCCACCTCACTAACCTCTGGGCCAAACCAGACAGACCAGTTGTGTTACCCTAAAGGTATTTGATGCATCATCTCTCGAGTGTGGTAATTCATTTCCTTAATTTCACTAGGGCTTTGGGATCCTCTCCAGGCCTTAGTTATTCCCTCTGTAATCTAGCCCTTTGTGTTTGCGGTACACTCTGGGTATTCTTGTGTCTAAACACCACGCAGGACCCTGCTGTGTGGACAGTGCAGTCACCTCCAGCCACCACAGGGCAAACATCTCAGGAATCTACAACTTTGGGATAATCATTAAAGGGTTTCACTTGCCTCGCCCTCGTCCCCATCCAGAGAAAACAAGGCAGCAGCCTGTTAGCTCCCAGCCCAGGGTCCTACCTGACCTGCAGGAATCTCTCACTACCCCTACAATGCCTGCTCTGCACACGCAACAGATACTAAAAGAAAAACGTGAGACACGTTCACAACAAAAACAACAGCTCTGCGTGTGAAATGTCACGCATCAATGTCACTGCACAAGATCCCAAATAAGTTGGAACTTGTCAGGAATTCTAGACAGTGGAGTGTCTTCACATGGATCCACCCCTGCTGCTTCAGAAGACACTTTAGTCCTCATCAATTACAGGGGCTGGCTCACAGTGAACTGGGTCATTCACAAACAATGGGAAGCGATAGTCTGTACACTTCCCACAGGCTCTTCCCACTGTCTGGGCCACCTCTGTCCAATTCGCAAAACCAGGAGCCACACTGTCTTAAAACAGTTTGTATTAAGGGGGAAAAACTGATAACAGGTAAGACATACTTAACTAGGTCATTCACATGTCTGGAAATTCTCAACACTTGTATGCTAACGCACACATACACACCAGAAACCATGCTAATGAATTGAAACTGCTATCGAGAGCCACTTGTTACCAAGGCCACCTATAACATAAAGTCCATATTGGGTGTGACACACGAGACCACACAGGTGTACGGTACATATGAACGTAATCTTTTAACAGTCACGGGACAAACAGATCAAACAACATAAAAAAACGACTTGTAACTTTCCACCACCAAGGGTTAGGCTGGCTGACAGCAGTATAGCAGCATGCAGTGGACAGATATGAACCATGCAGTCGTTCCAGGCTCCTCCTGGCTCATTTCAGCTGGTAGTTGTTAAAGTTCCTCATTACGGGGAGGAAAAATGCCTGTGGCTCTGAACATCCTGAATCAGACCCCCCAGCCTGTCATAAATGTGTCAAAGGTCCTGACTCACACGCCTACTGCCCCACCCTTCTTACCATGGCACGCTGCCAAGGAAGGCAACCCTGAATATTTCCACTGGGGGCACTGAGTATGACATGACTGCTTATACAAGCACTAAGAGTGTGCTTTAACCAGTATAAAACACGGTTGAAAATGTTTGCATGCCTTTATCTGAATCTGTGTGGAACATCAAGTACACCAATGTAACTGAGTGCTTTTTAACATACCATCCTGTTAGATATTTAAGGAGTATTTTCATTGGTCTAGGAACATCGCTGACTTAATGAGGTATTCCATTATTCTGGGAATTCTTCTGGTCTGCAAACTTTAAACGCAGCTGTTGCTTGGTGTGTCCAGAACGCAATCAGAGAGGGTTGGAACCTTCTGAGTGGGAACAGCAGACGTGAGGAGAGGCAGAGAGAAGCCCTCATCAATGATTTAGGGATGCTGTGAACAAAGAGCCTTTCCACCACGGCGACTTCTGGGCCATCTTGGAAGATGGCTCTCCAATCCAGCACACTTTCAGTCCGAGTGGACTTTTATGTCTCTCTCGCGCTCTCTCTCGCGCTCTCTCTCTCCCTCTCACTCTCGCTCTCTCTCTCGCTCTCTCTCTCGCTCTCCCTCTCACTCTCGCTCTCTCACTCCCTCTTGCTCTCTCTCTCTCAATTTCCTTGTTCCTATCCAGATCACCAGACTCCAAACGGAGAGCTGACACTGTGAAGGGGAACCTGATCCACTTCAAGACTCCTGGTTTCTTCCCCAGCTCAGCAGGGGGTCAGCTCTGCTCTCAGCCCATTCATTAGGAGGCGATGACACAGACAGCCATAAAGCTAAGTCTAATGAGAGGTTAAGCTACAGTGGCTTCTTTTAGAGTCTGCCACCACACCAGGGGTAAACCAGCCTTCCAAACGCGTCTCTATCCCAGCCTTCCAAACCTCTTCCTGGGATGAGAGTAACACAGAGTAATGCTGAGAGTAACACTGACAGTATCACTGTGGGATCTTTCTGCTGCCCCCCCCAGAACAGCCCCCCTCAAGCCCCCTACCAAGGTGATTGGGTTTTATTGCTTGATCTTAATCAATTGTCTGCTCTACGACACACACACACTCAGGCACACAATGACAAGCAGCTTTGCATAATGAGCGTGGCATGCTGGGAGAGAGTTGAGAGGGGCTGTTCTGAATACAAAGGCTGCCAGCCATGACAGGAAGCACTATCAATATGACCAGATGATGGGCCCCTAGAAAGAAATGGGGACCAGGAATTGTATACTTTCAAAAAAAGAAAAAAAAGAGAAAAAAGCAGCATATTAAAAAGCTCCTGGCTTCCCTTGGGAGTGGAGTGCTATAGGGGAGCGCCGAGCCCCTCAGCCACCCCAGCCCAGCCAAGCCCAGCCCAGCCCAGCCCAGCCTAGCCCAGCCACTCCAGCCTAGCCTAGCCTAGCTCAGCCTAGCCTAGCTCAGCCTAGCCTAGCCTAGCCCAGCCCAGCTCAGCCTAGCCCAGCCACCCCAACCCAGCCCTGGCCCTCTGCCAGCGCCTGCCCCACAGCTCTGCTGCTCCCCACAGAGAGCCATAATTACACCTTCCACTGGGAGGCTGGGGGAAGGAGCTGGAGTAGGGTGGGTTTAATAAGCTGAGCTTGGCTATTAATGCCTTGGCATCTGCTGCCACAGCACAGCCTGCAGCACCAACACAGATCTAACAGCAAGGCACTAGACAGGTAAAGAAGCCCCAGTCAAGTCACACGGCTTTATATGTGAGGGGCTACATGTCACTGTTTACTGCTCTGTTTACTGTTCGAGTTCTTGATGGAATGTGACCCTCTTATCAGAGTAACCTTAATGCTATCCCAACAGAAACAGAACTGGTCTCCATTTCCTTTTCACTAAGTTTTCCCCCCCCTGACCCTGGACACGAACACATACTTTCTGTTGCAGATATTTACAGTTTGGTAGAACATTAACCACAAGGACTGGGGGCGGGAGGCCAGTTGGAAGGACAGAGAACAAAAGTCACAATGGAGGGGACCAGAGAGGCCAGCCTACCTTCCGGGGTTTGAGCTTGTCCTGTAAATCGTACTGGCCGATGCCTTTGTAGCTGACGCCCAGCCACCACGGGATCCCTGTCTTGTCCTGTGGAGAAGCGCAGGGCACATTACAGGAGCTTTTACTGGGAACATTTGGAAAGATGAACAGCATCTTACTGTGGCAGTTAGGCTGGTAGCAGCAGCAGCAGCAACACAAGGAGAGATCAAATAGAGCTGAACAGCCCTAAAACATCGACCGCCTGGCTGGGTCATTTTAACACTGATGTTTGATCTCCTTAAACACTCTGGGTTAACAGGTGTCAGGTGAGCTAGTGTGGCCAGGGCACCAGATGGAGACTGAGAGGGACCACTTTCTTAGAACTAAACCCACAACAAGGGCCGCAGAAGCACACTTTCAGATCCAGGACTGCAGCTGAACGACCCTCAGCACACACATGGGTCTGGAAGTGGTTTATATCAGTAAGCACATTGGAAGGGAGAAGGAGGGATCAGTGGCTGGACAGAATGCTCTTACCTTCACTGAGTAATAGTGAACTCCGTACGTAGGCAGAGACTGGACTAAGGCCAAATACCTTCAAAGAGAGAGGAGAGTAGTTAAGACTAATTCAGGCTGTTCCACTTCATCACTGTCAGAGAGTGGCTTCCCTACAGAGGACACAATGGGCTTTAAGTCACAGTCATTCAGCAGCCACTGTCATTCACAGTGGCAGAACGATCGATATATAGTTTTCCAGGGCCATGACAGGGAGGGGGTAAGCCGATTGATTGAGCCAAGGGCACAAATCATACAGGCGTGTAAATGACCTGTGCTTGTGCTGTCCCAGGGCTAACACAGTGAAGCACTGTTACATGCTGGCTGGCTGCCAACAGTAAGAGCTGTCCACTAATTAATGACACATTCTTGTACGGTGACAGCAACCTCCTTCGACAACACAGCAGAGAGAGAGAGAGAGAGAGAGAGAGACAGAGACAAACACACAGAGAGATCGACAGATCTGAGGGGGTATAGGTAGAGAGATGAACATTGAGATGAAAGGCAGCTTAGTAACCATGATCATCATAGGTACAGAACAGAATGGATTCCATGACTTACCGCACGATGGCCTGTCCTCTGCTCAGGCCCTTGAGCTTGGAGTAATGCTCCACCACTCTGTCTTCACTGGAACACACAAACCAAGCTGTTAATGAATAATCCATCAAACTGGTACACATGCCTGACTGAAAGTGATGGTCAGACAGTCCTCAGCTTGACACACATTATGTCTGTTCATGCAGAAAATGATGTCTGGCCTTGTGGCCTGCCATTGGCTCTCAGCTCCTCCTCTCTCACACACATATCTAGCTCTGGCTGCCATCAGCCCCCCTACTAGGCAAGCAGGACCGCCGAATCTGCAGATTATTACACACACACACACACACACACACACAAACAAATCCAATCTGGCCACTGATGTGAATCCAGCTGCTGTTGGTCAGATGGACTACAGCCTCAGCTGTGTGTGTGTGTGTGTGTGTGTGTGTGTGTGTGTGTGTGTGTGTGTGTGTGTGTGTGTGTGTGTGTGTGTGTGTGTGTGTCAGGAAGGCTTCGGACAGAGAGCGGCAGCTTCTGCATCTGCACTGTCAGTGGCTCCCTGTACATGCTGAGCCGCTGGCCAGACGTCATTAACACGGCAGAGCTGCTTGTTAATGAGTCCCTCCACATTCTCAGGTAAACAGCCTGCTATGCAGGGCTCAGAGTGCACCTCCCTGTCTCTGAACTGCTCATCTGGGGAAATAATTGCCTTGTGCATCCAGGTGTTCTACTGAAGCCTTTTGGTGCATGTGAGGGGAGGGAGGGAGGGAGTGAGTGAGGGAGGGTCTGTATCGGTCTGCCTGTGTATCTCTCCAGGAATCCTACTCCCTGTGCCTTAACGCTGAAGAAGCTGGTGATGTGGCAGCATGTTACCAGTAAGCCAGGGACGGGTGCTCCCGCAGGACTCTGGTAGGTAGAACAGGAAGCTGCTTCAGGTCAGATCTGGTTGTTTCAACACTGGTGGAAGAGGAGAAGGGTCTTTATGTTACATCGTGGACCATTCACAACTGCATGTTGATTTTCACACAGCTGCAGTACCCACCATGACACTGTTGACTGATCAAAGGCTTGATACTATCCAATAACTATCCAAGCTCTATTTTAGATGAGTATCTCTCTACCCAGCCTTAATAAATCTCTGTCCTGTAATGACCTCATTTGAGATCCAAGGAACTGAGCACTAAGAAATGTTAAGGTGCTGTTAAGAAAACCCCCTTCTATCTGAAGCCTTTCTTTGTGGGCTTGTGGTTTAACAGAGCAGTAAAATGCCTTCATCTCCTTGCATGGCTGCATATCAGCGATCACTCCAAACCCAAACCCAAGGAAAGGTGCAGGGTCAGGATATTTTTCACCTTTTTATCTATAAAAGCACTGATGCTTGCCAGGACTGGGTTTGATCTTAACTTATGTCTTGCCAAAGTTCCTCTATGGTGGAACATACGGGCCCTCTTTAGCCAACAGGTGGGCTTGTTTAAAAGAAGACTGCGGTTCTACCCGTGAAGTTCTTTCATGTCAGTACAGGTTGCTACGAGCAAGGGTACGATCTGTCCGTAGATTATAGTTCACATGATATGGTCAAACACTGCTTTTCCAGAAACACATCCTACAATAAACACAACAGGTACCAATCACCCTTGAGTGTGAAGTAAAATGCCGGATTAGCAAAGAGGATCAATAGCATGTTATCTCTGTGGACAAACTGTATGTCACCGTCAAGGTCTGAGATGGTGAACTATGAGTCACTTCAACAACATGAGGGGGAGGCACTTGGTCTACAATTACTAGTGGACAAAGAGGGCTGTGACTTGGCAGCCAATCCACTGAAGCAGTGAACAAAAGCCATTCACCAGCACTGGCAGCGCTCACAGTGTTGAAAGGTACTGTACAAGTCCCAGAGTTCTGCAGAAATAGGACTTGGCTTCGAAGGCGAGACTCCAAACTTGAAGGCTCGAATCAGTCCCATCCTACTGTGACGTCAAGGACGACTGCTTTGTTTGCCCTGTGCATGACAGGTCAACAAGAAGCGCCACCAGTTCAAAACTTAAGAAAACAAAATACATGACCTGATCCTGACTTCAAACAGCTGGTTTACCTTGTGATTTGAAAGATTAGCCTAATGGAAAGCAAAATAATCTGAAGCGTTACAGAAACTACCTGCTATCGAAGTTCATGAAACGAAAAACCAACTTCAAGTCCAGTGCCACTTGAATGATAGCTCCACAGCAGCACACCACCCTTTCTGGGCTGACTGAGTTTTGCTGCCACGGCAGTTCACTGGGGTGTATTTTATGGGATGCTGGGGCTGGCGATGTTGGGGTGATCTACTACGTAGCCACACCGCCATGTCAGCAATCTGGAATTCATTATGATGTCTGTTATCTTCCTGGAACATGGGGGGCGACTCCTCCACCCAGCCGAGCCCAGCTCAAAGTGGAGGACAAACACCCACGTCAGCTGGATTTGAGAGGGCAGAGACGTGGTAAACTGTTGAGGAAATGCAAGGATATGGCTCATGGGCTACTGTTGTAAACGGGAAAAGAAATTTCAGGATGTTGTATTTCTGGCCATATTATTTAGGCTACGCGACTGTGTTCACGAATCCATCCTGTTTACGAAAGTAAAGTGGTAAAAGACCATTCTTATTCCCAGGTGATTTGAGTTAACGCTGATAATGGTCATGTACCTTACCTCCCAGTACTGAGAGTCATGTCAAGGGCTGACAGACTTGGGAAACAGACCGAGTAGGTACAGCAGGAGGTTGGCTCAGACCACAGTGATGACATCACATTGGTTAACCCCTCTGACGCCCGGCTGTCTGCCATTGGGTTGTGGGACTGCACTTATAAGGCTCATCCTTCTTAAAACAGGCTGGCTGGTTGGTTGGAAGGGGGTCTCCCAACCTCCTACATATCTAATCTCATAGCTCCAGGCCCCCTCTGCCTGTCTAGAGCAGTACAATGGTTTAGGGAGGGATTTGCAGACCTTTCCCTTCCACAAGGTAGAAATGAAAACCATCAGTGAAGACACACACATCAGTCTGAGACCGTTAAAGAGAGACCAGGTCATCATTGGACCGGCTCCCACACATCCACACAGCTTTACAGACTTGCTGGCAGATTGTTTTTTTATTGTGCTTTCATAGTGTGAACAGGGTGCAGCCCAACCCCACGCCTACATGACCTGGAAGATGGAGCTCATAGGAGAAACACTGTAGGCCAACACCATGTAAGAACATACAGCAGAAACGACACCGCATAAAGAGGGCAATCTGTGTATCATCATCAACTCAGTCAGGCTTGTAAAGCGAAGAAGGGGGGGGAAAGAAGACAAAAACATATGCTGAAGCGTGTTTTTCATAGTACAAAGATGGCCCTAGCTGCATTTTCAGCATGAGATATCCCAGAGCATTCACTCCATGCAATCCCTTACAGAGCATAAAGCTTTGTGTTCAGATAATACACAGGGGGCCTCTGCAGGTACAAAGCTAGAACAAACACACAGGTTCTGCAATAACCTGCTCAGCCACTTCCATGACAGACAGGTCCATATTCCCAGACCAGAGAAGTCGTCTCCCATCTTACTGATCGCTAAAACAACTAGTCTTATCGCCAGGTCATGTCTCTAAGGATGAGGGGCTCAGCAAAAATATCACTGTAAGTGGGGTCTTGCACAGCTACCAAGAGGCAAAAACACATCAATAATGTAAACCAAGTCTGATAGTCCATTTTTTGGGCTGCGGATAAATGGAGTTTGGAGAAAACATGTCCTTTATACAATTGACCACTAAAAGCCTATAGACTTTCACTGTGTTTACAACTGCCTGGAACACTGGCTGACTTTACACATCAGGTCTTTCTTAACAGTTAAATATGTACTGGAAGTATACAAGGTCAAGTATACAATGCCCAGAAATGATCAACTTAAACATTGACAAACATCTGAGTCAATGAGGTTGAATATTAACTAACCACCGGTGGAGGCCCTCTGAATCTACTGGTTACTCTGCTTCAACCAATCAGGTCAAGCTAGAATTCAATTCCTTTGAATCTATATCATAATCTACAGCAACTGTCCAATTATTAATAGTTAGGCGAGAAATCAACAAATTCCCATGAGCTGCAACCCAACGAGTTTGAAGCCCCTCATTCCGGACCCGGAACAGTGGTCCACTGATTAAGTAATAATACATTTGAAGCTATTTTTTGACAACGTTAATACATGTATATGTCAGTATACTTATTTTGAATAATGGAAATGGCATTACCTTGTGAAGTCTCCCTTGGCTTCCTACAAAGTAATGAATAAAATATAGTATTAGCGTATACACGTCATTATGGTTACAGCTTTGCCATATAGTGGAAAGCATAATCTGATTCACTGTTCACTGTCCCCCGTTCCCCATGGCTTTAGGTAAAATAAAACAAAGGCAATTAGGAGCCGAGAACCAAATGCGGGTAGCCTATTTGCACACAAAAACGGTTAAAACCTAGAATCAACCATTAAGTGCTTCCTATGAACTCAAGGGTCTGTCTTCATTACGTTTGGACTTGTATCAAACAGCCCAGTTCACCCTCTGTCTACACGCCAATTCAATTTCTGAAACACTTACTTGCAACGCGTATGCGGCTAACTTGAAAACATTTTCACTCTCCACTTCCACCGTCTCCTATGATAGAAAAATACGAAATTATTCTGTGAAAATGGTAAGGTTTCCTGTAACAACTGAAGCACTTGACTTCAGAAGATTCTTCCTTCCCGACCGTCCCGTGCACTCCGTACCTCGTTCCACAGTTACCGACTAAACCATTTGCGCTTCATTTGTGGTGCACGTATTTTGAATATGAATTCATTAAAAAACCGTAGTTCTACTATGGTTTATCAGTATTTAAAATTATATATTAACATTAAGATAACGTTAAAAGCCATCGATTATCATGAAAATCCAGGTAAATTAAAAGTATTTAAGAGGTACACCCTCCAAAGAAATGGTACACTCTGCGAACAGGTTCAACGTTTCTTTTGACCACATTGTGGCCAATCGCCATCAACGGCTCGGGCCATAGCGTAAAGAAAGTTGTACTTTGTAACACAGTGCTACAGTCACGCCCGGAACCAAAAAATGAACCTCTAAAACTAATTTCAGAAGCGCACAGGTTAAGGGACCTTTTGTTTAAGGAGCAAGACATTAGTGATATCACATTAGGGTTAGGCTACAAGTGTGACAGTTGAACAGACATATTGGATTATTCTACCCATCTTATTCAACTATGAATGGTCCGTCATGCAGGTCAATTTAAATATGCGGTAAACTGCAAATAACCGTTACCTATATTAAGATGTATTAATCACAACTTCATGTCTGCCATTCCATCTGCTAAATTTATGACTCCCTAACCCAGTCTTTTAATTCTATTTGTAAGATTATACATTTACCCCTTAATTTCCATCACACCGAATTTGGTTTTCCACCTTACATTCTCACATCATACACTGAATGAGATAGAATACATTGTGTGTTTTACACATCGTATAATTATACTAATTCTGAGGGATCATTCATGCACTTACATTGAAGACAGATGATTTTGCGTTAAGAAAGAAAAGCTCCACTGTTGTATTTTCTTTCAAGAATGAGATCTTCTCAATGTAAAACCTGTCAATCACATAAAACATGTTTTATACAGGTTTGAAATATAAACGTACGGGTTTGACACTGTTACAGCAGTGACACCTGCTGGGCAGTAGTTGCAACTTGACAAGTTGCAATTTAACATAAGAAACAATCCTTATTCATCTCACAAAAAATGTGAATACATGCACACAAGTGTGCTGTAAGATAATGGAAGTCCTACCACTAAGAATTTCTAGTCACTTAACTTTAATATGCATCAACAGGTGCAATATATGGTTTCATAGTTCCATACCTCATACTGAGTTTTTCATTTGATAAGATGCAGAGCCTACTGACCTGACAAGGAAGCTGAGCTTCAATGGGCCGCTCTTCTTAGAGAAGTCATGATCCAGGACCCGTCTGTCCAGTTGGAGCCAGTTCTTCTGACCACTAGTAGGGGATTGGAGGGACTGTCAGAAATGTCATCACCGTTCCAACAGATTAAAGTGCAGCTCAGACATTGTAGCATGATAAATAACATACGTGTCATCAATAAACGATATTCCAAAATACTCCTTTTCCTTCAGGTTAAAGTGTGATGACACCAAATCCAACAGGTCCCGGGACAGGAGCTTAGGCTGAGAACAAACAGATATACAGAGTGCAATCTTAGAGGGAACATCTGCGAATCTGGGACTCCATGCTGTGGGCAGAGCTGGGAGGCTGCTGATTAGCCTTACCTGGACCAGCAGCTCCAACTCCCTGCCATCCAGGAGGTGTACCTGGCAGAGACGGCCCTCTGTCATCTGTGACAACACAACAGATGTGAGCACCACCATGCAGCACCCAGACAATCACTTCACACCATCTTTTACCATCGACATTCAAACAACAGCTCCTCCTTATCTTCATCCAGCATTTTCCACCTCGGGTGTAGAGCATAGTTACTTGGCTTCCACACAATCGTGACCTCCATCTATGCCTCTTGTATTAACAGGAGCACAATTGAATCATCAGTACCTTTGCTCTGTTGTAAGGATAGCAAATTCCTCATGCAGAGTTGTTGAGGAGATAAATTGGATTTCTGTTCCATTGTCCAAATGGATGTTAGTGTTCATTTTGACACTGTCAGCATTTTTTGCAGGTGCACGTTCTGCTTTTGCTATGACTGGTCCTTGCTGACTGAGTGTTTTAATCGTTTATGGAAACCTCACACAGAAGACACATACTATAGAACACATTCAGCACATTCATATTATTGTTTGAGATGGTGATGTTTTAAGCTGCAATCTGCTTTCATACAGTTTTCTATTGAAAAGGCATTGATGATAAGATTCGTGTATTTGTTGAAGCTCAGATGAGAAAAGATGAAGACCAAGGTACACAGAGCACAGCCTGTATGTCAGAGTTATTTCTGAAGGATGGCCGCTACTCAGGAATGACTTCTGTGACTCAAAGTGAAACACATGTGGCCTCCAACTGGTCAGGCCTGGCTTGTCTGGTGGAAAGTGACAGTCATGCCGTGACCGCAGAGTGGGAGGAGATGTTTTGGGTGGGTGTTAACTGCAGTCTGCGAGATATATTGTTCTCCTTGCCACAACAGAGCTGCCATTAAGACGTTTTACAAGCTCCTTTTTGCTTTGACACGATAAAAAACCCCACAAAACCTCAAATTCCTGGTCATGTGGCGGAATGTACTGTCTTAGTCTGGACAAAGCGTTTATTTATTAACTTAGACTGTCATGGAAACTTGAATGTATTTTTTCAAATCCTTAGTTTACGTGGATTAGGAAAGCCCACATGCTGTAGTTTTCTTTGAGCTGTAAATCCTACTGTATCTTCTTGATACAATAGGACATCAAACACTAAACAAGAGCCTCGATATTTGACCAAAGGATGACGTACTGTTGCACATGATCACAATCACAGTCTCAATCCCACAAAGAATACAGAGAACAGCTAGGCCATGGATCTGAATTCATAGATCAACATAGGATTGTGTGTAATCCGCCTTAATGGAGAGAATTATTGTAGCTGTTAATTACACAAGCGCCATTGTCTAAGACAGGATTAGTCACTATAGTAACCCTAAAAGGATTGTGGGGTCGCTCAGTGCATGATTCTGCCGGGGTACATATCAATGCTGCATTGTTACAGACGAATGACATCAAAACAGAAGAGATTTAAGACTGCATGGTTTAACAGTTTCCCCGCAGCTGTCTGCAGGATATATTCACCTTTGCAAAAACATCAGATGGAATATCTTACTTCCATGTCTGCTGAATATTTTTCACAGCTCAATAGCACAACAAGCACAACCAATAAATAAAGACCTATAAAACATTTAAATACCGTTCGACCACAAGAAGGTAATATGTTCTGTGTGATGGGTGTATCTTGTACACATTAAGATAATTTACTCTTCACTGGTGGCAGGGTGCAAGGCTCTCATTTGAAAACCTGCTGGAAAGCAGGGCTCGAACCAAAGTTGAGGAGCTGTCAGAGTGTTAGGAGGAGGTCAGGCATGTTAAAAGGGAGGTCGTGCACTCTGTAATGACCACAGTAGAGAGGTCATCTCCCTGAAGCTCTTGTCATTAGGGTGATGGGCCTCAGCCCTGCCCTCTTCACATGACCTCAAGCCACTGACTGACTGAAGGGTTTAGCTGCACCATCCACACAGTATCACCCTCCCTGCCCCCAACCTGGCCACCTCCCTCCTGACTCTCATCTTAACAGACGGCCTCAATGTTCAAATGTAACTATTTAACCAGCATCTGGCAGCCCTTAGTCAAATTAGATTTTTTGGAGTAAGTCTACTAAATTTAAAATACCTAGCAGAGAAGAAATGTGACTTTTGTCAACTTGACTTTTATAAGTGCCTTCTCACCTCACAATACAAATTGTTTTAAAGATTACTTTGAAGTGATTCACTTCAGTCAAAGGATGAGATCAAAAGACCGGGCAGGCTGTTTGCTAATGACTTCCAGATGCTGAGAGACCCCTATTAAGAACAGGTTTTCAAGTACACACAACCGTAAACACACATACTAGAGGTCAGTCACTGCATAGTAACATTCCATCAAAACATATCTCAGAAGTCAATGTGAGTCTCGTGTGTATTGTGGTCAAAATCAATCTTGCACAATTCTGAGCCTACCGCTTGACTGGTACAACAGGTTGTCAATATAAGGACAAAATTAAAAATCCCATTAATCGTTACGTAAAATATGATATATCAGATATATCATATATATGTATTCATTGATAGACTAGATGAAGTTCAAACTGATTCAGCACCTGCCATACCTGATAGCACTCTCCCAGCCTGCGCCAATTCTCCAAAAAGCGTCGATATGGTGTGAGCCCCTGGAAGTACCATCTCCTGAAGGTCTGCTCTGCCAGGCTCCACATGTACTGGCTGCCTGACACCAGGAACTCCTCCATGCCACAGATGGAACTCAGAGTCATGGAGACCTCTGTGACAGTTTCCCCCCCTCACGTAAATCCTTGATGCTCAGCAAAACCTCTGGCTGGTGACAGTCTCACAATCACAATGTATGTAACCGTCCTCTAAAAGTCAAAAAGGAGGCTATAGCCAGGAGGACAATCTCAGCCTCTGTGACACTGCTGTTGTGATCTCAGAATGTCTCGACCCTCTAGAAAGTCACTTTGAGTGCTGCTGATGTCACGTCAGAGCTCCTGAGAGGCTGGAGTAGATGCCACAGGCTGGTCTGCCAGCCTCCAGCATCCCGCCCTGGGCTCTGGTCCAGCATGGAGCGAGGGAGAGGAAGGGAGGGATGGTAGAGTGGGAGGGAGGGAGGGCAGGGTGGAGGGGGGGGCAGGGTGGGAGGGAGGGATGGCAGGATGGGCCCACAGAGAACCAGAGGGTTTGTATGCCCACCACATAAACACAGTCGAACACACGCATATACACAATGAGCAGTCTGACAGACAGCTCATTTTCTCCACTACTTGTAAACACACCCGGTATTTTCCTTCTGAGTCACAGTCTAAAGGCGACTGCGCTCCCTTCCCCACTCATTCTTTCTTACTCCTTCTGTTGGTTTGTTAATGGAATCCCCAAATTCTCGGTTTTGTGGTTTCAGTCTGGGGATGTCATAGTGTGATGTGGTTGAGGTGTTATTGACCCAGGATGAGTGTGTGAGGTAGCAGTTTCCTGAGGATAGCAGATGTACCTGACCATCACATCCAGTAGGAAATATTGAAAAGCACACTTCTTCTGTACTTGCAGGAGTGGCAGAGTGGTGTTACTAACAGCTACTTTCCCTTTGACTCCCTTGGAAACACAGCACATCCGTTGTACAAGGGAATATATAATGAGTGTGATGAGTTTTCCACTGCTGACTGCTGCACAGTACCACACGCAGTGTTACACATTTCTTCTTATCTACAAACATCCTAATGGGATCCTGTTATTGTTGCTAATTTGGAACAACAGTAGAACCCCATGGTACGTGCAGTCAAAAAGGAAAAAAAGAGAGAAAATAAACTCAAATGCAGTTGAGTAAACTCAAATGAGTTCATTCAGGCAATGGCCCATCTGGAAACATAGATAGTGTTCAAGTGTAGGACCAGGATCCATCAGAGCATTATTGTGAATGGAGTCAAAACTTGCAGAGCATGTTTCCAAACTTGAAGCCTGAGGCTGACTGATGAAACTGAAGATTTCATGTTCAAATCAACAGAGGGACAATAAAATGGACTGCTCAATTGAGAAAACATTAGCAGCTGTGGGGACAAGTGGCAGGACAAGTAGTCTTCAAGGTGGGACTCTTTTTCATCTCTCTCTCGTTAACGGTGTGTTATAAGAGCACCCCCTCACCCATACACATCCCTCCCCCCCTCTCTCTCTCTGTCTCTCTTATACACACACACACACACACGTCCTTATGACCCTCCAAGGAATATCAATCCCTTGTCATCTGCCTTCAGTGTCCAACTCAGACTGGAAAAGTACCATGAGCAAAAATGTGAAGCAATTTTGAAAAAAATAATGACTTCATTGTATTGATGTTTCAATTTGTGTATTAGGGCATGACAGGCATTGGATTGATCTCATTCTGGATGGTAAAATTCATTAGAGACCCACATTGTGGCTTTGGCTGGAGGGTAGATTCAATTAACCATGTGTTCCATCGTAGACGTGTGCCTGTAAACAGCTGCTTTAAGTGACAACAGCCACTACAGCCACAGCTGTGGTGGACACAAGACCAGCCTTGTCACATGTTGATCCCCTGCAGTGCTAAGATGATTTGTTACTTTATGTAAGACCGGCTGAAAACCTGTGTATGACTCTACAAAACAAGAGTATGCGATCATTTATGACACAAACACAAATAGGGCACACACACACACAAACACACCGCCTGCAGGTGTCTGATCATAATAGCTGACCTCCATGAGCTAGGGGTCTGTGGGTTAGCTGAGAAATTAGTACACAGACAGTAGGGTTCCCAGGGGAAGGTGAGAATTGACTATCTCTCCTGACAGAGACGTAACCGCACTCTTAATCTATTGAATAATCACTTCACCAGACGGCATCAGCCCCTGTTTTAGGAGGGAAGACTATTGACCTAAAAATACAGCCAACATATCCTTCACTTATTACTGACATTATGGGCATTGTCCATAAACCAAATATAAATGTTGTGGGGATTGTGAAGAGAGAGCGTTAAGTGCTGCTCCGTTATCTCTATCTCTCCTTTGCTCTCTCTCTCTCTCTCTCTCTCTCTCTCTCTCTCTCTCTCTCTCCCTCTCTCAGTATCTCTCTCTCTCTCTCTCTCTCTCTCTCTCTCTCGGTATCTCTCTCTCCCCCCCACCTCCCTCTGATTGGGCCATGCCCATAAGACAATGCAGAGCCTGGTACCAACACAGCATGATCTCAGACAATGACTCGCAAGCCTCTGTGACGTCACTGTGGTAAAAACCCCTCTGATAAGGCCCTCCCTGGCACAAGCAGCAAACAACACACATGTATGTAACAAGGTGCTTCTCTTCCTCAGGACTACCAGGGTGTGGTAGTAGCTTGACAAGCAGTTGCATTTTTCAAGCTAGTGTATTTCTTTCTATCCCTTGAAATGGAATACTTGAAATTGTTGAAAGAATGACACAATGCCAGACCACCCAGGCTGCAATAAGCCTTTGTCACCAGCAGATGGAAGGATTCCCCCCCCTAAAGAGCTTCACTACTGAACACAAAGAGGACTTATTTGGTATAGAAAATCTTAAAGCAAATTGATTTAGCAATCATGACTTCCTAAAATAGTTCCATAAATCTAATTTATGATTCCTGCTGACATAATTGCAAACCTCAGGCATGTCCCTTTCCTCTAATGATTCTTCTAACAGACAGAAACAGCGTATGCCAGATTCAATTCCTCGCCTCTCTGTTCAGTCCCCAACTTATCAGTATTAATAGGCTGGGTCTTTAGAGAATAGAAGAAATATCCTGAAAGGGTATACACCATCACTTGTCGGCATACTTTAACCCATTTTAACGTAGAATTGCAATAACCATGTAATACAGTAAGTAGTACATGAAGACTGAAAGAGGGACACCAGCCACAGTTGGAGGCAGCTCCAGAAGAGGGGAGGAAAACAGCTGTCATGAACATGGGTCTGCAGTTGACAGTCCCTCCACCACAGACATAGAGCTGACAGGCTGACACATACAGACACGCACACACACACACAAAGCACGCAGAAACACCCTGTTACTAACGCTGGATGACTGACTGTCACGTTGGCTGGATATGGCAGTGTGTAAAGAGTCCCTGTCCACCCTCAGATGCCACCCATGCTTCCAGGGACAGTGGTCTGGCTTACTAGGAAAATGACTGCTGCCTCTGTTTAGGAACTCAGCAGATGGTCAATTTGTTACAAGCTTGACACACCATCAGGGAAGTTTGTAGTCATAAATATAATATAAGTTGGTGTGATTTCATAAAATATTAAAGTGCTGAATGTCAAGTCGTGCAATCAATTTGTAATTGAATGTGCATGCCTACATGCCTCATGAGCAAACACAGGAATCTAATTGGATTCCAATAACATCCTCTGGCCTGTGCTCAATATTTCCTTTGCCCAATTAGTATGAACTAAAGTGTGTATTCCACACATAAGGACAGTTCTATAGACGCTGTGTTATACCCTGAGGAGGAAAAGTCTCAAACTTCTACATAGACACCTCTGTTTGAGGGTAGCCATTATGCATATTGAGTAGTTATCGCTGCATCTGTTTAATACATAAGCTATTTCAAGTATAACCAATTAAAGCCTTGTGATGAATCCCTAGTTGGTGAGTCAGGCAAGAAAGAGACAAGCTTTTTGTGAATGCCTGGATGGTACAGTCAAGCCTTGCTTTGTCCCTCCTAGCAGGGGGTGGGAACAGGGCCTGAGGTCAGCATTGCCACCATCAGCCCATTGAGATGTCTGTTGTAACTGGGATTTGGAGTCTGCTCCGCTGTCGTACAGGCCCAGTGTGTGAGGCCTGCTGGAAGCCCTGGATTGACAAACCGTGTGTGTGTGTGCGTGTGTGTGTGTGTGTGTATAACCCAGATGTCATGGTGCTGGGGGGTGCCAAGGCCATTGGTGTCACCGGCACACTGTCTGCCCCATCAAATAAGCCCCTCAAGGAATTGTGTCTGTGCTGAGATTTGTAGAGGCAGCTCTTACAGGGTGCAAGTGCTGCAGCAGCCAGGATTAAATATCATATGCAAGAGAGGAATCATAGAAATGGCCTCCCTTAATATCTCTGTGGGGGTCCTGAGAGCCAGACAAAGGGAGGGAGATGGAGAGAGCCAGAAGGAGTGAAAGAAAAAAAAGGTGGGAGAGACCAGTGAAGACTGAATGTCAAAATATGCATTTGAAAATATAAAGCCTTTTTTGATTCACACATTTGTACTTTTTCGTTTGTTCTATTAAATATTGGCCTAGCAGTGCTGGACTGATTGTGTTCAAAGCTGTGTTTAGAAGCTACTTGAGAGGAGGGGGTTGGAACAAAAAGAGTTACCCCATCATGAATCTAATTATCAACATGATTTGAATGGAGACCAGGACAAGGTCTGTTGGGACCCTGTAAAGGGGTCATTATGCATGCTACACCAACTGTCAAGTACACACACAGAGACACATATGGAAGACTAGATGAGTAAACATTGGACTTCGATCTAGACAGTCCAAAACCAAACCTATATCACTCTAGTCATCATACTACTGACCAACTGGATGAACACTGGTCTGTCTCATTCTACGCAACTCTTTCAAAGAACAGAGATGTGATAATCTCCTCATTTTGTGTGATTACTGTTGCTCACAAATTGCTATGTTAGATCATTCTTTACTGTTACAAAAACGGCCACAGCTGTCTGAACCCAGTGAGTACAGGTTATGAGGTCATGGTATCCTGCTAGTGGTGCTTCAAGTTAGACCTGCTGGTACAGCTACTGGCCTTTCTTTTCTGCACAGACTCCTATTCTCTATAGACTGTCAGTCATGTTGTCTGTGTTCAAATTCAAACAAGGTCACTGACCATTCTTCAATAAAACCTCCCCCAGTCTTTTCTCTGGGGGATGACTACATCTTTACCAGCTAGTGTAGATGACACCTGCTGTCTCTCTGACACGGGGCGGCTGTCTCCATGGAAGCACCCTAAGGCAGCTTAAGACCAAGGCACACGGCCACCATATTAGATTTCTGTGTGGGCTCAGGTCATATTTTCCCTCTCTGCTGTGAACGATTCAGTGACATTGCTACCCACAGTCTTACTGCCACTACACAGATTTACCGATGACATTTGCAGCATTTAGCACACACTTGATCAAAAGCCACTTACATCCAGCGAGTTTTCCTATTAATGTAACTGATAGGTTCAGGCCTTGGTAATGTGGGGTCAAGCTTGAGTTGTAGTCTCTGTAAATGAACAAATGAGATTCCATAACTGTGGATGTTTCAGGTTCTGCCAATGAAAGCAGATTGTCAAAGCAGCAGAGTTCACGTTAAATCTCTTGTTCTCAAAGAACAGGGAGTTACCGGGCCACGTCTAACCACAGAATACACTGAACAACCCTCCATGCACTCGACCACAGCTTCTCCACTGAATGATCCAGGCAAGGTTTCCCTCCCAGCAACACAATGGAAGGACAGCCCTCCTCATTTCTCAGTGTTCTATCTGCCACCAATAATCTGATAGTGTTTCTCTCTGTCAGTGATCAGACAGGCCTCCCTGTACAGATCAGCAGGGGTGCTGGCTTGGTTCTAGGCCACTGGGCAGGTGATTGTGAACCCACTCGTCCCTACACCTCCCCCCCCCCCCCCCTCGCCCACACACACACACACACACACCAGCAGCAGGGAAGGTGACCGCAGCTGGACGCCTGCTCTGGACGCCTGCTCTGGACGCTGCAGTGGATCTGAAGAGATGAGAAGAAGCTGAGGGACAGGTGGGGGCTACACAGAGAGAGGGAGGGAGGGAGGGAGGGAGGGAGGGGGAGAGAGAGAGAGAGAGAGAGAGAGAGATGAGTGTGGGTGAGGGGGTGCTCTTATAACACACCGTTTACGATGCAGGGCTTTCATCCACTCATCCACCTGAAGTATTGTAAAACCTGTCTGTCTAATTGTCTCTATCAACACTATTAGCTCAACATCATTAAATATTTCATTAAAACTGCTTAAAGTATATCTCATAATAAGGCTACACAGAACTTTATAACAGACAAGCACAATACATAATACACTGCATCCTTGATTAATCGGTGCAGTGCAATACAGAAACAAAGAATGGTGAGACAATGATGTACCGCAGATAACCTCACTCCAGGCATCTTTAAAATGAGCCTCTGAGAGGAAAGCTCAATATCAGAGATTCATATGGAACTTTGACTTGCTAGAAGCCTCTTTACCGTGCTACCCCCTTTGGCATTAGATGTGTGAAACACTCACATGGGGTTTTAACCACTGAGCATTATTGATCTCTCCAGTTTCAAGGCTTCAGGGTATGTCTGCCTTGTGAAAATGTCTGTTTCTAGGCGCGGCATGTGTCTCTCAGTAGAACGCTCCACTGAGAAAATAATAGCAGCGCAGCTCTCGGCCCACATACATCCCCCCATTCAGCAAGGACACTCTCAGTGGTCATTATCATTCATCCCTGAAACACCCCTTAAATAATCTCTCCTTCTGCCCTGGTGTGCACATGTGCATGCTTTTTCCTTACCCCTTTATACACAGCTCTAATACACACAAAGAGAGTCAGAGTGTGTGTGAGAGAGGGAGAGAGAGAGTGAGTGAGAGGAGAGAGAGAAAGAGAGAGAGGAGAGATAATACACACAAAGAGAAAGGGAAAGAAAGAGATGGGGGGAGTTGAGAGGGAGAGAGAGGGAGAGCACAAGACAGCACACAAACAGGGTAATTACAGGACGGCTCATTGACAGCTCCCCCAGTTACCAGGCCTAGCAGCAAGGTTTCACCCTCAGACATACACAGCGTATGTCGTAGGGTAGCTAAGGGTTGGGCTTTGTTGTTATTTCCATCTTGCAAGCCTTAGAGCAATTGAATTCTTGACTGAGATGCCCTGGGATGAGGAAGAGACAAACCAAAACAAAGCTGAGGGATACTTGGTGCCTGCACCAGGATGCTGCTGATGTTTGATTTGCTGGGAGTTTCAGCCAGCAGTTGGGGTGTCACTCCCACACTAGTAAGGCCACTGGGACAGAAGCTGTCCTGCAGCCCCACCACCAGACGTGCTAGGAGTGGATCAGACAAGACCCTTAGATCAGATCAAAGGGAATTCGAAAGAATATATCTGAGAAGATACATCAAGACAATGGTTCTATATAATGGAGAAAATAAAGACACCAGCTTCATCAGTGATTAACATATTTCTATATCAGTGATATGCATGTTAATGATCAAGCTTTGTTCCAGTACATTATTTAGAGAACACCAGAAATGCCTAAATGGAATTATATTCTAAAAGTTTAGATTTATGATTTATAATTTATTTCTGTCATTCCCATAGGGATAGGGCCACTCACTGTGAAGTGCCTCAGTCAATGACATCTGACACAAATTGATAATCCATAAATCCATTCCCCATTTCCTTAATAATTTCAATGCAGTTGTATGTGCTTGGGGATTTTAGAGGGACGGATTGTTTACCACCTGGGAATACCCTGTCCTTAAATAGATAGCAGATTGTTTTAATACAGTCTCTCTCATGTAAATGACTATGGGTCCTAGATCCCAGAGGAAAAGGCTGCCAGTAAAGACGCCTTCTGCTTGCTGTATTGTTGTGCAGCAGCACATGGTTCATTAAGGAAATCAAGTATGTCTCATCATCAGTCATTAGAGAATAACTGCTTCAACTACATTAAAATCCAGGAGAACAGACCAGAGGAAAAGTACTCTTGGTTCATGTCTCTCTCCTCATCAGCCTCTACATATTATGTTGGCAGGGTATTTTTGAGTGGGTTATTCCAAAATCAGGGATATTTCAGAAAGTGTTGTGGAAACAGGGCAGACTATTTGTTCTACACAGGACGTCCTGTCTAGAGACAAACGGAAAAACAAGAACTGGGCAGGAAAAGATCTTGCCTGTGTGCTGCTCGAGAGATTATCAGACGAGTGAGAAAAGATGACCGAATACACTGACAGTGTTAACTGTGATTTCAACAGTTTCTTTCTTGCAATGTTGGAAGATTTGGCAGCATGTCATTTTTGTACAGTTAGAACCTGTCCTGTCCTTTAGTCCTTAGAAACTGGGCACTTGGAGCACCACTTAGAGGAGTAAATACAAACATATAGGGGTAATTTGGTCATCTTGTGCCACAACAAATAAATATTCTGCCAACTGCTTAAATGCTTCCCTCATATTGTGTTTCTGTAATTCTGTACTACCTTTCCTCAGATTTCTCTTCTGGTTATTCACACAGTGATTCACAGTGGCAGAAGCTCTGAATTGATTTCCACTGTTTAGTTTAAAGATTACAGTTGACCCACAAACAGGCATGAGCCGCTTTTGGGGTTGGACCTACACTAGACCCCATTATTATAAAGGAGAAGGCCAGCTTATTTAATCAAACTTGCATCTTGGTATGATATAATGCGAATAAAACTGGAACAAAAGTTAAGATTTTCAGAACAAATGTGAATTGGCGATGATCATACACAATGATGAGAGTTTACCCTATTGTTTGCGTTCTCAGTTTCAGGTAGACCTTACGGTCAGACACATTGAAACATTGTCTATGCAGAAATTCTCTTTTTTGAAAACCTGTTATACTGGGTCCACGCAACCTACCAAAGGTTGGTTTGAACCTGCATTCCCACGGTATCAGGTAAATGACAATCCTCCCTTTCAAATGTTTGTGAGAAATGTTAAAGGGAAAATCTTAGGACAGGTGGGCTTTGTGCTAAGGTGGATAAATATGATTGACTTACTTATTAGGCCTGTCTACAAACAACATGCAACTCTAAAGGCTGTTTCTGTTTCCGGTAAACAGAAACTGCCTCTGCTGATTACCCCCTGAACAAGTTACATGGATGGGTCCATTAATGTACACTGATGGGCAAATAACTCTTATCTTTGCTGGCTGAGCACCAGCAATGGAATCTTCTGTGACAGTTAATAGTTTCATTGAATTGGAAACGCTGACCCCTATGAAAGCAACTGAACATCCTAGACCAGTCAACACAATGCCAGCCCTCTTTTGTGATGTGTATGTGTCTAACTCTTTTACAAACCATAAATTCAATCATGTCCCCTATACAAACTACTTTCAGGCTTTTGTTTAGTCTCACTGTAGTTACACATCCAGGATATTGGCACTGACAGCCCTGATCCAGCACAGCAACTGAACAGTGTGCTAACCATGAGAAGTGTAAATGTGAACACAGTACACCATTCATCTGAGTCATTTAAACTATGATATTGAAAAATACCGTATCCTGTTTACAAATTTGTTTAGTGTCTGAAACATTCCTGAATGCATTCACTGTAGAAACAACTATTTTCATCCCACATCAGAGCACTACTTTAACAGCAGATTTAGGATGTCACATGCTGCCTTCCCAAGTCTCCGTCAACCCCATTGTTTTGCTTTTCCAGGACACAGGAAAGTGCGACGGTAAGGAGCAGGTCTTTAAAACTGCGTGGATTTGTGTGTGTGTGCGTGTGTTAGGAGTAGTGTTCAGGTCTCAAAATGGGCAGGTGTTTAAAATCAGCATTTAAAGTAATCAACAAGTGAGGGATGTTAGTACACAAATTTGTATGATTGTATAAATAAAGCGACATTCAGTCAAAAGAAAAATTATGACAGCAATAATATTAACTTTATGGTCTCTCATAATACATTAAACAGATTGGGCTGAAATAGGCGTGAATTTAACAGTTGTTTGCCTTTATAAACATGTAAACAAATTATACCTTTTCGTTGCGGACAAGATGTTAGGCTTGAATTGAACTCCGCGACTCGTTTGGGCAGAGGTTTCCGCCGGTCCCGATGAATAGGAAATGTCCACCGGCGTCCTCTCCTCTTGTGCCGAAAACCATGAAGGGGACAGGTTACAATCAACCGTTGTGCTACTCCTTCACAGATCTGCCGGGTCTGGAAGAGGAAGCTAGCTGGATTGGCAGATCCTTATTGTGCATGGCTCCATCCATTCACACCCCGCCTACTCCCTACTTTAGCCATCGACCGCACGAATCTATCTACCCAGCCTGAGCCAACACAACCTAGCCAATGACAGTGCGTTTGGTGCGTTAACGCATGCTGATGAACACGCTTCACGATGAGACCGCATATCATCCAGTTTCCAAACTTTTATTTGTGTGTGCGTCTGTATTTATCCAACAGGTAGCTGCTATTGTGAACATTTGTTTGCCACACTATACTTTCTTTTGTTTTGATTGCGATGTATTTCTGTTTGTACTGATACAGGGTGCTGTGCTTTTCGTTGTTTTTGTTTTCTTCATTAGTTCAGTCGTACAGGGGCGTCGGAGCAGGTAAACCGCGTATGGGCATAAACCCCATCACGTAGCTACCCTATGTTTAAAACCCTAGGAAAGGAACGTGCGCCACCCATGTATGTTTATGGTAGGGACGTTCTCGGTTAGATAGGACTCTTTTGTTAGTTACATGTCTTTGGCGCAGTTCATAGTTCCATTGTCCCATGTTGTCTGTTTTGTTTGTATAAAAATAAACAAGTTTCACGCCCATACCACAGTGTCCTGGTGAAACAAACGTTTCAAGCAGTGTTAGGCCTTTCCCTTAGAAGAGGTTCGTAACATAGGGAGTTTATTTGTAACCATACAGTAAATGTGGAACCACTACAAAACTCAATTTGAGACTAGTTATTTCTCAAAACATTTAGCTGGGAGGCCAAAAACACATTGGGATGAATACATAGTGTATGCAAGCTTGTCTCAACATGAACAGCATACCGCAGTCAACCATCACAAATCCCTGCAACCTCATGGATAGTAGCCTACAGGATAAGGAAATGGGAGGAATAAAATGGCTGATTTTGCTGTAAGGTAAAGCTCAACCAGGTCAAAGTGTTAACAGCCAGGGCTGATGACCCCTGAGCAATCTAAACATTGTATGTCCTGTAGAAAAAGAGAGGAAACAAAAGATCATCCTTTTTGTCTGTGCAAGGGACTGATTTGTGGCTTGAGCCAAATGCTTTCTTCAAAGACTAAATGAGTCACCCAGGGGAGGGCTCCCATCAGTTTCCCCTCCCCCAATAGTGAGGATTTCTGCTGGCGAGTGATTAGCCTCACCCCAGTGCCATGTGTGCACTAAGCATCTCTGCCCCCAAATCTCATCTTGGCCTCAAGTCCCATCAGAATTACCACAAGAATTATTGTCACCCTGGCACTTCCAATATTGACAGTAATCTTCAATGGGGTATAATGTCATGGTAATATATTCAGTATGTTTGCAATACATGTAAGGTTCATGAGAAATGTCCAGGCAGATTTGTCAACTTCTAAATGGCATCGATGTTGTCATGGAGGGGTAACACCATGAATTTTACTGACAGGGGATTATATCCCATCTCGGGTGAACATGGAACAGATGTTTACACGAGCATTGACAGCCCCCACGAGAGAGACCCCTGACTGACACACTGCCAATCTCATTGGCCCATTGTCAGTGCGCATCCTGTCACTATCCCTAAGAATCTGTGTCCTGTTCCACTCCAGCTCCCCCCACGCCAGATTAACAATCCCCCACTAGCCCTGACCTTGGCTAACTAGTAATATCATGTTCATATACATTATTTTTTATACACAATAATGCTTTAAAAGCATTTAAGGCTACCATACCTTCTATGAATGCGTAGATCATAACTTTCATTGCTCTAATCATAATGCATGATCCTAAATATCAAACAAAGAACATTGAGTGAGAGCCAAATCCCTAATGCCCATAGACGTCCAATCATATGCATCCCATCACAATTTAAAGCAGGTCGCCTGTACAATAGGTTTGTTGTGGTACCACCAGCCTTCTTTCTGACCGGGTTTGGTCATTTCGAGCCTCCATAGTATTTTCCAGGTCACACTGAAATAATTGACTGCCAGGCGCTCCTTCAGATATGCCTCCCCTCCCCCTTTCTTCATATGAAGATGAGGCGTAATAGTAGAGATTCTAGAGAGGGGGAAGAGAGGTGTTTAATTTCCTTTTATTGGTTTTGTAAGAAAGGATAGTCTGAATGTCTTAAACTCGGCTTGTGTTACCCTTTGGATTTAGTTTGTTTTAGATGTATAGTTGTTTGACTTGTAGGCATATGTGTGATTGATTTCAATATCTAAGATTATTATTTACATTATTATTACTATTATTATTGTTATAATTATTTTGATTTTTTCGTTTTGTTTTTTCATAACAATTAAAACATAGATCGGTTGATGTTTATTAGGATTCCCCATCATGCGAAAACCTATTGTCGTCCTGCTTTTGGCGCGCGATCCAAACTCCAGAATCAATGAAGTACTTAAGACGCACGCGCCAATTTGCAGCCATAAACACACTGAAGTTGTAGTTTTCACTGGTTTTCACTTGTTGTATCCAATTGGTACCAGAAATACTTCAAAACTCCGAAAAAGGTAGCGGAACGTGGTTGTGTCCCAGAGTACAGCAGCTTATTGCTATCGCACGGGTAAAAAAAAATTGTAACGCGAGACGTTTATTGTTGTGTTTCATGTTATGACAAGTTATTTACACGTCAAAACGTCATAAGTTTGCATCACGTTATGACGTAAACATAAGTTGTTACAACATGATTTACAATTTGTTATAACAAGAAGCACATGACGTTATAACGTGATTGTGATCTGTTTTAGTTTTTTTCTTGTGTGGATGCAATACGCTGTCTTATACCCACAGAGCTTGTTGTAAAATATATATATAAAAACAGTTTCATTGTGTTTTCACTAGTATGTAAAGAGGAAGAGAGGTAAAGTTTTCTCATATACGCAGAATTCTTCACGGTTGGCAACCATAGTTGCAGAATCGCTCATCACCTGTCTAACTAACTGTCATTCACATTGCCAATGTTAAGCCTCACAAACACGATAACTGAATAAACAATTCACACTTCTCAGAACGCATGTGGTTGATCAGCGTATAGGTGGCGCTATAGGCTACGACACCATTTCACAGTTGTTAACGTGTCTACCCATGTGTCCAAAACCTCTGCAACTTAGTATACGTATTGCACATGGAGAACAAAAGTCGCAAGATGCCTTAATGATGATAATGATAAACTGTACAGTGAAAATGGTGTGAAAAACAAAATATACGTGAGTACGTGCGAATCATATGCATTAATTTTGTCCCGGGAGCTTCCTGATTGACAGTTACCCATGTCCCTTTCTGTGACACCACACAAATCACGTCTTGTGATTTCAGTCACATAACACCCTCGCTAAACCTGCATCAAAGGTTCTGTGGCATCTATCTCTGGCATAGACATGTTGTAGCAGGAAAACAAACCACACTGGAGTTTTGGGCCTCACTCATTCATTCCTAATATCCTATATCACGCAAATACAGCCTATGTATGAAATGCAGTACGTCTATTTAAAAACTGCATTTTCAAATTGTGTGCAACTTTCAAATGGAATCCCCGTGTCTTGCAATGATATTCATAACTACTATCACAGCAAACAAACGCCAATTAATATGCATCAGACACTGAACGAAGTTCATCACAAGTTTTGCTAGTTGTTTATTATAATTTTTATGTCATTACATATCCAAAGCCTATTTACAGACTGTTGTTTGCATTCAGTATGCTGTATTCACATGGTTATAGATAAAAAGGAACATGGATCCTGACATCTTGCCTTGTACTGCCACCCTGTGGAATCACATTTAAATGCACATAATTAACTCCACCAACAATGCTTTTCCTTTCACACAACCTTTTACAATAAAAAATAACTGTTAAAAAGGTCAGGGAAACCAACATCTTGTCAACAATTTACATAAGGATTACAATAAATACCAATGTACCTGTTTAGTAAAACCTAAAGTAACAACATTGTACTTGTAGTTGGATGCGGTAGAAACTGCCAGGTAGTCACAGTAATGCTATACACGTTTTTACGCACACAATGGGCATTATTTGTTTACTGTGGAACAATTTAAAATGTACTGCTCATGGTATAATTTCTCTCTTTATTTGCTAATTGTTTAACATTCAAGCCAAATCATTTTGTAAAGTGTTGCGATGTCTTTTTTATTGTCCACGGATGCTTCAAAATACATTTTGCGTGGGCATTACATTTCCTTGGAGTTGCTAACTGGTGTGCCCAGATCTTTCACTAAGTACTCAGTCAAGTAGGCCTTCAGTTAACATATAGAATTTAGCATGAAGTCTATGGTAATTGGTTCAACAACAGGATCCTCACCCCAGTTGCTTGGCTAACATGATTCCAGTGTGGTGGTGACTTGAGCTATGCTTCCTCCTGGGAAGGTTCTAGACTGAAAAACGACGCACTCTTCAATACACATTTTCTGTGTATGATATGGCAAAAGGGAATGAACAAAGGGTCACACAGGTACTGCACAAGAATGTGTTCGCCTTATGGGTGTCTGTTATCTTACCTGGGGCAGACAGGGAAATTGATGAGCCTCAAAAATGGCAGTTGTCAGTTCATAAGATGGTCTCCGAGTTAGGCATTCAGTGTATGCTTCAAGGGTTTTGGATTGACAGTGATAGATGAAAGGATATGGAATTTGAGTATTTAAATTTGAATAGCCTGTCTAGAGGTTTATCATTCATTTCACTAACTGCTAAAAGTATATCCATATAATAAGCTATACTTCCTAAAAAAAAAGGGAAAAAGGTCATTTTGACACTCCTAAAATATGACCTAATAGTTGCTCCCATGATGCACCCATGATCCCATGTTGCAAATGTTACTGTAAGGTTTGCTTTGTTTTTCCTTAGATAAACATATATTGCTAGCCTTAAAAGAAGAACTTGGAAGCTTGTTGACGATTATTATGAATAAAATGCAGCACAGTGACTATTTAAGATGGAAATGACATGAATGAACGGCATTTTCACGGTCAATGTTATGTGATCTGTAAAGGGTTGAGAAATAATGTGTCATGTTACTCAAATCAAGCCCTCAGATCTCTCCTCACGCTACAAGAGGAAGATGAAGAAACAGAAACTGGAAGAGGGAACAACACATATAGAGCCAGTCATTGGAAACTGTTGATTCACATCCCATGTTTCCTTTTCTTCTCTGTAACCACCAACTGTGGTAGATCAGATTTGGAACATTTTGACTCAGAGTAGGAAACCAAAATCACATTCTGAAACATTGGCTGAAACAATCAGCTTTATAGAACATGTTTGTATTATTTTAAAGCAAAAATGGATTCAGTTGATGGTGATCATTGAAATGATCTGAAAGCATGTGTGCATGTGTTGCATATGTGTCTGTGTGTCTTTGAGATATATAGAGTGGAACAAAATGCTTATGTGTGCAGATACTGTGCACTTTTCCTGTATGTATGAACAATTATTGCAAAAACAACCAAATGCGAAGAAGTGACAAATTAAACTGTATATAGTTTAGAGATTATATTACTAAAGCTTTAAATACTGTCAACAAAATGCCAGGCTGCAATATGATGATTGGTCAATGACACATGATTGTGTCATAACAGGAAGTCCTGCTTTAAAAGGATCAAAACACTTTAAACCATAAAACCACACACTTGTTTTAGTGTTACTTGTGTAAGTCATACAAACAAAAAGGTAAGACAACTTAAAGCCATTAATGCTTTTAAAAAATAAAATCTGAGGAGAATAGTTTTATCATATTTTTTTATAACAATACAGCATAAACAGTGACTGTTTGATGTAATGTATGTTATACACAATATGTGATTGTTTTATCTATGTAATGTTATTGAAAAAATATAAATATTGTAATTTAAATTGTAATACTTTTTTGTAATTTTATACTTGCTACCTCATTATTATCCTGTTTTGTGTATAAATATAATTGCACTTTATGTAGAAATGTATGTACTTTACATAGGAATGCAAGAATATGTAAGTCTTAGTGAGTCTGTGTTTGTCCTACGTTGATTCATGTAGTACCATGGTCCTGGAGGAACATTGTGTGTTTGTAGTATATCGTGTTAACGTGGCTTGGTTAAAACAACAAGTAAACTACCATCACTATTACTACTGCTATTAGTACTGCATGTGCATGCAAGGTAATTGTGCACAATGGCTTGCATTTAGAGGTGACTGCAGATAGTTTTTTCACCACTGTGGTAACTACAGCAGTTTACACCACGCCTGAAAAACTGGGGTCAACAACTCCTTTTCAAGCTTCATGGTTTTCTGTTGCCATATGAGCAGGATAGAAGATTCTTTACAAGAGCTCTACGTAGACAGACCCTCAGTCACTAACCTTAAAATGAGTTTTTGTGCTAAATAAAGACATCAATCGCTACATTGTGAGAGAGGTTTAATGTTACTGCCTTTTTAGAAGTTATACAAATGATTAAAAAAATAGAACACTTTTAAGAATCCTCCTATTTTTTGTATGCTGACAGTTTTATCCAAGAGTGCAGTTTGTTTTCAGAATATGAATGCAATTACTGCATTAAAGACATAAGAACTATATTTCCTGATGAAAGACTCTAGCAATGTGGCTTGTCTGACCATTTCCATCCCCTCCTCAACCCTTTTCTCTCTGCCTGAATTGCTACCAGATACAAGTTCATTACTATCTGGAATTTGCCTCTTCCTATTTGTGAGATACATGTGCCCATGTGTGGAAGCAGTATTTGTTAGTTCAGTAAAGGGACATGATATCATGCATGTTTACTTTCCAGTGTTACTGTATAGTGTGACAGCGGTGACATGTGCAGCAAGGTCGTAGGTTCCGTTTCTACTTGAGGCACAGTTCTGTGCTTTGATCTCCCGAACCTTTCTATGTGGACTTCTCTCTGTAACTACAAGGGTTTCCCCCATAAAATGATGCAGAACAGATCGTTCTCTTGCCCATGTTCCTGAGCAAGTATGAATAAAATATAACTGAATTTGTATAGTTATATTTTTCCTTACCTGATTTGCCTTGGTTAGGGATTATGGAGGTCAGGTCATTGCACTAGAGAGCTCACACTGGTTTATGTTTAACCCTTGTGTGGTGTTCATAGTTTTCTTACTCACCCAATGTGCAGGGGTCTGATGGAACTTGTGCAGGACCTTATAGCAATTCAGCCATAGCACATTCTGTAATCTAACCTCCAGATTGCACCTAGCAAATGGGACAATGGTAAAAAGCTTAATTTTACAATGTATCAATAGAGTGTATTGTTAGGATATGATGTAGAGGATGTAGGCAAAAACAACAAGACATTTATACAGGCAAGGAGAACAACAGATCAACACCTATCAACAGCCTAAACCCTCAATCAAGACAAGTAAAACTGTAAGAAACGTCTTGAGAAGCAATTCAGTGAGGGATTCTTTTCTCCAGAAATGTTTGGTGATGCAGGAAGGTGCAGACATGGCAGGAGATACTTGTGCAGAAAATGAACGCCAAGAGACACATGACACCTTTTTTGTTCATCTTAAAAATGTACTCTTCACGCCCTTTTTACCCCCAGGGACACAAGTGATGTAAATGTGTTGGAGGTTAAATGAGAATGTGTTCTTTTTACAAATGTGTTGAGCAAGACAAGACAAGGCCAGTGAATCTCAGGCTGACAAAAAATATTTGAGACTTTTGGTTAACGCTGACAATGGGTCCCACAGACCTGAACACAACCCAAAGGTTTGTGCCACACCCATCAGCTTGCTGTTGATGTGCCTCTAAAAGTCTCCACAAACTTTAGCCAAGACTGGGCTGTGCTCTGTCTCTTCTGCCTCCAGACAAAAACATGATGTCTCCTCCATGGTATATGGGACTTTTTGGGAGGTTTTTAGATACTGACTGTGTCCTTCTTTAATATGGGTACAGTGAGGCCAAATGATAGTTGCGTACCATGGCTGGATTTAACTTGACTAGCTAATTAGTGCGATTATCACACAGCTGTGCAGCTTGAGAGGCTTTGTGGTGGTTTTATCAAAAGGATCACTTACCCTAGGAATGCCTCGTCCTGACAGCTTATGCACTGCCAGGTCCATTTAGATTTGGGACTGAGAATATGCGTCTTAAAAAACACATCGCAGATTTGATAAGGTCAGAGGAAGGTGGATGGGAGTGGAATGGAGGTAAAGGAATGCCTTATTGCTCACTTGTATTCTTGCACATGAGTAGCATTCTAAATGGATTCATGTCATATTCAGGCAGTGCAAGTCAGGGTGGTGCCAAGAAGCTTGAGTGCTCACAGTAGTCCCAGGCCCTCATAGGATCTGTGTGGCCCCTACTTATCCACATCTCTGATCTGGCACTATTGTTAGGAGGGTATTATCTTAATGTAGGTTAATGGTGGGATGGAATGGCATGGATCAATGGAATGCCAGAAGAAAGTAAGCAGTTGTCCCTCCCCAGTAACAACCTGTAATGTTCGAGTCAGTTCATCTATTTTTTTATTTTTTTATTTTTGTGCATACGCCTTCCATCTTTCTGAAGTTGTTTAACTCATTCAACAAACTGAGCTCTGCCCCGTTAACAAATATGCTTTTTTCATAACTTTCCTGTCACCTTCTACTTTTTGGTTGTCCTAATCCTTTTCTAATTGTTGCCTCATCAAACTTTCGATCTCTGAAGACTCAGTGTAATGTAGACCGACTGTTTGTGTGAGTGTTTGTATTAGATCTGACTAGGTTTCCTTCTTCCCTCTACTTCACTTGACATGGTGGGCCTTAGTGCTGTGGACCAGCGTGGTCCTGAACCTCTCCAGAGCCGATGCAGCCAGTGCTGACGTCACGCGTCCTGCTCCGACAACAGCTGATGCGAGACCAGTTTCTGGAGCAGAAGGAGCAAGACCAAAGAGGAGAGAGAAAGAGGAGGACCAGAGACACATCTCACCTTCTGCATCCTGGCAGCCCCCACACCCCTTCCATCAATGTCACGGGACCCCCTAACCTGCCTGCGGTGACATCTGTGCCCATGGAAGTCCTTAAGGTAAGCTACCTTCAGATATGAAATAACACTGGATAGACTTTGCAATGCTCCACAGTTTGACACAGGTGTGACTGTTTGACTGGGACTGACGAAACTTCTGGACATTAGTTTTTTTTTTTTATTCGAGGGAAGTTTCCTTGCAACAGTCCACCATGGATTTCTTCTGAAATATTGTAAGTTTGAAGTGTTTTAGATCCCTAATTTAATAATGGTCAAAATAAATGATTGTTAGGGTTAAAACGTATTTAAATAAGTTAAATGCAAGTAAGGATTTTAGTTTGGAGAAATTATGTGATTGTATGTGTCACTTTCTGAAAGACAATTACAGGTCTTTCAGAGTGGACTGTGTTAAATCCATAGTAGGGATTATCTCCTGACAGAATTCCTCTGTTACCAGACATTTGGCATTTAACATGTATAATCCTATTTGCTCCACTACATTGACGCATTTTTATGGCCTTGATTCTGGTATGTCTATGTGGACCCCATAAACAAATGGAAATTGTAACAAAACTCATAACCAGTGAGGGATGTAACAAAATCTCAAAGCAAGAGGTAAGAATGGATATTTATCATCTTTTTACATGGTTATACTATAATCGATTCAACTTTTGAGATGATATAACAACGGATCACAACAACTGATAGACAAACTGATAACAAATTGATTCCATTGAGAGGCAGTTCTGTAGTATTTACTTGTATCATTGTCTGCTAAGGGTTTTGTTCCGTGTATGTAATGTATGTTATGTGGCCTGACAGTGTAGTGCCATGAATTCCAGCATGTCCAAAGATTGAGATGGGCCTATTATGTGAAATCCAGAAACTGCCAGCAAAAGCCAATATTTTCACTTATCATCCATGCTTATTCCGTCATGCTGACTTAGTGATTCCTAGAATTCCCGTCTTTGCTTTGTGCCTTATCTGTGCTAGTTTATGTGTACGTGCCTGCAGTATTCTGGATGGTTCTCCAGGTCGAATCATCCCCTTATATTGAATCCTTTGCCACTTCAGGAATGCATTCCATATATTTATGCACGTTTCTCAGTAGGGTTTGCTACACGTAAAGTTATCATTTGAATATATGTAAAATTAAATTACACGGTGGAGGTCATTTTCACTAGTGGAATGAAACAATTAAAAACCAACTTTGCCTTCTCAGTGTAACTTTCCCTTCAACAAATTGTGCCAAGAAAACAACCTCAACACAGCCTACTTAGAGGATTGTATGAACGGACACTTGCTTGTCTTTTGCTTTTGAATCCAAGGCCCCATCTACAGTTAGAAAGCACAGAATATAGTGTAGTTTCCCAGAAATAATTCAGGGGGTTTCTTCGAGCCATAACACATTTGTGTGATTTCATTAGCAACTAATTTCTTTGGACCTTGGACACCCAAGAGAAAACATCATATGCCAGAATGAAGTGTTCTTAGAAATTCTATCAGTAGAAATATGTTTGTTTGAGGATATAGGAGTTCCGTGATTGTTTTAAATTACCCAGAGAAATCCCAACATCTTTGGCAAACACTTTGTGGCAGTTTGAACTTGACCTGTCTGTGACTAGATTAGCAGAGTCCCTCCAAAGCTGTTCAGGCAAAATGAGCTTGGAGGTACCAGGCAGAGCTGCTGGGGCATGAGAGTGAAAACATTAAGCTCAGATGGGTTTGTCTAAAGACTGGGGGGGGGACCCTTAATTAGCCAGGTTCACTCTGACCCTGCAAGAAACTAGTAAAGAACCAGACCTGGGATCAAGACAAAAGCAGGCAGTTTTTACCACACACTCAACTCTAAGTCAGTGAAGAATGCACATAATTAGGCCCAATACTTTTATTCTTGAGCTTGTTAAAGGAGGTTGGGGGGGACCTGGTAGCTCTACTATTTAAATAATTATTGCAGGATCATATCTCGAGTGACTTCAAAGTCATTACAAAGTAGCTGTAGTTCAGTTTGGGATTGTGGAGTAGTGCATTCAGTTCCATAATGACATGACATGACATGACTCCTGCTTGGACATGTTTTCCATGAAAAGGCTTATCACCCTGAGATACCGTTATCTTTCATGGTGAATGGCAACTGTACTAATTCGTCTATTACAAGTTGTGAAAGTGCCTAAACTAACATGCTGTACGCTAACCTAATCACTCATGTAAACAGGACATGCCTGATAGGATGATCTGGATTGGAAAGATCCATGGCAATTAAGAAGTGTTGACTTTGTTTACTGTACCGAGCTTCGATCGTTTAACCATTCAAAGCGGTGTGGTCAAGTGAATGCAGCACATGGGCTGCAAACATTCTTATATACAATGAATGTTGAATGAAAATGTCTTTAGAAAGCATCCTTATAAGGCACAACATGTGGTCAGCGAGTTTGTATACTTGAAAAACGACACCTGACAATATAGTAATTTAACAAATACTTATCCTGCATAGTTTCTCGACATGGACTCCATTGAATTAGTCAAGTGAGGCCTTTATCTATTTGGGGACTGGAAGGAGTTTTTACAACATGACTTCTTGACCTCAGAAGGAGAGAAGCCTCTTTATACAGACATTCTGTGTATTAATACTGGACAAGCTCAAACATGTTGACTGCTTGAACACAAATGAGTTGTTGTGAAGATTTACTTCCACAAACTTCCACAGATATATGACCCATAGTGACCTGCTTAGACTTCTTCAATGGGATAGACAGAGGATGAGAGACTTTTGTTATTATGATTCCAGCTTGGCATATATACTGTGAGGTGCTTTTTGCCCTTTGAGCTTCACAAAATGGTTTGTGACATTTTAAATATTAACCCAATTGGGCTGATTGTAGAGTAGATTTTACAGACTTTGTGAGTTTTTTGGGGGAAATTCCTTTCATCAGCTTTTGTAAACACAGTGTTTAGAAAAAGGTTGCATCATATTTTGATTATGTATACAACTAATTTATAATGGTGTAATTTGATCATTTCAAAAGCGGGCATGAAAAACTAAACCAAGGAAGTATTGAACAGCCCTTGTCAAACAGTTGACTTTTAAATACCATCAGATTTAGCTCCACGTGCAGACTTACTGGCTTTTTTCCACTGGGGTGGTTGGTGGTCTGGATGACCTTTTGAATCACTCTGCTGCAGGCTCCACGTTGGACTGCATAATGTTGCATCTTTGTGCTCTTTATTTTGGAAAGCCGTGTTCTGAGGATTCAGACTTACTCAAACCCAGCAAAGAGAAAAAGGTCTTTGTTTGATTGTACTTCACAGTAAATAGACCACCATATTGTTGACTTCAGAGAATTCTTGTTTTACCTCCATGAAGTTTAGTGTAGGACACGTACTGTCAAAGTATTTCTATGGTTAGCTTCTGTACTAATTTATAATTTTCAATAAAAACACAGTTTTTTTGGCGCATAAACACATGGACACATATTCATTTGCAGACGGTATTTTTAGTCCTACTGTGCCATGCATATCTGAATTAATGGCACTGATGCATTCTGGATCCCTTGACCCCACAGCAAAATGTGTACAAACCTCCCCAGATCTCACTTGAGTAAATGACTTCCACTGTCACTTAGTACCAGACTGAGGGCAACATAACCAAGATAACCAAGCTCTGTGAATGGACACAGCTGCACACATAAGCTGCATTGTTCATTTTTTAGGCAAGTGCATTTTCCTTATCCCCCATAAACTGAGAAAAGTTTTCCATTCTGGGTATAGGGTGTTGCATTCTTGTTAAAATGTCTTGCCAGAGGCCCAAGCAGACAGCACATACGGTTATGACTGAAGAATATTCTTTGTCTACAGTACAACCCAAATACAAACCCTCCTATTACACAAGTTTTTGGTGTCTATATAGAAGCTCCTCTCCTTGCATTGACAGAGGATTCTAACCAGTGACTGGGGCTAAGAGATCTACCCCCCTAACCTGGGAAGGAGGTATGTGGTGGTAAAACCCAGTTAATAATCACCATTTTACCACTTACAAAGATAAACCTTTTAAAAAGTGACACTTTTACAATTTTTTGTGTAAAAAGTGTGTGACCAATCAAAATGACCAAACAATGCTTATTATACATTTATTGTTCTGATTGGACCATACATTTTTTGAGGGAGAAAACTATTTTTTGGCAGAAGTGTTCAAATCGGTTTGGTTGTCCATCACATGACAAAGCTTATATGTTTAAAATGCTTTACAGACTCCATGGAACAAGCATGGTTTGGGGTTAAGTCATCCTTCATGGGGTGAAGGGTCCAATTGTCACACAAATTCTCACTGAGAGTAGTTGATTGATGAAAAAGTGAATGTTTCAGTTAAGATCTCCAGACCACAATTCTTATCTGTCTGTCTGCCTTGGTTAGTCCCAACCAGTCTTGATGTAGTTCTCAGTCTTGGTTTCACATACTGTTACTTGCAATAATGCATTCTAATGGTCAAAATGTATGAACTGAATGAAACTTCAATTAGAATGTCATACAGTTATAGGATTTGCCCCAGAAGAGCATCTCTGGTTTTGGTAGCGTAAGGATCAAGTGGAAATGGGGTAGTAGAGGAATGGAAGAACAAACGAAATGGCGTCATACTTGGTTAAGCTGAATGACTACTTGTCTAGCTCCTAAATAGCCATAGGGATCAAGGAACTGCGTCTATCTCTTCCCCCTCATAGAACCAGTGTATCCCTAGGCTTCAGTCTACAACGTACTAAAGAGCCATGTGCTCTCTCTGAGTAGGTGATAAACCTCTGTGAGTTACAAAGAAACTATGAAGCAGTCCTCCCTGGAGTTGCTGTAGGGAAAGGACGAATACTGCCCTTCTTCACGACTGCATCTTCACCCAAAGGTTTGGCTGAAGGAAAGGCCACAGAGTAGACAAGACAAAGGCTTGCTCTACTATATGAGGACAAAGAGCTCTTTCTCGTTGGTTATCTGAAGGTTCTGCAAGGCCGTTGGGCACTTCCCCTGCTTGCATTTCACCTCTATCTGGAAACATGCTCCTTGTCACGGTTTCTACAAAGCACGACAAAAGGATTCCACTGTATTTGCCAATGTCTGTGTTTAGAGAGGGAGTGCGAGATCTATACATCGCATAACAATCGACATTTCCTGAAAAACATCTGTCGCACCATATCTGTGATCCACCAACATACGATTGTATGTCATCTTGTGTCTTTTTAAACAAGAAACAAAACATTTGCGTTTGAGCACATCTAAGTGTTAGGACTGCAACTCTTGTAGACGTTGCAACACTGCTTTTGGAAACAAATTGGCATTGTATTGTTTTTGTTTGTTGTTTCCGTTGCTAAGAGGTCTGTAAATTTGTGCCTGTTTTGTAAAGGTTGTATTTAGGATGACAGTTTGCTTTTTACCAATTTGATTATTTCTATTGCATCTGTTGCAATACTCTATGAAGTTATCATAATCCTCAGAGTCGTATTTAGGATGAGAGAAAAACACATTTTCTTCTCATCCTAAATACAACTCTGAGGTTGTAGAGATAACTTCATGTTTTTATTTTTCTCAAACACTATTTAAAGATTTGGCACATTTTGCTCCAACTTCAATCACATCTACAAAAAGCATACTGTCAGCGCTTGAGGATGGATGTATATTAAAACTGTAGAAAGGGTTCTGCACTCATTAAGATCATGTGTATGTGATTGTTCAGAAATGATAAATAGAAAAGTGACAGTGTTAACAGCATCAGACATGTGCAGACAGTGTGTGTACGAGAAAGACAAAGAAGGAGGGAGGGGAGGGAGAGAAAGAGGGCGAGAGGAAGAGATAGAGAAAAAGCGTGAGGGAGAGAGGGAGAAAGGGAGAGAGAGAGTGCGGGAGCGAGGGAGAGAAGGGGGAGGTTTCAGCTCTTAGCCGTACACGTGTTATCAGTAAATGCCTTCTCTCATAAGTCTTCAGTATATCACTGCTATGTAGCAGAAGCCCATATTGAGATATTTGCATTAATAGGAATAAAAGTTTGTGTTTAAATTCAATATGAAATTTGTTTAGAAATGTATTCTAATTGAGAACAATTTTGGTATCATACATCCCATTGGAAACTAATGCAGCTAAATACAGATCATTTACCATAATAGCCAGAATATACAGTGTGTCATATCCCTTTCTGGGAGCTATGATGGTTTCTTTCTGAAGTTGGATCAGTTGTGATTAACTGTAGACCAACATTTTAGTTTGCAGAGACATCTATTGTTTGTTTCACGAAGCTATTTGAACCAGTTTCATGACTCACTCTTGGAGTAAATCCATAATAGGCAGAGCATAAAACCCTGTCTAAATGCGTGACTGAGCAAGAATTTACCCAACTAGTTACATTATTCACAGGTCACAATTGAAAACAAGTTATAAATTGTAGGGGGATGGTCAGTTAGTTCTAAACCCCAAGTACATTTTTGGAACCATCCTGCAATTCAAGTCTGTTTGCAAGTGAACAGTGTTGTCAATTGTATTCTTGTATTCAGAACAAATAATGTTTCATACTAGATGAGCGGAACTAAAGATGAAACGTTAATTAGCCGTGAGCAAATTTCAGTTTGGAGACTAGTAACCCTTAAGTAAAAAGAGTTCTTTGTGAGATGGAGATGGTGACGTCAAATGAACTCTATAAAGACATAAATTCATCGTTCGGCAGGAACAACACAACAGGGAGGATGAATCTGTCTCTTCTCCTCCTTTTTCTGTATTTGCATAGCTAATGAAGGTTCAGTCTTTCATAAGTTGAACTGAGTGAGACTGCTTTCTCACTGGCTCATTCTATCCTGGCAAAACATTGTTGACTGACCAGACAGTGAACATTTTTACATGAAACTAATTATCAAATCAATATTATCTTACGCTTAACGACATGTTGGAGATGCTTGAATATAGCCATTATCAGGTAAGAAAGGTTACTTTTATATTTTGTCCTGGATGTTTTAGTTTTGGTTTGAACCTCAATTGATATTGTTTACATCCAAATACTTTATAGCTTTGCAATCTTTTTGTATGATTTGTAAACAGTCGATATAAATCAATAATTAGTGCCTCAAATTTGATTGCTCTGTGTGATGTGGTATTCGTTTGTTTGAAGAGACTGCAATATTAATAAAAACGGACTTCTCACACAACATCTCAATTTTACATTGACAAATGCACACTTTCTTCTTTTTTTGTATGTAGGTGCAGACACACCTGGAGAACCCAACTAAATACCACATCCAGCAAACTCAGAGGCAACAGGTGAGGCAATACCTATCCCCCAGCCTGGGGGGTAAAGCTGGCAGCCAGGCCAGCGGCTTCCAGTGCCCCAGCCAGCCCCCGGACCACGGGATGCCCCCCGGCCCAGGCAGCAGTGCCCCCAACAGCCCCATGGCCTTGCTGACCCTGAGTTCCAACTGTGAGAAAGAGGTAGACCTGCTCATCATTTTAAAGCACGGTCGAGAAAAACTTTTCCAACTCCTGTGATCCGTGTGATAAATACAATTTCTTATTTCAAACAGATGGATGATGTAATTGACGACATCATCAGCTTGGAATCAAGTTATAATGAGGATATTCTTGGACTTATGGACCCTGGACTCCAGATTTCAAATACGGTATGTACATTTAGTGGACACCACAATTTGCAAACCAAAGCCATATATTATAATGCTGATTTCAGTATATATTGATGTAGAACAGAGCTTTGATTTACCAAGTGTGCGTCTGCATTCCTCAGTTACCTGTTTCTGGCAGCCTGTTGGACATGTATGGAAACCCAACGCTTCCCCCTCCTGGTCTTGCCATCAGCAATTCCTGCCCCTCCAGCCTACCCAATATCAAAAGGGAATTCTCAGGTAATTGCACAACACTACCACACAACAGTACATGTTATTGTACAATAACGTGTGATAACTCATGGATGGAACTTTCCTTCATCATTTGCAACCTCCTTTAAAAGATTAAAAAGAACTATAAAGTGATTAATGAGGGTATTTATATTCTTTGCAAGCAGTTGTACAGAAGCACTCTAGGTTTATTTGTGAACATGCAATTTAGTACATCTGGTTAGCTTCGGTTATCCAATTGTGTGCAATAATGCAATGCATAACATACTTATAAATGAATGATTTGCCAATTAGTTACTTCAGCTCCGGGCATGATGCACATACTGGACAAGCCTGGATCCTGTGGCCAGTTTGAAAACTATCAAAGGCCAGATGGCTTTCCAGTAGGTATGTTATCAATATGGTATCAGTGGCATGAGTTAACAAATATAAACATATTTTTAAAATAAAAACACATCAGCGTTATCTTGGCTGTGAGGATTTATAGTGATGAACATGTTGAGTGATCAAATTTATATTTGGTGAAGTATTTTGTGTACATTGAAAAATTGCACACAATATGGATCTTTAGTATACATTGAACTTAACAGGGAGAAATCTTCATATGTATCCTACAGTACATTCAGGCCTGAAGAGAAAACGTTTTGTAATACATTGAAATGAAGGACCCTTAATATATAGAGAATAATAACATATCATTTATATCATATATATGTAAAACATACATAAAACATGTACAAATACAAAATAGACGTTAAGAACTGAAATATCCAAGGTTAGATGATGACAAATATCACAATCATATTAAAAGATGTAAAAATGCGAAAAATTAGAAAAATGTTAAACACAAAGTGAGACAAGTCTGTCAACATGTAAAATACCTTTCATTGTTCAGAGGTCAGTACATGGTTTCTCGTCACTCAAGTTTCTTTTGCATTTCAGAGGCTGAGGTACGTGCCCTTGCTAAAGAGAGGCAAAAGAAGGACAACCACAATCTGAGTGAGTTTCTGTGACAAGGAAGGGATGTGAGTTGAACTTGTTTTATTTCATATGTTAATCAATTTTACTTTCCTTCAGTTGAACGAAGGCGGAGATTCAATATCAACGATCGCATAAAAGAACTGGGGACTCTGATTCCAAAGTCTAATGATCCGTAAGATTGCTTTTTATTCTTTGTTGTCTCCTTCTATTCTTTGTAGTTCTTAAAATGTGAAAGTTGTGTTAACACCAGGAGGTATGAAGCCTTTCTGCTTTAACGATCAGCTGCTCAGTTGCTCAGCAAGTCTGACTGGAGACTTTGTCCCCTCTACTCCCTAGGGACATGCGCTGGAATAAGGGGACCATTCTGAAAGCCTCTGTGGACTATATCAGGAAGTTACAGCGGGAGCAGCAACGAGCGAAAGAGCTTGAATGCAGACAGAGGAGACTGGAGCATTCTAATAGACATTTGATGCTACGCATACAGGTAAGTCACAACAGTGTGAGCCAATGAGATTAGCATGCAGGACACTTGAGGGAAATTGAAGCACACATTCAATTCACCCAATTCCTTTCACATAGCATTGCCTCTGTTAGTAAATGTTTACTGTTATGAATTCAAACAGGAGTTGGAGATGCAGGCGAGGGCTCATGGTCTTGTGGTGGTGGCATCATCCTCCCTCTGCTCCTCAGAGCTGATGGCACGAGCCATCAAGCAGGAGCCCGTCCTGGGTGACTGTCCCTCAGACCTCTACCAGCAGCCCTCAGGGCCCGACATGTCTCCTCCCACCACACTGGACCTCAACAATGGCACTATCAGCTTCAACGAGAGCCCTACTGATGTCGGAGACCTGGGGCCCTACGGCAAGGCCACCAAAATGAAGGACCTTATGAGGGACAACTGCCAGTCTCCCCTCAGCCCTAGCGACCCTCTTCTGTCCTCAGTGTCCCCAGATGGCTCCAACAGCAACAGCCGGCGCAGCAGCAGCTCCAGCATGGACGAGAATGAGCATGGTTGTTAGCAGTGACCACATCCTCAGCCCATGCTGATGTTTTGTACCGTAGCATTCCCATTACTTCTGGGCCTGCTCCCAACTAGCACCAGAGTCTAGTCTGTAACACTAAAAGGATGAAGACAGACATTCCTCTGTTTGCTTGCCCTTTTCTGTACATTGTAATGCTCAAATGTGATGTAATTGAAGATAAGCTCTGTATGTTACCAGTGACAGTTTGATTACCCTATTTTGCCATCTGTGTCTTTCAGAGTGTGTCTTTCATATTCTTACAGTCATCTGACTTTTGCAGCAGGATGCTCTGCCCAAGCTAGCAAACTGGGAACCTGCTCTAGGGCCAATATACAGTCGTGTTCATCTTCTTTTTCAGATTATTGTTATTGTAAACATTCCTTAACATTTTTGCCATAATTCTTCAACACCAAGTGTTGATTTTAACTACAGTACATTAATGAACTAAATTATGAATGAACTGAATTATTTCACACTCCATACTTATTGAATCTCAATGCAAGACTTTTTTGGTCAGCAAGTCATGGTCATGCGGTTGAAATGAGAAAGTTCAGCATTGGGGTTGAAGTTCAAATTCTCGTCTCCCCTGTTTCTTTGAAACTAATTTCATAAAGTAACAAAAGTAAACTGTAACTGACTGCACTAAATAACAAGTAGCAGAGTTGTAATTGACTGCAAAGCACACTTTCAAATGGGATCATCCTTAAGTGCTAAGACCTTTGTACTAAACCCATTTATGGGTCATATGTAAGCCTGTTATAACTACTGTTGAACAGTGTAATCTTTTGGTTTTCAACTTCATTCACTTAATCAACCAGAAATTTCAACCAGAAAAAAACTTACGATCTGTGTTCCAGGTGACAGTATTCTGCCTATTCTGCCCTGTTTTTGTCACCAGGAAGTGGAGATAGATACGTTCATTTCTAGATCTGCATAATATTAATAGGGGATGACCTGCAGTCCCTTTTGATAAACTCATCCCACATAGAGTAATATGCAGGACAAGGCACATATGTATCTTCAGGATATAATAGGAATGATGATTATTTTGTTTGAATTTAAATGATCGTAGGATATCTGAGTCCAAAAAGTGCCTTTGAGTGCAGTTATTGAAATGTAAACTGTAAATTAAAGTGTATTCTGAATGTTGTCCTTGGTACTGAAAATTATTTTCAATAAAATAACTCAAAATATATTTTAACACAAAATATGATTTTATTAAAAGATTTTTGTAACATCAAGAAATGCTTAAACCTACTTGAAATGTTGGGTTTACAATTTTGTTGTTATTCTCTAACAGTAATGTTTGTCGAACAACTCAAATATATTTAACCCAAACACAAAGTCATGCGCATGACAAAAATCTAATACAATAAAAAAACATTAAGATGACTAAAATAAAAAATATATTTTTCAATCCTAATCAAAGACAAACGTCTTTCATCATGACATATAGCCCAGAGAGTAAATGAAGATTTTCTAGAGACAGTAGAAAGGATCTACTGTACCACATCAATGATTTGTTCCATGCTGGGTATGTGTGCAGGTTTAGTACTCAGCTCATCACACCACCTCACATAGGCTTTATACAGGTCTTCATCAGACGTGTCATTGAAAATCTCTGCAAAAGAACAATACGAAAAAGTACAGGAGTTAGGTATGATCATATTAAGATCTCCGCTCGCATTTCTATTAAACTGTTTGTGAAATTGAGTTGGTAGTGTAACATCTGGGATCTTGTTAGGTTCCCCTACCTGCATTTCCCAGGCCAGTGGGCAGGGGCATCCTGACAAACCCACCAGAGTGCTTGAGTCTCTCACACAGGGACTGTTTGACTATGGCCAAGGTGCAGTCCTGGTGCCACACAGGAAGCTCCAAACCAACCATGCAGCTTATGATACGTCTCTTCTCCTTCTCTGTCAGGAACCCTCTCTCCTGGGCCACATACACCATGTAGGACATGTCAATGTTCACTGCCTCGCCGTGCAGCAGAGAAGGTAGTACTTTCTGGAAAAAAGGAACATTGAACATTCCACTCATGGTTGACTTGTCCAATCATGTGTGGCCAACAGACACACAAGCTTCAAAACGTTAATTAAAAGAAAGAAAAAAAACTGTAATAAATAACTTGGGTAGGGTTTGTCTAACACACATATGTTGCCAAACTGCATTTTTGTGGAAAGGATCATGAGGCTCATGCATACATAGCCTTCAAAAAGCTGTGTTGATTATTCTAAAAATAATGGACAAATATTTGAATTGTTTTGCCCTTAAGTTAGACTGGTCAGGAGGTACCATTTCAAGCTCAGGGCTGATAAGGTGACCGAAGTCCACCAGTCTATCCAAGTCATCCTCCCACAGGTTTGGGGCCAGCTCCTCCAGCATGGTCTCGATGGCTATACGGGTACACACTGAGCCTGCGTCTGAGTCCTCTCCCTGGAGACCTCCATGAGTCTGGAACTTGGAATCCAGCAGGAACCTTCCATGGATCTCCAGAAGCTCAAACAGTTCTCTGTTTTTCATTAAGGCCATCTACAAAGAACAGTGATGTTAGATCTCGTTCATGTGGAGATCAGCTAGAGCTATTTGATTTGTTACAATGGCTTTGTGAAAACACAAACATGGGTAAAGGTGCAACATTAAATCTTTCAAATCCCGCATATCTATCTTTTTTTGCAACAAACGTATTCTGAGCATTAGCATCAGGGCAGAGCAGTGCAGTCAGGTCCTCATACTGTACCTTCAACATCTCTGCCAGGCCATTGGAGATGTGCCGTCGAGGCACAGTCTGAATGAAGGAGGAGTCTAGAAAAGCTGCCACTGGAGGAATGTAGGAACCCAGTTTATTCTTGCAATCAGCGAAATTCACCCCGTTCTTTGCCCCCACGCTGGCATCGATGTAGGACAGCAGGGTGGTAGGAACCCGGATGTATGGGGTGCGTCTTCTATAGAGAGAGGCTGCAAGGCCTACAATGTCCAGGCAAACCCCTCCTCCAATTGCAATAATGGGCTCTGTGCGTCTGTCCAGGGAAAACTTGTGGACTTCTTCCAGGATTTTCATTGCCAGCTCCATTGACTTGTTTTCCTCAGTGGTGGGCAAGGGCAGGATCCTGTAGTCAGCATTAAAGGCCTCCAGGTAATTAATGAGCTGGCGACCGTACAGGTTGTTGACAATCTCATCTATGACCACAAAGCGCCGAAGGGGCTTGGTGCTGCTCCGGATGGCCTCCAGCTGCTGAGGGTCTCGGATGTGTCCCAGGAGGAGGGTGTTGTTGCTAGGGTCTAGCAGGCCCTGGGTCTGGATCACCTTGTAGGTAAATATGATGGGACTGACCACAGTCCAGGATGTTCCTTGCTCTGTGGTGCTTTCATAGCTGTATAACAGGACTGAGCATTCTTAGGAAGTTGAAAAAATGACCTACATTTAGACACTAAGAAAACACCGATTGTGAGAGTTTTATTCGTAAAAGGAATGTGGACATTTTCCCTGCAGATAGTAATGTACAGGACAAAGCCTAAGGGCAAATACAAAACAACTTTATATACTATATGGACCTAGACAAGTCACATGGCATGTATATCAAGAAAAAAATCTACGGATGTAATTCCATGCACTTATTAAATACATGTGTATATTATTCTGCTTCATTGAAACAGTAGAATACCTCGACTCAGTAACGCCACAAGACTGTCAACAATCATGCAAATATTGGCTACTATATTTGGTTGCCTGAGGAGTACATTTTACTCACATTTTGGCAGGTGATACACATCCCTTTAAATTCTGGCTTACATTCTTCCCCACTTTGCGTTTCCAGGTGCCTTTGACTTGGATTAAGTTGTACTCTGTCTTCTTTACTTTGTTGCACTGAAGTGGCTGTTCCAGGTGAGTCTTGATCGTAAATGACATGTTGGTATAATGCAGTAATTAGATTAAGTGTTCTGTATTGAGAAGCAGATGTTGAGCAGAGCAGAGGAGCATCAGGTTCACGTATCCTGAGTGTACTGTACTGTATATATACTGTACTCGACAGCAGGTAATCTTACGCAAGGGTGGAGCGGCTGGTTCTCTCGGTTTGCTTATGAAAGCTAAGCCTGTCAAGTCATTACATGATGCCAAAATTCTTACACAATTTGTGATGTAAGGACAGTTCAAGTGATATATACGTGTATATATATATTTATGTATGTGCCTTTAAGTTTTCCTGCATTGATGTGCAGGTGAAAATATAGAAATGTTTCATGAATGTATGTTTTAAAGATTTTTTCGTTAAGGGCTTATTTGTACCATAGCTCTCTACCATGTCCACGTCATCGTATGAAAGATACCTTTATATGTTGAACTCACAGGTCAAGGAATAACAGTTTAGGGATGAATTTAGTAAATTCGCCTAGAAATTAAATTATTATGTGAAAAGCCTTCCATTAAACAAATTACACATTAAACGAAGTTTTAAGGTGTTGTTTCGTATGCTTCCCACGTGAGGGCTCTACAAGAATCCTGTTCTACGAGAAAGAAAAGGCTCAGGTTACGAAAGAATCGATTGACAGTGACAGTCATCTCGTACAGTCACGTGTTCAAACTTTTCTGTCTTTTTTCTTTCTTGCTGTCTTGCGTAAAGTCCTCACAAATTATTTATTATTTTTTACACAACGCTTCTCTAGTAGGCTTCTGTAGTCAGCTTGCTCCGTCCCTTTCCATCGCAAATCTCGATATCTTTCTACGACCTTCAGGTTTCAGCGAAGATCACCATGCAGGCTGGCAAAGGTTTGAATGCACATTAATCAACACTGAAATGTATTTTCTGCTATCATGATTTACCTATCAAACTAAATATTTTAAGTTGACCAAAAATATATAACACGCATGCGTTCTCTGAAACTTAAACGGGAGTGTACATAAGGCTAACTACCGTCCCGCTATCATTGTCGACCAAAATGTTTTATTTTTGTAAATAATTGTAATTGTGAAATGTATCATTTTAATAAAGACTGTGGGTCTTACAGAAGTTTCGTTATATGACCAGTGTAAGTGCGGGTTATTTTTCTACACAGTTTCTGATACCCCTATGGAATTCCTTGTGGAATTCCTGACAAAGGCCAAGGAAATAGCGGATGTCAGTACCAACATTACAGAAGAGTTGAGGTGCAATTTACAAAAGGCCCTTGACATTGCAGCAGGATTGGATGATTATTTGGAGACGATGAGCAGCCAGGAAAGTCAACCTCTTGCTGAGCTCTACAAGTAAACATATCGGTTTTATATTACTTTACGTAATCCCACTCACTGTCACTAAGGGAACAGTCCATTTAATAACAAATATAAAAACAACATTTAGCTAAATAATTGTAGTTGTATTGTTCAAGTACTATCTTCACAGTCATACTGTACATGTTCACTTAGAAGATGTCCTTGTTTATTTGCAGGAAAACAGTGGACCATGACTGGGACCAAGTTTACAAAGACGGCAAAACTCGCTTCCGTCTTCCAAAAGAATGCATCACTGGTCATGTTGAAGGTGTGACATTATTGATAAGGCCTGCAGTACACATGTCAAAGAAATAGCAATGACCGTTTCCAAAACGCTGTCTTGTTTTCTGTGCAGGCCAGGTTCTGAAAATGCTTGTTCAAACAAGTAAGTCTAGGAGGATTCTAGAGGTAGGCATGTTCACAGGCTACGGAGCACTCTCCATGGCAGAGGGACTCCCGGAGGATGGCTCCCTAGTTGCCTGTGAACTTGAGCCATACCTTCAAGAATTTGCTCAACCCATATTTGACAAGTCTCCTCATGGCAAGAAGATAACTGTCAAGATTGGTTCTGCTATGGATACCCTGAAGGTGACAAAAATGCCTTATTATTAAATGATCTAGGTTTTCTTTTTTAACAAGTTGATGTGTATTGTCTCTGTTTCCCTGTCTAACAGTCTTCTATCTCTTTAAGGAATTGGCATCAAAAGGAGAACAGTTTGATATGATCTTCATTGATGCGGACAAGAACAACTACATCCATTACTACAACTACATACTGGACAATAACCTGCTTTGCGTCAGTGGTATTCTCTGTGTGGACAACTCCCTGTTTAAGGCCAAGGTGTACCTGAAGGACACTACTGATGAAAATGGTATTGCCCTCCGAGACTTTAACGAATTCGTTAGGAGTGACCCTCGGGTGGAACAGGTCTGTATTAAATCACAGCCTAGCAATTAGAATTCTTTTATGCTTGTGTTGGTGACATCTGAGTTGCTTTACAGGTTATTGTTCCTCTGAGAGATGGCATCAGTATCATTCGCAGAGTTCCCATGCTATCAGCATGTCCCGCCTCACAAGTAATTATCAGTGGCTTCATTCTTTGTGACGATCACAACCCTGTACTTACCATGTATGTATTTTTTGTTTGACTTTATGAGCTCAGCAGCTGCTTATATGTGTTTCTCAGAGCAGAGTGACAGATGACGAGGTGTTCCGGGGAGTCAAGGGGAGGATGATACTGGACCGGATGCGTCTGGATGGGAAGGTGGCCTACGTGACCGGAGCAGGCCAGGGGATTGGCCGAGCATTCGCACATGCCCTGGGAGAGGCAGGGGCCAAGGTGGCGGTAGTGGACATGGACCAAGTGAAGGCTGCTAGTGTGGTGGAGGAGCTAACTATTAAGGGTTGGTGGCAAATCAGTAACTTGTGATCTCTATGGTGATTAACACAACATTACATTCATGTTTTCCAACCATTGATGGAACTTGGTTTTACATGGCTGTACTAAATATTTTTACCAGCAGATGGCAATGTAGTCACAGAGAAAAAATCCCAATTTGGAAACTTCAATGAGCTGACAGACAAATTACTCACCATGCTTTGGGATCTTTTGTGACAAGCATTTCAAGCTCATATTTTTATTTATTTACAGGGATCAACAGCATGTTGATTGTTGCTGACATCAGCAAATCAGCAGATGTCCAAAGGATGATTGACAGCATTGTGTCAAAATGGGGAGAGATACATATTGCATGCAACAATGCTGGGATCAACATGAACTCTGCCAGTGAAGACACCAGTTTGGAGGAGTGGGACCAAACCTTTAATGTCAACCTGAGGGGCACATTCATGTGCTGTCAGGTGGGTCAACCTCTACACTAAAGCTTCTAAGTGACCCACAACCTTCACATTCACTGATCTGGTGGTAGAAAGAACAGTTGTTGTGGGCTCACATGAGATATAAAGGGGAGGAGGCAGGTATTACATCAAATCAGTATTTATATCTTACATATTGGAGCATCAGATTTATTATTACATTTGTTCTAGACTTGTATTTTGTGGTTCTGGCTTGGATAGCCCTTTCTCTCTGGACAGTTTGGGTGTGTTTTGTAGGATCTGACCGCTGTGCTCTGCTTTCTCATTTGTCCATTCCCCCTGAATCCCTGCCTCAGGCTGCAGGCCGTGTGATGCTGAAACAAGGCTATGGAAAGATCATTAACACAGCCTCCATGGCCAGTCTCATAGGTGAGTGATGACTCTGTTCCGTATGTTCCCGTTGGATCTTAGCCACACATAGAGGGAAGATGTGTTTCTTTAATCTCTCTGGCATGGAGAGTTAAGATGAGAATAATGGTGGCGCTGAGTGTGTTGCACACTCCACAACACTGAGTAGCTCACATCATCACTGTGCTTCATTATGCATCGTGTTAACTGGCAACAGCCCCTAAAGACCTCTTTGGTCTCGCGTGATGTTATGCGTGATGTTATTGTCTTCTGGTGAACTTGGGATAACCACGGAGGAGAAGCTTCAAATAGGATTTCAGATTCTCTGTTTTACAACACTGCCCACTCACATGCAAACACACGGTGTTGTCATTGCTACTTGCCAGGCCTGTTTGCATCATAATAAACATCCTATCTCTGTGGATCTGAGGGGAGGATGTGGAAGACAACCTGAGGTCCAACATGTAAAAGAGGGTTCCTGCTTGCTGGCAACAACCCTGCCTGTGCCACGGGCCTTGTTCAAGCAGCGGAAGATGCTTTTCCTTGTAATTGAGCACACTGTAAACCCAAAGTGAATCAGCCCCAGTTTAATTCCTCCTCCAACAGGTTCCTCCTGAGGAACAGCAGCACTTCATCAGCAGTATAGTCGAATCACCACTAAACTACTGGGCCATATGGGCTCTAGTCCCGACTGCAGGGGCAATCTGTAAAACAGGAGCATGCTGGTAAATAGTGGCCAGCATAAAAAAGTGATCAATTACTCACATTACACGCAGTCCTGCAGGAATTTACTTTATTGGTCTGGACATCTGTTATAATATTGTCATAATGTATAATCAGATGGGACCTGTTCTGGCCAAGTAGAGTATCAAAAAGCAGCCGGGAATGTCCAATTAAGATGCGTGGTGACAGCTTTTTGTCCATCTGCTGAATAAAATGTGTGGGGTGTTTTTTTCATCTTTTGCCTCATTTTTCAAGCAGATGATATTCAGAGGCTCAGCTATGGACAGTAAGGGCAGCATTAAATGTTTGTTTTATGTCCTGAAATATGCCGTTTGCTACAGTCATGCGCTCTTTTTCAGGTTTTGGAACTGTAGGTGTATGACTGTGAGAATAAATGGCCTCTTCATTCTGGTACCTGCATTTCTTAACTGAATGTTAGTGCACACGGGAAAAGAATGCTCATTGTCTCACTTCTTTAGCAGGATTAGTAATCATTTGAATTTAGAATGTAAAGGCATACTTGATAAAAGAAGTTGTTTTTCCCCCCACTTGAAGTGTGCAATAAGCAGCAGAGTTAATGTTAGAAAGGGCTTCAGCCTTCTCCTCCCCTCTCGCTCCCAGGATTACTGCTCTTAGATATGGAGAAAACATCAATGCAGGTTGATCTGAAGGATGAAGGCGTTTTCTGAACAGTATTTTGGGAACTCTATCATCAGGTCTTCAGTGAGGATTAGAATAGTTTGAGCTGCTTTTATACGCTGACTGTGTTTCCTGTCCTGATAAGTCGGCTTTCACCTTGAATCTGTATGTAAGCCCAGGGCTCTGCTCCTCCCCAGAAGGTCTGTAGGGACCTACCCTCGCATGTTCTGCCTTACTCAACGCATTATCTTACATTACCCTAACCACAGCTTAACTGCTACAGTAGTGCTTCGGTCTGCTTCACCTTACCATGCCCTGTAACATGCCTAAGCTCCACTCTCCTGGCTCCCCACCGCGTTATCACAACAGCATCCTCCAGCCTTTTCATCGGCACTTTTCCCTTTAAAAGAGACATGAGGTATGGGAGGAGGGAGAGGGAGGGGGACCTGTCTCCCTGGAACTGGCCCCTGCCTCTCAGCTGCTGGCTCTTATTCATCATCCCAGTCCCCACCAAAGCCATTTGGCAGTGAGATCACCAGGTGACGGGGTTAACTACTAAAGTTGTATGTAACTTGGAGCATTCCTGGTGATGATTAATCAACCAGCTAAAAAATTAGCCCCTTTCCCAGCATCCCATGCAGCGTGCAGCATCTGTGATGGTCAAGGCAAACAAATGGCACACTGCCTTTGTTGCTGAAGTCAGTGCATAACTGGACATTAGAAGCAATTAATTTTACATGGCTTTATCCACAGGGTCCTGACAGCTAATGGAGGTGTTTTCATGTAGAATCTAGCAGATAGCGGAGAGCTTGTGAAAGAGCTATCATGAAAATTAAACGGTGTACTGTACATTCTACAGTGAGATACAGTAGGCCCGCCATGTTTTTAATTTTATTTTTTACAATAGACTTTACTAGTTTATTAACATTTAACTAGGACGAAAATATTTTAAATGATTATAGTTAACAAAGGTCAAGATCCACTCTGGAGTCAAGATGTTGACATGAGGCAAGTTACGTTGGAAAAACGTGTTGATGTAGATTTTTAACTGATTGTATTCTTTTTTGCCTTTCCATTGTACTGATGACAGTGCTTTTAGGTGCCATTCTAATTAGCCATTGAACTCTTTTCCCATCTGTCTCCTCCTTCTCAGTGCCCCATCCACAGAAGCAGCTGTCTTATAACACCTCAAAAGCAGGAGTGGTCAAACTGACTCAGACACTTGGTACAGAGTGGGTTGACAGAGGAGTCAGGGTTAACTGCATTTCTCCGTAAGTATGACCTTTAAACATGCATCATCTACCAGATTTGTCGGTCCTGTGCTCTGTGGTGTTGCTACAGTGTCATAAAAAGCAGTCAAAAGAAGTTGGGATGGGGAACTTCATTTGTTTGCCTGTACATGAAGATCCCCATTTGAGAATGAGGTGCCAATTTAAGACCTCAAACAATGCATCAGTGCTTAATTAGATGAAGTCTTGAGGGATGAATCAACCAAACACTTGCTCTAATTGTTCTATTCAATTAGGGAATCAAATTAGCATCCTCATTTGAAGTGTCGCCACGACAATGGTGCCTTGTTTGTGTCTATTTGTCTGTGAAGCTGAGCAGCTGGAAGAAAAGAGAGAGAACAGAGGAAGGCAGTGCGTGTGTGTTAAGTGGAGCATCCCTTAGCCCCAGCCATCCCTTAGCAAATCCGTCCAGTCTGTGGGGTGAGCCGGGCCTCGTCACAGCTTTGGAACAAAGCACCCCTTCTCTTACACGCCACGCTCAGCTTTATTTATCGCCAGCTTGTTTGCTAATTTTAATTTGCAAAGAAGCAATTCTTTTCCCGGTGCTAACAGGGTGTCTCAATGGGCCGCTGATTTCTTTGAAGTGACAGTCAGTAAATATGCATAAAAAAGGGACACAATTAGTTCTTGCTAGGTTGACTGCAGCCTGATTTCATTGGCAACTTTAGCCGCAGCGGTGATAAGCTGCATTATCTAGAAAATTGGCTGAGGGAAAACAGCACCTCTGATTGCCAGGAAAGGTTCCAGATAACAGGCTGCTGAAGAGAAATATAATTGAGGTGGAATATGTTAACCAAGGTGTCACAGGCTCCTCGGAAGTGCTCATTTAGCCAAATGTTGGAATTTTGTGTAGAGCTACAAGAATATGTTGGCTTCTGGCAAATGATGCATCCGCCGTGCTTCTTTTATTCACTGTCACGTCATTTGCGCATCAAGTCTCCAGTAATTTTCCATTTGATGCAGGCATGTTGATATTTGTATTCATATACTGAGTCTATAAAGCATTTCAACATGTGAGTAGGATGGCAGTGGTAATGACTGACTAATGCCGACAGGCAGCTATTAGACTGGAATGTTATCCACTCTTAAAACGAGCTGCCATGGAGGGAAAAAGTGACAGAATTAGTACCACACCTGGTTTCTCTTAAATGCCCCTCAAGCACTTCATTTCAAACAAGTTTCAGCATATGTCAGACAGGAATCAGAGCAGGCGAGTTGCGTTAGTGAGTTTCGTTTCCTGAGACGTGTCAATTAATAACCGCCAGTGGTCTCACTGTAAATATCATTAGAGATAGCATGGTCTGCCCTTTTTCCAAAGAATAATTGGGTTTATTTTTGTCACCAAAGTGCTGGCTGTGATATGACATTGCCACTCTTGGCTCTGATGTCTCTGATGCCTCTTGTTGTTTTTTTTTCTCTGTCTCCCGCTCTCCTTTCAGGGGTATTGTTGACACCCCTCTCATCCACTCGGAGAGTCTGAGGCCTCTTATGCAGCGCTGGCTGTCAGATATCCCTGCTGGAAGACTGGCTCAAGTGACAGACCTGCAAGCTGCGGTGGTCTACTTGGCATCTGACGCCTCAGACTACATGACAGGGCATAACTTAGTCATAGAGGGTGGGCAAAGTCTGTGGTAGAAGGAGCGGGAGAGAAACTTTCTTTGTTATTCTCCAGGAGTCACACTTTAGAAAAGGAACAAGTTCTCTCAAAATTGGCTTCCATTGGATCAATCAAAGGAAGATCGAGTCATGATTATAACCTCACTGTGAACAAAATGACTATGTTAATAAAAAGAAAAAGAATGTTCATTTTCAAATGTTCATCTTGGGCGAAATAAAAGGAGATTAAAAAATGTTTGTTGTTGTCTTTCCAGTATTAGTGAACTTGACTAAAAAAAGAGTTAAATAGAACTGTAAGACTGTAAAGATTTCTCAAATATTAGGTTTCCAGATGTGATAAATATTCTTCAGAAGTGACAGGTTGAGATTTTTAGGGGGGTTTGAGTTGTTTCCATAGCATCCAGGCTTCCATAACCTTTTACACTGTTCACTATGCTGTCTTTTGATGTTTTTATAGAGAGATAATTATGCTGCATTCATCTGGAAGTGACCCTCATAAACAAGCATTAAAGCTATTGGCCCTTTCAGATGGGTCCATTTCATAAGTGCTCAGTACACTTGAGAACGGATCATGGTTCAAGATTTTGATGCATGGAATCCACAGTATTTTACACTGTCAACGACTGAATGTTTGGTTTTATAATTAATGGGATAATTACATGAAGAAATTGATAGTGGATGAGCAAAAAGGAACCCCCGTGGTCTTATTTAATTAAATGTTAATGGCACTACCGTTCAGAACACTCAATTTGCTTCAGTCACGTTTTATCTAAATGCAAGCTTGTAGGTAGTCTACCTACAAATTGCAAGCAGCAAATGATTGAACCCCGTCTGTAGTACACTAAACAAAATCAAGCAGTATTAGCAGGGTCTCTGAAATGAAATATCACAGATATTGCATTTTTACAAAGATATTACTCAGTGATCGATCCTATATCTCTGAAAAGTATTGTGATTCGGAATTCTTTCAGCTCAATTGATTGGTTTACAGATTTAGTCTTTGAAACGGACTAGATGTCTTTGCATTTCTGTACAGTGCATTTCTGCAAGCCATTTCTCAGACTGACCATGGGACATTAAATAAATCAAACATATTAGAAAAAAATATATATATATACAGTATATTTTCATCTTTGTGGATTGATTGTGTGTGTTGGTATGTTGGTATGGCACTGCTGCCCAGTCTCCTCTGAGTTCCTCTGAGTCTCTCGTGGTTTTTTCTGATTGGTTCTCTAAGTGAGATGAGCGCCATCTTAATTGCTTCCTGTACTGTTTACGTGCTGAAAAACAATACTTAGAGGAGAGGTTAGCTGAGAGCTTGGCCTTGGTCCTTACAATTAGACCAAAAGAGTGGCCAATTAACACCACCTACACAATGAGACAGTGCTGCTGTTTGTTTGAACAACTTCTCACTATTAGTGAGCATGCTCAGATTTACATAATTGGGCCCAGTCATTAGCAGGGATGGTGAGTGAGAGGATCCCATTAAGATATGGAGAGATCTGATGGTCCACACCCTTCAGTTAAACTTGCTGTTTAAGACAGACAAAACTAGCCTTGCGGACTCTATTGGTCAGTTGGTTTTCTGAATGGCATAATATCATTTCAATTTACAATTTGAATAATACACTCAAATCTTGAAAGAGGTTTGTTTTCAATGCTTTCAACAAAAACTAACTAGCTCAAACACTAGACTGTTACAGGCATTTCATCGTGTGGCCACAAAGGGGCAGTCTATTGACAGTCAGCCCAATTTACTGCAGCATCTAGACTGTGCCAGTGTTCAGGAAACTGTTAGAAACAACATTATCAAACACAATATTGGCACATTTCTCAGGGGCATAACAACTAACTCTTTTTTGTGTAACCGGAATATTTTGAGAAATGGATACCTATCCAATTTTAGAATGCAAACACTTTGGGACCGGACATTATCTGCATCAAATTATGTGGAAATTAAAATAAATACGAGTGTAGTTTAAATTTAAATAGAGTCTGATTTAAATGGTATATAGTAACAGTAACATAAAATATGTTACTGTTCTTCTGTTGCTAGTGCATGTCAATAGGTGAGGTGAGCAGTTCTACAGGACCATTCTAAAATCTATTCATATCCTTCCTTCGTATTGGAGTTGATAAGGACTTCGCGTCTACAATCATAATCTCTCTTTAAGACAAACATATCTCAGACTTCTCTTTACAGCTTCAGATTTCCATTAGCTAAACCTGAAATGAGGTGATGCGATATTTCCTATGATATTTGCATTGGGTGGCTTACAAACTCGAACAACTGAGCTATATTCTATCTTAGAACCATGAGTTCTGGAGCCCCCATTAAATGTTTCTCGATAGACTGAAGTCTCTTCATACAGTAGCATCATTGATAGAGGCTGTTGTATCGCTGCCATGTGTTGTATTGCTCTTAACTGACCTCTCTGAACGTCTTGTTTTCTCTGGAAAGTGCAACCACAGGAAGCAAAGCAGTATTTTCAGCTGTAAAATGTGATCTCTCTCCAGACCTATGGCTTGCTTCATGAGGTGTAAGTGATCTTGCATACATTATTTATGTCCTCCTTGTGCTGCAATTACACTCTCGAGCAGTGCATGCGAACATGCTGGTGTTGTGCTAAACAGTTCTTCAGCAGAAATAAAGCACTTGTGCTATTACACTTTAAACCACCTTTGATTGATGTCCAAGTCTGTCCTGGCATGCAACGTTTCACAGAGGGACCCATTCAGAAGTAACCCTGGATCGATATCATGCACAACATGAGGAGAAAACCTGCTTCCCTGCTCAGGCTTTTGCCTGAATGAAGGAGAACAACCAAACTTTGAGATGGAAAATGTTCATTTGACAACATTAATACCCCTCAAAGGATGGATTGGGCCGTTCCTATCGGATAGCTCAGCGTGAATGATTTGGGACTCCCATGTATGAGGAAGGGGCTTCAGATTCATGGCTTGTAAAATAGATATTGGACATCACAGTGTCAATGGCAAATAGCTGATCACCATAGCCCAGTCGGTTCGTAGTACAAGTGGTGTCCTTCACAATTGACCAAATAAACGAATGAGATTTCAAGTGGGAACAAGTATGGCAAAAGACACACAGATGCCAAGTAACCTTTACAAACTGCATAGAGGTTGACATTTGAAAGACCTTGATTCAAACTTGGGAATAATAGTGTATTTTAATTATATGCATGTTTAAATGAGCAATTATTGATGAACCCTTGTTGCTCAAGCCCAAGGGATGGAAGTGGCCGTCAAGGCAGTTTAATGCATTTTTTAAGGTTCTGTGTAGTGCATTGAAATTAATTTTTATTCAGAAAAGCTACGCTTACACCACTTATGAATTGCGGTGTCTTTGAGTTGCTTGTCTCGAGCTTGGATAACTTGCCTTTTCTCAAGGAAAAACGTGTATGTTTGTTTTGTGTGTGGTTGTGTTCAATGCATCAGGGGTTAGGTATGGTGTGAGACTGTGGAGCAGGTTTGTTTGTCAGCTCATGGGTTATTCATCTGAACCTAGTTGTGGTGTTTGCTGGTATCATGCTCACCTGCTGACTAAACACAATCTAATTTCAGGTGACCGCTGTGTCTGTACAGAACGATGGATTTGCAATAAATAATGAAAATGTGTACATTTTGTCAACCTGTGTTATAATATTGTATTATATTTGCACGTGGGAGGAAACCTGGAAGCAAACACATGCATTATTGAGATGCTGTCTCAACTGAGCTTTTATGAAGTGCATGGCTTGTCTATGAAGTCACAGCAAAGTCCTAATTGTTCTGTGATGATATTGTATCAGGCACCCCCTATTGGCTACTCTCATGTTACTCTTGGGTCAGACATAAGACAGCCACCAACTGACAAACCTAATTTAAAAGACACTCAACTATTCCACAACCATTGTTGCTCTAATAGGTTTCTTTGTGCCTTTTATTTCCAATGAAAGATACAGCACTGTACTATTCACATACTTTTTGTTAACTCTTACACCCTATATCAACGATCCACATTTTGTAAGCTTTTATTCAACATTAGTACTGTAAGAGAGAAACATTACTCTGAGTTCTCTAATTACAATGCAGTGAATGTCAGATTTCCTCCCCATGTGGGATTACTTTCATCTTCCCCATTAAGATGCACATTTTGTTTGGACGCTCAAATTACAAACTCCATATTAAATCTGACTGTGCAAAAGGCATTGATCATAACCTCGATAGCTCCACTCCAACTTTGATTTAATTTGCAGTTCCATTAATATCTATGAAACGTCCGATTGTCGTCCTGGGCATATTGATGGTATTGTAAGCCCTGCCTTCATATAATGTGCCCCAGCGGCAATGAGCAAATGTTACAGAGAATTAGGCCGTGGAGCAGTCTCAGTGAAACTGGCACAGCACTAGGAAATTCATTATCCTAATAAATAGAAGGAAATAAGTGAGAATCTTAAGAGAAATTTCTGGAGCCACAGAAAGCCCTGACTTTTGCTTTAGAGGAGGAATGAATCTATCCATTTCTCATTATTGCTGCCTCTGCAACCAAGGGTGTTCTCAAGACCTTAAGATGTCTTTAAAAGAGCCTGATGTTTCAATAGAAAAGCAATCACTCCCTACGTCTCCATCATTGGGGCAGCAGCTTGCTGGGATGTTTGGCCACACATGGCTGCCTTTGTCTCAAGCAGCCTTTTTGATTATTTTATTAATGAGCTATACTCTGTGGATGGTCTTGATGGTAGCATAATAAAACAAACGAAATACAAAAAAAGAGAAAAAAAATGTGGCTACCTTGGTTTGCAATGACAAGCTTTGCAATCAGATTCTTCACATCAGATACCCTGTCCATTAGAAGTATTATATAATAAGGCATCATCTTCTGTGGTAGGTAGAACTCCAATAGGGCATGTCATCATAACACCATCATTGTAGGTTAGGGTTAAGGTTCATGTGGTACTAAGACATGTGACAAAGCGATGGAACATACACCATTCATTACCTGTGCTTTCAGAACCCTCAACAGATTAACATGAATTCATCCAGTACTGAGCGATCGTCTTAGTAACCATGGAACAATATGTTCAAAACAAATACAAAACTACATGTCATATCTCTCTTACTTCATAGTGTATTTCCGGCTCTTTATACTGTAGCAGTATCTATAAACCACAGATAGTGGCTCAATGTTCTTCTTTTGTTTTGAAGGGGGTTTCCATTTCTCTTATGATTCTGCCAGAATGATTCATTTGCAGGTCATTAAAAAACTCGTCTTTTGAAAGCATTAGGCTGCTCAGGTGGTGAAGCCGGTGAAGAAAGACACGTCGTAAATAAAGCTAGCTACATTTCAAATGCCATAAATAGGGGGCACCTCAGGACCTTGCATGATTGCAGACATCTAATCATTTAATTTATGCGTGTCTAAAGGAGACCTCATTAACATTCAAGTAGCACTCATCTGTCTAGCGGGATCATTCCGAAGGCTGCACTAGTCTCAGATGGAACATATTTATTTGGGCTACACAGCACAGCTACACACTAAGCACTCCCTCTTTCTCAATGTCATCCGAGGCACTGAATGTATCTCACATATAAGTATGAGATTTGTGGCTCAGTGATCATGTGTAGTTTGAGGGAGAAACCTTTGACAAAGTTAAAGTAATAATTCATGGCCACATAAGCAAATTGGGAATATTAAATAGAGTATTCAACAGTTTCTTTTACTTTTGAGGTACACTATAGAGATAATCACAGGATAGAGTGGACTTGGTTAGAATTTGATGAAGTGAACGCAATGATTATTGTGAGGACTTTCCTAAGTTTGCTCGGGTGCCATAACATTGTGCATATCTTACTGTGCAGTTTCCGAATCATGCATGACAGTTACTCAATAATAATTGGTGTGGATTGCTTCTGACATGTCCATGGCTGACAGTCTGCGTTGGCAGCCATTTAAACACATCAAAGAGCAGTTATACTTCACACCCATAGCGAGACTGACACTTAGGTAAACTGTGAAACCAATTCTCAAAACTCGCCATGAAATGTCCATGATATTGTGTACATACTTATTCTTTCAAAAACGTTTAACATTAAATGTATAAGTCAAAACCTTTCTTTTCTAGTGTCTACTAGTGATAGACAGACAACTATCTAACTCATACTATTATCAGAATATTCAGACTTCTATGTACGGTACTAGATTTTAAACAGCAGATGCTATGCACAAAGGTTATCTCAAATGCATACACATTTCTTAATTTTCATGTACCTAACATAAAACACTGAATGATAGAGATTCCAATTATGTTTTTATTTTATTTTAACACACGTTCTTCTTAGGGTTGAGGCCAACACAGTAAGCAGTAGCTTGATGAAGATTTACAAGAGTGGTGAGGTGAAGAGGAGGACTTATGGCAAGCTCATCAGCATCAGCCTGGGAGATAGGGCTGGAGATCGATCTGCAGCTAATGTAGCCCTTATTATTTCTTTGAATAAATTCTCCAAAGAGAAGACAGGCACTTAAGGCCCCTGGTGAGAGCGCGGTGGCCCAGGTCCTTCCTCCAACCCAGGGGACCTGCTTTCCCTGCTGAGACTGGCCCAAGCAGTGGCTCTTTAATGACTACAAGTTAAACACCGTACTTAGAGGGGTGTATAAAGGCATTCCCACTCTCTGTAGGCTGTATCCAGCATTTTGATGTCTCTAACAAGAACACAATAAATTGTTCCTCATTATTCAGTAATTAACTCCAATACGCTGGGTCCCCATCCCCCTGTGCCATGCTCTAAATCACCCCCTCCTCCCCTCTCCTCCTCTTGCTACACGGCTCTTTAATTTCCTTTACGCTGTGGGGGGTGGGGGCAGGGGGGGCACTCGGAGAGCTTGATGCACTCCATCATCCCATGCCATGTTTGCCACCCCCTACTCACCCCCTACGCCTTCCGTCCCCCTCCCCTCACCACGCCAGTTGTTCCACCCTCTCAAGGATCTGGGCTCCACCTCAGACACCAGGTAGGAGGTGAGGTTGCCCCAGCTTGGGGGATGGGCTGGTGTCACAATCAGTAGGTGAGATGATGAGGCAGCAATGTTCCCAACAATCAAGCCATCACTTTGGGCCTCCAGCCTTTCAGCCCTCGCACACTCCGTACAAGGGCTTCTTCCTTCCTGCTCGGCTCTTGATTGTTCAAATTAGGTTATTAATTGGAGGCTGAGTCAAATCACCTGTCATTTCAGCTGGGAATCTGTAGATGATTGAAAGGTATCATAAAACCCTGCCCAGGGCCTGGTTTAAGGTGCCCACTGGGAACTCCCTTTGTGCTGTGGTACTCACTGCCCATGGGCATAGAGCTCACTTTACTTTCCCAACTGTCAATTGGGCCTGTGCTCTTGAATGACATACATCCACACACATGGCCCAAATTTAGACTCAATAGTCACTGGTGCCACGCTAAATTCCTAAAGGATGTTGTGGGAGTGGTGGTTTATACTGTGCTATTAATGCCCCTGGCCTAATTGGGCATATTACGCACACACCCATGCTCTATAAGAATGTAAGGTCAAGTTCATTTTAAGGAGTAAATGTGAATACACATGTAAACTTAACTAGGACAATAGCACAAATGACAAAAAATTAGGACAAATGACAAAAATGTACAGTAGCATTCTTTAATAGGTTAAGGCATGCCCTCTAAATGCAGTCTGAATTTATATTATCAAGTGATGTAATGGATTAAGGCTGAAATACCACCTACAAACTTTATAGAGATAAAAAAAACTACTGAAACCATTCCAAAATTACAAGTCTTACGGCATTTGCAGCAAAATAATGTAACATTTGATAGGGAAAATAATGCATTCTTCAACAACAAATCACTGAGAAAATAATATAATAATAATTTGATGTGAGAAACACATGCATCAGTATTTCTGTTGGAAATGAAGCCAACACAATTTAGGCAAACATTTCCACCTTTTGTGCAGTTCCCTTTTGTATCTCAGTACAGAAAGCATACCCCCCCAACCCTCTTAGAAAAGCTCTATTGTAGAAAAAGAATCTGTGAAAATGTCAGGAATATTAACACAAAAAGACCATTAGAAAAACATGCCTAAATAATTCCAAAGGCACTGTGCTACACATCAGACTCAGGGACTCCGTTTCCACATGGGCTGCATCTTGAGGTACAGTACATAAGATGCTGACAAACCCGCTGTTTGAAATAAAACCTCTCTAAACACATGGCATTAATATTTAATGGTGCAGCTTTCTCGGGAGACCACTCTGGGCTAGTGCTGAGTGTCTGAGGGGAGATGGTATTAGTGTTGTGTGCTCTGGAGGAAGAGCCTGCTTCACGCTAATGAAGTGATCGGGGCCTGAACTCCAAAGAAAAGCTCATATCCGATTAGAGAGCAGAAATCCATACATGGCTGCGCAGCATATGATCAGATCAATTTGTTCATGGTGAGTCTAGCATCACTAAACATCATTATGAAAAATTGTCTCCAATCCACAGACATGCATTGAGATCTGTATATCTGATAAATGCACAGCAGCCTAAGTGCCCAGTACTGCTAACAACTGTGTTGACAAGCTACAGTGATGAACCAAATCCTCTGATTATTTTGGTGAACATGGATGTCGCAGTCCAAACCATTTGACCTTGTGTGTCCCAGCTGCACTGAGGTGGGACGGCTTCGAAACCTGGGCAGTAAAGGACGGACCATTTGGATGTTATTAAAAATCATCACAGTTCCTGAAGCACACACGACTCCCAAAGCTACCAGGTAATTTGAAAGAGTTCCAGCGAGTTTAAGACATGCAGATGTTTTCAGTTCAGAGCAAGCATCTGTTTATGCAGACACACTTTATGTTCGAAAAACCACAAAGGACCTCCAATAGATTTTATGGTGCAGTATTAGCTAGAGCAGTCAGCTTTGTAATTGTGCCTCTGCAGGTAATAAGCTAATTGGTCACAAGCGGTGTTGCCTGTAGATATGACCTGCAACATGCAATTTTGCCCAGCATGCTTAATATCTACTTTCCTCAGGTGCCTGCGCTGCTGTATGGCCGCTTTCGCAACATGAGTATTACCATAAAAAACTGCTCTGATACTGTAATACTGTGGTTCAATACTGTGACTCATTTAGACAAAACAACAGTATAGAACTAGAGTAAGATTTATGTCTCTTCTCACTCTTTTTGGAACCTTACGGGAAGCAGCTGAAAACAACAGCGTCAACAGAGTCTTGGATAACTGGGCTGTGACACTCCTCCTGTTTGTATAGCAAGATTACTCTGTTAGTCTCCACATCTGATAGCAGAAAATAAATGTTTAGCTAGTGGAGATAATACAATAACACTTGGTCTGCCTGGTGTACACGTCCCCTCTCAGCCTGACCTCCCAGGAAAACAGATGATGTATGACTTCATGTTATGCTGTGTACTCTTTCACAAAGTGGCATTCCGACCATACTCTTGTGTCCTATTTCCTATTATGTGACAAGGACCATTTGAGACTGAAGTGATCCAAACAGTCCAACGACACTTGAGAGGTCTGTCTTTGCTACGAGAAAACGGAGGTTGATGAGAGCACAAGGACAAGTGTCCTACAACTGAAATCTCGAACCGCTTCTGTGATCACAATAGCTCTTGAACTGAAATAGGTACGCAGAATACGGAACCCGCTTCAAGATTATTTCTGTTTCGGTTTCGGTGTAGTTGGGGTGGTGCCGGTCAGCTTGTGTACAGGCCTACAGTATGTAACAACACCTCGGTGATGGATTCCATCTTCTCAGAGGCTATTTAAACTATTGCGCTCCATAAACATTGAGATTCCCTTCCCATTTTGATGTTCTATCATAGTAGAGTATACATGCAACAGATTATTAAATCAGGCACATTACACAGTGTATAATCAACCAGACACAAGGCACATTTATCTGGTAAATAACTGGAGTGATAAACATCTTCGGAAACTGTATAAAACATGGTAGGGGTCAAGGTTTCTCCCCTCAGTCTTGACCTGCAAAAATAGCCATTGACCCTCAGTTCTGGGAACCTCAAGCCCAGTCAATCCCCACAGGGGCATTGGACTATGTCCCCTTGTTAGCAGAGAACTGTGAGCCATTCCCATATAACTCAACATACAGCTGGTCTGGCCATCCTGTCGTAATGATTACAGCAGGCCAGTGTCAAGAAAGGCCAGCCCGGTCTCTTGTTGTACAGTATGGTACATGGTGGTAAATTAGTGGTAGCATATCTCCGAGATCTCCATAGCAAGCTCCAGACACTCCCCTGTGTCGTGACAGGCATCAAATATGCCACAGTCAAAGTCCCAGTTCCAGTCATCGCTAGGTGTGTTATCCACTGTGATGATGAACTGTTGCAAGATGGGGCAGCAGCTGTAGGTTGCTCTCTCACATGAGGCTGGCAGCATGAAGAACAAGTCAGAGAATCTGCAGAATAGGCAGTTCAAGATGATACCTGCACAGTCCACTGTGGAAAAAATAGAAAACCAAATGGACACGTTATATACAACATGACTTGAATCAAACTAATACTCTCAGCTGGCGAATGCAGTTCCTATGCTACAAAAAACCCCTAAGTGAAATTCACACAGTATTTAAGGGATGGTACTCTCAATCGATTACTATGACCCATTTTAAAGTCGATGCTTTGAAGGTGTTTAAAGTTCAATGCTTTTAATGTCTAATCTACTGTACTGTATCTCCACTTGAAAAATGGATTGTAGGTGAATCTAAAAGTATGGTACTGGACTTGTTGTTTGTAACTTCTAAAAGCTTCCACTTCCTCCCTAAGCCATCTTTTACACATGCATAATTAAAGAAATCACCTCTCTCTGCCTTACAGTTGGACAATGGAGAAAGCTGTTTGGAGACATAATCAATTACCAGCAGTCTCTTCGCTAGCAGTCTCATGAGAAACATTTCCACAGCACACTGTACGGTTACAAAACAGGGTTCTGTGTGCCTTCCCAACACCCTTTGCAAAACCGAGTCCCTCCTGGGTGACATCAAGCATGAGATCACTGGACTATAATGATGACCATGAACAGACAAGAAAACTGTCTGCAGGGGCTGCTGGGAAATGTTTATGGAAGAGAGTCTCAGAGCAGTTTGTACATCACTTTGCACAAGGAGTCAGTGCTGGGAGGATGTTTAAACAATACGAACACCACTCAAACATGTTGCTAACTATGTAAGTCCATTTTGGAACATATTTGGAGAGGACTGCTTTATCTAATCAGTACTGTTGTTTGCTGATCTATGCTGTTAATAATTTAAGTACATAAGTACATATGTAATCAATTATGTTCCTCCATTCAGGGAAAGTGTTTTGACTGTTGTGACCAGCTATTTTTTTTCTGTAAATTCTGAATCTGAATTATTCAAAGATTTTAATAATTAATTATTGAAAAATGCATTTAAACATGGTAGAGCATAGTGAAGTGCTGTATAAACCTTGCAATATGTCATAGTTACAATTCTTCCAAAAGACCTCTGAGGGCCTTGAGAATAACTGTGTGAATGGTACAATTAAAGTAGAAATGAATTGAATATCTGTTTCAATGATGAAAGTGCAATTTCAAGACTCATTTCATGAATGTTTAAGGTCCTGCGCATTCATACACAGAAACACTACTCTTACTGTCTATAAAATACTTGCTACTTGCTTCTGGAATGATTCGGTACCATTCTGTACAGTGTACACTTGTAGGCTATCGAACATCTTACTAGTGCAAGTGCATCAGACTGTGTGAATGATGTCACTCACTGCCCGTGTCAATCTGACGGGGGGAGAGAGATTCTGAGGATGAGGAGGTGGACTTCCTGCTGTACTTCGGCATGGAGAACAGGGGAGATGAAGAGACATCACTCTCCCGCGGCTGGTGAGAGGCACAAGTCTCTTCACCTGCACTGGCCTTCCCAGGTTCACAGTCATGAATGACGCTGATTATCCGCACACTGCCTGGCGCCTCCCCCTGAACTCCCTTTGTGAGGGAAGGATTTCCCTCTGGAGGCAGAAAAAAAGATGTGATTGTTTGCGTTAGTATTTAAAATGGAATGAATAAATGCCTACCATTACCAAATCACTTATTCCATTGATCACGATGATTTAGTTCATGAGGATATTTAAGAAGTTATTCAGTGGCAAGGCTGTTAGGCAGAGGGAAATTATTGATTGAAAACTCAGATGAAGTGACCTCTTGTGTTAAAACTGACAACTGCTTATTCTCCTGCTGCTGGATAACAGCTGGGCTTGGCTGTAATTTCTACGGCAGTCATTAGCTGAGCACAAATGTACACACTAATGTAAGCAGAACTCTACAGCTGTTAATGCTATTTCAAGAACTACTGTGGCTCTTAGGCGGTGCTAACATTCAAGTAAGCTTGATTCCACTTGGGTTGATAATTTGATGGCAAAGCCAACGGAAGTTATCTTTGTGGAAATCAACACCCAATTGAGTGATGAGTGTTGAGTGTGCATAGGTGTGATACGTCACTCCTACCACACCCCTGGGAGATAATACAATTTGCTACATAGTTTTAGAGCATATGGTGTAGTTGGTAACATAACACAATTTCTAACTGATGAAGGTATGTAATCTTTACAACAATGCCATGGAGTTATATAGTGTACTGTAGCTTTTTTCAGCTCTACTATACACGGTGTCGGAAAACTGAGTACAAATTATATGTTATTAATTAGGTATCAAATACAACTGGAAGGTGCATGTGACCATTAGCTGATTGAGAAATAAGGCCTGTAGGCATAATACATTTTTCATTCATTTTCTTCAATACAACTCTGCCTCACTCACTGATTAGGAATAACAAAGTGTACCCTTTCTTTGGTACATTTATTTACACATTTTCTAAACCGACAACTGCTCTCTCCAGACAGAAAACGTACCTTCTCTAACCAGACAACATTTCTCCTCTCCCTTCTGTTCAATTTGTTTTCCTCTTTCCTCATTTGTTCTTGGATTCTGATCTTCCATTTGATCCGCTGCAGCATACATCAATAATGGAATACATTCATAACAAAAGCGTTGGTTTAGGATACACAGTCACCAACACACCTATATAACAAAGACCTGAAAGAAAAATTATAATCTGAAACCAAAGATTTGAATAGCGTAGGTTACGCACGAATGTGTGCGCAATACACGCAAAGAACTGTTGACTATTTTCCAACAGTTCAAAGAGTTCACAGACACAACGAATTTATCCAAATATGCATTGTCACTATCACAATGACTAGTAGTTTTTCCTATCTTTCTCAATATCAGAAAGACACGCAGGTGTCTGAAGTCACCCAATACATTTGTTTTGTAACTGCTTTAATATCCAACGCACCTGTATTTGTCAGTGTAATCCTGGACAAACGTAGACCAATTCTCCGGTCGCCAGAGTAATTATTGCCTCGTGCGCAAGCTATCTCGGGTCTCAAGATATGTTTCATCTGGCCTGCTGCCCGACCCACCCTGTTGTTCTGATGATGCTAGCAAAATACCTTTATCATACTCATTGTGATGACCATTACCGCTATTGAGGGAGTTTTACAAACTTTCCAAGTTTTTAAGAAGCCTGGTTCAGATCACTCAAGAATGCTTTGGCTAAAGGTGAAGATGAAAGTTTTTGTAGCACAGTTCGATTGGACCAGTCTCAGGAGTAAAATGTCAGACCATGCAATGTAAGTCGAGTATATGTTCTTAATATGAAAAAATGCTGCTTATATTCAAGATGGAATTCATTGAATCTTATCTGCATTTAAATTTCTCTTAGGTACTACTACTACTACTAGGTACTAACACTAATTGGAATTTGCATTAGAGTTGCATTTTAAAAGAAAGCCCTGCTGCGTACCATATGCTATGAGTACAAGGACATTCTAATTGAAAAATTAAGATGCGAAAGTATTTATCTATGTGGTTCCAACTATGCCGCGCTCAATGCACAAAAAGGACTCCAGAGGAGAGCTAGAAAAGACAAATTAAATCATTTATACACCCAAACACAACCTGCTCTTGAATATTGTAGCTATTGTAGCCTCTGTGTGATTGCGCAACAACCTATCATCAATCAAAATCAATGAGCACTGCAATGACATGACTTGATTCATTTGGCTTCAATGCAAATGTTCCAAGCATGTGATGTGGCAAGGCCTGGGCCTACAGTCAGAGTGGTTGACAAGGCGACCATTAGAGCTTTCCTTAATGAAGACCAATGTGAACGCCAGCATCTAAGATCAGGTTCAAAGACATATAATACTACATCTATGTGACAGTTTTCGGACCAAGCCAAACCACTTGTAATCTACTTCATCATTCACACTGTAAACAACCTCTCCATCTTCATCATGTTTGTGTGTGCAGTCTGGACACCTGTTTCGGGGCGAGGGGAGCCTTACTACATCTGAGGAGTCTCTGTCTTGGATTGCAGACCGTAGGTGCAGAGGTGTGTCTTTTTATGTGGTCTTTTAAGACAAACAGACATTCTGGTGAGGTGAATAGACTTTCCGTCACTGTGGAAAGACAAACAAAAGAATATCATGCAGTCATATTTCAATCTTTTCTTTGTTTAAATGACATCTACTATGTCTTGTATCAGCAGCTCCATACCAATAGTGTAGTTGACAAGTATTTGAAAATAACTGCTTGATGTAGTCTTCCAGAACAAGAATTTGTCTATCTTGCTGTGAAGGTCCTGTCTGTGAAATATATGTGTTTTAAAACATATATTTAGGCATATCATCAACTCAGTGAAAACTGAGCACAGTCAAGCTGTCATCAATGCTAACATTAAAGTGTTTCCATACAGGATTAGGTGTTAATCCTTAGCAAATCACCAAGGAGAATTGGTCCATACTTAACAGAGGATGAAGCTTGGACTCAAATTAACCATTTGTCACTGAATGATCTAGGTAAGACACTTTTCGAAAGTGTATCTAAATGTGACATATTTTTGTGTAGAAGTTATACTCGGTTCATTCCCATGACTGCAGAGATTACCGTAGTGGTTTATCTGTGGCCTGGGCAACTTTGATTGGTACTGATCCTCTTTTTGAAGGCCTAACTTCCTATAGATTTCATTTTGTGTGCTTCAGGGAATGTTACCGTCCAACTCATTAAGGACTCAATAATAGCGTTTCTCTCTTTAATTGAACACCGCTGTACCTTCAACATCTCAATGGCTCAAACCTGTTTTAGAATACCTTTCCACAATACCTCCATGACAGTCAAGAGACACTGTGTGGAAAAAGGCCAACTCTCCATAGCATTGTCATTGAGATGAGAAATCAATGTTTCCAAAATATGACTGTAGATAAATGATCTAACAAAAGAAAATGTATCAAAGAAGTATGGGAATAGGGGGAATTGGGTTCTTTAGAGTCTAACAGTATGTGACTTAAACCAACTGGGGATTTCCAGCCAGTGGAGGAAGTGTAGCTTTCCTAAGGCTATGGCCCCTCATGGGACCCCATAGGGATCCATGGGGTCTTCATAAAAGCCTTGAAGTTATTCAACCCACTAAAAGGCTAAATAGATTTTTTTCTATTAACGTTTGTGCAGTATTGTTCTGATTTCAAAAAGTTCCACATTGGTTTCAGGCGGTCTAATTCACTTGACTCAACCAATATTCAGTATTTAATTTGCATGGCCAAACGGATTGCTTATGCCCCAGACAGGTTCGGTAGAGAGATCATCAACATATCTCAGTAAGAGCATGATGGAGACATATTTAAGATGAGAGGTTGGTCACCCCCTTTGTTCTGTCTGTTGACTTCACTAACAGGTCGATGCAAATTCATCCAGATACAATATGTTTTGGAAAGTTTAGACAGAGATGGACAGTTAGTGTTAATAGTAGCGTTACGAGTAAAAGCAATAGTATGACGAGATGGTATAAGTCTTTGTTTCAATGTACCCATACAGTTTATTTCATTAGTTTGTCAATTTAAAGGCTTGCATGCAGCTAGCATGACATACTGATTATTTGGTGCCAGTTTTAACCTGTAGGATAATCAATGTTGGCAATGACAGTCTTTCTACGCTGCAAAAGCTAAATGTTTGAATTGATCTTTGGTGCATTTTCACCAATAAGCAGTTTAAAATGACTAATTGGGTGGGGCTGAGAGTCGCTAGGCACTTGCTATTAGTGTAATGATGATATGACATCAGACATTTCTTATAAAGTATTGTCGTGTTGTTATTGTACAAGACAGATTATGATTGGGTTTAGCAGGTGCACATTATGAGATGCTCTCTAAGTAGTGTTCATAAAGAAAACCTCCCAGCTGTGTCAAAGCGATAATAAGGGCAGTGATTCATATATACTTTAGGAGTCAAGGGTAACAGAAGACTAGACCCGCATTTTCTATTATTTGTCCTTGCTGTTGAGGAGCATGGGTTCTGAGCTACTTTTGTCCCATCATGCTTCAGAATAAAAACATTCTTTGCCCTGCAGTTACCATCTCATTGATATTCCAACACAGTTTTTACACATTTTCACTTTATCTCTCTCATTACTGTTATTATTAGAGGCTTAGATACCTATCAGTAGAAGGTTAATTTGGACAAATACAAAATCCATCTCCCATCCCTGTACAGTAATTATGATCTCTAATTCTGCAGGTGGATTGCTGGGGTGACATCCCTAATGTAGCTGTCAATGTTACAATATTGAAGCGTTAGTGTGTCTCGATTTGTTTTGATTTGGAATAACATTTGATGGCACATATGGTCACTGGGTTTCCATCTGAAGTTTAATCTCTGTCTGCGTCAACCTCTTGTCCTATTGTGCATCTTATGGATTCTACAGGAAAGAATCTCAGTCTGAGCTATTTCTCTTTTCATTTGAGTAACATGAAGACTTCTTCATCTACAACTTAGTTCAACCAAATATTGACTTTGAGATCTGATTATTAAGCAATTTCTGCAAAACTTCAAATTACTAGCTGAACAATTATTTTAAAGACGTTATGAGACCCACTGGACCCCCAAGGTCTTGAAACTGATTATGCAAAAAGATAATTGCAATAAAGATTTTAAAAGAATTAAATTGGTTTGACAAACCTATAAGTTGTTAACTACTGCTCAATGCAAAAGAATACATTTGCTGACGAGGCCACTAAACCCCCCAGAGCAGGAGGCTTTTCCCGTGTGCTCAGGTGGGCGGGAGAGGTATCGCTCTCTTTATTATCATAGCTAATGGATTTCCAGATCTGGCCTCAATTATAGAGGATGAGATGAACAATTAATTAATAATTCTTCTGATAGATACATTGTGCCACATTCAGCAGATGTGCAGTTCTTGAGAGGGGATAAAAGAGAAACAATTTTAGGATATTGACCAATACTGCCCTTCTCTCTCTCTCTCTTCATCACCACAGTGTGCATGAGTTTGCTACTGATATTTGTCCTCAAGCCCTTTAAGATGCCAATGCAACCATAGAACTACACCCCCAAAAACGTGGAGAAAAAAGAAGAATAGTTCCCTTTTAGTCGTTGGTGATTTTATAGTTTTTCTGGGATCAATGAAATCTTAACAAAGTACTTTCGAGCAAAGGCGGAATTGTATAATTTTTCCATAAACCTACAACATTTAGGCATACATGTTGAAAGGAGGAATTATATGCCTATGAATGGCTTCTTTACCAGTGATATCACTTCTGGGAACAAAGAGGCTGGAGTGCAGACACATCTCGATTGGCCATTTCCTACCCTTCCATTAGGGTCACGCGCTGCTCCACCATGCAGTAGAGTGACAACACAGCCAAGACAAATGAAGCACTCTTCCACAAACCTCGTTAAGAGTGAAATAACTGAAAAAATAATAGTTATTAAATTAATTGCAGTCGTAATCTCGTAAAATATGTGTCGAAATATTATACGCAGTTCGATTAACACATAACATGGGTGTCAAATCTGTAATAAAACCCTGATCAATAAAACAATAACCATGTTGTTAAAAGCAGTCATTGAAAGGTGTTGCTGGCAGTGTGTTCCAGGGGTGAGCAACCCTTTTAATATTAACGGATTTCATCTTTACACTATGTCACCTAAATCACCTCAATGTTTGTGTATACAATTATAATAAGATAATAAATTGCAGCAATGGATGGATTAGGAGCGCCTTTTCCGACCCCATATATCAGGCTTTGTCATGGGCCCAGAAAATGCATGTCTAACAATCTGTTGATTACACTCTGGTGAAGGGAAGGCTCCACTGAGGGAAGATGATGGCTGTTGCAGGATACATTATTTTAACATATTGTTATGTTTAAATCGATAAGTTTTAAACGGGTGCTAACGACAGCTATTAATGAGATGTTCTGAGTCGTTATTAGAAAAGTTACCACGTATGGCTGATTTAATAAATGGTTTATTATTTCATTATGTTGGCCCATGACCATTATGCCTGAACGACTGGCCTTTATCTCCAAAAGGGATGAGGCAAGGAGGAGTTTACTTGGAGTGTTGCGGATTGTAACACCAGTTCAAGGGCATCATTTATATTACAGAGTGGAAATGATCATCATGACGGCTTTCTGATAGAGGTTGCCTGACATTTTGAATCAATTTCCAATGCTCAAACTATTTGCTCCCTACGGATGTAATTTTTATCACTATGTTTATATTAAATAATTTGAGTAGTTAGGTCCATTTGAAAATGAAATTCTATATTCAAGTATTTCATTCAAATTGTAAATTAATGGTATGGCAATTAAAACTCTGGGAACAGTATTTGGTAACAATTATGATAATGATTCTAGCTGGAGGTGGGAATTTTACAGGAAATTGCTATTAACATGAGAACAACGTTCTCAGCTAAGCAGTGCCAGTTGCAGTGTCACTCAAGACACTTCCCATTTTTTTCTCATGAGAACAATAAATAAATTTCACCCATGTCCTGCTGGATAACACAGCGTAGCCTATCCAAGTAAACTACACAAATTACTTTTATTTCCTTAAAAGGTTTGAATGTCTGCTATTACTCAATTACATTACAACATAAAATAAACTGGATGATGTAATATTTCGGGTATAAAGGTCAGTGCTTTCATTGTAGCAGTGAGGGAATGTGCGGTGTGATGTACAGTAGTAATAGTGTTTTATCAGCTCATGTTGAGAGTTGCTATAGGCTAAGTGTTAGAGTCGAGTGTCACAATTACCAACAGACACAACATGGTGTTTGTCTGCTTTGTTCATGATTAATGCACTGAAGCAGTCTGAACCTCCTTTCACAGAGACGCAGGTTGATGGAAGATTCCTGGGAGAGTTTCCCATCCGTGTTTTCACCCGCCCTGCTATCAGCCAAATTGGATGATCACCGGGGGAATTCTCCTACACTCTAGGGCTTTCAGTGGGGTTTGTAGATTTTGCCTTTAGGTTTGAAATTCACTCAGACTGTAGAAATTCTGTATCCAGGGATCAACTTTTTTCAATTGAGCATTTAGTGGGTCCAGATGGGAAAGAATTTTTAGGGACGACAGTGCTGATTCTATTACTCACAATGCCTCATACAAGCCATAGACTCATACTTAGAACAACCATGAGCAGTGCATAACATCTCAGCACCAAATCTATGGATGACCAGTACGGGAGCACTGTCTGTACTGTAGTGGGCCTTGCCTTAGAGGGAGTCCGCATAGCAGTTTCAACCAGGAGTGTTTATTTTACTTATTGACCCTACATACTGTAGGCTTGTGTGTCACCTGTTTGTTTTCACAGGCCCTTTTCTGTCAATTTTTACTGTTATATGATTCAGTGATCAACCACTATTCACAATTCTGTGCTACAATTGAAGACTGAAGCAGCCTGTTGCGAATAAATGTCTCAAATGTAGTGGATTTGGAACCAATCATCAAATGAAAGGTAAAGAGCAGCCCGAATAAATGAATGTACATTAACAATGGATACAGTATCTAAAGGTTGTTTTAGCAGGTTATGTGCTTATATTGCGTTTTGTGTGTCCTGGTTTTAAAGATGAAAGAAATATCAGTCTTATTTTTCCCAGGTACGGTACTGAAGATTAAGCCCAAGAGCTTGAGTCTAAGAAAGGGAATGGAATTGCTCATCCATTCTTTAACAGATTCAGTGGTCAATAATTGAATGAGTGAAGCCTATTGTCCAATTACCCGCATTATCTGTGGATACTCCTCTCATTAAAAGGCTAGAGAGGAGGAAGAATAATTAAAAAGATTTGCTGCATTGGCATTTAATGATCATGCTGCTTTTGTCTGATATACTTTCTAGGAGCAGTGAGATCATGTGTGATTCTGGGCAGGGGAGCCCACGCCCACCCCCCCTCCAGACCTTGTGAGCAGCCTCTCATCACTCTCATCTGGGCTTGAGTGGAGCATCTCTCTTTCTGGCAAGTGTCACATCCGGCGAGGTCAAAGTTCCTGCATTGCTGTACTGTAGGGAACCTGCTTTTGTGTTCACTACAGCAACACATAGGACTGATCATTGGAGAAGAAGCATCATATATAAGAGCTGTGTTGTGTAAACTGTTGTAGTTCTTTGCAGCCTATGCTAAATTACTATCTGGCTGGCAGCGCTTTTGGCTGTCTGGGTTCATACCTGTGGTAGAAATACCCAAGTCAGGTAGAGATTCTATGCACCATTAAGCACGCGACGGCTCTAAGAAACACTTGCTCCCTCTCCATAGTGAAGTGGAGCTTTAATTAATGCAATCTGAATGAATAAGTGCAATTTGGCGGAGATCTCATGCCGTGGGTGCCAGTTTTTTCTTTTTCTTGTGGAGAACATTATACGGTCAAGTGCGCTCTTTCATTCGGTGTCTTGAAGAGCATTGTTTTACTCTAAATAGACTGGTGTTGTTGAGGAAAGCACAGACCAGAATACATTCATAATTTACCAGATGCAGTTCAAAAGTAAGCAGTTGTCTTGGTGATCCAGCAGCTGACCATGTTTGGGCTTATTCCTTCATGAAGAGCACTCGAGTAGATATTTAATAGTGCTGGATTTCATTTTGATATTCATAAAAATGTTGAATTGAGTCAATATTAGTCAGATGTGTCCAGTAGGCTGGTGTGGTTTAAGGCATCATTGGGTTTAAAAGTTTTGACTAAGAGGGAGTTCTAACTGGAAGGGGGATACTGTTTGATCAAGGACTGTTCTAAGATGAACTGTCAGACCACACTGGTCTCAGTGGCCTCTGGCAAAACAGTGGTAGAGCATTAGGCATAGCGAATTGTGTCAGAAGAACTGTTCTGGAGCTAGTGTAAGGGAACTGTATGCGTGTGTTTGTGTGCGAATAATACTCTTTTACACAGTAGACATGAGCAGTGTTAGAGGTTAACCCTGTCAACTGTGTTTATTCTTTTCAAATACTAGGTTCAACTTACCCAAACTGACACAAAATAAATATTTGTCAGGAGATGAAAATAGTCTGTATTTGATTTTCCTGCAATTATGACTGCCGCTGTAAATTGTTTGGTAATTTGTTAAAAATTGCTCACTGATGTGCTGTATTTATGTCTCACTGAATTTCACCCCTCTCTTACACCTGCCAATGATGACAACAAAGCTGATCCAGAGCGGCTTGTAGTCATGCTGTATATACAAACTGTGCTGAAGCGTCCGTGCCAGTTGTGGCAATGTGATTAACAACCCCTCATTGTGGAGAGAGTGGAAATAGATCTTAGTGAGTTCTCCTGTTTGACTCCTTTGGCCAGGCCTCCCGGACTCCTAACTTTTTCAGAGAACAGTTCCGTCTCAAAGTTGAGCTGCTCAGGCCAAGGATTTTCCTTAACCTCTTTTGAGAAATGGACCGTGGGGTGAATTCATAAAAGAGCTGGCTGTTGGACAATTTGTCTTTTGACAGAAGGGAACATTGGAAGCCACCAGAGGGTGGTCAGCGGTGAGTGGCACAGGCCTGCCTGGGGCGGTACCTACAGGCTTCGCTGCCTCTTGATTTGCCTAGGACGGAGGTTGGAGGTAGCAGCAGCGCGGGCCGCCATCTGGCCCCGGCTAGGGAATTGGGCAGTGCGGGCAGCAGGGCGGGTGTGTGTGGGGCCAGTGTCAGGACGGCTCCATCAGGGCTGTTTGTGAACAGATGTTCTGTGGTGTGCTTGCTCTGACTGGGCTCAGGAGGGACGACATGTCTATCAGTGGCTTGAGGCTTTCAGGGGACTCGTAGGCTCTGACCTTGAGAGGCTCAACCACTGCTGTATTTGTATAGAAAAGAGGCTAGATTTTTATGAATAAACATTCCCTTGAAAATCGAATGATAGTTTTAGACGTTGACTGATTGTAGTTACTGTAAATCTGATTGTTAACAAGACAGAGAGAGTCTGAGTGATGCCAACAGGAAATCTGCGTTCTATTGTGTGTATTATGTTGCGACATTGGAAGCATAAAGAAGTATAACATGTAAGTCTCCATATCCCCAACCTCATCATCCAGATGCCAGCAGTCAATAAGCGCTTTATCTGACAAATTTAAGGTACACATTTATAGCCCTCTAGGTAGAAATATTTGCAAGCACTTTCCCATGAAAATGCAGACCATGGGAGATGTGCCTATTGAAAAGCGTCATATACAAAATGAAGATATCAAGTGTGTATAAAACCCTGGTCTGAAGAAACTAGCTGGTTTTAGAAAAGTATTGCCCTAGATTAAATAGATGAATGGGATAATCCCTAATCTATCGAGTACCCACACTAGTGGGGGATGATGCCTTTGCTGCTTTTACATAGGCTTATACATGAGTGACTACAAATGGTCCTTCTCCAAACATATAACGGACTTCACGCATCCACTGTGAACCACACCCCAGAATTTGACACTCATACTACCTTGCTATTTAGCAAAGAGATGTAATGTCCTCTGATGTAGTATCTGTACAAAACTCAGAAAAGTCAGGATAAACTACTACAGTCCATAATATAGCCAGCATGCTTTCTGACCTTCTCTGACTTATCGCACTGGACAAGAGGTGTCAACCACCAAGACAGAACAGCAGTGGACTAATATGAACCTGTTTGCCCCAGAGAATTTTGTTAAAAATGGAAAAATTAGCGATAAATTGCAAAAAGGTAGCACGCCAAATCTCCTACCTGGACATGCTAATAATTTATTCAATACATTCTTGCTGACAGCAGTCATACAATAATGCACTGAAACACTGTTTATGACTACAGGCGGATGTTTTATTAATGGTCAATGATGAGAGAAAACAGAGGAAAATTGATGTTTACCTAATGGGCAGAAAAATAAGAAGCCCAACATAATATCACGGTTTCCTTGTGACCTGGCTGGTAATTGCTGTTGTCAATATTTGAATTGCTGTGGGAAGGATTGCAGACTCTGTATCCGAGTGTAGTTTAGTTCCTCATCTATAAAAACGAACATCTGTTGAAGCATACATTAAGTTTAAAAATAACTGTACAGAGATCACCGGGTAAAGCACAGTTAACCAGATGTCGTTTTAAAGTGCCAGATGGAACAATGAAACTGGGATTGAAAATTAGAAAGCGCTGTGAAAGGTCAGATCAATTAAGGAACCTGCGTTGGCTGCCATATGACAATTAAGGCAAGTTTAAAGCACTTGAGCGATGGGCCGGTGGAGTGGCTGTCGCGGGGAAAACTTCTTGGGGGCATAAAACGTGTGTGCAGTGGAAAGCTTCTAGACTGAAGTGCATTTACACCAGGTCAAGGTTAATGACCTGCACAGATAAACCTGATAGAGCGCCTCACAGCGTCGCTCACAACCTTTGTCCGTCAGTATTAAGGAGCCAATAAATTACAGCTGTGACTTTAAGTGACATTGAGATTTACTCTACTCTACTCTAACAAGAGAGAGAGAGAGAGGGAGGAAAAGAAATAGAGAACATTGGGCTGGAGGGATATAACAATTTACTAATTAGTCTGAGATATTTGGTTTGGTATATTTATGCATTTTCTACAGGTATGGGAGACATAGACAGTGAAATGTATATTCTGAAGTATAGCATGGATGAACTTAAATGGTCTCGATAGTTAGATAATCAGGATCATTGACAGCCTTGTCGTCACAGTTCTTAAGATATGATATGATCACCTAACCCATGTCCATGCAATTGAAAACTGAAAATGAGATTTTGGAAACCAGCGGATATGGGTGGAGAGACAAACGTATATGATCAAATGAGTTGTTCATTTGTATGACAGTCTTAGTCTGAGACTTCCCCCAGCAATAGAAACAAACGGGTCTGTTCTTTATTCCGGTCCCATAACTTCTGGTAAAGTCGTTCAGCACCTGTGGCTATAAAGGAACCACAAGGGGGCAATATTTGCATTGTTTGTCTGGGCTCTCCCCAGGCCCTCACATCTCCATTTATGTAGGGCATTTGCATGATCAGATCCCATCCACTTTAGTTTGTTCATTTACACTGTAACATGCAAACAAAGTGGCACAGAAAGTTTCTCTTGTGCCAAGATTTGCGTACACAGTTTTTTCCCTATTTGCTTCCGTGCACATAGCTTGATGTTACCGATTCATTTTCCTCAACCATCATTTACCACTCAACTCCAGTGAGTCTGTGGTCAAGCATGCTTTTGTATGGGAACCGCGTTCTTACAATATGGTACTTTATTGTCATATCCTAAATACTCATAACAAGCCAATTCAGGAATTGCAGAGACAATTTGTTCATCTTTTTCTTTCAAACTCATGCTGTAAGCACTTTTGTGGTGTGCAAACAGAATTATTCATTTTACTGTTTAATGATAACAAAAATGCAGTGGTGACAGAATTCACTCCTGGAATTAACTTTATTTACTCATAAAAAGAATACATCAATTGAACCTATCTTCATCTCAGGGCCTCATAAAAACTATTCTTACTGCATTAACTATTATATTGAGAATGATGTACTGTACAGTGTGTTGGGTGTCCTAATAGTTCCATTTGGATGTCTTTAAAATACAGTTTTAATTATAGATAAGACTAACCTGGGGTAGCAGCAATGCAAACCTATTACAGAATCATGTGAAGTGCTTATGTTGTTATTCTGTAATTTTCCAGATTACGATACTTTCTTTCGAATGTAAAACGAATGGTAAAATGGTTTTCTACTGAGATAAAACTGCTTAAAGTTACACAGCTTTGTTGCACACCTGACCTTACACTCACTTACCACAAAGATAATACATTTAGCAAATTAATCAATGACATTCCCTGAGAAGCACCGTGCCTTCTGTTGCACATATTACAGATATCACACATTCTAACACTAAACTCACACTAAAATATCTCTGTAATAGCAATCCTCCGGTGTGGGGAAAGGTTGTGCTTTATGTGACAGCTGCACGCAGTAATAGTGAGTCATATATATGTTCATACAGTGTCTGTAGTGTGCATCTTACACCTTTCCCCTGTTTTGTCTATATGGCTTGGTGGAACCAGCTACACTGGAGTGTTGGAATTAATTAGAAAATGTGTCAAACGGACTTGGGCACATGAAGATGTGCAGGGATCAACAGTGTCAGTATCCTGCTGCTCCTGTTGTCCTTGAGGAACTCTCATCCAGATGTTCAAACGGAATTGAAGACAACCTTTCACCCGCACCTAATTATCATTTGAATGACAACATGCTCCAGATCAATAGTTCCCAGTCACAGTTTGAAGATCATGGATAAGAACTCACCTTGTTGTCAAAGAGAAAATGCTAATGTAATTAATGTACAATGATCCTCTGGCCAAAGATCCTCCCGAGGATATTAATACAGGATATTTACTGTAAATAGCATTAGCCTGAAAAATCCATGTCTGTGCGCACATTGTTTGATCGCAGGTCAGTACTAGTGTGACAGACTTGCCCCTGATAGGCCCAAGATACAGGACAGTGTTTACCTTAATGAGAGGACGGCTGCAAAGGAAGTTATCAAAAGCCTTTAGGCTTCTTGCAACTGTCAGATGTGTGTGTGTGTGTGTGTGTGTGTGTGTGTGTGTGTGTGTGTGTGTGTGTGTGTGTGTGTGTGTGTGTGTGTGTGTGTGTGTGTGTGTGAGAGAGAGAGAGAGAGAGAGAGAGAGAGAGAAACCACCCGAAAGGCCTACTTCATGTTTACAGTCACCAGACCAGGATTCATAGTTACTATGTTTCATATAATCAAAAACATTGGTTTTGTAACAAAATAGCTTTAAGTTGGTATAAAGTCATCCTCAGGTGGATGGAATCGAACTATAAAGGCAGGGATCTCTCTGTGTCTGGCTTGATTGTCTAGAGAACTGGAGATTTTTGAAGGAACATTCTGCTAGGTGCTTACTATTCCTTAACTGGTGCCAGTTCCCATACCAGCATGGCAGCAGCCATATCTTCCTGCTTGCTGTTGCCCCCTTGTCCTGCTGGCTCTGATTCTGTACTGTACCTATGGCACCTGGATCCAAGCCTTTATCTCTACCTGGGATCATGCGGCTCTACTTTAATCATTTTGACGCGGCCCTTGTTTCTCTCTGACAATGCTAAGAGCAATCTGAGTGACTGGATGAGTTCATGATTAACTTATGTTCCCCCTCTAAATCTCAGCTCGGAACGATGCTTCCTACTGAGGCAATAACAATTTGGTTGAAAAGTTGCACTCCTCATGATTTCAAATCATAAACCCAGCGAGAGACGATGAGCAGCCAATCCCCTGTTTTCACATAAGGGGATAAAACAGTTGTGGAGAAATAGAACAAAATACACAATTAAAGAAATTGTTATTGTGAAATAGTATTGTATCTCATTGAGATTCCCTCAGTAGTCATCATATTCAGCTGAAATGATCTATGGGGCATTAATAAAAGGAGGGGAGGGGGTGTTTATGTGTGTGTGTGGGGGTGGGTGTGTTGGTTACGAGATGGAGAGAGATGGAGTAATACAATTTATTCCTTAAGTGAAGTAAAGGCTGCATTGCCTACCATTAACGGACCAGAACGTAGGCACTGACGGATAATTAAGGAATCCATGAGAGCATAAGCAATATTGGACAATCACTAACATCACTGCTCCTTTGCCACATCAAGCCACCCTGCTTTTTTCACCAATATCATTTTAGATTATGCTGGAAAATGTTATTGCATTGTGATTTGAAACTCTGTAACTGAAGAAAATGCTCTGCTTCCAGCTTAGAATGGATGTTTCCGGTTGAGTGGGTTGAAAGAGAACGTATCAGACCTGTAGTGCTATTCAGACACAGCTGACAGATCTAAGTTACTGTCTGAAGTTTTGATAGGAAACTTTTGGACTGACTCAACATGCATGGATAAATAGCGTCCGCGAAATGAATAAAATGTTAAAATGTTATGCCAGGAAATGGATTATAGATAATGAAGATCAATATAACATCACTGATTCATTCGTATGTTTTACTGTTTGTTAGAATTAAGGTGAACAACTTACTGGCCTGCATCTACCGATTTTGGTCCCATCCCTGATAAAATACTGATTTCAATCTGAAATAATCTACAATTTCCAACAGCAGTATGTTTGATCCATCTCAACGACAGTCCGTATGGATTTCCTTTACTTAAAAGAAATCTAATCATGGGTGGTTTAAGACAAGACTCTCCCATTTCCTTTTTTGTCATCATTGGGAACATTTTAATTCTTCCTTTCATCCCTCAAGACTGAAAACCCAAATTCATGATCACCTCACTGCAAGAGTCATGTTTAATAATTCCCAATTATGCAGCCAGGCACCTAGCCCACAACATGACCCTCCATGCAGCCAGGCACCTAGCCCACAACATGACCCTCCATGCAGCCAGGCAGCACAGCCAAAGGCCGATCCAGCTCAGTTTGTGTTCACTCACCTTGATCTCATCGATGAGCACACTCCCCGTCTTAGCAGGTTACACCACCAGGACCTATGCTGTTGTATTAATAATAAAACATGGTATTGTCCTGGAGGGAGTTTACTCCTTGTCTCTGGCTTGAGCCTTTTTCCTCCAATTTGTTACGCAGTTTACCCAAACATGGAACATATCGTTCTGTGCTCTGTGTGAGAATCCAGGGTGACTGCACATAACACAGAAAAACTGCACTTAGAAAAAGTCTTGTAGCAAACTAGTTTGTAAGACCTGGGAACAAACACAGTGGATTGTGTTCACACATTGTAAACAGAAGATTGTTTTGTGAAAGGACAAGCAGTGTGGGCATTACTTGAACTTGTTACACTCATTTTGATGAGTCAAATGAGGCAATCAAGTCAAATTAGTGCAGTTAGAATGTGTCATTATCATTTGGGATTTTAATTCAAGTGGAGTGTTCAGTGTCTCTTTCATGAACACCTGGGCTCTGGGTGCTCTTACATCTTGATGGTATAACTTTCCATCTGCCACCAAGTCGTTATGCTACATGTACATATGTTCTTAAAAGAGATGAAGGAACAAAAAAGGAAAAAGGAATCGTTTTTGACTGCTACGATCATTTTGTGTAGAGTTAGCAATGACCAAGATCTAAAACCTACTCTTAAGGTTTTGCTACATGAACATGGAAATGACCTAAATGTTCAATGGAAATGCATGTTAAACATTCTGGATGTTGTGGAAAACGTTTTTGTTCCTGTCTTTGTGGTTTCCTTCCTGTGCTTTGTTCCTTTACTGGACGTATCTCTTACTCACAGTGGGTGTCACAATAGGATTCTGTCTTTCCTTCCAGCTGCACTCTTTATCAGAAGGCTGCTTAGACATTCGTGGCCCGTCTGGTCCTTGCATTATGCTTGTAATCGTACCCCCTTTCTGTCTTTGACAGTTTTCCGTGCTGCTTTCAAGTGTGTTTGTGCTGATCTGGTGCCATATAATATCGTACACATTCTCACCCTCCCTCTTTGGATCTTGAGTCATGCAGTTTCTAACCAGATGTACAGTATGCATCTGTTTATGCATTTATGACTGGACATGTAAGATTGAGGCAGAGATGACTTCATATTTGGGCCTCGTGCACCTGTGACATCAATCGACATGCTTTCACTCTACATTACACGTCCCTCAGAAAATGCCTCACCACAATTGGTCCGTCATGACACAATACTATTCATTACTGACTTTATTTGTTCAGGGTTTTTTTTTTACATGTCAGCCCTAATACTGACCACACAGAGCAAATGGAACCCTGCTCAAAATTAGTGATTGCAGGTCACGCATAGGTCAGAAGTCTGATTAGAACCATGTGTTACATATATTATTATAGATTCTTTTCTGTCAGCCCTTGTAGATTTCAGTGTTTGCAATGACCCACCCATATACAGTACTCTTGAACTGTTAAGAGTATGTTTTGCAAGAAGACTGTGTGCTAACCAAGCATTTCTCTGAATATAAATAGTCAAGATGAGATGCAATATCAAAATATTCAGTCTCGCCTGGAGGATGAAATCCATCACTACCCTAAAATGCTGTTTTCATTCATTTAGATTAAGTTGTCTCTTTTTCCCTTGAGATACATACTTTTAAAGACCTGTTTGTATCTCACTGTGTTTGTATGTATGCGTGTGTGTATGTGATGTGAGTGTATGTTTGTGTATGTTTGTAGAGATTTGTGTGTGTATTCGTGTGTTGGTCTTATTGTCCTCAGCCCTTTGTTGGCCTCTGGTGTGTGTTAGACTAAGCAGCCTCTTCACAGAGATCACATTCCACATGCTCTCGTGTGTTGTGAGCAGGTCAACCTATCCCACAACTCTGGAAAGGGGGATTTCTCAGTCCTGGCCTGGCCATTGTCTCCCCGCAGAGCCTGTGGAGAGAGCCTGCCGCTTTCAGGGCATCCCTGCCCACCCCTAATATGGCAAATGAATGCATGAGCGAATACAAGAGTGAATAACTGAATGAATAACCAAAGACAATTTACATAATTGCACATAGGGTATGTATTTTCTAGTGTTTGAGAGTTCATTTGCATAGTCGGACTCGAGTATAGAAATTATGCAGTCGATACTGTAGATCCGGCATGTAAATACAACTCCTTTGAATTACTAAAGAAAGAAGTCAAACAATAATAATGTTAATTATGTTTTTTTGCCCTCAGGCTAGAGATCCTCTCTGCCTCCAGAGCAATGCCTGTCAGAACAAAAGTGATCCTAAAATCCATTGATGAGATGTGCTGTGGTTAAATAACAGGCAGGAAAAGATTGGATGGAGAGTCCTCTGTGGGTGCTTTACTTCACTGCAGATCTGAAGTAGAAGCATCCAGACCGACTTGATTTCATCCATTTCAAATGTCAAGTGTCTTTTGTTTTACACGTGTGATCAGCGTCTGCAGGGACTCCCGTAAATTGTCACCACTGTCTTGTTGCTTCATTTGAAGCGCTATTTCCCTCCTGCGTCAATACTCTTTGTTATCAAGGTGACTAGGTACTCAGTTGACGCAGTATGTGCCAGCACCTTTTGAACATTTCAATACAGCTGCACTTCGCATTCCTTTTGTTTTATATCGTATTAACAGAGGGTTCACCTTCACCGTTTGGTACATTGCATGATTGAAACCAAAAGGGGTGGGGGAGGGGAAGCAGGAGTGGGAGGGAGCAAAGGGATGTGAGTGTGTGTGTGTTAACCTCCCTACCCTTCACCTTTGTTTCACGGTGTGGAGGAGCAGGACTATGGCCAGGAGAGATGTCCCATGCCTGGACTCAGGCACCTCTGTGTCCATCTCTGACCTGATGCTGTGGTGCAGAACAGCAGCCTTTCTCCGACACAAGTTCAAATCAAAGAAGGCAGCAAAGTCTTCCAGTATTTAACCTGGTGGCTGTCTATTGTCAATTCAGTGTACAATGCATGGCACTCCTGATCTATTTAATCATCAAACTGTTTACCGTATAACTGTATAAGCCTTGATTTGTAATCCCCGTTCACTCCTGTATTTTTCTTCGTTGTCAGGGAAGACAGATGTAATTCTAAAGCTCATGAATTAAACATGAGAATAACTGCTTTCATTTAGCAATGGTAACCTGTGCTAAATCCTTCTTGGCTTGCTTTGGCAGCAGCACCACATGCTCTGGGCCTGCAGGCAGAGAGTGTTCCATTGTAGTGATCGCAGCAGCCCTGCACTGTCCAGTCCATGGAGAATGTAAATGAGCAGCTCTCCAGACCTGAGGGGGACCACTGCTGATCGCTGGCCACCACATTAAGCACCACTACCCCCTGATGAGGGGACTCTCACACACAATCATCTGATCATATGCAAAAACAGAGCATTTCTATTGGGGGAAACAACCAACATTAATGAAACTCTTGCTCTTAATGTGCTTCTGAGTGTTATGCCATAAAAAAGCTAGGTTGTAACATTAGCTAGAGGTTTTGTTTGTTGTTTAGGCTAATGTGTTAAATAAAGAGACAGTTGCTTTTGTGAAGGATCATGGGCTAGTGTGATGAAGGAGGATTGTGTTGTCAATAGTATTGACTTTCAGTCACTGGCATTTATTTGGACAACAGACAGGACCGAATTCAGAATCTTCAATTTAATTCATAGCTGTATGGCCCCAGAGATCTTTTAAATCCTAATAAAGCCCAGCATTTTGCTGGGGATTCTTAACACTCATTTACCCTCCCATCCACTTAGCAAACAACAGGACATGGTTATTTACAGTAGCTGCCAGATTTGCAATAGTTAACACATTTGTACTCCCCAAATGCCTAATTTATTGAACCATGTCGGCACAATTTGTTCACTTAGTAAGAGACCCCCTATTTGTTCCTTCACATGGCATGGTAGTGCTTCCTGTCAGAAGGGCTTTTGTATGCTTGCAGCGTTCAAATATGCTGAACATGGAAACATAGAGACGGAGGGAAAGGAAGAGAAAGAGGGAGAAAACAGTAAGCAGGCTCAAGTAAACAACGCTTTGGCTGTTTAAATAAAACATTTGTTTGTGATTGAGGCTTCATGATGTGAACAGCATGACCTGTTTTACAGGGAGCCTCTAAACAGTCAGCCACTCGGCCTCTTAGAAACAGATCCCTTCTCTCTACCCACAGACTCGGGGCCTATTTATATTGCATGAGAACAAAATTTTTTGACAACTTGAGTGATAGATTTGTACAAGGCCTGGATGTTTTTTCTGAGGAGGTCTTGTCTGAGTGACATAAATTGCTATTAATAAAATTTTTAACAATACATGGCAAATGACTTTTTTCTGTTAACATGGTATGAGCAGGACCATTTGCTGCCTTTGGTGGGCTTCCTGGGAATAGCTTTGCTGTCTGAGTCAACATTCAGAGAGAAAGGGATGGGAAAGAACGCATACAGCGAACAGTGGAGCAGGTTAGGATATGCGTGTGCGTAAGCTGTTGGCTATCCAAGAGACCTGCTGTCTGAATGGACAGCATTTTGCAATTTACAAAAGATGTATTGACACCTATAAATATTTTACTTCTAACATATTTTTTTCTTTTCTTCCATTTTTCTTTTCTATTAAAGGTTGCTACACCAGAATGCAGTGCCGTGGATATAGTTTGAAGTGTCATGAAGAGGCGTGCTTGGACGACAGCCTTACTGACTGTGGACCTGCTCTCATAGCTTTGTCTCCTGCTTCAGTTGAAATAATTAACTGCGCATGTTTTAAGGCGGGATTACAGTTGTCTAATTGTGGTGGGTGTTGTCATGGAGACTATCAGGCTACCAGTGAATAAACAGCCTTACATGGCGGTGTTTGGTTAAAACAAGGCATTGTGCAGATGTCAGCTACAGATTTATGATGGTGAAGCAGATTAAATTTGGCAGGGAAATCAATAGGCTGACCACTGTGGACTGGCAGCTTATTTTGATAAACAGCTCTGTTGATGTAACCTACCCAGAAGGTAGACTGCTCATCTGTTTGATTTGAATGAGGGAATTAATTGAAAAGTTTAGTCTGTAAAACGTCATAGTGAAGTGTTGGAGACATTGGTTGGAGTATTGTTTGGAGGCATTGCATAGCTTTCTGATTTGTAGACTTTCAGCCAAACAGCATCTTTAACTTTTGAAACAACTGACTGATGTTCTAGTCCTGTCCTGTTTTTCGTTTAGAAAAATTAAAAACAAATTACAGTAATAAAAACGACTCATTTTATAATAGTGTTCTATTAGTGTGTCTGTTAGTGTTCTATTTCAAGATGTTAGATTGAAATTGAAAACATTGTCAAGTCTGCAATTAAAACACTGATATCATTTCATCCAAACAAGACCTGGGTAATTCACCTGGATGACAGGTGATATTGCTGTTTTAAAGGGGCCAGGGTTACACTGTTAAAAGAATGACACAAATCCACTGTGGTTTTAACCCATATTTTAATTTTTTAATTGGGTATATCATAAATGTTTGCTGTCAGATTTTGTGTCTGTAACAAATTAAATACACTATAGCTTAGCCAGTTAGCTTTCCATAAACACCTGCTCGGTAAATACTGAAATGTGTTCACTTAACTAGCAAGCGAGACAAAACATTGCACAAAGTCAATAAACCCTGACCCCCTCGAGGTACACTCTTCCATTGTTGCCAACAAGGTTAATGTACTCCACACAAGGTTCATTATATATTGCAATAGACCATAGAGATATGTGTGGTTGTGACTGGTCAGTTCTCTGACTGTCGGAGCAGAAGTGGCTGGTTGTTGGTTAGTTAAAGCGTCTGGTTGTGTTTGATGATCTTACATCACACTCCTGTAAGGCAGCGCACACTCAGCAACCACATCGAACTGTTTGGTGGAGGAGGAATGATTTGCTTTCTACAGTACCATATGAAAACATCTTTTTTCAATAAACGTAAATGCCTCCATGAATTACATTTTGACTGCTTGAGTGAGACTAAATCATTCTCTATTACTATGCCAGGGTGTGTGTTTGAACTGTAGGTTCTATTTGTCTGTGTGCCACCTTACCACTGCTACATACTGCGGTCCCTTGGGTGAGATGGGGTCCTTTTGTCTCCTTGCAGACCTCACAGCCCAGAAGAAGCTTTTAAGGAGTCCTGCTCCAACATAGGAGTGGCCCACCCATAAATATTGTATTGGAATAAAGCACTGGAAGAGAGGCAAAGCTCCCGAGACCTAATGCATCCTAGACTCCAACTCCTGGAAGAAGGAGGAATAAACTCGGGGTTTAGATCTACAGAAATCTCCATTAAAACTAAGCGTACTAATTCGGTTGCCATAGACATTATAGGGATATACTATTTAGAATAGCAACCTTATATAGATTTAAATTGGATCTTATAATATCAAATCAACAGAACCTTATTTAATTTGTATTGCCTACGTCTAATGTCCCAAAGGGCTTCACAGCTAATATAAACCAATATTACCATTAATCATCTGGGAATAATACATACATATTCCAACAAAAAACAAAATAAAGGGACCTTTGAAGGAGCAATTCAATGAAGATTCCCCTCTTCCAGAGACTGTTCTAAGACAAAATGAGCAGATCCAAGGCTGAAGAAAAGTCATCATTTGAATTAAAGAAAATATGTTGTGGAATTTAGTACGGGTACAAGTGCATTGAGGCTAAAGGTTCTGTATCAACCAAGGCCAGTTTGGGACAATGGTAAGTATCCCAGAACAGACCCACTGGAGGGTTAAATCATCAGAGCATCAGAAACCCAAGGGTCTGTCAGAAAGCAGCTAGCACCAGCATCCAGCTTTGTCATCTACAACCCAACCTTTCAGGACATACAGAAGGAGAGGGAGGGGATGGAGCGGAAGATAAAAGAAAAGACTGTTTGGAACTGTGGAAGAGCAGAAAGTAGTTACAATGTTAGTCTAGATGATGTCCCCTCCAGTTATTTTTCAGCAGAAACTGTTGTTCAGCCATAGCCACTGACTGAAAATAAAGTGTTTTCCCCAGTTTAGATTAAACGCTCACACCCTCTAATAGAAAAAGGGAATTCCCAAAGGATGATTGAATCATTGACAGATCGTCTAGGATCTGTTAAAAAAAACTTTATTGTGTGTTTTTGTTTGCTACATATCTCCTTGGCTACAGTATATCGCAAACCAATGCTGATTCTTGTCAAATTATTTCAAATCATTTTTCAGAGGCAGAATGTGATGATCAACAGTATAAAGGACAGCACTCCCATCCAGAGAAACAAAGACTGCAACAGAGGCTTCATCTACTGAAAAGCAAGCTACCATTTTCAAATTTCCTGACTCTTGATATGGCCTTTAATATGTTCTGTACTAAAGCTATTAGCTATAGCCAGCAATAGTATTAGGCATTTTGTTCTCAAATATGTTACTGTGTATTGTTGTGCCAAGCTATAACAATGTGCTGGGTGCTTCACTGTGTGTAGTCCAGACATCAAGGTTCATTTCTAGTGTATGTTGCGGCACTTTAGCCTCTCTTGTTGCCCTGCATGGTGACCATAGACATCCTCCACACCCGCTCCCTTTATTCAATAGACTTCCACCACCACCTGGTCTTTACATGTCTTATCCAGCCAACAGAAGAAGAATGCTGGGTTCTACCTCAAAGGGATGGAAAGATTACCTTTATTTCCATTATAAAGTACTTTAGATATGACTGACATCTTTGAACACAGCAGGGACCCTAAACCCAGCACAGTATTCCTTCATTATATTGTGCTACCTCAGACGAAAGGCTACAGTGCGGCAATAAAAGACCAATGAATGGTGTGCATCCTGTATTGACTTGTTTGCTGAATAACAGAGTGGATTTTCAGATGTATTTATAATGGTCTTATTAAAACCTCTTTTGATCTAAAGAATACAACAATAGCTCTAACATATTTAATATTTGCTTTGTACCCACACTTTTCAAGATTCAAAAGAATATCCAAATTTTGTACTGCTGCAGGTTTAAGAAGGATTTGATTGTTTGTCACAATTACAACATGTAATTTGTGGCTTGTCGGAAGGTTAGGGTCCATGTGGACATTAGTAATGGAAATCTTTTTACTCATTGATAGTGTACTTCTATAAACAGTATGTGTAGTTGCACCAATGAAAATTTCATTGAATATATTTAATTTAATAGACAAACATCTTCAATAATTGAAGTAGCTATTGCTTTCTTTTCAGATATCAAAATGTATTACCAGTCTGATTCTACAGAACTACTTTGACATTATTTGGAATAGGATGCAGAGTGGTGAAAGTTGACTCTTTACTGCAGTTTAGGGGATTGCATGCATCTTTTGTAAATGCATATGAAAATATTTGTCAATACTTTTGTAGTATGAAATTAGCGTAGACAGATTTGGTTTGCTGAAAGGGATTAACAATAATGTTGCAATCAAGTAGAGAATACAGTGCACTTTTGGTAGATCAACACTGACACCCCTCTTTAAAAATGCAATGACATCACAGGTTATCACCCACTATGGTATCAAAGTGTCTGTAAATATGAGACTGGGGACTTCCATTTCAGTACAAAGTAAAGTTGTTGCCACGTTAGGTTAAAACCCAACTTCATCATAGCCTTGGTTTTAGTGTGCTTCCAGGTTGGGTGTGTTATTTGATCTAAAACTTTATTTTCTCATCATCATTTTCCAATGAATGTCCTTCCTCTCCTGTGTCATCATTGTAAAGTGTAAATGTTGTGTTTTTAATAACAAAAATCTGTCATACGTATTCCGGGAAGCTTGGTCAAAACCCAAAAATATCATTGTGCTTGGCAGGCTTTACAATGTGGCCAGTTGCTACTGCCTTCTGCCTTTTTAGTTGTAAACCAGAAACAAATTTACTCTCCTTATGGATCCAGTCACAAGGAATTACTGACCTAGACAACTTATAAACAGTGCTTTCCGTTACATTAGGCACGGATACCTGTTTCAAATTAAGAGTGTTAAAGAGTTATTGATATCTTTAGTGGTTCAGATGGACTAAAGCAGCTCTGTGCATTACACGTAGTCCAAATTCTATTAGAGAAAAACAAAGTGATCTCATGTTCTTAGGGCTGATCAAAATGTTACAGTTTACTATAATTCAAACAAAACGTGCCAAGGAAAATTTCACATTTAAGGTTTGATAAATCTGTAAATAGCTGTTTGGTGGGGGACCACACTAATGTCAAGTATTTGGTTCAAACATAACTGGAACACACATGCTGAGCTGCCAACATCAACAAATGACATCTGCTGTTGCTGGTTATGTTGATAGTCTGCTGCATGTGGTAAGGTGTCACATTTAGAGTAGCCAAGGGAAACACTAGGTTTGCTTTTTTATTGATTTTGTGTTCAGTTATTTTTTACAACCAGATTTTTTGTAACCGGTCCTTGAATATGAATTTCAAACCATATCCATTCAAAGAGCATTAAATCATCAGGATGCTAAAAATATCAATTAATCGTTTCACAGGAGGACATTTTGTTAAGCTGTGCACGCCTAGCAGATGTGCACTGGGCAGTAATAGACCCTGTAGTAGCCATAGGAAGTTCATTACTTGACTGCTTCAAGTACAAATACTGCTCGCCTACTACGTCTATCAGTAGAGTATTTCAATTCATTTTCCAATAGCCAAACTGGTAGCTACTATTTGTACCCCACTTCCATCACCCTGACAACTCTGGAAATAAAGGGCATTCCCCACTGAATCTGGCAAAAGTAAATCGCAGACTATTCAATCAACTTTCAAGCAATCAGAACAACAAATCACACACAATAACTGTACCCCGTTCTTTTTAACCCTTAGATTAAAATATGCTGTATGCTTTCAAAATGGAACATAACATTAATCCAAAACAATCCGTATTCCTCTAAAGATTTCATTATTTCGCATTTCAAACAAAACAGCAGCTAATTATAGCCTTAAGCGTCAAGCTTTGATGCATTTCCCCCAGCAGGATACCTTGGCTTGTATTTTCTTGGAAGTGCCTTTTTTGGGTCCTGAGGTAAACTGCCCTATGGCGTGCATTATAGAGGTGTGCATTCTGTGTTTGTTAAGGCATATTTGTGGGCTTGTTCACAGTTTAATACTGAATCATTGACCATCTTGATGATAAACCATTGTAAAGGAGATTGTGAGGGTCTTCAAAGGCCCAACCTGCTGGAAACGTACGTGTCTATGGCCTCATATACATTCCTCTGAAACATTTTGTGTTGTTAGTGGTAGCATTCTGTGGAAATTGAGGTAGGGTTGGGGGGTCATGGGTGCAGTTATTTCCTCTTGGCTCCCTTCCCAGTCTTTTTTCCTAGCCTAGACCCCATGCAGGCAACCAAGTCTGCTCACCCGTGAGGAGAAGTGTGAATGGGGGATCCACCATGGGCCTAAACAGCCTTGTGGTTTCCAGATATCCAGTTTCACTACATTAGGATGACGCAGCTCCATCTGGGCAGGCCCACAGACTCTCTCTCATTGAAGTAGAGTTGGGGTTCTATTATGACATCCAGACTTGCAGGAAAGGCATAATTGTTTTTACTGATGCTCCCTGATGCAGTGCCCATGCATCCAAGGTTCCTGTCTCTCGGCCATGCTTGTGTGTTTCCCATTATGAACGTCTGTGGTTACCTTCTTGATTTAGCTGGACTGGAAAAACATAGCTAATATGGTGTGATCTGGAAAAAGCTTTGATGCAGGAGCTGTACAAATAAACCTATGAAAGCCATATGGTTTGCATTCATCTCTTAATTTATTTCCTATAAATGTCTTTTACATTTTCTGTTGAGCCAACACGTGTGTTACCAGTCTCGGAAAACAAAGGCCTTGACAGTGTTTGGTGAAGTGTAAGGATTACAAATATTTGTTTATGTAAAAACTCAGAGAGAAATGTCAAAAAAGTATAAAGCAGACGAAATTGGACCTACTGCAAAAGCAAAATTCAAAAGTAATGACATAAATATTTCCTCATAAAATTGGATATTGGGTTACCTTGGATTTGGATCACCACTATGTTTTCCAGTAGACCAGCAATAGATCTGATGTAACTTAACTTTTCCAAAAGCAGTACTGTTAGCTGTGGTGGTGACCAAGTCTCCTAGAGGCCAGACAGAAGGAACAGAACCTGCTTTGACTTTGAGCCCTGACACAAGAGCACAAGCATTTCTCACTAACATGTCTGAGTTGCAGATGGTTGTGTGGGAGTCAGTTTAGCCTCACTTGCTGCAGGACTTCTTCAAAAGATCGTCATCTAAAACCTATTAAAACAGTCTACATAAAGTTGCATCATTGCAGGAGGGGATTTTTTTGCACACTTGATTTTCCCAGAGCAAAGACCAGAGCATATATTCATCTCTGTGTCTATGTAGAAACGAGTAGATTAACAAAGATGCCAGAGTAGTAGCTCCAGTTACAACGGGTTTGGGTACCATAGGTGCAAATTGTGCAGAAACCTTGTAGAAACCAACCTTCACATAATTTTGCATTAGGATTACATTTAATCCAATGGAAATGCATCCATCCCAAGACACATCCTGGGCGAGGGATGTAAGGGGTAAGTGGATGTTGTAGAGTTACAGTCAAAGGTTGTGCAATGTTAACACTGACTCACCCCTGGAAAGTAATAGTCTTTAATAGGACAGTGTGGGTCTCAGGTTAGAATGAACATAAATGCAGAGAGAACGTCAGTATCAGAGCGAAGCAGACAGTGCTATTCCTAGTCGAACAAGACTCGATTACAATCATGAAAGAATACATGTCATGAGACATGAGACATCAAGACACGCACATTTAATCGCTAAAAACAATATTCAAAGGTCTTTTTCATTTGGTCTCTGTACATTTTTTATATTGTGTGATTTAGATAAAAAAATTACTTTTTAGTAGTTTAGAGTGGAAAAGATAGCTGTGATTGCTGATTGAAATGGAAATCAGAGGTACCTGGCTGATGTGTCAGGGCGAACTGACTGACTGAATGTATGAATCTCAATAGCTGACAGAGGTTTCTCTCAGTAGTCTGTACTCAGTACTGTGATGGTCTGCCAACGTTGGGCCCAGTTGTCAAGTGAAAATCAGTCTCCAGTGACGAACAACTGGGAGGTCCTTGTCCCTTCCTTTCCTGTCCATTCATCTACCTGGCTGTCGTGTGATGCTGCACCACTCACACAACCCCAGCCCTTTGGCTACCCCTGATTCAACTGACATTCGCCAACTCTGACTTGAGTTGAACTGTGTTCAACACCCACTGGCACTTTTCTTGATGTATGGCTATGATTTTAGCCTGTGTTCTGCACCTCTCCTTCACCAACCGTCTCTGGAGGAGGGGATCGCTGACTGAATTGCTTCTCCCAAGGTTTCTTCTATTTTTTCTCAAATGAGTTCTTGTAGTTTTCCTTTTCTTGCTTGAGGGTTTAGGTTGGTTGAGGGGTAACTCTATGGGTGTATGAGAAACCCTATGTGACATGCATTGATACACAAATTATGTATTGTTTTTTGATACATGATTGTGTTTTTTAAACAAAATCAGTGTTGGTGTTGACAATAGAATGGAGGATGGTTTGATGCAATAACAACCATACAGTATACTAGCAAGTTTAACTGGTGACCTTATTTTTTATTTGTCTGTGGGATAGACTTGACAGAGAGGATTGATTGGAGTGAACCACTGACACTGTCTGAAACACACCCTGCCCAGCTCACTGTAAACAATGGGGGTGTGGATTAGTTTGGAAACAATGTGTTTATTTAAAAAGCCAACTTCCTGTGTGGACTCAACAGCTCTCCCATTAATTTTATTGGCAGCAGCACCAGTCCAGAAAATCATTGTTTAGGAAAATACACAACACAAAACAAAAAAGAACATTTCATCTTCACAGTTTATTCCTGTGAGATATAGTAAGTGCATAGTGATAATTCATACAATGTTTGCTATTTGTGTTGCCCAATCTCAGTAATCTAACTTCAGAGAAAAACAAATAAGGGGACATTTAAGTGTTTTTGTTTGGACTTCATTTGTATATTATCTTTGCTTTTTATTTACTGATGTCGGATTTAGGGAAAATGCCTTACTTAGCATTTCTAGTTGAACCTAAGAAGTCTCTATGCAGTATGCAGTCTTGCCTGAGGAGCCTTGAATTCAGTGAGCAATTGTTTGTGCCCACAGGCTACACCCACAAGCCCCACTGCCTAAAGCCACATCCTGTCCACAAGAAACACGCCAGCAGTTTTCTCTTGAGGAGAAATAGTTGAAATAAGCTAATTTCAATTACTAACAAAGTAAAGACAGATGATTGTTTGCACTTTATGGATTAATGCCCTTTGAGTTAGTGCCTTTAATTATTTCTCACATCCCTCAAAATAATCATTACCATTAGTTCTGTCTATCAAACAATAAGCAAAATAAAAAAATAAAGATATTGCTGAATAATCTTAAACATTTCAATAAGTACATTGATAAGTACAGCTAACAAACAAAAAAGAACCCAAACCAGTGTTGGGTAGTCAACATTTGGTTAATGTGTTCATTCCCAGCATTGACAGATGCAGTATGAAAGAGCATGAAAAAGCATTAAGAATCAGCAGTGCAACCTTGCCCATCCAGACGTGTGATCAGAGGGCGTAGTGTAACAGGTAAACTCTGGGGAGGGTGTTTAAGCCCTAGTTAGGCATGTAAATCCCACCCTTTACAGGCAAAGCGCTCCAGTAGATCCCTGTCAATTTCCTGCAGCTGTGCTTGGGCGGATTTACATGAATACACTCTATCACTTGCGCTTAGCCTTCTGTCTTATATATTTGCAGACTTTTTGGGCATAAAGGCTGAAAAATCTTAGCTAAGTTTTTCACTTTCCTTTTTAAAAAACTATTCTACTTTGTGTCTTTTCTCAAGAAAATAAGGTTATATTTACAAGCCACTCTGCACCACATCTTTGGTAAATTGACTCCTCAGTGCTGTCCATGGGCCAGGCACAAGAAGGTAGCTGCCTGTTTCCTGATAAGCTGGCAGAACCTATCAACCCCCACAAGAAGATAGTGCTCTGTATTTCTGTCATGCTTTATCATCAGCTGAGGTGAAACTAAACCGGCTCTAAGCGAGAGTAGAGGGGCCATTTTCGTGGATTACAGACACTGACTTTAATTTCAAAGACCATTGGTGTATCCAGGGAAGGTGCAGGCTTCGCTTGCCACAGATTGGCAGCGGGGTCCAGATAAGGACTCACTGGCGTTGTTCGTATTCACCATGGGGGCCTATTGATCTCTGAGCTGGTGGTTCATTTCAAAGAATACATGGCAAATGGTGTTAGAGCAGTGGTGTGGGTCCCCTGTTCACCAGACACACTGAGCTCTGTGTTATGTTTTCTACCCATTCTGTTGAGGTGTACGGAAATGCACCGCAGGAAACCAGGGTATTTGTCAGGAGTCATTAAGGAAGGAGGTGACAGTTCAAATGAACAGCTTTTAGTATTTACAATACAGTACAATACACTGAAGCCAAGAGGAGAGTTTTTTCATGACAACTAAGCTGTATAAATAGAATACATACAAATATGTTTAACTCTTCTTCTTGCTCGCCTTGCTTTCAGTCAGTTAGGCCTTATGTGGCTGAGAAAATAGTGTATGAAAAGTCATATTCATTCAGCATGTCTGTCAGCTCAAAGGTACTTTCCTCCTATTGTTCACTCTATTTGACCATATCCCTGAATTGTTTATGAGAAATCCTGGGACATACTTCATGTTGTCTCATCTCATAAGTGCAATTTTTCTTGACTGAACTTGGGAAAAGCATCATCCTAACACAAGGGCCTCTTATTTTGATATCAGCGGGTGTTATTATTAGAAAACCATTTCAAATGATATGTCACAAGGGAGAAAATATCATTTACAAATCACTAATGACTTGCAAACAGTTATTTTGCCTCCGGTGGAAGATGACGCCTCTACACAGTATGTGCTCGTCCCTCCACAGGGAGAACCATTGTGATCCACCTTTTTTTTCTGAGGGAAGACGAAAAGGGGAGTTACAGAACAAACAGTGGCATCCACTTTAATAAAGTCTTATTTCTTAAAGTCCAATCTCATTAAGTTATCACTACAGTCATCAAATGGTTTTAGGTGTGTTTGTTCTGCATATGCAAATTTCATACTTCAATATGTACATATTTTTGCAGAGATGGATTTGGATTTGATATCAATTATTTAGTAGGCGTTATTATTACGACACTTTGCATCCTCTTTCTAGGTGGATCAAACTCACCTTAGTGCCGGACTACCAATAATGAGTCATCAATAAAATATTTTCATAATGTCGAAAAAAATACTTCTGTAGATGCCTGATCTAATTGTACATGGACTCACTTGGTCATTAGTTCACTATGGCGTGAATGGCATGCTATGCAAAACATGGAAGAGGTTGCAGGGTGTCTGATATGGCTTGACAGTTAGTGCATCCTACTAGCCCTTCATTAATGTTAATCATCATGAAATTGCAAAGTGTCAAATCACTGTGCCTATGCAAATATTTAAAGCACTTATTTCTAATGTGAAAAATGTGTTGTTGTTACTGACTCCGTCGTTTGCATGATTGGTTTTGGCATATTGTCCTGTTCCTTCTACCTACAGATTTCCCAGAAATAAAGGTGGTTTACATCTAGGATGGGCACTTGAGTGATCTCTGCTGGGTATGTGTTTTTCATTAACCTGAGTAAAATGGATGAACAAATGCATGATAGATACCATAGTTTGAAAACAAGAGCAGACAATATTACCATTCCACTTCAGTTAAAAACACGCTTTGTTCAAAAGTTTCCATCTCAAACAGTAACTTACTCAGAATGTAGATGGATCTGTGCCCGGATGGAGAAAATCAAAAGTTTGGTGATGAGAATAGTAATAAGAAACTCGGAAGAGAGACACCGACCACAATGAAGAAGCAGTCTTTATTGCCATCAAGACATACTGTAATAACTTAATGCAAATTGTAACTAGTTAAGCACAGCAAAATAATATGATACCATTGTCTCCAGCAGATTGGTATTATAATGTTAGCATGTGCAAATAATCACATTTTCCTCCTGATACAATTACATTATTTGTTCTGGTTGTATTATACACCAATAAAAGCAAACATCATATTAGGATTCATTGCACTTTTCGCATTGCATTATCAATATGTAGAAATAATTGTCTTCTGAGAGATTAAATTACATTATTGTGTATCTTTTTCATGCCTAATAAATAATGATGGATGGCTTTTATTTTCATCACCACCTGCAACCATTTTGTCTTCCCCCTGCAAGTTAAAAATGAGAAAAGAAAGAAAGGATTGATAGAGCTTGGAGCAGTCAAAACACAGCGGTAGATTTGAGCATTTGCTAAAAGTGGAAAAAACATCTAATATAAGGTAACATCTTTTTTTTGTTACAAATCAAATCAGTTTGCCAAGACTTTGTTTTTCACTCATGGATTCATACCGAGAGTTGTGAGCTGACAGTTAGGAGTTAATAATCAGCACAACAAAATGAAGAATCCAAACAAAATGATGACTACTATGAGTAGCACAGTCCTACCCCTTGCTGCAATCACAGTCTAACGAAGTTGCCCAATTCAAAACTGTAATTTGGGATGTACAGTATGTTAATTGATGTATAAAAGAATCCTGAAACTGCGTGAGGATCCACACCACTATCAGCAGTGTTGTGAAACTCAATCTACTCCAACTGACAGGGACACATTATGCACAATTCCTAGAGATTGCTTCATAAATACCTTACAGTATCTGTCTACATACGGAGGCATTTTTCTCATTTACAATTGGGTATCGGTGTTGTCTTTTATTTATTTTATTTTTTTACACAACCTCAGCCATTGAATATGCACTTGCTGAAGATAAGAGACTTGATTAGCTACCAGTCTTCAGGAAGCTTCATGTTTAATTGGGTTCTATTTTTTGTGGTTGGCATATCTTAATAGTCAATACTGCTCCCTCAAACTCCTGTTGCATTTGATGCATTTTTGGGCATTCTGTTAGAGGAGATAAAACAAGGTAAGGACATTATAGTCCCAGTTAATTGGCATCAGAACGAAAATGCTGTTATAACTTCATAACTTCTTAAGTCATGCCTTGTGCACAGCTAGACATACACTATTGTGAAATTTACATTTTAATGAAATATTTGAATAAGTACTTGATATTCACTCTACCAGGTCTCCCAGTTCTAAAACCAACATTTCATGTTTGTGTTTTGAATGGCAGCGTCAAGGAAATGAGCATGCCAGTCATACAGATTAGGGAGGCATCAGTGTAAAGTCACAGGCTGCCTCAATCAAGGTTCACTGCAGGTAAACACTGACCATGGACATGTTTAAATGATAGCTTTTTGGAAAGTAACAGGCATTACATTTAGAGGGAAATGAGAAGGGAGAACAAGTCCATACAAACACCAAACTATGATCCCACTACAGTCTGCCTTAGGGTTTGGTAGCTTTACAAAGACTGTCTGTTGAAGTAATAATGAAAATATTGCTAATGTCTAGTATCTTGGCCATGGAATGGGTAAAACATTTTATTAATTAAAATGTTTGTCCATAACATTGCTCATACTAGTATGCTTTACATGTCTCTGTTGTGGCTTAAAGCAGGGGAGTGAAATGCAATTATTGATGTTGCTCTGCCTTTATTGCATTATTAAAAGTCAGTAATGCAGTTTCATGTTGAAAGTGGACCTACTGGAACATGGCAAACATGCATATTGACAGTTGGGTTGGGGTTCTTAGGCTGTCATGTTATTGGAAACAGTTATAACCAAAACAGTAAAGCTACCTTCTGTTTTCTTTTCCCAATAGACAACCCTGACGATTACTCTAAATCATGCTTGGACTAGTTTCCAACTCTTCCTTTTTGTGGCAAAAGAAACTGACTGACTTTGACACAATCAAATTTTTCATGTGAGCTCATAAAATCCAAAGCTGTTTGATCTAGAGATGTTAGAACACATGAGTTTGACCTGTTTGATTCATGCTAACTCACGTGATGACCGCTCACATGACTTGACTAAACATTGTGGCAATATTCACAACAAATATCACTCCACCTCATCACCCTATCTCATACAATAACCATGTGGACTACTGTCGTATACATGCATTTGGCATTAATCAAACCAGACTGTCTTTCTTGCCGCCTGGTCGCTCTTGTGATATGAAAGTAACATTTGGTTTTACAGGAGCACACCATAGCATACTCTTGTGGGGATCATAAAGAGAAACTTTACATTGATGTCACTACACAATGCATAGTTAAAGACATCACAGGTATAGGAATTGCTATGTATTTTAATGGTATTAAATGTGTATAGGTGACATAGGATATTACACAAACGTGTAAGAAGGAACAGGATGGAGCAGGGGTGTGAGGGGGTACGTCACAGTATCCATACCTGTACTCCTTAAGGTGACCACAAAACAATTCTGAACTATAGCTATTGAACGAAGAACTTCCAATGTAATTACAGTGTTGTTACCATGGGCTTTACTATGGAGTTTCATGGAAGTTCATGTAACCCGAATGAAGAGTGTTGCGCAGTGTTTTTTACGTTACGTTCATAAGCATCCCGAAGTCAAGCAGTCATGCACCACTGTTTAGAACATGACGAAAAGCCCTCATTGATAAGCCATTTATTCTAGAGTCGTTGCCATTGGCCACACACTGGAGCAGTAACGGATGTGAGATGGACCTCTATACTTTCATCAGTACTGCTCTTCCTGGCTTCCCTTTTAATTGCTTGCACTCTCTTTGAAACATAGATGTGCCTTCTAATGAAGAAGAAAGCGGACCCAGCTGTGTATTAATGCATGTAATGTTGGCGCTGGGGCTCGGAGCAAGCCGGCCCAGCCTTGTTTAGAATGGGGGAGGGGGCATCCAGACATGCCTTTTGAACAGCAGGTGGTAATTGAAACAAAACAAGGGCTGATTAGGGAAGCGTCTGGCAACTCATGATCCAAACAGCGCGCTACAGAGGAGCCCAAACACAAGAGCCCTGGAATAAAGTGGTCATCATCTAATTAACAGAACATGTTTTAATTACCGAGCAAACCAAGCAGTGCAGTGTGTCAATTTAACTGATGTGGTAAGTGCCAGTTTACAATATCAGAAACAGACAAATAATTGGAATCTAATTACAGGCAGGTCTATTGCACACCAGCGCCTGCAGCCCATCTTAATAAACAAGTTTTTACACGAAACCATGAATAGCAAATACTACAGGGCTACTAATTGCCTCACTGCAATATTGGGAATTTGCCAGCTTTGACAATTTAACTCAAGCTCTTGTGTGGATTGCTGTTGCTCTGCCATGCTTTAATTAGAATGAAATGAAGAGCTTGAATCCAGTTGTAGAATTGCAATCCAATAGAGGTAAATATGATGACAGGCTAATCTGGCCATTTGGTTTCTCAAAGGTGGACTCTACTCATAAAAGAGCATCTCTGCATCTCAAACAGACTAATATGTCTGAAATATGAGAATACACCAATGGTAGATAAAGGTTTAATCCAATATAGTCCTTATGTCATATGATATATGTATATAACAATAAATATTTAAATGTAAAATAATTAAAGTAAATAAAATGTATTTGATGTGTTTAGGTAGATTCATGTACCATTACCTAAGACCTTAAAATGATCAAAAGGGAATATTTCCCGCAACTCCTACATTTCCGCAATCATACAAGCAAGACACAATTTGTAAAAAAAATAAAAAAATAACACTGGATAATAAACATGGAAATTCTAGATCCTAAATGGAAGATGAAATATTGCCTGCAAAAAGATTGGTCGTGATTTTATATTGTTTCCATTAAATCTTGTCTTTCAGTGCCTTTAATTAATAATATACTTGTGACATTTATGTATAGGAGCAATAAGCTAAGCGAGAAACAATTTATGTCACCTAAAGCTTTTTAACGAATCAATGCAACTATTTGTAATTGCTTGTTTCACAAGATTAAAAGTGCTTAGACCTGATCTCTGTCTGCTGTTTTGTGGCCAACCTGACCTGTACTTCCGTCATAAAAACAGAAGTCTTGGTCATCAGCATTAATACCCATCAAGAAATCCATATCGCTAATATTTCTGAAATTTTAATGCAGTTGGAATTTATAGCTTATCAAATGCAGTTACCTAAATTGCTGTTAAGAAAAGACAGTTTAAGTGTCTATTTTTAATTACAAGATAATTTAATGTTGAAGCTGAGATGATAGTGGTGGTCATCACAGACTTTTTACAGGACAGTTCTGTATAGCTCTCCAGAATAGGACAAAATCAATATGAATATTAAGGTGAGAAGAATAGTTGTATTCCAATAGCAGCTTTTTCAGTCCAGGTGCACGCACACACAGACAGCCATCTATATTAATCTTTTTTACGCAAGTACAAATATTTTGAGAAAATGAAAGACTGCAGAATTCAGGACACATTATGAACAACCAGCATTTTATTGCATGTTTAGAATGCTTACGTCAGTAATCGCATTGTACAGCATCTGCCTGTACAACAGAATAGTCTGTGTTAGACAGACATGGAATGATGAGGAGAATACAGACTGAAAGAGGTGATGAGCATAATCTTTTGTATCTTTACAAACACAAACCAGTTCAGCTTCAACAGAAAACGGAGTCTTGCTGCTGAATCATGAGTGCACCAGGCTGGGCTGGGCTCTCCACCTGAAGCCCAGAGTGGTGGACATGGAAGGCTATGGTACAACACAGTGGTGAATAACAGTGGGTTGGATCAGAATGGATGAAACCTTGGTAAATTAGCATGGCCGCAAGTGTCTTAAGGGAGTTCTCTGATGGCACCTGCACATAGCAGAGGAAGGTTAGGGGAGTTCTAGAGTCAGTGCATACCAAGATGTACTGTGACTTATTCCCATCCCATTTCGAACCTTCCGGTACTTTGTGCTCAACTTAAGACATATGTCTGCTGTGCTTGGTACTTATCCAAAAATAAACACATTTCCAAACAGTCGAGATAAAAAATATATATTTAGAGGCCAACTCAAAGCAGTGTTTACTGTTCCACCAACTGACTGATGACTGTGAAGATGAAGATGACCACATTTCTGATGTATGCACTATATGAATGAAAAACAAAAACGGCATTTAACAATAATCTTTACATCTTGGCACTGCATATTTTTCTTCTTTTACCTATTCGTTTAATATAAAATATCATTAGATTGATACACCCTTATATTATTACTGACCACTTAATATTTCTCATCTCTGTGACCCTGGAATTAGTCATGCAAGTGATCTCCGTCTAGAGGAAATATACCTGTCTGCCCTTTCTCTGAGCAGTAATCTTAAACATATAGCCACAGAAGGCAGTGGCTGGACCATCAAAAGGAAGTGGAAGTATCAAAACCAGCTTAACACAAAGAAGAAAAAAATCTGTACAAAATGCTTAGGTCAATGATAACAGAGAAAAGTCTGTTTTCTATTTTACAGTTTAAAATCCCAAATCAGGGATAATCCCCACGGTGCCCCCGCCCATTTCGTCCAGATGTCTGCATGGATGACTTTTAAAAAGCAAGGATTACTAAGTAAAATACATTTGCAGCACAGTTTGCTATTCCAATACACATGTACAGCAGGTTTTCATAGCTATTTTATAGTTAATACAAAGCAGTTGTGATAAAGCAAACATAACATATTGATCTTTGAAAGAAACAAAGAGAGAAAAGGGAAGTGGACACAAGACTATACTGATATGTATGTACAATCTTATATTGGAAAGCACACAAAACAGTACATCAGTATATCTAAGAACAGACCGTGGAAAAACAATTGATGGTATTAAATAAAGCTGGGTGATTTCTTCATGAAAAAGGCCTGAGGTTTGGATTGGTTTTGAAAAAATGATGTAAGACCCATCAAGATAAACAAGCTCTAAATTCATATTCTTACCATTTTTTAGTCTTTTTTTATAATATCTTTCTCTCTACAGTTTAGACTACACATGCAAGACATACATCTAAGTGCAACTGAATGAAATGTTTTTTTTTCCCTCTTCTAATTGAATCATTCCCTATAGGTTTGAACTGAGGTATGCGTTCTAACAGTTTTCTCATGCTGTTATCTTTAGTAATGTCAAGCTACACATGCTGAGAATGTTCGAATCTACCAGCGTTTTCCCCCTTATTGAATGACAAGTAAACCAGTGAAGGTCTGGCTTCGGATGAGCTTGCGTTGTTCTCACGATCCCAGTCAGGCTTCTACTGACCCATCCCACAGCTCCCTGGATATGAAATATTTTCTGAAAACCCACAGGTTGCTCTTTTAAATTAATAACAAATGCATGGAGAAAGTTTAAAATAACTGCCATTAAGTACCTTGTACCCAGCTTATTAGTTGACAGGAGTGTTTTTTAATATAAAAAGTAATAAGTTGACAGAAACTAAACAATCATAAAGCCTTGCCAATGTTAACAAAGAACAGTGGGGTCCTGTCAAGAGACTGGGTCCCCCTAAAAGTGGCATACAATCGTTTGAAAAGATATAAATTCATAAAGAGTAAAAAATAAACAAAACATTGAATCATTGTGTGGTCCAGTTGAAGTATAGAATCCATTTCACATTGTTCTCTGCAACACCCTCTGGTTCACTGGTAAATCATTATAATCCAAGCCAAACTTGTATCCATAATCCGCTTTATGCACAAAAATCTGCTTTTGAGTTCTTTTGAGTTCTCCCTTTTCCTCTCATTGGCCTGAGGACAATGTTCCCCTAATTTGGTCATATGTTTATCTGACTATACTTCTCCATTTCAGTTTTGGTCACTGCAAAGTCCTGCAGCCTCTGTACTCTTCAAGAGACCCCTTTGGCTTTAAAGTGAATGACAGTCGAACAACTTGAAGAGCATTTTTGTCAAATAAATTTGCCATTGGCTTAACATAGCTGAAACTATTCTCCATTAAAATACCCTTTTACATCCAATGGGAGAGCATGGAGGATATTTGGCCTTATCTGCTATTGCATTGAACAGAAACATTACTTGACTTTGTAGTTTTTCTTTGGTAGTCACAGAACAATATATCAGACACATCAACAACTAAAACTAAAGTCAATTCAAAACTGAAATGATAAAAGTAATAAATTATAATGCAAAGTGGTTTGTTCCGGTCTTGGTTATGGTTGTGAATCTTTGTATTCCGTTTATTTTCCTATACCTAAGATGAGAAGAGCGTATACTGGAGCAACATTGTTCCAGAAGCTGTACACCTGTACTTATTCCACCTTCTTCAATGTTGGTCCAACATCACTGAATGACTGGGTTCTACTGGTGTGAAACTTAAACTACACTTTCAAAGGGGAAGGGAGGCTGGAGGGTGGAACGTGGAGCACATGGAATGCCCAATGGTCAGACGTTATTGCCAAGATTATTCCTACAGTGTATTATGGGGAAATCATATTTCTTGAATGTGAAACTGTTAATACTCAGTGAAAACTGTGGAGTCCACGAGTCATGCATATGGTGGGCAACCTTAACTACAGGGAATGTACTTTGATATCTTCAAGCATGGCCAAATAGTCACTCATGATTGAAATTACAGCATGGAAAACTAATGTTTCATCTACAATGACAGTTGTGTTGAGGAATCACAATTTGTTGGTCTAGAATATTATCTTTGCCCTGCACACCTGACATTTTCATTTTCTTTTTAAACTGGAGCTTGTAAATGATCAAAAATTTGGTTGCAGCTTACATGCTCTGGCGTGAAGGGCTGATTTAAAGTATAATTTCATAAGGATAAATCATAACCTGCATGATTTCTCTGTCATTCATTCCCATCTTAAATTAAACTTCATTGATGCGTGGAGAGAGCCTTCATTACGAGTAGTGCATTGCAGATGGACTTCATGAGCTGGGAGAATCGGGTAAGGGAGGGGGCGACATGTCAGGAAGGTGGAATTCTGAAGCATGTGGTATAAATGACAGAAAAATACTACTTGGTATTTGACATTCTGCTTCATGTATAAAAAGATATGGAACAACATGAAAGTAAATCATAAACATTCATCATCAAGTGCTGACCATACAGAATCTCCACAGCATGGGCATGAGGTCTGATCAGTTAAGGAAAAAAATGCAACAACAACAGCAATGAACAATGAAAAGACACATACATTTATATTTTATAACCCTTCACCCTCAAAACACACCAAAAACATCCCTCCCACCCCATAGATGGAAGCAAACCAATGAAGTTTTGAAGGCAGTGACAATGAACAAAATGTACACACACACACACGGTGTAATGTAAATGTCTGTCAGTCTGTCTTGAGTTGTGGTCAGCTGTGTGTATATGTGTGTGTGTGTGTGTGAGAGAGAGAGAGGGAAGCCCTCTGCAGTCCGTGCTCAGTGGGGTTCAGTGGGCTGCATGCAGTCCATCCTGGCTGCACAGGGCAGGACAGGTCCATGTCGATCCTGGCCTCCTGAGCAGGAGCTAGTCCCCAGTACCAAACTGGTCCATCCAAACCAAGTTGAGTAGAAATTAAGTTTGTTTGCTTTCAGTTCACTGAAACCAAAAGTAGAAATAAATCAAAAATACTCCCAAGTGGGATATATTCTTGTTTTTGTGTTTTTTACTATGTATTATAATGGCACTAAAAGTCAATGGAAACGTTTGCCAGCTGACATCAGAGGGCTGAGACTGCAAGTCTTGTTTGCATCTGTGGAGTTGCTCCGTGTCACAGATGACGAGGGTTTGTTCTGCCTCTGGGGAGGAGTCCCAGTGGGGGCAGGCCTTACAGCATGTCATCATGCCCCTGGTCATCCTCATAATCTCTGTGGTGATCGAAATCTGGACTGTGGTTTGCTGTTGTCACGAGGGAGAGGGGGCCTTCGTGGTCCTCCGGGTCCAGTGGTTCTTCTTTAACGCTGATGTGATGCCTGTTATAAAACACAACACAAACAGAGCATGTTATAGCTATTCAATCTTCAGCCCTTTATACCCTTGTTGAACCTTTCAGTCGCTCTGAAAAAAAGCCACTTAGACATGTGTTGCGGCAGTTTCCGAAATGGCATAAGGCACACAAAAAAAGATTGGATTTAATGAATCTCCGAGAGCTGGTTTCATTGACAGTGATGATAATTTCAGGTTCTTTTGAGGTATTCCAGTCCCTGGAAACCTGCAGGCTTTATTTTCATAGCAGCCGACAACCGGGTATTCACTTAGAATTGATAAATGAGGAAGATTAACAACGTGAGACGAGGAGAGGAGAGAATGGACTCTGTGGAGCGAGTGGGCTGTTGTCAGCCTCCTGGTGGCGTCGGATCAGTGGCGCTCTGTGTGTTCCCCTTCCTACTCGTTAACATGCACAACCTGCGAGGCGGGTCTCTAGAGGACGACCCCGAGCCAGCTTCTATCATTAATCAACTTCAAGCAAACACAGCGACCAGACACCGGCATACATGCTTTAAACTCCAAAATTAATGCATATTTTCACCAAGTGTCAATAAGGAAAGAAAAGCGTTGGCAGGGAGGCACGGAAGGAGAGGAGCAAGGCACGCTCAGCACAACACTGTGATAAGAAACAGAGCCCTTATGAGAATAATAATGCTGTCACTTGTAAACAAGGCAAAACATGAACCCCGGCCCACAGCCTGGGCAAAGAAGCTCTAAGGAGATGTGATCTGTCACATTTCTCATTACAGCAACACCACAGGAATAAAGCACAGAGGAAAGGAGGCCTTCCTGCTGCAGGAAGAGAGGAGAGAAAAGAAGGAGAAGAACCCTTAAGAGCAGCTGCAGGAGTTTTCCTCGTCTAACCTGCCAGTGTTCAGCACCATACTGAGGGCTGCACGCTATCACGGCAACACACTGTACCAGGTGCTGTCTAAACACAGCAATCTGGAACAAGAAGACTGTTCCCTTGTAGCCAAAGTTCATTTATTTTATGGTTGAATGAATGTCTTGTGAGCTCCTCCGACAGTGTGATGGAGACGCTCCTATGCTAATGAACAGATACACAGTGAGAGAAAAGGTAAAGTCAGCTTTTCTATTGGTTTCAGATCAAAGTAACTCCACCAGTCACATCGCCTCAGGTCTCAATCCCTGGCTGCAGGGCAAACATGAAATTGTTATTATTATGCCATTGAGCTGCATGCTGATTCTACAGTCTGCCTGTAATTAGCTAGGTCTTTTTAAAGTCTAGTTACCTGATTGTAGTTTGCCTCTACAGACTAAAGCCCTGGTTTCTCTTTCTGTTCAAAAGTCTGTTTCAATAAAGCTGTTGGAATGGCAAGCCATGTGCTAAACAGGTGTTGATCTGGTGCCCTCAGTCTGTCCTGTCTGTAATGAGGCACATGTATAAAACTAACTCTGCCACGTTCTCGAGAGTTGGAAGGAAGACAATACACTTGTGGGCTTGTTTTTTTGCTGAGATACCTATTCACACACTGTAAGAAATGGCTGTTTTAAGAGGTAGGATTTGGTATGTTTACCCTAAAAAGAGTTTTCGTTTCTTTGAAAAGGCAGGGACAACAGACCACACACATTTTGTACTTGCATGAAGACCAGACACATTTTTGTGCTGGATCAGCCTTGAGATGCGAAGAGAGTGAGAAAGGAAGAGGGAGAAAAAGAGAGTGAAAGAGAAAAGGAGAGACAGGCTACCTCAGGGCCAACACACCCATCCTGTCTCTGCCTTTCCTGTAGCAGAGCCATGCCCAGAGCTATGTTCACTGTGATTAGGGATGGCACTCTCCTCCATTTGGCCACAAGCTCATTACTGCACCTTTCTGTTTTCAGGCACAATTTTCTTTCAGCTCAAACATTTCAGGGGTTCATCCCTAAATCTCCCAGAGTTGCACATCGGTGGTCTGCCCCACATCTGGAAACGATGCTGGCTATACTGTGTTATTGTAGGCTTCAAACAACTTAACACACACTCCTATACAACAAGTGAACAGGGAGCTGTGGTTTCCAGGCCGACCACAGCTCTCCTACAGGAGAATCTTGGATCATGCTTTGAGACTAATTAGTCTTTAGTTGTTTTTCTTTGGACGGCTCTGAGGGTTTTGTACGTGTTTTAACTCATGTTTCAGTGTGGCAGAGACAGCAGCTCTGTCATTTTGTGTTCTGGCATTTGGTAAATATTTTAACAAATTGGAGAGGTGATTATGGTGGGCCTAGGCAGACGGCAGGACACATTTTTGAACTGCAATAAAGGAGAGTTTATAAACTTGCTGTTAGAATAACAGTGGGCTCCGGTCTTTTCTTCCCAGCCCGTCTGGCTCTGGAACCTTCCAGAAGGTGGAGTTTCCTTTCTGCAGGGAGGGCAGCCGCAGTCCTGGCCATGACCTTTCATACAAGTGCTCCAAGATCATTCATCTCTTTATTTACTCTTCTCCTCTCCATTGTGTCATTTTTTTTTAAGAGTCAAGACTTAATGCTAGGGTATTTCGGATTGAAGCATGATTTTCTGTGAATAATTTCGGGTGATTTAATAGGCCCAGTGTTGAGAGTACCTTTAAAATATGTCCCCTTATCCCCCCATGTGTTCCCACACCATGCAGTTCATATGGTAAGAGTGTGCAACTCACATAGCTGGCAAGGGAGAGCGTCCTGGGCTGCTGTCACTGCCGTTGCTGTTTCCATGGTCCATCGCTCCGTTCATCTCCTCTCGGATGGCGTTTGCCAGAGAGTTGAGGGTGGGACTACCAATGGAAGCAGTAGTGTATAGAGGTATGCTGTTTTCTGCCATTGAAGCCTGCAAAGCATACAGTGGTAAATGTGAAACGGAAGAAGAAGTGTCAGGACTTTTCAGTCTCCCATCACGCTACCCGTACATCTCAAAGCAAAGTGACGGTGCCTTTCAGGTGGAGACACCTGATGTTTATTATCTCCTGGCTGTCTCTGAAACCACAGTAACTGGTGAAGGTGAAACCTGGGTGGATGGTTGTGTTTACCTGGAAGGCAGCAGAGAGGGCTGGTCCATAGCCCAAGCTGGTCTGGATGTTCTTCACTAAGGCTGGACTTCTGCAGACACCATCAGACAGAGAGCATGTTACAGTTATTTGCTACCATTATTAAGAGGCAATGTGACTCAACTGTGCTTTATTTAACTCTACATTGGAATAAAGATGTAAGTATTACAAAAGTGATATGGTTTACAGCATGACACAGGCCGGCTAAAAGAAATGTGTTTACAAATTTTGCTACAGTGTGTATGCAAGTATGATGAGTGTTGTAATTTTACTACACATCTGATTTTAAATTCATGTGAATATCTTGAATCGAATTGTGTTTTATCATGGAGTTACAAACAACTGCATATGAACTAATTAAAAAAACAATCATTTTGGTATTTCATTGCAAGAACAAGATGATGGTAGCAGGTCTTGTGGACACATGATGCATGAAGCGCTAAACACAGAGGCATGATGGGAACACAGAAGCAGGGCATGCAGATGGTGGGAGTCTGGAGGGGGACAGGAGAGGGAGAGGGGGGAGCCAGGGCAAAGGTTGCAGACCAGGTGGAAGCGCTTACTGTACGAGTAGCTCATCAAAGTTCTCATCTGCGGTGTATTTCCGAGGGCGGCCTCGCTGTACGTGACGCCCGCGCTTAAATTCTTCATCATCAACAGTCCAAAAGGACCCAAACTCATCCTCTACTCTCACAAAGCACTTATGCAGGGAAAGGTTGGTGCGAACGGCACCCTGGGAGCAAGCCAGCGGGACAGCCAGATGCAGATGCAGTGATCAATAGGTTGGAGAACAGACATACAGACAGACAGACAGACACACCAAGGACACAGACAGAGGAACAAGTGGAGGGAGAGGGTAAGGATCAAAATGAAAATAAGCATAAGCCAATGGTTGTTAGACACCAAGGGGGCGGAGCTCCGACAACATGGTGGGAAGGGGGAGGGGGGGTGCACGCCATAGCAAGCAGGGTCTTTGGGGCAGTCGTGGCACAGACAATGGAATGGAGCAGCATCTTCCCAGCAGACAGCAGACACCCCTGTCAGCCCAGCAGGCCAGACCTACCCAGTGATCTTTTGAGGGCGTCTCTTTTGGAACTCTAGTTCGTCCACTGTCCACACTGCCCCTTTTACGTTTTCTACTCGCACAAAACACTTGTGAAGACTAAGATTATGCCGGACTGCGTTCTGCAGTTGGTTAAAAAAAAGGAGAGAGAAGTGTCTATCAGCACAGTAATAATCTAACATTGAAAAGAGAAACATTTAGACACAACCTGGACATTATACAAAAAGATCTGTGAAATATTAGCAGTGAATGGCTTTACAGGTACTCAATGATGAAACCACTGAATAAATATTTTTCAGTTACTAAGGCAATATAGATTCATTGTAATTACATTCTTTGCATATCAATTACAGCCTGGTCATTAGTGAGCATTAACAGAACTGCAAGACTTTAAAACACAACCTGTAGACTGAACAAAAGGTCTAGTTCAAATAAACCTTTCATTTAGCTGTCAGTTAGCCACTTTTACTTATGACTGTACCCTTTAAAATAATTAGAAAGGGGGAAGACAGTTTCTAAAATAAGGTTGGCATTTAACATACACTTTTCATCCTGACATTCCTAGTGGACTTTAATTTCTAAACACATCAATGGATGCATAATACTATAATTCTGTATGTCCCTTGTTACCTGACCACTACCTTGAGCTGTGTATGCGGTGGCTATCCCTGCTTTTGTGTGTGTGCGTGCAGGAGCGTCACGGTGTGTGATGGTGTTTATAGCTCCACTATGCCCCTATAGAAGGGCTGTCAGCAGCCAGCAGAGCAGGCAGTTAGAGAGCTGAAGGAGGACAGTGAGCGGCAAGGGGGTGAGAGGGGAGGGGTGTAATGTGCCGTGTGTGGGGGGGGGTTCGCTCACAGCCGCACCGCTGCTACGCTAAAGACGCGGCCTTATGAGAGAACCCATAGATGCTTCCTCACCCTCATATCCCTCTCTGTCTTCCTCCCTCACCCGCTAATACTGCTCTCTTAACGCCTTGTCCTCTTCACAGTCTGTTTCTTTCTTTCAATCTGTTTGTGTGTGAGCGCGCGTGTGGCCCGGTGGAAAAGAGAGTGCTTTCAGTCCAGGGAGGAACTGAGCCAAGAGTCACTGGCAGTGCAGCCGTGGGTTACAGTAAACCCTTGCCACCCACTACTAAAAACATCTCCAAATATTAGCCAGAAGTTTTAACAAGAGTGTCCATTTTTTCCCTCATCATTTCTACATTGAAGGGCCAATGTTTGTGCGAGGGATGGTTCTATTTGGATGGAAAAAGTGGGCATCCAGTAAGTAAAACTCAGGCTCATTCACTTCACTTAGCGTTGATGCATTTGATTCGTTTCACAAATCAACAAACCTTCCCCCTCTGTTAAATAGGTTTATTTTGGTCAAGAAGGGAAGTAACATTACCTTCCATGTGGCTGCGTTGCGTCTGAAATATGCAAACATTCGCGTGAACCAGTTGTAGATTTCGTTTAGTGTTAACTGCTTTTCCGGTGACTCAAGGATGGCCTGAAAAGAAAGGAACAAGAACAAACATTTAACGCCATTCTGCCTGAAAAACCTTCAATTATTCACAAGTGGCAAGGTTGTGCGTGTCCTCTTGAAAAAAACAGACAACAGAGAGTCATCTTCTTGTGACGTCTACTGTAGCTGTGCCTCTGTTTATAGGCCTTTCTCTGTTTCTCATTTAAAGCTGCAGATTTGAATATATTTCTTTTGTCAGAGTAAATGAAGGGCAAGCGAAAACATTTCTCAGGCAGATTACTGGGCAGCAATTATGCTGGGCTCAGATTAATTCCTGAGATCAGAGATTACTGAGGGTTGGCGATAATTGACTGGCCATCTTTAAACAGGTTCATCCCTACTGTTGTGTGAAATGAATTTCTTAATAATCACACCCACTGTAATGCTTAATCAAAAGCAATTGTTATATGTGGCCTTTTTTGAGCCCTGGACGCATTTTTGCACTTATTTTCAGATCGTTAATCTTCTGCTGCGTCTATAAATTGTATTTCAAATTTAACAAGTAGGGGGAGGAAAACTGGAAAATAAGCAGTTTGTGTCCAGGCTTAATATTTATAAACTGCATATCCTGTTAACAACTCGAGTCGGTGGAGCAGAATAAAAGCCCTATTTCTTAAATGACAGATTAAATGCTGTGTAAGTTAGCAGTCCACAGTGCAGCCGCCAGCGGCTCCTCACCTGTCTTATTAGCGAGGCGTATGTGAACGGAGGTCTCACTTCTGCATTCATGTAAAACTCCTTGTTCTGGACAATATCTGCAAAGACACGAACAAACACCACATGATCAAATAAGAGAAATTCTGACAATTACTCAGTTTTACATCTAATAACAAAACTCGCCGAGAAGACACATTCCTATTCCTACGTTTGTCCGTCAACGCACCTGGGGATATGGGCATGTTGTACTTGTCGGAGTAGCGGCGGCGCATGGGGCCCACACTGTGCAGGCTGTTGGCGGTAATGACGGATTGGGTCTGGGACAGCGGCGTCAGGGGGGCCGTGGGGGTGGTGGGCGTCTGGGGCAGGCTCAAGGGGGGCGAGGACGCTGGGGCGGTCTTGGAGAGGGTGACGCTGGACACCAGGTTGAGCTGGGTGAGTAAACACAAATACGAGGAAAGAAAAGGAGCGTCGTTAGTTAGCTAACCATAGGCTCAGCCTCCTCATTGTGTGCGCTCATCACAGCCCTAATTAGAGGCAGCCCCTGAGATGATCTGGGAACATTTGCTAAACGCTTTGAACAGAGCCCTGCTCTGCACAGGAGCCCTGCTCTTCCACTCTGAAGCTCCTCCATCCTCCATCCTTCATCTCTTCTGCCTTCTCTGATCCTCCCCTCTGCTCCCCTGGTGCCACACATCCCAGTTATCTCTCTCTCTGTCACTCTCTCTCTTTCTCTCTCCCATTCCCTTTGTTTAATCTCCTGGCATCCCTCCATCTGTACCCCCGCCCCCCTGCCCGCCCCCCTGCCCGCCCCCCGTGGCTGGCTACCGTGGTCACTGGTGAGGGTGAGAGGAGATGGGTGGCCCTAACAGCCCTGACAAATGACAGCGAGATTCTCACCTACCGCTGAGCAGCCACTAATAAGCCAGTGAGAGGAAGCGGCCAATCTGGGCTAATTACAAGCTGAAATTGTATTGTGAGGACTCTAATTAGGAGATGCTTATGGAGGTGATCTGATGATTAAATGCTGTATCGGAGTGACCCCATCATCAGGGCTATGCTGGCACAAATGGGTCTGGAATATTTAGCAGAGAGGTGGGTTGCATTGCTGTTGGGGATGGGCGTGCACATTGGGATGAAGAGGGGGTGAAATATTTGTAATAAGGGCTACAAGGTAAACTAATTAAGGCGCGTGTTCCAAAGGTACAGCATAGCTTCCAGCAGCTGTGGTAGCTCCAAACAGTGCCAGGCTTCAACACTGGAGTAGCGTTCAAGTGGAAAATTCTTGCCTGACCCCTTGCTCCAGCTATTAATTTGGAGGAAAACTAATGACACATATACATATTCCCGCAAAATTGTTCTAATTGCTAATTTGCCGAAGGAGGCCAGTTTCCAAATTAAACATGACTTCAGACTGCGAAGAAAAAAGGGGAGGAAAAACAACAGAGAAAATGGGATAGAGAGATAGAGAGAGTGAATCACAGAGAGAGACAGAGACAAACAGAGACAGAGAGAGAGAGAGAAAGAGAGAGAGAGGCTGGGCAGCAGGAGGCATCTCATCTTTGACAATCATTTGTAGACTGTGCTAACAAATTAATGAAATGTCAAGGCTGTCAATTGCTTTGGAGATATCAGATGTCTAATTTTGCTGATAATGGCATGGGTGACAGTGGGTGCGGGGGCACGCAGGTGAAAGTGAACAGACAGTGTTTAACATCTCACCCCCACCACATGGATCCTGCTCGGCCACCCAATTACCCTAGCACTATTAACAGTCATTACCACCGAGATGGCCCTCTTGATAGACAGGTATATAATAAAGAAATCTGGGCTGGCACCACAGCTAAATTCATCCTTGACATGGCATTGACTGATTTTTGGAATTAATTGTATTCTTTGTATTCACTAGCATGTCCCTATGCAACAGAAAAAATGTTTTCAGATTTTCAAAATCAGTAGCCATGTACAGTACAAATAAACATACAGCGTATTAACAATTCAGAGGCTAAAACATGCCTCTTGGCAGAGTTCTTGACCAAGTATTTGGATAACTGTGAGAACACAAATGTGTAATGCGTATTCACTACTGCAGTAGAGTGTTATTCTAAATCAAGAGCCAAATAAATCACACTTGGGTTTGTATTTTCTGACACAATACTATCAAAAGAATAGGCTATGGTGCTGACTTCTTTTCCTGTGGATTAGCAGGCTTTGTTTCATGTTTCATCCATATTCCCTGGCCATAAACAGAGAGTGGCCTTAACAATAGGCCAGACAGCCTGGTAATAGCCTTGCCTTTGTTTGCCTCACCATTTGGGCTTACTCCAGTGCTGAGACAAAATGAGACTTCAGACAGAAATTAATTAAATGGTAATTGGTGATCTAATTATACTGGCTTTGACTCGCCAAGCTGCTAAAGAAAATAAACAAAAAGTCCCTCCTTAATTATGTATGGCGTAAAAGGTCAGATTTCTGACAAGAATGCTTAGTGACATCGAGTATAGACCAACACCACCCCCTCATAACACACACACACACACAGGGCGTGTATACACATTTTGATCATGTGCAGTATTTTGTTTTGATCTTTTTATTTATTTATTTCAACTGGCTCAAAGTAATGAATTGAATTCTATTCAGTTAACACTGTGCATGTGTTGGTTGTTAATTAAGACTCACTGTATCCCAGACCGTTAATGTGTAAGTGTGTGTACATGTTGTCTGTGCTGTGGCACAAGGCTTAATCTGCTTTAATCTATTAAACATGAACCCCAAAGAAAGAAGAGTTATATTACACAGTCCTGTTCTGTAAAACATTGAATTGTTTTGTACAATAACAAGTCACTGGGATGGTTATCTGCAGTGATGCTGGGGCCCACCAGGAGGGCCTCAGAACCTGGCCTGTGTAACCCCCTCCGACCCTGCAGCTGACACACATATTCATCCCAGCATATCATAGCAGCAACCAGAGTGCAGCGCAGCAGCGCTGCCGGAGAACTGGAGTATTTATTTGAATAAAAACAGGGCCGGTTTCCCCTCGAGAGCTTTAACACTGAGCCCTGACACAGCCGTTCCCCCCGGCCCAGGGGAGAGGAGACGTGGGGAACTCAGATGCTATCTGCCACCCCAACCACTTTTCATATACAAATGTCCCTGTGTCAGGCCCTCGTTCTGCAGTCTAATCTACACAATCAGTGTGTGTGACAGAGGCGCAGCTCCAACAGGCAGCCTATTGTCGCTAGACATCTCCAGGCGCTTTATGTTGACTGGCTGTGCTCTCTGTGTGGTGCTCACGGGCTCTGCCCGTCAATTGCCTCAGACTGCCTGTAAATAAATGATCGAGGCTGCACAACATTTTGGAGAGACCCCTTTAGAAATGGTGGGTTCTTTGTGTATGTGTGTGTGTGTGTTTGTGTTGGCTCTGCTCAAGCCTCCAGTACAATGGATCTAATAACTGTATCACTACAAATGAACTGCCACACTTTTATAAAAGAACATACCCCTTCTTAAGCAAGAAAAACACCAAACATACTTCAACGCTGCACAGAATGTCAATAGCTTACATATGTACAGTACCATCTTACATTAAATATTATAAATCGACTAACGTGACATTCTGTGTATTAAGAGTGATAAAGATGATGGCTAACATATGGCAAAATAATTAATTTAATCAAAAGAAATGTCTGTTGCCAAAGTCTACTGTATCTTTAAGCATGCAGTATCATTCAAATATGCGCTTGCTGTCTTTCCAGACAGAAGTTCAGCCACATGGCTAGGGGCTGTTACTGAGAGTACCGGGAGTTCATCACCAGAGCTAAATTGAATCTTGGATGTCAACAGATGTGATCCAAACAATATCTCCAGCTCTCTTCATATGAACAGCTGCTTTTGTTTAGCAGATCAATTATATAAAGTTAAGAAGAAATGAATTTATAACTGCAGTACACGTCTGTCAATTAGACATGAGAAAGAAGAGGGGGAGAGAGGAGGAGGACATACAGTATGACAGAAATGCTACTCACTGGCTGTGGGTTGGCTTTGGGCTCTGTGGATTTGACATGGAGATGCGTCATCATGGCTTGAAGACGCTCTTTGTCTTTCGCTAGCTGCAATAAAGGGGAAAAGGCATTAGAATCTTCATGAAGGAACATCTCTCTGTTATACAATGCATTTGGGTTTTTTTCTACTTTCATTTAATCCACCCAGAATGACAATCTCTTTCTAATTTGTTACATACGTTGCCTTTCATGCTACAGTAAAACGAATTATGCTCTGTGATGGTACTGATCCATACCATCCATACAGTACAATCCTCGTTCAGTTTAATAACCCCGTCCCTACCTGGCCCTACTAACTGTCCTACGTGTCCCTAACTGTCCTCTGTTAAAGCTGCCAGATCACATCAGGGAGACGGAAGGATGTGTCTGATTAACTCACTCTGTTGAGTTCATCCAGTGACTTACAAGGAAAGTGGGAATAACAGGTCTGTAGCATGTTTCGATGTTTCAATGAATTGAATTTCTCAGTTTTGACCCAAACAATTAGAGAATCATGGTCTTATTGTGATTTTGGCAAACTGTAAACTATAAGTTGATTACTGCTATGCGAGCTGTAATCAGAGCACATGTTTAAAACAGAAAAAATTGCTTTTGCCTAAAAACGTTTTTGCCAAACCTGGCTCATACACCTGACTCAAGCATAGTTATGAAAATGTTCATGCTCATTGTGCCCACTGGTGAGAAGGGTACAAAACTAACCACTTCACTGGTCCTCACTCATCCACACTAATGGAACAACCGGGAGGAATGCCTTTCTCCATAAGTGCATACTTAATGTACATACGCATATTTTCAGGGTCCGTCAAAGGGAAGTGCCCATCAATCCACTCAGGGGATTGCATTAACAAAAAAAACTGATAACCAATATTTATGAAAAAAGAGAATCTCTGAATTGTGCAGTTCACCATCTTAACCTTTTACGTTCAATAAAGCAAGCTGACATTGAGGGCACCTAGCGTAGCATCGGCCTAAGCTTCTCACCAAGTGTTTTATTGTTAGTGCCAAACAGTTAAAAGTCATAAATAACTTTAAAACCCAGTAAAATTCAAAATGTAATTATCTTCCCTACTTAGCCTCAGGCCCTTCATATATCTTTGCCTGGCTGTCATGCATACATAACACATTTTTAATGACTGGTTACTCACAAATGTACAAAATAATTTCATTCTTCCACCCCCCTCCATGTCTGGAAATATGTCACATCTCCAGGACACAGGCTAGGGGCAGCTGACACAGGAAGAGGTGGAACTCATATTTGTGGGAAAACAAAGGGGGAGACAATACCTGCAGCTCCAACTGTTGTACAACCTGCATTTGTACTCGACACTGGGCTGTGCTCCGGTCATCCAGGGCGTGTTCATTGTTAAGATGCCTGGAGAACAGAAAACAGGAGAGATGTGTCAGCACAGTTTGTTTGAATGTCTTACTGTAGCTTTTTCAAAATCAAACATGCTGTATGGGGATTGGGAAACACAATGTTAGGGGTTGGTGTCCTGTACACAGGCTGAGATCAGAACAGGTAAATACTGTGGAGATACCAAATATAAACTATAACTACCAGAATAGTACATGCATAATATGAAAAGATATACTTCTTTCAGCAAAGATGAATGAAATCCATATTTAATGAGTTGGGATATCTGCTCAAACTTAAGTTGATAGATAAGAGAAATGAGTTTCAGGTTGGATTCGTTTGTTAAATTATGCAGTGCTCCAGCAGATTCTCTTTTCAGAGATGGTACTACCCCTCTCTGGTTTGGAGATACTCCTTATTTTGGTGGCTTTTTCAGTTAATTATGTCATCAAGATTAAGAGAAGTCAAATGAAGCCAGAAGGAAAGGCAAAGGACAACAAGGAGAAGAGAGATGGAATCTGTCACAAACTTGAATTATGAATATAATTATGCATGATTATTTTATACTGCAAAGATGTTCTCTTTTCCTGCCCGTTTCCAACTAATCTAAATAAGTAGCTCGCCCGGCAGCAGACAGGTTTTTTTCGTGATTTATATAAAATGTTGGAGATAAGGTCCACGAGTGAAGGAAATATGATTGGAGGATTTTTATCAGCCTGCGCATGAATTACTGTTTGAAAATGCTTATGCAGGGGCATTTCATTAATCATTTAATCATAATCCGAGCAGGATGTTTGAACTGATTTCACAAATACCCTTTCATTTCACTACTTCATTATGCTCACTAATGGATCCAATATATTATATATATCATAAATTATATCACATCTTCAGTGACCATGTAGGTCACTGTCACTAGGCATGTCCCTGTGTGGGCGCCGTGGAGACAGCGCAGGGAAGAATACTGCCTGACGTCTCAGATGCACTTTTTCTGTCATTTACTGCAAATCAAAAGTAGGCAGACCTGACCGGGGCAGCCGCAGTGACAGCCCAGCTGATATGATGGCCCAATAAATCTGAGGGCTCCGTAGCACTCTGCTTGTGGGCTATCGCTTAACATACAGACAACACGTACCTGCATTAAAAACAACAGCCACACACACACACAAACAGACATTCCAGAAAGGAATGGAAAATTGATAGTGCTTGAAAGTGAAAATGTTCTGTTCAGATGAGGTATGGAATGGTCTAAATCTTTATGGAAAACCAGAGGCCTTTCATCGTCCAGCAATTTAAATGTATTAAAATACATTTCTGAAACCATCTGCGACATATATGCAGTGGTTGAAGTTCATCATTTTTACATAAAGACAAATTTTAAAAGGCATATCGGAGCAGAGCGTGGACGATAATCCAGCTAAAATCAATTCTGTCCACTCTATGCCTCACATTTGTCTGAATAGAATAAAAGGCAATTTAATTAAGTAGCATGGAAAATGAAATGGGTAAACATTTCAGAACATCTTACCAAATTTCAAAGAAAAAAAATGATAGGTAAAGACATTTCAGCTTCTATTTAACCAACATAGACTGCATTTTCAATAGTGCCTACGTGATGAGCTTTGGAATTTCTCTGTTCACGGAAGCCAAGCGCCTGGGTTCCTTTCATCCTTTGTTACATGAGACTTTTTTTCTTCTAATGACATGGAGTCACAGTGCATAATTAATAGGAAATGAAATATTCAAATAGCCCCTAATGCAGCCCTGAGAAGAGAGTCTGGACACGGGAGCTTGGTATAGGGGGGGATTGACATCCAGAGAGACTATGAACGTTGGCATGTGTCACTTTCTGGACTTCAAATGAAGCAGATTCTAAAAGCTTTCTGGCAGGATGACAGCCTCTAATGTAAATTGTCATAATAAAATAAGTTTAATAGTCATTCTTAAAACAGTCAGCTTTTTACATTTCATTTTATGCCTTCCGTTATTGCAGTTTTTAATGACATACACCCGCCCTGTACCATACATACACCTGCCCTATTGTGTATACTGTTGATACTGATTTGTGAATTTATTCCGTCATAATTTGTTGTTGTACTAAATACAAACAATTTAAAATATATATGATTTAACAGTGTTTGATTTTGCAGCAAAAACTATTATTCAATAGAGCTGCATCTAATAGGTTTGTCAAATATACAACTAGGTTCATTTACATTCTATGGCGGGGCATAGTTGGTGTGTTCAACCATTTCATTTCTAAGCGGACATGCACGCAGACACATGCAGCTAGGAAACTAAGTTTATATTTAAAATATTATGAAAGGACTCACTTCTCAGAAAACATTCAGGTATGGGAGACTGGTATAGCACTAGAGGGCAGTGCAGTGTTTCACTGGCTTTGACCTTTGAACGGACACTGAGAAGGGGGTCTTGACCCCCGTAAAGAGACCTGGTTTTGATCGTCCCACCCTCTCATTACCCGCCTCAACACAGGAATAGGATTTGCTCCTTTTTATTTATCAAGATAGTGCATGTAGGTATGTCATGTTTTCTTTTAAAGATAGAATAAATATGCGCACAGTTTAAAACAACATTTCAGTCCTGTGTTAGTTGTTACTGTTGGCATGCAGTGCTGAAATCTGGTTGACGTTAAGAGTGCTCCTCACCTATCTCTCTCTCTGCTACACAGTACTCAGTGTTCTACTGACTTCACACACCCTCTCTGCTGTCTCATCTCCCTCACACTCACCACATCTACCTCGTGTTCATCCGAAAAATGAACATTTAACATATGCCTAATGCATTCCTTGTTTTTATTTGTGATTCTTATTGAAGAACTGAAGAATCCGTTTTGGGGTTCCATGTGGAAGTGCTTAAGGGTTTGAGAGTTAACACCTTGGTGAGCTGCTCGCACTCTTGCCCGCTCTTAAACAAAGACGGCTTTGTGGAGTCTCTCGCCTAATGTTTTCTTAACATGTTCCAAGCAGTTTAGGCAGGCAACTAAAGTAAATAAGATGTTGCCATGATAAAAACACTTGTAAAAACATAGCAGAGTGCACTTAGAGAGTTTTTTGAGGGAAAGCTTTACCGGGTGTAAGGAATTTAATTCCTCTCACTTCTATAAACAAAGGGTGAGGCAATGTCAGAATACAATAAATAGTGATGGATTGAAAGGGACACTCCCTAAGCGAAAACGTGAGAGGAAAAAGGAGCATCTGTTGGCTCATTACTGATATGAAGTCAAGACAACTTGGTGGAAATGAACACTGTATCAAAACAACTAAATAAAACAAAACAATATCTCAAATCAAAGAACTGTCACTAATATCATTATTCACATCCGAGAAACTGTACAGTAAACACGGTGCTCTTTTCGCAAATGAAAAAAGGATTTCAAATGACAAAGAGAATGCTGCAAGTGAACAGCTTGTGAAGCGTTGTCTTCATCTATCTTTGCAGTGTGTGTGAGGGACTGTGCACGGGGAGCGCTTGTTTTACTTTGGGCCCAGGATAATGGAATTGTGTCATATCTTCTGTAAAGTGCGACTAATCCAGGGTGACAGAGAACCATTGATCTGCTGCCACACCACAGATGTTTTCATCCTCTCCGTAGCCATGGCGCGGTTATGTGTTGGATTACCCAGAGAACACTGCACACAAGGTTGATTAGTAAAGCAGGGGTTGGCTCAGACAGATCCTACAGGACACCAGTCCCCTGTCAGCCTGGACAGGATGCAGAGGAACCTGAGCTGGGTCACAGACAGTCAAATGGAAAAAGGCGTAGGACTGATATTGATAAATACGCTGGCTAGTTTGGACTAAAGCGTGAGGAGGGAATAGTTTGTTTTAGGTCTTAAAATGACCTAAGCTGTTGCTTTCCATGCGAAGTGAATGTATGCATTTTTCTGCATCTTAATGTCCCTTCAAATAGAAGTTGTACAAACAGAAAAGACAAGAAAACAGACAAGCTGAGAGACAAAAAAGACAAACAGACAAGTGAGGCTGAGGAAGACAGAAAGGGCTGAGAGAGGCATGCTAAGGCACACACACCAATCGCCTGACCAGTGACAAGGGCAAACATGCGGAGCGCCCAGAGTGTCGGCTGCCACAGATAAACATCCTCCTGGTGTTTGTTTGGGAAAAACGTCCCCAATCACCATGGGGATGACACTTATCACATGAATTAGAGGCCCCTGCAGTTCCCAGAGGAGGCCCCATACCAGCACCCTGGTAAAGAGGGCCCATCTCACACTGTCGCCCTACAGACAGCACCCACACTCAGGGATAACAACTGGGCGCACCTGTAGTGCGTCTGAGACGAATGGAAGAAGAACTCTAATCGACCTGAAGGAAAGAGGGACTGGAGGGGATACCAAAGAGGTTATCAGAAAGGCTAAAAGAAACAAACAGGACTGCTCTGAGGGAAACGTAACTTACTTGAGGAATGATTGAAAGTCATCAAACACTGCCTCACAGCCGGGCCACTTGCACACTCCATGGCCATAGAGAGGGTGGCTATGGGGAGAATGGTCATCTAGCGTGGATCTGGAGAAACAAGTGACAGAAAGAGACATGTTAATACCTCTACTTAATAACACATAATATAACACATGCTGCAACTAAGACAGGTGCCCATGTTCAGTTGTTCAGTCCGAAATAAACACCGGTGAAATAAAACGTGTTTGTTGGTAGGTTTGTCTTAAATGATGTGTTTCTGTTTCGTCTTTACTCGAAAATACTGGGTTTGTCTTGACCTTTGAACTTTGGACAGTGTGACATCCGTGTAGCTGTGTGATCATAGCCTACTCTCCTGTTGGAGGTGGTGACTCTGGTTGGGCTAGCCCCGGTGTGAAAGGGACCCAATCAATATGTAATTATTTAGTGCCAGTGATCCGAGTAGCCGACCACTTTGATCCAGGCAGCCGGAGGTTCCTACTGTGGCAGGCTCCTCTGCCCTGACCACTGAACCATATCACACAACCCACCTGGAGGACCGGCCCAGACCCACAACAGGAAGCCTCCAAATCCATCTGCCAGCCCCCATTGAGCACAAATAGTAAACACCACCGCCTGTTCCCAATTTATGTACTGACAGACCAACGTTAGCAGGAGCCAGCCCACGCCATCTAAAGTAAGGCTTAGAGGCTCACAACATCAGTCTAAATACCAGGACAGCCTCCACAAAACAAACTCCACAAGATCTTCCATATGGTGAGTGATGTGGATCCCATGAGTAAACCACAAGCAGTGGTGTCCAGAGGCCTGCGTGTGGATGGTGTCTGTTGGAGAGGGAGACAGACGGCCATATGGACACAGGCACTATACAAGCCACACAACTCTCAGCTACAAGAGCCTGGGGGACTGGCCTATATCGCTACCACCTGGGCTTCTGCTCTCTTTCTCTCTCCTCTTTCTCTCTTTCTCTCTCTCTCTCTCTCTCTCTCTCCCTCTCTCTCTCTCTCTCTCCCCCCCTCTCTCTCCCTCTTCAGCACATCACTGCCTCCTCTCCCCCAGTACCAGGACTGCTTATGTAATGGCCTGTTCTCCAGGAGCCTGAGAGGAACAGGACAAGGAGATTCATTAGACCAAATCCCACTGTGCAATCATTAGGGATTCATTCTAGCCACCACAGGCTGATTCATATGGATATTCTTCCAGTGTTTTTTTCCTGCCTCTTCTATCTGGATGACAGTTAAAAAATCTTCTAGTTAAGGCATCGTTTAACCAATTCCAAGCATCCATCTGAATTAGAATTACAGAGGAAGAAATCTCACGGAATTAGAAGAAGGAAATTAATCTAATCGTGCTATGCCAATTTTGAGGGATTAAATAGATGTTCAGATTAAAATCTCATTTGTAAAGATGTTAGTAAAACTGTACCTCAAGTAGGACATTTTAAGGGTCGTCACAGGTTTTCTTGTGTTATAATTACTTGCTTAAGAGTTCACATTGTTCATAACATGTGATAATTGCATTGCAATTAGGAGGCAGTCAAGCATTCATGAATGTAGTTAGCAGTTTTTTTTCCAGGTCAGAAATATTTTTTAAATTCAATTATGAATAATGCATACGCATTAAAACCTCTGTTTTGATACAGCTAATAAATAGATGGTAGAAGATCTATTATAATGAGTTTTTAACAAGGCAGTGTGTGGATTGGTGAATGTAGCACTGGATTTTTTAATTTCAAGAGATCCTTTTTTAATTCTTTTCTGAGCAGGCCTGTCTGTTAGTTCTGTATTAATAAGATATTGAATTGTGGAGTATGCTGGAACTCAGCGAGCCAAACGCTCTCTGAAGGGCCGGCGCCGGAGTGCCCTTTTAAACGGAAGATGACTAAACAGTGGTAAATGACAGGATTGACACTGAATGAGCTACGTTAGTGAAATGGTTGAAAAGTGTAAGATTCAGGGGGTGTTCTCCCCATTGTGACCTCATTCTCATTCAGCTCCACAGATCCTCTTGCAGAGTTAAATTTGACTGGCACCCTGGGCAGGTCTTTCAAGATGCTATTATTGTCAGACAGCCTGGGGGGGAAGAGAACTCTAATGATCTTGTAGCAGAAATGAGGGAAACTATGTCATGTGTTTCCTTTTGGAGAAGAGGAACAAAAAAAAAAGCCTATACCTCGACAGAACGCGCACGGAGCTTCCAGGTGTTGCATTGTGTTCATTCGAACACACGGACACTCTGCAGGTGAAGGCTCACGTCGTGAGAGCAGGACTGATACAGTGCTTGTATTCTTCCTTAAGATGCTGTACATTTCGTACCCAACGTGATCTGAGTGATGATACTCTAGTAGTCTGCAACAGAAGATGAATGACCAGCGTGCGAGGTCAGTCTGGACTTGGTCTGTGAGGCCAGTCACAACATCATCCTTCTCATCTGGAGTATCGATGTCGGTCTATTCCTCTGTGGCCTTATTCCGCTCTCTAGACCTCAACTCCTTTCTCTCCTCTGGCTGCCACTCAAGGGTTTACCCTAAATGATTTAATTATAATTTTCCTGGTGTAAGACAAATTAAGGGCGAGAGAGGGGAGTGTCGTGCCAAATCAGATTATTTATCTCCTTAACAGATTGCTGAGCTGAAGTCCCTGAGCTGTGGTTACTGATGGTTGCCGAGAAGTAAGTGGGCCAAATGCTTTGTGAGGATGCAATGCTCACCCGTACCACACCAGCACAGCACAGTGATGGGAACTAATGTCAGATACAGATCGGAAACATTTCATTTGAAATAAGCAAATCATTGAACAAAGAAGCCCTGGCTCACAGGGGATTTCTCTCCTCAATCCTCATGCTTAGACAAGACTGATCTAACTGGTCTGCCTGATCTGACTGACTGACTGACTGTCTGTCTGACTGTCTTTCTGACTGTCTCTCTGTCTGTCTCTCTGACTGTCTAACTGACTGTATGACTGACTGTCTAGCTGGCTGAAGTACACTAGAAGGCCCTGATCCGCTGTGGTCTGTTCAGACAGACAGAATCTGTCTGTCCTGTTTGAGTGAGCACTCTTTGAGGCAGCTAAAAGCAGGAGTGTGTCTCTATTCTGTGTCAGCCAGGCCGGCAGTGATTGAATTTCTCCTCCTTCCTTAAGACGGAAGTGCAAAGCCTGCGAATGATGCCTGTGGATGCACTTAAGGTTTTAGTTGCAGGCGTCGCTATGCCTGGGCAGATTTTATATGACACATGAAACTAACTACATGGTACTTAGGGCCTGCTGTAAACCTATCTGAGGCCAGCCGGGAAAACAGGGTCCATCAGCAGAAGGCTTGTTTCTGTTGCATGACAAAAGGACTTGCAAAACCGCATCAATTAAAAGTTCATTAAGTTCAGCACTGGGAGGATGAGTGGATGCTCTCTATTTACGCCTTGGCCCAGCCCGGCCCAGCCCATTATCTCAAACATGATTATTCAAATCCCAGGATTATAACACAGACGTTTCTCTCATAGCCTTTCATAGAATAATCATACTTAATAATATTTTTTCCCAAGGATTCTGATTAGAATTGAGTCTGCATCATCAAACGAGAGGAATAATGCTCTTGATAGTTCTATGATTTAGGCACATGGAAATGAACACTAGAGAGGATTATTGGTTGTTAAAATCTAAATTAACGCCATAGAGTTCTTAACAAGGACTGTTTTCGACGCATCCAGAATCAGTTATCTATTCTTCCTATCCCCTTTGAGAATGTTGCATTGCTCATCCATAACTGCATCAGGCAGAGCAGCTGAGCAATCACCTGCTTGGCTTTCTGACAGATCTAAGATACTCGGTGAATATTCCACCCCAGATTGCCTTCCTCACTGACGCGTGTGTTAAACTGCTGTTGACATCTTCTTTAATCTCTGACAGGAAGCGCACGGTGGAGGGGGAAGCCTCTCGCACCCGTCTTCTCCAATGTTTCATGGTGCCCTCAGCAGGGACTTGTTGTTGCTCGCTTCCCACTGCTGCTCTTGTTGTTTGTTCACATCTGAGGACGTGTGATGGAGCGAGTGTGTCAATATCCTCCCCTCCGATTAGTCTTCAGCCACGTAGCACAAAGCCTGTGCATTGGAGCCTGTGGGCTCTCTCAGATGGGAGTTAGGAGTAGTGCTGCTGGAGATCACTGTGTGTGTGTGTGTTGGAGTATGTGGTGTGTGCGCGCACTACCAATGATAGTTTGTGTATACTTCAAAATACTCGTGTTGCATCTCACTACTAGAGACAAATCCTCCTTTTTAGCCCCAGTTCCTCATTTCTGACGGAGCCGATGCCGTGTGAGTCATTCAGTCACATCCTCCAGGCTGGCCCACATCTCTCCACAAGGACCCTGTGTGAACCCCCATTCACCTCCCAAGGTCTGCCGGTTTAACGCGCTAAATGTGTTTTCATCTGCACTGCTTTCATAATGACACATTGATTTTGATCACTGAAACACAAGTCAGATGTTATGCAGTGAGCTCATGGTGCCTGGAGGCTCCTAACTAGCAGTTCACAGATCATACCTTGGTGCAATAAAACAAGTAAACGTGTTGGATGCCAAATTATTCCTTCCTATAAGACACAGACGAGGCTGAGGGAGTAAACCTGTAATTATTGTGTCAGAAGATTTCAGCAGAACAGTCTTTATCTAGCTTCCTTAGAAGTTTGTCTTCACATATCAATGTTGAAACACTACATTTTGCGTATTTAAAGCACATCCTGTTAGTGTTCCAAGTAAAGCACCATTTTGTTTTAGTTCTCTAATATAATAATAATATAATAATAATTTAGATGATGAAAAATAAAGATTTTTCTTGGTTTCGTGGAAGATGTAGCTTAGGTTAAATCTCTCTCTAAATAGTGAAAATGTTGTTGTGGCATTATGCTGAGAGTGGGAGAAGGCTGCGAGGTGTCTGCTTATTTGTTGTTGCAATGATGTGTGTGATTTTAATTTTATTTAAGGAAATGGAGCTAAAGCCACATCTGTAGTTTCCTAAGAACAACTGAAATAATACTACCTTTGACCCCCTAATTAATAGTGTGGTGATCCCATTTCCATTACTGCAATCGTTTTTCCAAATCACTCCCTCATTCCCAGGTGTTTCACTTCAATTCCCCACTGACGTCAGACACGCAGAACAAGCTTGCGTCTTAATGAAAATAGTAAGGTACTTACAAACTACAAATTAATATTAATCTAAAGGCAAATCCCAATGGGAGCAATGTCCATCAACTCTGCCCCTTCAAGGAATTGTACTTTTAAATGGGAATATGCAGGCCTTCTGTTTGCTTTAGTCAAAGATGACATTATAGAACATGCCACACCTGAGTTCAATTTGGAAATAAATAAATTGGAAAACACTGAATATTAAGTTATTAACTCAAACATATCTAGGTGGTAAAACATTTTGTTAAATGTTGTATATACATATGTATTAGTATATGCAATTAAATGGTATCAGTAGTGGTATGGTTATTACAAGTGTCAGGAGGAACGGTGTGGGGGAGGGGTGCAAATGGTAGGGTGGATGTTGTAAAAGGGCAATTTAAGGCTGTCTTCTTCAAGTAAGATCAATGTTAACATTCACTTACCACAGGAAAACCAAACCACTCCCATACCGAGTTGAATTTGTGTCATGACCTTCTATACAGTAATTCAACCAAATAGCAGGAGACATGCAGCAACAATGTTGTTGCTATAGGTATTGCTTTGGTAGTTGACGCAACGTTAGTGTTGACAATAACTTGCTCTCCAGTTGTACACAAATGGGGTGAGATTGAAGTGACGCAATCTTCTTTTGAACTATAAAGTCATGCCCTATCAGTTCAGTAGAGGGTCATAGTGCCCAGTGTCCTACTGTCCGACTGTTGGCTGCCGGGCAGTCTAAACACAGGAGCAGAGTTGGGGAGGGACTCACGATTCTCTCTTGTGGTTCATGTACTGGCCGTTGGTGGAGACATGCTGGGTGAGCAGGGGGTTCTTGGGCGGCGCTGGGGACGACAGGTCGAGCCCGCGGTGGCCGTTGTTGCTGATGTTGTTCTCCTCCTTCACGTGAGCGTTAGTCACCTCTTTCCACAGCTGCTGCAGCTCTGCTGGAATCATGCCTGAAACAAACAAATTGGATAATTAAATCAATTAACAGCTAATCCAACTCTCTTCGTCACATAATTAAATCAAAGGGTCTGTAAACAAAGCAGTGTATTAATTAGAAAATATTTCACTACAGGGTAATGCACTGAGAGCACTTGGCCCAAACCCCCTCCCCCTGCTTCTCCTTGTGATCTGAAGCGTGTTTGTATACACAAATCCCTGGCATTCACACACATTTCATGCCCACAGTAAATAATTAACATCCAGACAAGGCATGAAATCTGAATAATCACCATCATTTTCTCTAACAACAGAGAGGGAGAACACACGCACCAAAAGTTTACAATAGCAACACTACAAAAACATGATGCCCCACCTCCTCAAGAAACAGAACCCTGGGGTAATATTCTCAAAAGCGCATTAATGTGCAAAATACTTAAAGCTCTGCACCGCCTCCAATTGACACAGAAGACTTAAACCTTATTTAACAAGTCAAGCACACTGTAGCTCACACTGCCTTTGAAAAAAAAAATCCCTTGAAGACAGAAGACATTTTCTTCTGTTGCAAACCCATCCACAGAGCATGTTTTCTCTGTTCCTGAGTGACAGCGATACTGACACCCTGGGCCGGGTAGGGGATGAGGAAGGATAATGTGGTGTTTGTACACCCCACGTCCCATGTCTGAGAGAACCAAGCCTTTGTTTGCACACAATGTGTATGTGAACGTGTCCATCTGTATGGAGGCTGTAACTATGCAGGAGAAGCCTGCTTTCATTTGACATAAATGAGGCAAAAGCTGATAAGGCAGAGAAGATTCAGCCTCACAGGGCTATGTTATTTGGCTATTTGAATTGTCAGTCAAAATGTATTTGGAGAACCCATATTTCTAATAGCATATTGAAAGATCCAATATGGGAATGTGTGCAAATTTGTATTGGGTATTCAGATCTGTCCTTAAATAAGCCACATGTTTCAGCTATGGCGAAAGAAGCCTTTGGATGTGCCGGGAATTAAACCACAGAACTATGGGCAAGACCACTCGTTTAACATTACAATTAATTAAATCCATTCTCAAAATGAGCAGTGGCAAATGAAAGATGATTTGCACATGCTTATCTTGGTGGGTTTATATTCACTGGATTTCCCCCCCTTTTCTAATCGCCGGCTCTATAGATACCAGAAGTGGTCCTTTCAAGCAGCAGATCGTGGCACATTGTGCAAAATGCTTAGCGTTAATTTATTCCTGTTGTGGAAAATAACTGTGAGGTAAAGATCTCAATACGATCAGCAAAAATATTTTTAATTTGATAAGCTACTAAAGATTTTAATTATGCTCGTAATGGAGAACATTGGCCTAATGAGGCGAAGGCCTCTGGAGAGACGGAGGGGCTAAGAACTGTGAAATGACTCTGATGGGATTGCTGTAAATTCACACTAGATCGTTTGCATATCAAAGAGCAGGAAATTATTGCAGGACAAATCAATAACCTTTCCACGTTCCAAGGAGCGTCTTTCCTCATTCTAATCTTCCAGTGTTGCTGCCTCTCCTCCTCCACTCAGCCTGTCTGCATTCTCTCTCATGCCAACATGTACCTTCATCAAAGGACACGACTGGCCAAACATGCCAAGTGTTTCTGTTTTGGACTCAAGCATGATAAACACCCATTTGGTTGCTCAACACTTGCTAAACAGTTGTAACGTTAAACTTCTCTTGTTGTTTGAGTGGTGTGACGGAGCCTTGGAGCGCTGGTTTCCATGGTCAGGCTGGAAGGGGAAGGTCACTGGTGAAGAGTGTCCTGTGCTTCAACAGTGGGAACAATCATTTTCTCCTCACTTGGTGCCCAGTGACAGTGGCCGATGTATTTTTAGCCTGTGTGCTTGACAGGGCGGCCCACACTCCCTCAATTACCCAGCAGTCCCGGTGACCCCAACGCCACTGTTTACTCAGATGAAACCACAGTGGATAGACTCGTCTGATGAGAGAGGTAACGGACTGGGACCAACCTGTCTCTTCCTCTCCGTACCCCCTTACTTCTCCTCCGTCCTCTCTGCTTTACCACGCTGTCCTCGCCTGATCCAGCCATAATCACACATGAATGATGAATGGCAAGAAAATGCCATTACAGAAACATCTACAATAGAATTACTGGAGAAAATAAATAAAAGCTGTTTTCCGTAACAGTCTCTGGTGTTGTACATCCACGCAGGACCTCTCGGGATTACAGTGGTGGGGACATAATAACATTGATTTGTAAATCTTTTTTTCATCCCCAGTTTGTCTATTCTTTATATGCTAGATTGGTTTATCTTTCCTGTTTCATTTTTCAGCACAGCTATTCCACTCATTATGGGTCAGCTATAAAGACAAGCACTTTAAAAAATGTATGTTGTTGGGACAGTTGATTGATCACTGGCCTCCCAACTCAATTGTCCCTCTGCAGGTGCTGTGGCACCAGACAGGCCGAGCTCTTCAACCTTCTACTGTCCTTGTCCCTCTGTACCCAGGTGACCATGTTCAAGCAAGCAGAAAGTTGATTTAGGGTTCATAATGACATCAGTTGCAGGCTATCATCCACCGAATAAAAAATAGCCCCAGTGCTCCTGGCTTTTTAAACTCTGCTGTTACTTCTCACACACAGAGCCAGTGCCATGGGGGGATGGTGACACCACTATTAGTTTATTGTTCCATCAGGCGGGGACCTTAGGTGCACCCCTGTTTATGTTCCTGTAATCACTGCACCCCTTAGGCCTAAAATATGTTCCTTCCTAATGCTGCAGGAACTATTACCAGTGGCATGCTGCTGGACAAATCAATCACTGACATGGCGGGCATATTACCCACCACTGTCCCTGATGTACCATTGCTCAGAGAAGGCATCATGCCTAGCCACATTCTTTGCTTTAATATTACCAACAAATTTGTCTTGTCACTGTCCCGTTGGCCTGTCCTGGACAACTTAACTGATGTTCTCCAGCGGAGAGAGCTCAGTGTGTTACACCACTGCCTCGGAGGCCACAGGACCACTCAGCACACTTTAGCCAATCAGGACAGGCACAGAAAGGGGCAAGCTGTGATGCGCACACACACACCTGGCAGCTGCACCTGGGAGAGGGGAGCAGAGGTTTTGCGGGGTGCTGGATCAAATTCATATTTATGGGAGTTATATCCTCCCCAAACACATTGTTGTAATTTATAACAGATACTGTCTGACCGCTTCCAAGACTTTGAACATTAATGTCAAAAGAATTTACTGCAAGAGAAACAAATTAAAGTCCAGATAAAAAGAGCATTTGTTCTCTGCCCAAATAGCACTCTCAAAGTGTATAAGTCAATTACTCTTATCACAGTTTGGTAATGATAACTCATTGTGAGTCATCAAGTCTATATTTAATGCAAATTTTTTAAAGCACTGTCAGGACCTAGACATTTGACTTAAAAATATATTATTATTGTTGTGTTGTTTTCAATGTATTATTTTTGAGCACACTGCCTCATTGTCAGGTTGTGCTGTTAAGACCCTCGTTGCTACAGCATATAAACCGACAAACTACAATGGACAGATTCCTTTTTTCGGAATAGCAAAATTTTTGATATGTCAAGCCAATTCTCTATCTGATCACATGCCTCATTCTTATTCATCACCCCAGGCCCTAATAGAGCAGAACGGCTCTTCGCTCTTGTTCCAGTGTTAACTACAGTGGTCGCTGAGCACTGTAGATGGGAGCTCCGTTCTGTAGGCCGGGCTGCTGATGCATGAACGCGTTTAGTGATGTGGAAAACAGAAAGGTCATCAATAACTTCAAACAGTCAAGCAGAAAATGTGTAAAATAGGAAGGGAAAGTCAGCCTGATGGTAAGTGTTTTAACAGCTGTCTTAGAACACAGTGTCAACCACCAATGCTTCTCAAGGGCAGCCTATCTAGCTTCTGCCGGGTAAAACTCAAACTAACCAAATGTGTGCCATGCCCGCCCACTCTGACGAATGATGCTGAAGATTAAGGATATGTATGTCAATGTCTAACCCTGCATTATCATTGTTAAAACATGTGATCCAACTGCCTGTTATGTGATTAGGTGAAACATGTCAGTGTATTTTATGACAGTAAGTTATCATGTGTAAACAGGATGTTCGGGAACTGTTGTGCAATTCAGTCAAGTAAGCTGCCATATTACTGCTGTAATGCTTTACTCAGAGGGTGTGTGTTTGTGTTTGCAAGATATCTGACATAGGGTAATTCAGCGACTTACACTAACAGCACAGCAACCTTCCACGCCTGTGCCTATGGCAATCGTCTGCCAGTGGATGAGTGATTCCATACACAGACCAAACAATAACATGACTGTTCAAACCCTGTTTTTGTTTGCCCATTACCTAAGCTACCCATGGCCCTCTCCTTTTATCACCCTTATCTTGTTTTTTCAAAACTGTTTGTCTTAGAGCTTGGAATGAATGGTTGATGTCATGTTCCAAAGTATGAAGGAGTCTTTGTCATGGAGCCCTACCCTAAGAAAATATTAAAAAACAAATAAAGACATAAACTTCCTGACCAAACAAGTATTGACTCACCAGCAGTGTTACGACTGATTTCACAATGAGAATTTTAGAGGCAGTTGAGTAACAATAGAGCTAGTCTTCCATATAGCTGAGCTATAGCAACGGGTCACACGTTCTCAGTCAGGGGCCAAGGTAAAAGACAGGGGCACAGGAAGTAGTTCAGCATTTATGGACACACTACAATGTCCCATTGGTTAGAGAGAAAGAACAAGCGCTTGGCTAGCGGGGCAGTGTACTGTTCAAGTGAAACACCTGAAGGTCCAAGACACATCAAGGAGACCAGAACTAGTGCATGTGTGCATGTGTGTATTTGCAGTGTATGTCTAGCACAATGTGGAGGCGTATGGTGGCCTACTGACCCTGGGTGAGCGAGTGCAGGGGCAGGGCAGTCTGGCCGGGCTGGAAGGAGAGCAGGCCCTGTCTCTGGAGGTTGAGCAGGTGCTGCTGCTGAAGCTGCTGGACTTGGAGGAGCTGCTGCTGGAAGGCCAACTGCTGGGCCGACACCTGCTGCTGAGGAACGAACACACACACACACACACACATACGCACACAAAGACACACACACACACACAAACACACATGGAGGACATGCAGTGAGTAAACACTCATAAAAGGGTGTTTGACGGAAAACAAACCCATCCACATAAGAGTACATCTTATCTCTTCTGTACATATTTTGACATCTAAACCCACAATGAAACATGCAAATGCATAAAGTACACACCTGAGCCAAGACACAAACATACTCTTTCAAATGAAAAGCTCGGGGAGCAGGATGTACACAGAAACACAGAGTACTACACATCCACATACAGTGTACATCACAGTCTCAGATATAGCCCTTTCTGTGTGATTGTGTCTCCGTACACTCTAGACAGGTACAAAATGCATCTCTTTCCCTCTTAATTAACGAGGAGTCAGGAGGCAAATGACAAACAATGAAACAACATAGTTAATCATTCATAATAAGAGCCACAGGATTTTAATTATACCCATTCATAATTCAGCAAACAACGTGTGACTAAATCAGACTGTTTAATAAGCACCCCAGTAAGTCTCCCTCAACTCTCAGAGGCACAGCACCGAGCTCAGGGACACGTATCTAGCCTGTACGCTGTGAGCACACTCACATGGGAGGCAGGGAAGAACAGACATCTTGTTTATCCCCACGTACCCTGGCAAGGATGCGCCAAGAATCCCTACACCACTGATAGATTTCTCTCCGAAGAAAGTCAAAAGTGGGAGTGTCCACAGAGAGACGTATAGGAGTGAAAAGGTGTAGAGAAGGAGGGTGTGAAGGAGAGGACAGAGGTGGGCGAGGAAGAGAGGGAGAAAGAAAAGGAGAAAGAAACAGAGAGAGAGCGAGAGAGTGATAGGGCTGTGTAGTCAGAACAATAAATAGGAGGAAATTATCTAATATCCCCAATCTTCTCCAAATCCAAACAAATGAGAGATGCTATTTAGATAACCGGGCAGTGGAGAAGGAGACAGACATTTAACCCTTTCGTTCACCACGGATTGGACAAAAATATGGGCCGCCACGTCAAAATATGTCTTATTATTACACAAACAACCAGAGATAAAGATCAACCGAGACAAAGCTCACCTTGTTTTGCATTTTTTTGGCAAATAAAGAGGGCCAAACAAAATAAGCCAGTCAGCGGGCAGGATATTAGGGCTCTATATGAGTATACTGGGCCAATCGTCAGGGGAAGGGGGGGCACTAAAAGCAGGCCAGACTGCCAAGCTGTGCGCCCCACCCTGTTAGCAAACACAGGATACACCACTTTGTTTACTTCTCACAATCGAGCGCATACAAAAAAGGTCTCCGCGCAACACTGCTGTCAGGTCACCAACGGGCGGCTCTGAACCGCTGAAACAGCCAGATAAAACGCTCTGGCCTCCGCCCACCCGGCTCTGCCTGTCAAAGGTCTACCGGCCCTGGCCCCGGCCTCCCTTCCCTTCCCCACACCCAGCTCTGCTCCAGCACTCACAAAAAATAAGGCTCTGAAGGCAGTTGCCTGAGCTGCAACAGCTTCATGTCGAGACCCTTCTCATTACGTCTCTCTGATAAGGAGGATTAAACACTGAGATATACATAGGTGCAAACACAGGAAATTCCTCACCGTAGCAGGCTTTTCATCACAAACAAGAGACTATGTGATCTAGACTAAAAAAGGTAAATGAGAGAGCCAGTTGATAGAGATCTCGTTGAGCTTTTCGCTGAAATGTGTGAAACTAGTGGCCTGTGATTTCTTCTGATCTGTTTCTGAGAGCATGTTCTTTTTCTAAAAGGGCCCTGCGTTTCTCTTGTCTTCAGCGGTTCTCTGTTCTGTTGCTCCTGTCTGACAGCCTAAGACAAAGATGCTAGTGGTATGGGTGTGGGAGTTCACAGGGAACAATGTCTTTCATCAATGCCCTAAATAAATATAGGGTGGCTTTTTAAAACCACAAATTGCAAATGAATTGAACTTTCTCCTCTTCAAACTCCTTTCTTCTGGTCTCATCAGCTGACAGGGACTCCTGTGCACTCCCAGCATGCAGACACATTAAAAACGCCTGCCCAACAGACCAAATACGAGGTTAACAAGAAGTGGCACGAGGGAGAGGGAAATACAGTCCCTGACAAATGATAAAGAGTGGCAGTGGCAGGCCTTTATTGTCAAGCTTCAAATATAAAGTTAAACATCTTTGAAAAACTAAATTTTGATGTCTTTAAAATAAAAGAGGCACAAAGCAACAACAGGGGGTTATTGTCTGGCAGCCACGGGGGAGTCGCAGCGTCATTCTTATTCTGTCTTTTGATGGCTGCTGGAAATGCCAATGAAAAAGAGAGGAAAAAAACATGGGCAGAGAGCCTCTTGAGGCTGCATCTATTTCCTGTGATCATAACATAACACGTTTCAAAAGTTGGTCGTTTCTTTCTCTCCCTTCATTCAGCTCATCAATCGAACCTTCTTGTGACTACCCCTCTATTACCAGTCCAAACCTTAACACCAGCCCTAGCCCCAACATCAGCCACAGCCATTGCCTAAACATTAGCCCCAACCCCCAGCCCCAACCCCCATCCTGTCCCCAGCTCCTCTGGTGTCTACATCAGATGCGACTTGGTGACAGGGCCTATCTGAGGCCAAGGAGCTCTGCTGTCATGTTGATTTATGGGAGCATCACACCACAACTTGTCCAAACTGAAGCCTGCAGTTCATTAATTAGAGAGCTGCGACTTTGAAGTCGGTAGCTCCGACAGTGTGTGTGTGTGTGTCTGCATGCATGAGCGTGTGTCTGTATGTGTGCACGTGCATGCTTTAGTAGTGTGTGAGTGTCTTTTTAACATTTGGCTTAATTTACATGCTTTTTTTCCCTTCCTCAGCTCCCCAAACGTGGCTCTCAAAGGGGAAAAGACAGAAAATTCCCTGATTGTCTTTGAACTTCTTTTGACCGCACAATAATCATTTCTTTGTCCAGAGTGATGCCTGTATCCGCGAGTCATTAACACGCATTGAACGGCTGCTGATGAGCAAGCCCTGCTGAACTGGAGGGAGGGAAAGAGAGAAAGAGAGGGGGAACAAGAAAGAAAAAAATGGAACGCAGGCAACAAAGCTGGGAGCGCTCCCTACACTGATATCTCACAACTGCATGCCTGCTCTCCCTCCATTTCCATGTTAATTACCAAGGAAGCCTCTCAGATTTACATGCTAGCCGTTTCTGCCATTCTCCAGCCTTCGTTTCATTATGTCCTACAAGAGGCTCATGCCAATAGCCCTCTCTTTGTTAGGAGACTCTTGTTTACCTAAGACAAATCAGCCCAAACATACATTATTGCATCAGCCCCCGTCTCTAGAGCAGGAATAAATATTCTTGATTTAGTCGGTTATTACAGCTATTTACCCTCGGAGCCTACAAGCTAATCAGAAGCGGGAGGGCTCTTGATTCTGTCTGAGTTTTCTCCTTAAACTGCAATCTGACCAGATGGATGATCTGAGGAGAGGAGAAGAGACGAGGAGGGGAGGGAAGGAGAATGGAAGGGTGCAAGAAAACACCCTTATTGTCTGGCTGGGGGATAGCCTATGGGTGATGATGAAGATGGCGATGATGTCAGCATACCTCTTTACTCTGCTTGCCGGCATGCTGCTGTTGGATTAGCTGGAGGTGGAGCTGGTCCTGCTGCTTCTTGTAGAACTCTTGGAGTTGCTGCTGCAAATACATGGGAGCTAAGTCTGAGTGGGGGCTCATCTCTCAACCAGACACACCTCAACCTAGATGTGTGGCACGCTCCAGTTGTACACACACACACACACACTATGGTGTGCAGCCGCATAAAGAGGCTCTTCTGAAGTGAGTTTGATGGTAGAGTAGATATGAAACAAACCGTGTGCGTGAGATTTTTTTGATGACTGCTGGTAATATGGGTGCAGGGTGGTGTGTGTTGTACCTGCTGTAACATGAGGGCCTGTTGCTGCTGCAGGAGCACCTGGAGCTGCTGAGGGCTCAGGACCTGCTGCTGGAGGATCTGCTGCATCTGCTGGGGGGTGATCACCTGGGGCGTCATCATAGCCACTGACACTGGGACCTGCAGCGCACGCACACACACACACACACACGCAGGCATGCACACACATGCACAGGAGAGAAAGCGAGAGAAAGGAAGACTTGACGTGAGTAGCATGTCGGGCTCACACAGTCCCCCAAAACACGCAAGGACACATGATGTCGAACACAAGGTGACAAACAAGCGGCAGTCCTGCCAGACGATGGTAAAGAAAGCAACGACACTATTTAGCCTGAATAGAGCACTTGTCAAGGCTGCAGACACTGCCTCAGCCACTCAGAGGAGACAGCGGAGGGTAGGCGAGCCCCAGTGCCGGGCTGGACAAATCACCTGGAGTGTCATCACGGCCAGCTCTGTCCCCCGCCCCCCCCTGGCAGTAATGACACCATACTGCACCCTGGAGAAGTAATGACACGAGACGGACAGGCCTGGAACAAGCCTGTGGAGACTCGACAACCCCTGACCTTCAGCACAACAAGCCACTCCAGACACACAGGACCGCTAGCTACGCCCTGATTGGATGGGTTTGGGTCCCTTTTGTTTTGCGCTCATTGTTTTATGCAATAGTTCATACCTGCGAAGGCAAATGTATATTTGCTTCAGCGTGGACGGTTGTAATGTGATGTGAACATATTTCATGAAAACACTGTCAGGGGCAATTTATTGAAGTATAAATACAAAGCCCTGATGTGCCTGGAGGACCTGACTGAAGACACACAGGCCCCTAACTAACTAACAAAAAAAGGTGTGAGTGCATGACTCCTCAAAACAAGTGATTTGTTATGACACTGAGAGAGCCCCACAGTTGTCAGGGTGCCTTAATTGCTCCGGCGGCGTTGGGGATTCAGAGTGTGTCTGGATGCTGCCACTCACTGCTGTGATGTGAGATACCATTAAAAGCTCCTTTCGGTGACATTTTAGTGACAAACAGCTACTGAGATGTACTTGATAGAGTCTCACATTTGCAACTGTTAACATGTCTCAGCGCTGGTGTGTGTGTGTGACGAGCAAAACCTGCGCTTTGTGTCTGAAAGGCTGACGTCGCTGGCTGATAGAGGGGACATTAGGGGTGACAGTTTGTCTTCACCAAGGTTACCCAAATTGTGTCGCGGCCTCATAGCTAATGACACCCCTTTGAATTTTTCATGCATTTCTGAATGTAATTTAGCTGTTTAGAATCTATCTAGCTACTAAGGTGTTCTCTGACACCCTTTGCATGCATATCACCTTATTCATTTTCCCCACTGTAACATAAAACGCAAACAAAGCAGGGCCGTAATGAACAGCTTGTACTCTGAAAGGGCAGTGGTGTCAAACAGGACGACGTTGATGCTCTCTGTAAACTTCCCAGCGAGCGGCGCGCTGCAGCTCTGATGCGGCTCTGCTCCGGGCTACGCTACGCTTCTAGGTGACTCCAGGCGTTCGTCCTCCTGTAGAGGAACTGGAGGAGGTCCGCTCCACCCTGGATGGGCACACTTCACATTTCTCATTTCCACCGCGAGATGAACAGCGAGAGGAGGAAAATGCAATATTAATTCCCCTGGTATTACGTCTTAATATGCAGTCCATCTTGACTTTTTCACATGGCTTGTCCTGTCATTTGCATAGCCGAGACCCCCCGTTCCTAATTTCACAGTCATTATCCACTGATGTCCTTTTTTCTCAGCATCACTAATTTTGATGAACTATTTTGAAGGTCAACCAGGCAGCTTGTCTGGCTACAGTATTAGACCTATACGTGATGTGATAGATGTAGACCACTTTAAGTACGGCCAATGACAATTACCTCACACACAGCGAGGATAAATAATAATGGTTCCTTTTTAGATGCCCTGTATGTGTTCAACTACATGAGTTACAAATCTCCTAGAGCTCCTAGAGAAATGTTCTGCTTTACCATCATGTTGGGGCAGTCCATTTTCCAAGGGTTATGTTCACGTGCATAACCTTATTTCTTTTTTTATTATACATCTTTGGTGTCACACATTTATAGAATTTAATATTATGAAAAAAAGAATGAACACACTTTCACACTTCTCTGTAATTTACAATTTCATTACAAATCGGATCTGAATTTCATTCAGTTAATTGTCTCTTATTTTTCTTCTCTTTTTTTTTACACCAAACACATCTCGCACATCTTAGTTTCACACCTCTCCTCAACACGTGATCCTGGTTCACAGTTACATCTGCAACATCCCCTTCTGAAGGCTCAGCCATGACAAGAGGCCATTACAGCCAACATTTATTACCCATTACTATTGAGGTCATTAGCAGCGAAGGGGGATTGTATGCTTCTTAACCTATTGATCATTGTAACTACTACCATTTAATCCTGTGTTGAACGAGTGGAAATCTGCCTAAGCAAAAAGGGCTACTAAGGGGCAGGGCGGGGGGAGCACTTTGACTGAACAATGTTGCTCTCGCCGGGGCGTCGTGCTAATTTAACGCAATCGTGGGACCCGCCACTCTTTGAAGCTCTCCTATCGAATGCAACTTGCTTTCTGTAGATAACATCACGAGTCCAGATGATCCACCAGAAGACATGGACATCTAAAGATGGAGAATTCTCCGGCTTTTTCAAAAGGGAGCTGAAGAGCTCCTCTGACCGCAGTTGTAATCTACTACGCCAGTATGAGAGTGTGAAAAAGAAGACATTCTGAGCATGCCAGGAATAGCTGACGTTTATGAATTTCAGGAAGGTGTGGTACTCTCCAGGTGCCTCGCATACATAAACATCCAAGCCTGGAACATTCTCCCACAGCTGCAGTATGACTGTAGGCAATATACCAGCACAGGCCTGATGGCCAACACACACATACTGTACACACACACACGTCCACACACATCCACACATGCAAACACACATACACACAGACATGGAAACATTAAAGCGTGAATGGACAAATACAGTATAATGGTATTCTATATGCTTACTGCGGTCATCATTTCTAATGTGAAAGACGTGAATACATTTATTAGTACAGATGACAAATGTGGCTGTATGTTATACACGACGACGTAACAATGTTCTTTGTAATTGTATAACAACTATCATCTGGTTTCGTTTTTTTGGATGCGTTTTTCTTAAGCTGTCCAATTGCCCCCCATTATGGGGACTGTAGCATGCAGGAGACCAGACATAGACATGCTAATGGTGAGCACCGACACAAACACACTTACACACTTACACACTTACACACACACACACACACATATACAGTATGTGAATACACGTACTAAAAGGAGCCAGAGCTCTAGTTAGGGTCTGCTTTAAAGGACACTAAGACAACTTTTCTTTGTGCGTCATCACCTCGGAACAAGCATGGAGATGATATTCTAATGAGGAAACATGGGCTACACATCTGACGATTGTGGAAATTCACTGATTCAAACTTAATGAAGACACTTTCCTAGCTCCGATCCCTCCACAAGCCAAAGGTCACAGCGTGGTGAGAGAGAGTGGAGAAGCGGGCCGGCAAAGGGCTAGCCTTGCTGTGTGTGCTGGGGCAATTAAGGAGAATAGAAAGAGGAGAAAGAGCCCAACTTCAATGACATTAAACTGGCCATGAAGAAACAGGTTAGATGAAGAAAAAAAGGATCATAATACAATTTTTATGTGCGCTCCCTGGTGTCGTCTTGTTTTGTAAAGGACATCAAATAGAATCGAGAAGTAGAAAATAACAAGCCCTTGAGAAATCAGAGGGGCCTGTCTGATTGAAGCTGTTGGTTGGTTTACCTTGGCCTGAGACAGTGGAATAGTAATGGCGCTCCATCTAGAACAGCGTACCATCTCTAGCATGAAAATGTCTCCAAAATGAAGATTTCACGGGAGGCATTGTACTGAAGTGATGCATGAACATAATTAGTCCTCGACATGATCGGAATGACTCATTCTCCTTCAGGTTTATTGAAATCTCAGAGGTAGATATCATTTTAGATAACTTGTCAAGCAGATTTGGCCAGCATAAAATAGGACCGAACAACAATTATTTCCTACAAATAATCTAATAGTAGTACAGTTACCAATAATTACTATCAAAATTCCAGAGGCAATAATAATTGATGAAATGCAATTTTGATCATCACGGCAATATGAAATGCATCTACCAAAATTGTTTTTTATCAATACTTATTTGTTGATATTGGTGTGAAATAATCCTTGGCTATGAAATGTATAACACAGAGTAACAGAATACAGGACTGCCCATCCTGATTTGGTTAAGCTCTCTGTAATTCCTCTCTGTCATCTAAATTCAAGCTGCTTTAAAAACGTTTACAGTTCAGATAAACAGTATAATCACAGTCACATTTTCCTCCCATTTGCTATATATATATTCTGAGAGGAGATCGAAGCTATATGCAGCAACTGTAAAAACAAATCTCAAGATTGCATTTTAATTAACTTTTAAACCACAAACAAACAAGTTTTCAGCAAAGCTGCGCCAGTGTTCTATAAAACAAACAAACTACACGGCGAAGTGAGCAAGCCTCTCACCCTAACAATAACAGCTGAACAGTGGTGGCGGCTCTTTCCCACACTCTGGGCAACCGCGACTGCAGGTGCCCACCGCTGAGCACGGAGCAGAGGGCATGGCCCCTGGTCTGACAAACACACACACGCGCACGCACGCACGCACACACGCACACACACACACACACTGAGCCCCTTTCTCAAGAACCAAAGGGAGCAAAGAGCAGCTTAACAAGTCGCCTAATACACACACAAATACTCACACAGATGTTTTTGATAAAAGCCTCAGTAAATACGTGATAAATAATAACTGTCATGCGTTTTTAGGGATTTCATTCTAGAATATTAAAACACAAAACTGCGGCCATTTCTTGAATATTAGGGTTTAACCGCAGAGATGGCAAGCTCCTGTTCACTGATCTCATGTCACTCTTTTTGACCTTTTTAGGCCACACCCCCTCATGCAGATTTCCAGACTCTTACCGCTATTTTAGACGGGACACTGATAGACTAAGTCAGAATTTACAATCGACGACACCCTCATGCTTGCACCCAAACTGATGCCTGGCCACACCATGGCCCCCCTCTTCACGCTGCCGGGAGTCAGATTTATAGTTCACCAGCTCAGCGCGGTTACACAACACCGCGTACCCTCAGATGCATTATTTGAGTGAGTTGAGATTTAATTAAGATCACAGCCTCTAAAATCCCCTTCAGATGAAAATTCACCCAAAGACAATGGCTGACATATCCTCATGCAGATAGTTTCCATTCTCTGCAACAGCAACGCAAACCTAATCCTTGTTTCCATGACGGCAGACAAGGGGACTGCAAATTGTGATGCTTTTGCTTGTGTTGTTGTCTTTTGTGAGTCACAAAGAAAACATGTGGCCAATAAATAATAATGAACAGCATAGATAGTCAGCAGCTGGCTTCCAGCACAGCATGCCATTCAAAAATGTCTGAATTCAGCACATGCACTATATGAACACCTCTGCTTATACTGAACATTCATCAAACACAGAAACAGTACAAATCTGATATTGTTTTGTATCAGGTGCCAAGTGAAAAACTGGAGAGTAATAATAATAATAATAATAAAAATAATAATAATAATCTTCCAAACCATACTGTCAAACTTTTAACCCCAACAATCACTGGCCTTTGAAAACATGACATCTTCAGCAGTGAGCTAATCTGCCTGTGTGGAGAAGAGATGCTTTTTTTGTGGCCATGAGCCGTAAACAGTAATGCACCTTGAAAAATGAACAAAGGAATGTTTCCATTAAAAAAATAAAAAGGGGGAAAAAATTCAATCCTGCAAGTCGGGGGGCAACAGAATAGAGCAGCTGGTGGTTTTCTGTATCACCGCTAAACTATTCCCCCCCCCCTCTCTCTCTCTCTCCTGTCTCTCAGCTTCTCTCTCTCCCCCCACTACAAAGCAGTGGCCGGTCCTGTAAAGGATATCCCAGAGTGCTGTGGGCTCTGGCGGCTGCCCCCTGTGCCCCCCTCTCAGGATACCGGGCTAATATCTGGTTGCCTATGTCATGGTTTAGAAATGACAGGTGCTGGCAGCCTCTCGCTTTGACAGGCCACTGCACAAATAACGGCCCTGCCTGAAAGGGCTAATGCACTACTAATGAACAATAAATCAACTTTGATTACAAACTGTCAACCCAATCAGCTCGCACTCCAGCTCTCCCAAACTGCGAGCCTCAGCGCAGCTGCACGACATTACAGTGCACACGAGCTGTTTAGGCTTCTCTGCCCCCTCGGCTGATCTTTACATTCTCTGCCCCCTCCAAGACAGACACACTCAGCCACCTCTCCACCAGCAAGGCCAGCTGCTGAAAGCAACTACCTCTACTACTGTACTACTGCACCCTTCCCAGAAGAAAGTTTGAGGCTTTTCCAAAACCCCACAAGTGCATGACGAGTAAAAGACACAGGGAGCTTCCACATCATTAAAAGTATCCCAAACAGGCTGCTATCGTCTGGGAAGCACCTCAGGGAGGGTTGGTGGGGCTGAACTCATCCACCAAGAAATACGAGGAAGTTGAACAGTGGTTCAACTCTTATCACCTAGTACCACTCCCCCTTTACCACACATACACAATGGCGCACACACACACACACACACACACACACACACACACCACAGCATACGCGACCTTTTGTGCTCAAACAGGTATAAATCTTTCAAGAAGATTCCTTTGGTGACATGTAAAATGATTGCATCTCTCTAGCATGGTTTGGTGGTGACAGTGTCAAATATAGAGCTGTCCCTGCCTCTTCCTTAATGTCAAGTGACAGAGTGAGAAGAGGATCTTCCCCCATCACCTCCATGTCCCTCTCACTTGACAACTACACGCCTCACAAACACACTAACCAAGTGGAGCTCCTTTCACTGAGTAGCTCAATACTACAGACATATAAACGCTGTTTAAGCACAGTGTGTAGTTCACTTTAAGCATTTTAACCTCACACAGCATCAAAACACTTTAAAAGTGAACTGAGAGATAAATATCTGTATATACAAAAATACAATTCAACAAACAAATATGTAGTTTGCCTTTCAGAAAACTTTTCATAATTAAACAGTGAAATGCACTAGATCCTGCTTGACAGGTTAGAGTCTCAGAGATGTAAACAAAGCACACACAAAAAAAACAAGCAAAAAAAGCAGTAACAAAATGAGCCACAGCTACTAACAAACATAGGCAGCTCCTTTGATTAAAACCACTTCAATACAAAATCAGCACACAGCTAAAAGTATAAAGTACAGCTATAAAGTCAATGATAACCACTGAGATAAGCAGACATGATCTATGTCCAAACATTGTCAAAAGCAGACAAGTCCACACATAAATCCCACGTGTTTGCTGAATCTTGCCTTCAGGACAAGCATGTACTCTGTCCCTATCTGTGTAGCACACCAAATCCTAGATCAGTTTCCCTCTTAAACAAACTGCAGGACAACATCAAGCAATTACAATGATACAACAAGACCAGATAGAAAATAAGCCGCTATTTCTATTCCCTGGTCAAATTAAATTGTCAAGTTTTACACAAGAAAGCTGGCAAAATTGCAGAATCAATCATATTGACAAACCTGACAAACTCCATTTAGCTGGCAGGATAAACAGAGAGCTGGGCCGTGCGGTGTGGAGTGGAGCGGAGCGGAGAAGAGCGTCAGTGAGAGAGAGCGCGCACGAGAGAGAGAGAGAGAGAACGCGAGGCAGGCGGGCGGGCGGGCAGGCAGGCAGGCGGACGCTGCTGTGCTGTGGCGTCTCCAGCCTTCCTCGGGATACAGACAGATTGCACGCGCAAGGTTGCTCCCTGGCTGACAAGATACAAAACTATCCAATCAACCACGCCCTTCTCCACCAATCACAACCAGCCCCCTAAACATAATCAATTCAAATGGGCCACACAATAGGGTGCCGCGGGCCGGGCTGCAGGTGAACCCGTGCCTTTGTGTGGGGCCCCTTTAAAAAAAAAGAGAAAAAAAAAAAGCCACAGTTGACGGCTGTTAACCCTTTGACCTCTGCAAGGGCTCCGGCCGTGCTATTGAAACAATGGAAGCCTAAAGAAAAGAGGCCCTTTAATTAAACAACAGATAAGTAAACACAGCTATCCAGCCGAAAGAGAGAAAGAAACTAGTCGGCTATCAGCCCTTTATTGTTCTGGTAAATGGAATTGTTTACAATGCGAGTACAAAGAGCAAACCTCATTTTAAATTCTTAAACAACAAACGGCCATAACAACCGAGAGGCTTTCTTCTTGTTGTTTTTGTTTTGTTTATTTTTTGAAGCCACATCCAATAGGGAATTTTAATTCATAAATCCAACTTCCTCAGAAATATAGATAAAGAAATTTGTTATATTCAAATTTGACCATGCATAAACAAAGTTATTGTCATTCACCATTGAACTCGTTTTGCATACAGACAATTATAATATCTTGGGCAACACAGAACATTTACAGAATGTTTATGATGTGGCTGTCTAACCATTACTTTGGACCATCAAAATGTATCCCGGAATTGTTTACCTGTACAGTCCAGCAAACCTATGACACCCATTCCAAGTCAATGAGGGGAATTACAGTAGCTGTCATGCTATCATCCAACACTTAAACACCCTTGTGCACCCGAGAGAAGAGAGGGGAAAGGGGAAAACAGAAGCCTGCCCCCTACTGGATATTTATGAACTACATAGAAGGGAAATAACAGATACAAAATATGGTCAACCTTCAATTATTCTCATACGTTCAGCAAATAAACGATTCCTCAAAAATAATCATGCGTTGACAAATGACTTGAAGCTGCGAAATGTATCAAGAGGCTTGATCTGAGCTGAAAAAAACGGACAATCTAAAGTGCAGAAGTCCTCTATTCTTAATAAAGCACCATCCTAAATGAACACCTCGCTCTGTTAATCACAGCGTCAATAAACACAAAAGACAATAACTCAGCCGTAAAAACCCTGATCATATCCATGGCCATAAAGTCTTGGCCAAGAATGAGGGAATGTTTGAGGAATCCATTCCAGTTCACAAATACACTGGTAAAATAAACAGAGCCCCTGCATAACACACCACTGCCCTCATCTGCTAACTACTAACAACAAGCTTTGCTAAGCCTGGTGACCTATATAAATTATTGACTGCAAGACCTCAAGTGTCAAAAGTGACAATTCCAATACATATCTTAGTGAATAATTAAGTAGACGAAAAGGCTCTTTATTTTCTCTCTGACACACTCAGATAGCTCAGACAAAGACACACACACACGAGAGACACACAAGTGCAAGACACACAGTGTGCACTCTCACACACGCGCGCCTGCACACACATGAACAAACACACAGACACACACCCTGACAGCGGTCTGTGCTCTGGCCATACTCCTCTCCCCAGCACACTCCCTGGGGTGGCATGTCGGCATATTCTCAATAAAACACCTTCTTAGCAGTAATAGGCCACTGTTCTCATTTCAATGTTCCCAAAGGCCTCATGATAAATTTAGCAGACATACAGTTCAAGCCTTTCCTCTATTCTCCTCTCTCTCTCTCTCTCTCTCTCTCTCTCTCTCTCACACACACACACACACACACACACACACACACGCACGCACGCACACACTCACACTCACACTCCCTCCCTACCTCTCTCTTTCTTTCTCTCTCCAACACTTTGCTATGGCCTACACTGTATGCAGTAATTACACACATGTATTGACATAATACACACCGTATAGATTTTACCAGCAACGTTTTACAACACACAGATAAGCATCAATATCACAGAGCCCTCAATTTATTTTCACCCAGTGTCTTTATGGCAGTTTACAAAGACTACTGAATGATTGTGCTTCTGACAGAGTGGATGACATAATAAAAGACTCCATTTCCTGCCTGAGTTACAGTGAAAGTATGAGTTAATGTCTCGTCTGGCTATGGGTCTGCTGTGGTCTTACTGCCTGGTAAAAGACAATGACACAGCCAACTTCTATCACACAGGTCTCTAACACACACGCACGGGCCGAACAGACTGCATGGCATATTCAACCCACACGATACACCACCCCCAAAATATTGGCTAAGAATGTTTGACGTTTACGCTGAAACTAAAAATGGGCCTGCACAGCATGAGAAAACAAACATCCTCTTCATCTCTGAAACAAAAAGTACACTGCAGTTTACTGTAATGGTTGCTGGACCAGTTGTAAGACTCCTCAAACAACAGCTGGTGACACCGCATGTCAGAGCCTGAGGGGTTAGAATGTACTGGAACCTACAAACACACACACACTCATTTGGCCCCATATATAGTTAGGTATTGTAGATGTTGTTTATAAACACCAACTCATACATAACAACAATTGAAATAAATCAATGTTACGTCTTGAGTGATAACGTGTTAGATGGATAACATATGCATGTTTATTCCTTTTCATTTAAGCACTCCAAAGCATTTCAAAAGTCATTTGTGAAGTCCTTATTTGCTGAAAATATTTCCTGAGGTGATATAACAGCCAGCGTAGCAGCCAGCACACAGCCAGGCATGAGCTTCACTGTGTTCGGTCTGCTGTGGTTTTTGCTTAGTCAAAACCAGAGCTCTTTTTTCTAGACATGTGCAAAATTAATTCAGGGGGTGGGGAAATTTGGGTCCTTATTGTTTGGTGGTTGATTCATGGTTGATTCATATAGGGTAATTTTTATAGGGTATTTTTATCTCTATATCATATATACATAAAACACACTTTGACAATTTGTTTAGGAAAGTCAAATGAAGGCAGTAGGTGAGTTATGTATATAAACGGTGACATTGTCCTCCATTTGTCATGGAGCATTTGCACCAAACATAATCTTCCTACAGACTACAAGCAAATGAGGATGTTTACTGTACAGTTGCCTACACATTCAGCCCCCAATACTATTTTCCCCTTCCTTTAGTTCAAGAACAACCACACCGTCGAAAGAAAGGGTGCCAGTCCAGAGCAGACAGAGGTGAACGCAAGGTGTGATTGGTGCAGAGAGGAGCCATGAAGGCTGCATGCATGTTGTGTGGAGACGCACTGTGACTCAGTGGGCCAAATGTTCCACATACAGTACGTATATGACGGTATTTATTACCGCTCTGGCTTCCACTGCATCCATCCGACCGAGCACTGCCCCGAAGGGCACGTGAATGACTCCCACCAACACATGGATGACATCAGGACACAGTGCTCGAGGAAGATTCTGCATTTGTGTGTGTGTGTATGGACGGGGGTGTGGGGGGAGGGGCTTGAAGGGAAACATCAGGACTTAAATAAGGCGGCAGCGCAAACAGGCCGAGAAGGCTTCCAGGCCTGCGACTGGAGTCACGCCGCTGCTCCTCGTCTGGCTGGGAGCTGCTAACAGGCTGGAGCAGCCTGCTGCCTGGAAACAGGAGGGATGACTTCACTCTGACAGAATGATCTCAACCTGCTTCTAATATCAGGCAGTACACAGAATGCCTTTCTACATAATGACAAGACGAACATGGCGGGACCGAAACATTCTGATCTGTTGACGAGCGACGGAGGCTGGATTGGTGTTGTGTTCATTATTCCAGACAGTCACCTCAGAGCTACGAAACCATCACATAAATACAGTCCGCATCATCTTGATACTTCTTATTAACATTGAAAGAGGGTAACAGACATCCTGCCTGCACATTCACTGAAGTATGTGATTTGATTCGGAATCAAATTGAACAGACGCTACACGTTCACAACAGAATCATGTTATTTTTGATTAATCTATTATTGTATCTGGCCTCATTTACTACATTTTGTAGACAAACTGGAGCAGAGCAGGTCTATAGCTTCCACACCTGGTGGGCACATCTCTGATCTCTATTGTCCTGCACTCTCAGCTGGCTTCTGTGCTTGGGCAGGGGGCCAGAGTGGGCTGGACATGGGCTTATTGTCACCTCGCCGGTGGGCTACCACCGCCACGCTGCTCCGTGCCGCGGGGCGGCCGGGTAAAGGGAACGTCTCGGAATGCCGCCTCCAATTGCCTGGGAGCGCTGGCCAGGCTCCAGCTTGGCCGCCCCAGCCCAGCACTCTAATGACTTACAGATTGGAGCGCTGTGGTGTACATGTGTCAGGACAATGCCATGGGTCTACTACAAAAAACCCAGTAGTGGTAGTAGAGGGACAGCCAGCGGGCTCTCCTCTCCTGTCAGAGACAGAGACTTGGACCCTGCATTCTGTCACACTGCGCTCCCCCCAAAGACCACAGATGAAGGATATGAAGCGCACAGGGGAAGGAGGAGGGGTGGGACTTAAAAGGTTTTCATCATGTAAAACTGAAAAGACATTATCTTTTGACCTGGAGATGCCCTTTGTGAGACTCCACACAATGGTGTAGAACAGAGTAAAGTGAGTGCATGTGTGTGTGTGTGTGTGTGTGTGTAAAAGAGAGAGAGAGAGATAGAAAGAGAGCTATAGAGAGATAGATAATAAAGCGATAAAGTACAAAGGAAAGAGAGAGAAGGCTGCGTGTTTCAGTCACCAGGAAGAAGGAAATCTAGATAAGGAAGCTGGTTGTTCACGTGTTTGTAAGAGCACATCTGTCTGGCCAGTCCTTTGCAAACTCTGAATAAAAATGAATTAGAACATGATGACAAAGTAACCTATCAAATTCATTATACCGCTTTCATTTGCATTCATGTGAGTCATGGAATTATTGTAAAACAGCCCTAGTTTATTAAAGACGGTGAAATGGAACTTATAAAAGCTGCTTTTCAATACTGCTCACAAGCTTCAAGGACCTCGATTCAGAGAAATGTAAAGATGATCCTGGCAATCTGCTTTCAGCAAATATACCCACAAGGGAGTTCAGTTTAGCATGTGAGGTTATTTGTCTCCTCCAACTAAACAGTCTTTCAACAAAAACATAATAAACAGAAATCTGACAGCCCACACTGGCCGATATATATTCAGATATTAGATTGATGGTTGGTTCACACAGACAGAAGTTTCTTGCTTTGAAATCTCAGGCTTGCTTTGCAGTCTCCAGACTACCTGCCTACAGTATACAGCACTAGTGGCATGAATAATGAAGCCTAATCAAGGGCAACATCCAGATCAGGAACAAGCCTAATCTGGGCATTACACTGATGCAGTGGAACCATGTTGACATAACATCTTCAACCCAGCTGCACGTCACATAATCCACCGGAGGTGGTGGGTGTCTACCCAGGATGCCTTGCAGCATAGCGTAGTTAACTGAGGAGGCTCCTAACCAACGCCACAAACGAGCCTCCGATTTCTTTCCCCCCTCTGTGGTGCGAGTGGACTATCAGTGAGGGTCCAACAGTGTTGTTCCTAATTACCTATTTCTCCACTCCTGATCCTGTGGCTGGCATAATTAGTTACCTGGGGCTGCAATCCAATTTGAAGTGATGACAAGAAAGTGATCCATGAAAAAGTAATAAGTTAAATCCAATTTCAGCCTGCCTCTAATTAAATGCACATGGAACTAATGACTCAAACCCTACCATTTCAGTGATAATGGTAATTAGCGGGGTGGGAGTTGCTCGCTCTCTTCCTGCTCCACTGTAGGTGTGAAGCACGAGGTAAAGTGCCATGGACTCTTTTAATTACACGTGTCATTCTGTCAGTAATTTACTTGCTTTTTGACCAGTCAAGTATGTTTAGCTGCTTTCCGGCCCGCATTGCTGTTGTCTGTGTATCCAGACTGATTAAACACCTCTGAGCCACACGCGTAGACTTGAAAGATCTTCTAGATGCTTTTTTATGGGGGTAAGATCCCTTTTCAACATATAAAACCAATAGCCATTTAATGCTGATCAAGGATTCTAGTGCTCGCGTGACTTCTTTGTCTTTGTCTTTAAAGCAGGTCACTTTTTCTTGATGCCTCAGATATTCTGGGCTTCATTATTTTTTCGTCTACTTGAATAAGAATAAATTGGAGTGAGTCTCATCTCCAAATGAGGGGAGATCCTACATGCCTTCCAGTGTCTAATGGGGAGATGGCTGAGATGAATAGAAGCAAATCCAGGACAGCTCTACAGATCAGGTGCTTTTATGGGATGTCAGTTTACCACACTGCTCATAATTGTTGTATCATGTCTTTTGATGACCCGGTCCAATTCAAGACAAATTCGGGCTTCGGGTAGGACGACAGTGTTGCATGTCGTGAAAGGGTCTTCCAGAGTTTTCTCTCTGCATGGGCTGCTCCTCACTGAGGAATTAGACAAGCCTTGGATGGTCTGGTGTTTCACTAATTGCTACCCTTGAGAGAGAGTGAAATGGCTAGTTCACCACTACAAGACCACAGACACACAAAACACAAAAGATACTCTGCTTCCTTTCAACCTCACCACACACACACACATACACGTGTGCACACAAATACAGTATGTATTCATAATGCATCTAATTCCTGTGTGTGTACTGACGGAGTGTATTTCATTAGTAGGGTATGTCATTCAGAGAACAACTAATAAAACAACACTTGTGTGTTGCTTTTCATTATGTTGGTTTCAACCTACAGTAGAACAATGTAACATCCACCATTACAGAGCAGGCAATTTAGCATGATGTTGTTCAGATAGCACAGTGAGCCTGTGCTCCTCTCTATCGCTGGGCTGGGGAGGGGAGAAAGAATGGGCTCGGCTCTCTTTTCAGTAGCTGAGTGACAGGTTGGGCAAGCTCTCTGTATACATTAATAAATTAGAATTTTAATTTTGCCTTTGTCTGGGGGAGGTGGGCTACTACTTCAGTTTGTACCAACAACTGGCTGTACACTGGAATCAACCATGTGGCCTCCTCTGTTGACCTCCGCAGCACAATTCCCAGCCTGACTAGGGAAACTGTTTAGTTTGATCCTTTCAACTTCTGTGAATCCTGACAAATATGCACACAACTAAAAGGTCAACACAGTCATATTTCATCCTCTAGAGCTCTTCCTAAGACATCTGCACAACAAAGAGGCTCTTTCACTACCTGACATTAGACCTAGACGCTACAATAGCTCATTAAAAAAGGGCCCCCTATGGGAGGGGGGGGGGGGGGTGAATATTATATATATACACACACATACATAACAGGGCCTTCGTATGAATTACCAAATATGCCCTGAAGTCGTCTGCAATTTCACACTGAAACAAACAACCCTGCCTTGTTCAAACACAGATATGCATCTGGATAGCTTAGACGGCTGATCAGAAATTAATGTCAATATTTCATCAGATAGGGAGAACGGTTCCCATTCAATAGAAGCAAAATACCTTGACTTGATTTTGCTTTGGGAAACACATTAGAGCCTCAGCACCTTTCCTCTTTGCTCCCCCCCCCCCAGGGCCCACCTCCCCCAGGGCCCACCTCCCCACCCACCCCAACCTGCTCTGCTTGAGGACGCCCCCTGCTGCCAGTGGTGGAGGTCTGAACTCAGCCCTCTGTCCTTCTATGGAAGGTAAGATGAACCGATGGGAACAGGGACAACAGGGAAGTCTTTGTGCCTGCAGCAGAGGCTCAGATCTCTGCTAGGGAACTAGGACACTCACCTTCCTTGGTCTCCGTCAAACTCTCTTTCATTCTCTCTCACCCACTCTCTATCCTCAATACAACAACACGAATCAACACTACCAACAGTCTTGGCCCCTTTAGCCTAAGCTTAACCCTGGTTACAGGAAGAATACACATGGATCACATTCAGAAGATGCCGTTCTTTAAACAAAACTTCTAGCAGGGACTATCTGTATTATTTTGGACTGTACTTTCGCATTTTGATGCACAGCGTTGTACAATGAATGTGTCATATCGTGATGTTTAAGATGACAACACCTACAGTCCTGTGCTAGTGACAAATACGATAAGACAGTAGACTCTCTGTCTGCAGTAGTTCCTGTTTAGGAGGAAGCTTCGTACATTCTTTACAAACAAGCTGAAAGTTGGTATCTCTAGAATCGTTGCGCCAGTTAGTCAAAACCAGTATTTTAACAAGACAATCAAGAATGAAACATACCCATAGCTTTAGGCTATAGTGATGTAAACTCGGTCTACATTACAGTAGTGAATTCAAAAAAGTACCTGCAGACTTTGGTGCTTGTCATTGGCTTTGGATGATTTGAGACCAACGCTTTGTTGGGGCTGTAGTTGCTGTTGCTGCTGCTGCTGTTGTTGTTGTAGGAGAATCTGGCGAGCTACCTGGAGCGCCTGAAAAGCAGAATGACAAGGGTGAAACTAAGAATAATAACTAAGACAGCAAACATTTGAATGGCTCTAGTGACTACCTACATGGTGTGAACTCTGGACAACACTCTTGGTTCACTGATAGATGACAAAACAAACTGACCAACCCTAGTTTCCTTTCAAGATGCAGACGGGGAACCACATTTCAGTTGACAAAACAAATGAGCAGATATAAAAAGAGATGAATCAATATAGCAACAGTTCAGGAAAAAAAACTATTTTCTGTTGCTAATCTGCACGTACAGTAAACATAGAAGTTACAGCGGCTCGATCAGTTGTTTTTGATCCTGCTTTCTCTCTCTGTCATCCGCTTCCAGAAAGCAAATAAAAAGGTTTATTGCAGCTCCAAATATCTGTTAAAGGACACGGCCTTCTCAGTGGAAAACAAAATACAGTGCAGTCACATGTTTATTGCTCCAGCTACTCCCTTTTCCCTTACGATAAATAATCAAACATGCCATCCAGAACAAACAAAGCCGGGGAAGCTGGGAAAAACAGTGGTCATGAAAACGACAGTGATACCAAGAAAAGCAAGCGTGTGTTCCCACAGAAAGCTGCCAGTCTCACACCTACACCAGTAAAACATCTGAGTAAATAACTCGGCTCATTCTTTCCATGTTCCTCAGACGATTACTCCCACCATAAAACAAACAGTTAGGGGCACATCCAAACCCATCTCACACGCAGCAGAGTTAACCTCCATTAGTCAATTATTTGATAAGTTCTTCGATAAGATTATTGGATGAAAGGCAGTATGTGAAACAAAAGAAAGGCACATGAAAAACAACGCAGAGAAAGCTCACGGTGGAAAGTTAGACTGATGTGTGAACAAGACAGAGAGAGATGTGGAAGCGATTGCATGAAAGTGAGATATTCAAATTCAGAAGACATGACGAAATAGTTCTAGCGAAAGAGGAAGAGAGAAAAAGAGAAAGAGTTTATCGGTAGGCCTGTAAGAGAGCTCTGGAGTTACTCTGAGACAAGAGAGGGGAGTTAGGCTTCCAGGCTGGGACAGCTGTGTGTGTTTGTGTCTGTGTATTGACCCTCTAAAAAACAGGGCTGTGGGCATGACATCATGAGTCAAGAATATGACCACAGGCTGCAGAAAGGTCACTTCGTTTAAGCCTGTCTCTACAAACATGTGCACTCTCTCCCTTCCTTCCTTCTCTCTCTCTGTCTCCGTCTTAATCTCTCAATGTCTCTCATGATTCACCCACAAATTAAATGGTTATCAACATGCACTGTACTGCATGCACCTTGTTTTCAACAGGGAAAGCCCCAACCTACACATCTGTAAGTTTTCATATGAGCGTGAGATTCATTCCCACACAAACAAGAAAGCCCACACAATATTACAAAATCAACCAAAACGAGCCATTTATAGAATTAATTACAAGAACTTGACACCCACTCACTGAAGATAAAGTATTTATAGGATATTTGAGATCAGTGTTCTAATGAGTCACAATGTGTTTCTTATGAATACAATAAGTAAGGAACTACTGGGTTATGACAAAAAAAGAGTTATCTTAGCTTTGCTAAAGGAGTGGTACAGAACATTCATTCATAAACAAACAAAAGCTTTGTTTTGCTTGTCGAGACACATGCATGCCTTGAGTGTGAACTGTCTGGTTTACTGACGGGGGTGTTGGAAGGAACCAGGATATTTGAGTCAACAGGATATGATAGGAGCTGGAAACAGTCATGGATGAAGACATTGGCTTCTGGGAAGCCCTTGCTTGCTGACTGTAATCATCCACAAAAGAAGTGTGGAAAAAGCGTACCTAGTGATCAATCAACAAACAAGCAGCAACCATAACGCCACAGTGCAACAATGTACTCTCTTGTAGGGTCTTGTACGTTCAACCCAAATGAAAGATAAATCAATGAAAGCCACGGTATAGCTGGACAATAATCACATATTACTCATTCGGTGGGGACTGTTTGTTTTCCCCGATGACTTTACAAATGAAGTTTCAAAAGAGAAAGCCACAAAGATGAGTCAAAGACTTTGTCATTATAAAAATAATGAGATGAAGCAGCGAGCAGCTCCAAACCTCTGCTGAGTGTCTCCGAGGTGAGCTCTGCTCCAGACTCAGGAATGGCTTGTTGTTTAACAAGGCCACTGTAGATGGCTGCCTTGGAGAGGCCTAACACTGGGCTAAAATAACCCATTGTGAGCTGTCACTGTGATGTTTACACAGCTCCCTCTCCTATCTTCACACAAGGCCCCCTTCTCTCTCTCTCTGTCTTTCTCCCTCTCTCTCTCTCTCTGCCCCCCTCACTCTCTTGTCTCTCTCCCCTCCATCCCTGGAATTCATCTCCTTTTGATCTCCTATTCAAAGGTACTGGGGCTTGATAGACGTACAAGTCTAAAAGCAGCTCCAGACGCCTGCGATAAACTGCCAGAGGATGACAGGCATGAGCATCTAAAGCTCCGAGAGATGAGGAGAACAGCATGTTGTCTAGGCACTACAATAGCGCAAATCAAGAGACATATTAGGTGGAACTGATCAGATACAAAAACAGTTCAAAGATGGATAATGGTAACAGATGACTAGGTTACAGCGGCAACGGAAGCCAGCCTTGCTATAGGCTAAGCATTAGAACATCTACAGAAAAACGGTGTGTTTAGAGAGTAATCTAAAGTTATGAGGACTGCCCTTTTCATAATACAAAGGAAGGCAAAAGGCATGAGAAAAGACATGACTGTGAAATGAGGTTGTGTTTTTAACTACAAAGTGAACCAGTACCTATTGTTGGAGCTGGTTCCTAGACTTAAAACTGTGCTTTTGTGTGATAAAAAGAACACACAGATGAGTTCACACACAATATACACTGTACACACACAAACACACAGACATACTTACCCCTTCCCCCCAACACACGCGCACAGACACACACACACACACCCACACACCCACCCACCCACACACACACACACACACACACACACACACAGGGTGAGCCCTTCAGGTACTTTTGATTAGAAAACACCCTCCGGGACTTGACAAGGTCTTATCAGCGAAAAAGACCATGCAATTTGGTACCCTTGTCATTTGCAATCCTCTTTAATTTTTCAATCTCAAATGTGTTCAAAGTTCACACCTACCCCATGTTAGTGAGCTTGCCACAATAAACAATAGATGTCTTATCTGCATCTACTTTCACACATATTAGTGAATAGAAACTGTGAAAAAGACAGGAGCTTCTCTTATGTCCCAGGGCTATCTAGCAATGATAAGGGAATAGCTAAGTACTGGATGTCTTTATATGCCTTCTGCACATGTGGATTATTTACAGGCTTTGAGTTTCCTGCTGTTAAAGCCAGCACTGGGTGCCATACAAATCCCTGTTCAGAGAATTACCACCGAGTCAAGTCTGTGCATAGGTTCCCTCCCTTGCAACTTTGACCACATACTGTGTGAGCTGCGGTACAGTACATACATCTTGGCCATGTGAACAAGGCCAATCTTTATCTCGCTCTGCATAATTCAGCTGACCTTGGGTAAATGACAAAACACAACAAACCTGTTAACTGCAACTCAAAGTAGACAGAGCCCAAAGAAGCAGGCTAAGAGGAGAGAAGGACTAGCACCAAGAATCAAATGGGCTGTCAAGACAGTAGAATCGTGTGAAGAACGACTAAGAAGGAAGGGCTGGATATTGGAAACGAGGGTGTCATTAAGCGTGGCTCTGTTGGAAGCTGGACTGAGGGCCCAGTGTGTTTATTCAGGGCCTTCATGAGAAGCCCTCTTAATTTCCTCTGACTCACCGTTGTCCTCTATCCCAAAGCAAGGGAAGACCTTGAATGTGTAATGGTTTCAAACAAATTGCTCCTAATTGCTAGAAGATGTGCACGCAGGTGTAACTAGATCCCTGTGGCCATTGGGAAGACTGGGGAGAAAAGAGGAGTGTGAGTGTCCACATCAACTTTGTGAGAAAGGGAAAGAGACAGAGATGGAGAAAGAGAGAGCGTTCAGTCTGGGGTGTTTACTCAGTGGCTAGAGTTTATTAGACAGGAGACCTAGGCCCTCAGCCAGCCAGCAACAACACGGCTAACAGGTTAGCTCTTAATGTAGTCCTGATCTGCAGGCAGGCCTCGCTGCTCCTACAGCTCCCCCTCTGGGGCCTTTGCGGGGTTTTACACAGCGATGGCCTAAATGTCAAGGTTATCTACTTGACTTTCTGAGTGAGCACACATCTCAACTCACCTGACATTTCTGGGCCTGACTAGCCCTACTGTGTTTGGATAAAACGGAGGAGCCAGTGCTAGGCCCAGCCCAGCCAACTCCCTACCTCCCTCTGGCTCCTCCTGGTGTGCTGGGCTCACTCTGTCCCACAGACAGACAACCTTTAATAGCACTCATTACACAGGCTTTTGTAAGGAACATACTGAAGCTGGGGAAATTACTAAGACTCGTTATTCAGTTGTAGTGATAGGAGAGGCAAGAGCACAGGGTTAGAGGGGACTTGAGTGTGTAAACATATACGGTAGTTATGGTATTCATTTACAATAACTGTCATTTTAATAGGAATGCATATTATTGGTGGACGTTCTTAATCGTGTTAGCGGTTAAGCAGGAGAGGGGATCATGTCTATTTATATTAATTGCTTTTTTTCTTGGCTTTTTCAGTGTTATGGCCGTTATCTGCAATGCAAAGTAGGAGAAGGCTGGTTTCCCAGTAAGCATATAATTAATACCATTTCCAAAAAGCCTCTCCACATGGAAAACAGGCCCCAATGTTCAAACCTCACACATTACAGGTCTTCAAAATAACACTCTCTAACCCATGTTTAGATTTTCAAACTCATTCCTGCAGAATACATAAATAAATCAAAGCTTTATACCCACTTGAAGCCATTATATTCTCATCCTTTTCTGCACTTATCAACTAATCTATTAATATTTATGACAACACTAAACGTTTGAAATTGCCATGGCTAAACAATATAAAACATGGCAAGAACTTACATAAGATACAAGCTGACTTCAATAAAAACCTATTTTTTGTTTGTTCCACCCATAACAGGTAACACAATGCCTTGACAAATGTTTGAGAGAAAGGGGGGAAAAAAGAGGGAAAGAAAAACAAGGGGGGGAGACAAGTTGGGAACTGTGGGTGTGGAAACAGGAGGGGGGGTGGAGTACTGATGAAGAGAGGGAGCAAGGGGAGGCAGAAGAAGAACAGGGGGGCGGGGGGGTGCGGGGCGGGGGGAAGGAGGAGAAGGGAGGGAGGAGAGAGGGCACCGAGCAGGCGCAGGGGGGAGAGTAAACAGTGGCCCCAGCGGGCGATGGGGGCGCTCAGTGCCTGGTACGGTGGTGTGACCCCCCAGCCTGGGGAGGTCAGCTCTGCTATGCAGGCCTGACAGCTTCCGTTTGCTGTGTGCTCCTCGTTTGTTTGGATTCTCCAGCCTTGCTTAGCCAGCGGCTTAACAACAGATGGGAAAAGAAGGCCGCTATTGAGAGAGCCCTGGATCAAAAATACACACCAAGACCCCACTCATGCTGCAAACCAAATAGTCCCCAACAAAGACACACATACACACGCATAATGGCATTCGCAGACCCACACAAGGTGTTGCCTGATTATAGCAAACAAGTTCTTGTCATGATTCAATAAAAGAGCAAATGTCTCTGTGAAGGCATTTCTGTCCCCGCCATTCAGAAGTTATTAAATTAATATTGTGTTTATTACTTCTTTAGTGCGGTGTAAAATCATAAACACCCTCCCAGAGTACAAGGGAAGCTGTCAACTAAATATTGTTTCCCTCATGAGCCGTTCTTCCACCTCAATTACGCCTTTCAACTTCACAGGCTCTGTATGATAAATTGGCAGTAAAAATCGTTCACATTAATACACCATTGTGCATCTGCTGCTAAAGGTAATTAAAGAAGTAAATGACTCATAAGAATAGACATATTAGCCACAAAATGAAAGGCAACTGGGCTGCTTCATAAAAAATATGTACCATTAAGATACTGCATTTTCATATTCGGGTAATCAGCTCCACTAGCCTGATGCTGATTTAATCCACTTCACTGAGAAGTCTATCAGTGCACGGTGGCGTGTCCCTCTCTCTCTCTCCCGTGCTAACCACCCAGCATTCTGCTCACTCAATAGCTCCACTGAAGGCAGGTCACAGGCAGGCAAACCAGTCAAGGCGTTGCTATTCATTCAGATAGAGCCACAAGAGACTTTGAACATTTCGATTGAAACAATTTAGAAGGAAAAAAAGGACTAAAGGAAATCAGAGAGCGGAGAACAATGTGAGGCAGATGCGGACCGCCCCTCTTTCTGCCCTTCCTTTTCCTTCCCAACACGTGTCTGGGGGATGCCCATCGCTGCACTGAGATTTCATTTCCATGGAGTCAATAAAACAGGGAAAATGGCCTCTGCATGCCAACTGCGTTGGGTGTCTACAACGTTTTGAGAAACTGGGCTTCTAAGTGTTGCTTCTGTGTGGGAGATGTTGCATCAGGTGGTACTGAGTGCGATGCATTGATAAAGAGTGGCTTCGAAACTAGGCATGCAACAAGAATGATTCTGGGAGAACTATCGAGTAGGAATTACGCCGTTTAGACTTGGAGGTCCTTTCCTCGCTCTGCTGACTTGACATTACATTTAACATCATCAATACACAGGAGAATCACAGGCTATATGAAATTCCTGTCCTTCTTAGATTTTTGTTGCACTAAATGTATATCAACTGCATTATAATCTGTTATAATCTGCCCAAAGATGCTTGAAAAACAACAGAGTTTAAGACAACATGAGCTAGTTGGTATGATAATGTTTGCGCTCTGACTGTTCAGGGCACCGCTCAGCCTGTGGATTGGCTGTCAAACGCCAGTATGCTATGGAATCCTCCTGCTATAAGGATTGCTACTGTACTGTATGTCGCTTTACTATCCTTGAAGGGCAATAATATGATGTCACCAATCCATTCGTCTGAAAAAAGGGAGGCTGCTGCAGCCTGCCAAATACGGCTGGCAGCGTCGTACAGGCCTTAGGGCGAGGATTTGTCATGGTGTCTGCCTCAGGAGATGTACACGATCCCTGATGGTTTCAAAGAGAAAATGCAGACAAATCACATGACAAGAGCCGTTCCTCTGCCCTGGCGTTTAAGCCTCGGTCTGCCGTACACTCATCAAACATCATAATAAAGGCTTACATCAGTACTACACTGATGGTCTAGCCCTGGCTGTCTCCTGACCTGGCTCAGACAGCCACTGTAGTGGAGGTGCTGGAGGAGGATTCCCAGTGTGGTGGGAGTTAGAGATACTCTGAGGGAGAATATTTCTATAAATCACTGGGAGACCAATTGGCCATGGCTATGGATTGAGTTGCAGAGGGGAGGCAGCTCCCTGGGAATAGCAGTGGCTCTGTTGAAGTCATTCCAAGATGGGTAATATGATCCCACAGAGCCAGAAATAAAAGAAGGGAAGAGAGAGAGAGAGAATGGGAGGGAAAAAAATCGGATTGCTTTTGCCATAAACTAGAGTAATCTCCAGGCTGGGTCTAGACGTATCACCTCACAGGCCAGACTGGACTGAAATGCATCATGGTACAGAACGCTGTCAAGGGATGCAGATGTGGGCGAGGAGGTTTCTCTTCATGTTGATGTGGGATTATACTCACACCCCAGTGTGTACAGGATGCAGCACAGGCTCAACTCCTAGTTCAGACTTGCACAGTCTGTGTCTTAGCAGGGACAGGTGTCAGTAGATTAACAGGTCACAGGGAAAACTCCTGTAACTGTAAGCACTTTCAAATCAACATCTGCGTGATTAGCATGCAGAGCGGAGCACATCCACTGAATTGGCTAGTTTCAATCTGGCTGAGCCACCTTCAGCAGTGGGCAGACATCCTGAGCTCCAGGCTTCAATAAACATCGCGGGAGAAGATGATCACAACGCAAATTAAGTTATGTGCGAAGCTTAAAGGGCTTGCATAAACATGTGACGGAAATATTAAACAACACCAACTGAGGCACAAAAAACCCAACCTCCTTCAATCCCTCTGAAATGAACTAAAGGGAGACGCATCCCCATGTTAGCGTTCATAACGCCTTGCTTTGTCTGTGCATCCTAGCATTGTTCTATTACGTGAAAAGAGAAACATCGAGGAAGAGGTGAGAACGGGAGAAATCTAAAGTGAAAAGCAGACAGAAGTGGCCCAAACAACAAGCACTGCAGGAACCAAGGGCATGTGGGCTATAGAGCAGGGGGACCGGGCGGGAAATGACAGACTGCTGTTCAACTCCATTAGCTGCTATGTGAGAGGGGTGCATCTAGCAGCACACGACCTGTGAAGAGTCTTAGATCTCGCTCTATCTTGGAATGGGATTGCCGCATTAATTCTTGGGAACTGTAATCGCTCAAGCAAATCAAATTACTCTCATTAACCGCACAAGAAAACTGCCTCTGTAATAAGTATGTATAAAAAAGTATTTATTACCAATAATCACCTCTTTAATATGAGCAAGCTTACAACGGCTTTTATTTTTGCTGATTAAGTTTAAAAACGAGAAACAGGACGAACACACTCATACACACACCCGTACACACACCCATACACAGCTCATGGAGTTTATGAGACTGAGGGATACAGTGATTAAAGGGGAGGGTGTCGAGATCCAGTGCTTGAGGGCCTTTGAGAGGACGTACCTCAACTAGTCATAAAAACACACCTCTGTCTTTAGGCCAGTGCCAGAATCACTCTCAATGGGTTCACTTAGAGGTGAATCACCAGAGAATTTACATGTAAAGTAGTGAATGTCATCGCCAGGGTGAAGCCTCAACACAGTGCTGTCTACGGCCACATTTACTGACCGCGACATATCTTTCTGTGAGTCCAATCTAGACACACTGCAGACACTAGCATAACAAAGCTATTTATGAATCACCGACAGCTGCTGAAATTCTTTCAGCTCATTCAATATACTGCATACTTTTCGTTTTCTGTTCAGAGCCCGGGCCACCTAGAAAAGTGTGAAAACTTGTTTGGTTTGGTTGTTTCTGGAAATGAGGAAGAACTAACAGATAGTGAAGTCGTGTATTCCTCTAGAGACAGTACACTCTTTGCTCTCATTCCAGGATCTGACATCATTCTATCAAGAGATGCTGCCAAGTATAATTGCTCTGGCTGTAAATGGAACAGACACAGATATCCTACTTGTTTGAAGCAAATTCCCTTTTTTTAATAGCCAATTAATTACATCAAAAAAAGCTAATAGAAAGTAACAAAACACATACATCAAAACGGGTAATAAATCTGATTTGCCTCCGTAAAATAAATTACAGCTGGAGGTCACTAGTTCACTCATTTACTGGTTCAGCATAATTACCTGTTTTTTTCTTAATTTACTTCTTTATTCATTAGGGACTCAAATGTCCCTACAAACCACAGCAACCCACTTCAATTCACTCCATTCAAATATAAATCCCTGCAAAAATCCATAAATCCAACTAATACACACCTAAACAACCCTCCAGCTGTACTATGGAAAAGCACTGTGTCCAGTACACAAGTATACAAATAAATAGAAGGTACCTGAACTATATGTCATTCCTTATATATTTTTGGAATCACTTAATTCATCCAGGAGCAGCTGGCTGTGCTTAGGCTCTGGCAGTAGGACAAGTTAAGACAGTGCTGCTGCCCCATGGCCACAGGCCTTGTCTGATCTGCCTATCAACGAAACACACCCACTCCTGCCTGCATGTTTTCTCTCATTACTCACACTGGCCAGGTGAGGAAGAGGGAGGGGGAGAAAAGGTGGGGAGCGAGGTGGAGAAAAGGTGGGGAGGGAAGGAGAAAATATGGGGAGGGAGGGGGTGGGGGAGAAAAGGTGGGGGGGAGGGGAAAGGTGTGGAGGGAGGGGGGAAAAGGGGAGGAGAGAGAAAAAGTGGAGAGGGGAGGTGGAAAGGTGGGGAGGGAGGGGTAGGGAGAGAAAAGGTGGGGAGGGAAGGGAGGGAGAAAAGGTGGGTAGGGAGGGTGTGGGGGAGAAAAGGTGGGGAGGGAGGGAGTGGGGGAGTGGCACAGAAACCTTTGACTCAACATTTTGACGTTATTTCGCAAAGGGTATTCATAATGATTCAACTTAGCACACTAACACAGTAAACCAGCGCACTCTAAGGTGTCTAAACTATTAATAGATGGAGGCATTTATCGTGTATAACACATGAAAGCTGCCTCTGCGAGACACATTGCAGTTTGCACATAAACACTCTGTAAACATCCAGCTGTAAAGATAATGATTTTGGTTGTGGGACTGGTGTAAGGCCCGTCTAACTCTCCTCCACATCTGTTTGAAATATGGGGATAAACCAGCTTTCTGGCTGGAGCTCAGGTGGTTAAAGTAGATGGCTCACACACACACAATTGTGTATAAACTTCTATTTTTCGCTTCTAGTTTACAGGCTCTCTCTCTCCTCTCTCCCCCGTCTCTCTCTCTCTCCCTTTCTCCTTTCTCCTTGATGGCGAGTCAGCAAAAAGCCAGGAGCTGTGGCTCCCCACAGTGCACCTGCCAGGAAGTGATCCTGCTCACTCCAGCCAGGGAGGCTTCAGGGATACATGAGGCATCGGAGCTGGAGGCTGGGCATGTAGCTGGGAGGGCAAGCACAGGCACAGAGGAAGGCCAAGCATGCATTCATTTGTGAGATGACATGTCTTGAAACCTTCTAAAGATTCTACTTTAAAAGGTTGTCATGGTGTTATAGCTGTAGTGTAGCATCACTGAACACTGGTAAGACGTGTTCAGTATTTACTCTGAGCACCAACTCTTGCTGGGAGTTATGGCTGCAGGTTCAGGCAGTGTTGGTTGTGTAGACCTGCCCGTCAGCGTTCAGCAGGGGCCAGCAGGGTAGAGAGTACAGTGTGATACTCGAGCAGGCAGCAGCGACACACACAGTTCCAAGTCCCCTCAACCTCAAATCCCACAGGACCCTTTTTCAATTTAACACAGCACTCCACCGGATTTCACTCACTCCAGACTCTGGCACATCTTTGACACTTTTACATTAGAAACACAGGCCTCTCATGATTAAAAGCGCCAGACCCCAAAACACACACACCACACATACACGCCATCGCTCTCTCTATAGTGAGCTGTAACATGAGATGGGTGTCCCTTCCCTGTCTCTTGTTTCCCACTAAATCAAGCACAAATAACTCACCGTCTCCTTCGCCTATCTTGATTTCGCTCCAAAGATAAGAACACCATTTCTTGTTTTCATTGGCCTTGAGTGCTAAGAATGGGAGCACAGAACCAATCTAAGATAGAGATACCGTAGATAGGATTGGATTGGCCATGTGTGTTCTGTCTCAAATGAGGATGTTTTGAAAAGAACACAAGACAAGCTCACAAGCTAAACACCAGTTTGGAAGAGAGGCATCCACAAGACAAAGAGCTCTTTTGGTCAGAAATCCCCTCCGAACTGCTGAATCTCCTGGCACAGTAGGGCCGACTGTTGGATTGGCAGTACTGATTACTATCAAAACCCTGGTTTAGACTAGTTAAGTATAGTCTAAACGGACACATAGGGAGCTCACTGCTGCAGTACAAGTCTGGCAATGAATTCCCAACATGCGTGCGCCGTGGCCCAGTGCTGCCCCTGATAGTGATTGTGCTGGGGGTAGGGAGCTGAGCAGTACAGAGTATTTACTGATGCAGTTATCTTGTCCTGTGACAGGCAGAATCAATCAATCACTGGGCCACGGCTCGGCTAAGCCACGCATTCCAGGCACATCCCCTCACTTCAGGGGAGGAGACGGCAGTGTTAGCCGAGCCAAATTTGATCAACAAATGCAGTTCCCCTGTGCCACAGCTATCTAAGATGAAGATGATATTATGAGAAAGAGAGCAAAGTGATGAAGACAGCACAGAGCGAAAGAAGAACTCCAGGTGGATCCTCACTATCTCATCTTCTTAAAGGCACAGTGCCTCTCTACAGGGGGAAGAAAAAAACCCATGTATCCTGATCCAGAAGACATTCCACACTGCACATTCCCTTTAACAGACCCGAGGTCCCAGCATTTATATGTCAGACACATATTTGGATTCATTATCAATACTTAAAGAAGGAAAAAAGAAGAAAAAAAAGTTTGTCTGTCAAAATTTCATTCCAATTAAAAACTGTCTGCGCAGGTGAATACAAGTGACATTTCAAATAATTTCTTTAAAAAACATTACAGACATGTACGCACATTTTAAAAGGTGAAAAGATTTGCATTTTTCAATGAGAAAAAATAAATATAGTGTCGAGTGTGCAGATAAGAGCTTAGTAATTAGGAGCAGCCACGATGGTGGAAAACATTAGAAGAATAAACCTGGACTAGTTTGCTTCTGCTTGGTTGCCCTACAGATATTTTACATTATTCAATCCAAAATACCATCTTTCTGATTCTAACTTTCTTTCTGCATGTTAATGTTTAATAAGGGCCCTTGGCTATCTATGGGCACAATTATTAGATATCCGCAGAGAGAAATTGAAAAATTAATCATACTCTCAATTTTGTTCCTCTCTGATACATAGGAAATGGCTCTAAGAGCTCTGGCGTCTCCCCAGTCGTATGCCCAATCTAGACACAATCAAGCAGTTGCCAGGGAAGGTTGCTTGTTCCGGAAAGACAATTGCATCAATACAGTAAGTAACAGATTATTTACATGTTGATATGCCACTTATCATGATATGCCACAACATGGATTAGCTTGCTGCAAGCTCCAACAATTACTGTTTATCCGCGACACGACAAAAGAAAAAAAAGAGAAAAAATTGCCATGTGCATAATTATAAAAAATATTACACAAGTGGTATAGTGGGGATTGTTATACGATAGGAAGTTGTGCTGATAAGTGGAGACATTAGGGAAATTACTCGGTCGCTCTCGCACACACACCACACACATTGACATCCACACATTAACACTGTAGCAGAAGTGTGTGTTTCAGGAATATGTATGCATATGAAGAGTACTGGCAGCAGCATCTGCACACACAAATTACATGAAACACTATGGCTTATGCATGGCCAATTTCCATATAGCAGCATTATACATTTCAAAGCCCTTTAGTTTTGGATGGCTAATGTTGATGTTGACCCTAAATGCATAACAACGACTCAGTTTGATCATATTAAACAAGCTTTGTACTATGAACGTACAAAGTATACGCTACCTGCAGTGTGCTGTGCTTCTGACAAATATACTATAGAGAAGTAACCTATTTAGTTCCTGTTGGGTGTAGCTGGGTCTGGCTGTGGTAAAGATGTTTGAAGGCTGTCTGTCTCTATCAGTGTTCAGCATGGTGGCAGTGAAGAAGCCAGCCTGGTCTTTCCTCCCACAGCCCTTCTATTGGACATTCACTGACATTTCCATGCGACAGTAGCCAGTCACCCAGTCAGCCAACCAGAAAGAGACAGACAGACAGACAAACACAGGTCTATCTAAACAACTCTTTTAAGTCCTATGCCCAGAAGCAACACGGCCTTTTGTCCGGTCGCTGTATACCAATGTCATCCAGCTCTAATCAAGCAGAAAATGGTCATAAATATTTCTTTCTGCTAGATTTCACATTCGCATTTCATGCAGGGTCATGATATTTTCCCTCTACCTCCAGGGAGTACCTAATGCAAGAAACAGTTACTTATATTCAAGGCTCATGTCCCCATAGTCAAATGTAGAACATATTCACAATTCAGAGGCAAACAGAGAGCAAGGGAGGAAGATGAAAGGGGAGAAAGCATATGGACCTTTCTTATTTTCTGTGCCATTTACTGGCTAGTACTTTCACAGCCATCCCATTACATCATGGCAGTGATTGTAAACAAGCAAATAACAACAGAGCATTGAAACCCACAGCAAGACGGTAACACACACCCATGCTCCAGAGGGCCCCCTGCCTCCCAACAGTGGAGAAAACATTTGTTTTTATTGTTCCATTTTAATAATATATATCCTTTTTTTTACAGAGAGAGGCAAAGAGAGAATGAGGATTTATGCGAGGGCTGTTCCTGGTTCAGTATTTATTGCGCACGTCATTCACAGGATGCCAGAGTGCCATCACTTTTATTTATGAGGAGCCATGCTATCATAGAAGCAGCATATCATTCTCTAAATGGTATACAACTATTCATTTGCACATGTTGGCCCGGCCATTTTTCTCTCAAATAGAGGCCACGTCACTCCTGAACGCTCTGGGTCATTATTAATCACTGATACACACTCTGATGGGGGAACACACGTCAAATCATCAAATTCACTCCGAGGGTACAATCAGGGTCCACATATACTGTACTTACTTTGGTAGAGTGTCATTTAATATTACCTGTCAGCCGTGGACTGTACTTTCCCCCTTCAACTATAAAATATATTATTGTTTTTGCATCAGTATTTCAATTACCATTTTTGTCCTCTGAAGGGATCTCCCTTCCACCTCTTCCAGCCAGCATATAAAACAACAAGGTCATGTCCACCCCCCTCTGTAGTGACTGCGCTCAATGAAACAGACTTCCTTTCCATATTCAGTCTTTTATAGCCTTGCCTGAAGACGCTCTGTCCCAGCAAGTGTGCGCCGTGAGGATTTTAATCGTAGAGATGCAGTGTAAGAGCTTAGACAACTTCACAACAAACAGTTGTCCCAATCCCCTCCATGGATCTTCTCCATCCACGCAGGTTCAGAGGTCACGCCTCTCCTGTTGACTGCTGTTGACAGAGAGCGCTGATGAACAGGGGGACAGGGAGAAGAACAAGCAGCCACTGAGTGGGATCCCTTTGGTTGTGCTCAAGCACCTTCATCATCACTTCATCCTATCAGGCGGATAACCTGTTTAGAGCCTTACTGGAGCGCTGGGGAGAGGCGACGTGCAGAAGCGACGTGGAGAGGCAACGTGGAGAGGTGCGGTGGGCACATGCTTCACAAGATGCTCTGGGGAGCCATATCTGAGACCTGCGTGCTCCCAGACTCCAGGCGGTAAAAAGCTGTTTGTTTCGCTTGCACATCGCTTTGCTCTCCTTTGAGTCTGTGGCCTTCCTACTCTGTCATCCCAGCCTGGCCTGGACCCACAGGCTGACACAGGGAACCAGCCCTGACATCTATTATCTACAGGGTGTGTGTACATTATGAATAAGATATATCAGGCAGTTTCAATACAGCATTTCCACATTAGCCCCTGTCTATCAGTAACTCCCCCCCCCTCCTCGCAACACATCCACTGGAAACAGACACACTCTTGCTGTACACATAGCATGTGCCATGTAAACCATCCGTGTGTAAACTGAGCCATTTTGTGGGATGCAAACCCTAAACCAAGAGAAGGGCTCTGGAGCATCCTAGATGCCTCTATCAGAGGTGGGTGCAGCAACAAGGATTAGGGCTTTATTGGAACAAATAAGTGCTTTAATGGGAGAAAGTCCCAGTTTCAATTTCAATAGCTCGTTTAACCCTTATCTGTCCAATTCCTTAGGGCCTATTCTATGTTAATTGGATCTACATTGCACTTGCATTGGGGGTGTTAACAAGCACAGCCTATGAATATTAATTACCCAGAAGTTTTCTGTGTAAGGAATACTTTCCTGATACATATTAATTCTATGAAGTTTTTAAAGTAGAACTCTCATTAAAAATGCATAAGCCCTGTGCTTGAATGTTTTCCCAAGAGGTATTGTGCATCTTTAACTTTATCCCTAATAAATTGGGTCAAATTGGCCATTCTAGATGAATATCTTCTCTTAAATAGGCATTATTATTCAACTATATGTAAACATTCCTAACCATGAAATATGGTGTTTTACTCCAGCTGTGTTTTGACAATGGCTATTAAACCCTGTCATGTTTGGGCCTGTACTTTCCCATCCTCAGCCTCCTGAGGCCCTCTTAAAACGGTTACTTATTTACAACGCTAAATACACAAGCTGCTTGACTAAACAGATCAGCATTAGACTGCATTTGGGTGTGTGTGTCTGGGTGAGCAACCAGCTTGCCTGTCTGTGATGTGATGTACATATGTACATCTGTGAGTGATGTGTGTCGGGGGAGGGGGGGTTGGGTAGGTATAACTTTAAATAAAACATCAGTGATGCATTAGTCAAAGTCCTTTGGATGCCTTATCTGTCTCAATATGCCATCTAATACTAAAACAACACAGACGGGTTTCCCTGTCTGCCTCTCCAGCCCAGCTGCTCCAGACACCTGCTCAAAGTTTAGAGTTCCCTGTCCTGCACAAACACACAGGCGCAGCCATCAAAGACCATCCGGGTGCCACACAATGCAAGCCACTTCATGCTTCCTAATGATACCAGCATGTAGAGTCGCATCATTTTCATAGGAGGCACTCCTGTATGACTCCTTATCTGGGACACACACAGACTTTCACGCAAAGGCATGTGGAAATAACACCCACACACATGTGCACACCCACACCCACTACATCAGCCTGATAAATATAGGATGTGAAACTCTACAAACAATACACCTTTCAGCAGATTACACTCTCTCAGCCCCACCCCCTCCCCCGACCCCTCCTCCTCCCTCATCTCCACTACTCCTCAACATATTTTCCAGGCAGTGACCGTTTGACCTGAAATCCATTATCCCCACTGGTTCTTTTCATGTGGCTGGGTTGAGATGGGAGCCAAACTGCAGCACAGTCTCTTACCTTGAAGCGATCCAGTCTTGTTGAAACATGGGGGGTGTGGGATTGGGGGGGCAGGGAAGGTTAAAGAGGCCCTCTGATTACCTCATTGTCAAACAACTCCTCTGGTCCCCCTGCCCACATAGACCAGGGCAGGGAGGGTGAGTAAACAGGATGTCTACCCATGGAACAGTCAACTATTTTAAACTCTGGGGTATGCAGACGTGAGACATGCACTTCATTGCTCCTCTTGCAGGCTCAGAGAGACCCACTGGAAGCGAAGTCAACAACACAACATGGATGAGTTCACAAGGCGGCCATCTTGGAACTTGTCTGTGAGACATCGGTTAGGTACCTGGTGGTTTGCCTCTCAAACTCCTTCAGCACATCTCTGACAACAACACCGCTTTAAAATCATCCCCAGTCTAAATGGATCTGTTCCTGGGAGAAAATAGGAAATGCAACAATTAACTGTGCTCAAAAAGCAATATGGAGAAATTGCGAGAGGCTAAGGCCTTTTACAAAAACAGTGATGAGGTTTTCAGTGACAAGTGTCGATTTCTTCTCTTTTCTTTGCAATTTCTACATACCAACGCATTACTGTTCAATTTTCACCTCCATCTGTGTGATTATTAATCAGATCACACATCAATTGCCAGAACCACCAAAGAAATTTAGCCTGTAATAAAACTGTCATGTGCGCTGGTATAAAGACAGATGTTGCCAGTTGTGTGATAACATAATTAAACTGTTCTGTGAGGGATTCCATAAAATTATTCAAATTGGACGAGCACTATCATTTTACCAATAAAGCAATTTAGGGCAATATGCAGTGTCATAACACTGATGTTATCAGCTCCTCCAGATTTTCCAATAAGTTTGAGCCTCTCCCATACCAAGCCCCATCTGACAATATGAACAGTTTACAAGCAGATACCTGAGAGCACTAAAAGATGCTGAAGACACAATCCACAACATTACACACACACACACCACTAGCCACACACGCAGTACACTGGCTCATTTGAACATGATCCTCTCCAAGGAAGTGTGCGTTGGTGTTCGTGTGTGCATGTGTGCAAGCGTGCGTGCGTGCGTGGGTGCGTGTGCACAACTACAGCCCTTAGGAAGGAAACACACACTGATAGGATAACACGCTATAGCCCTTGGACACACACCACACAGAGAATCCTGTCCTTTATCCTAGGTATTAGATATGCAATGCTGAACAGATACACTGCTAGGGAGAAAGACCACAAAACATACTGACAATGAAGAGAATTCAATTCAAATGCATAGTGATAAGACCGTTTTCTCCTTGTAACACAGGATGTATTTCATCTGAGAAGCAGCTTGTGCTCCGGCAGCCCTGGTCTCCACAGTCAAGTGCACGCAATCAGCAGAGATCTGCCGCGTGAGAGCTCCTCCAGCCCCACCTCTGACTTCATGCTGTTAACCTCTCTCATTGAGATGCTGTCAGGTCTGATCACTGGTCACACAGCTGGCCAGGCCACAGCCAACCCTGGCGGAGTGGGAGAGGAGACAGTTATGTGATACCGAGGCTTAGCACTTAGCACTGCCTCCTGAGCTGCACAGAGGATGAGAGGTATAGCGAGATAGACAGAAAGAGAGAGGAAAAGTGAGAGAGAGAGGATGAGAGAGTCAGAATGAAAGGACAGGAGAGAGAGAGGCAAGAGAGAAAATGGGGGAGAGAGAGAGACAAAAAACAGAGCTGGAGGGGGAGAGAGAAGAGAAAGAAGAGAGAGAGAGAGTGAGGAGAGAGTGAGACAGACAGGCGACAGACAGCAGACGAAGAAGGGAGGGAGAGAGGAGGAGAAAGAGAGGTAGAGCGAAAGAGAGAGAGAGGGGGGGAGAGAGGGGAGAAGAGAGCAAGAAGAGAGAGAGCCTGCGAGAGAGAGAGAGAGGGAGAGAGAGGAGCGTGGTGCCCGCAGAGAGACCGAGAGGAGAGGAGAGAACCTCGCGGAGATAGAGAGAAGAGAAGGTTGAGAGAGTTAAAGAGGGGATTGTGGGTACTGTAGATGAGATGTGCATCTTTACATCCTCGGTGTCCAGGAGGGACCTTGTAAGATTTAAATTATGCAAACACACAACCTGTGCTTGCTCAGCTCTTTCAGCGGCTGTACGTGTGGCGCCAAGGTGTCACTCGGTACACGCAATCCTACTGAGGCCTTTACTATGTGTGTGAGAGAGGGGGAGAAACATTCTGAAATGGGATGCCTTATCTTTCGATTTGTAACAAAGCTGTAAAGCACTTGTGTGACAAAGATGACTAGATGGATGAGTCTGCAATAAAGGACAGGCCATTATTCATCGCTGTTGTTCTTTTTCTGATTATATTGTTGCCGGGTACAGTATTTGTGACACTCAGGGAATGGGTGGCAATTTTTTTGGAATCTCTCCAACTTGATTAAAAGGACACTTCTAAGGGACAGGATATTAATATTTAATAATTCACAGTTATATCATTTGAACCTCTTTCTAGCAAAAGAAATGGTTGCTTACTTAAACATGCAGGATACAAATGTTCTGCCTAAATGGACCATAAATCATCCCACGTTATTATGATACAGTATGTTCTGCAGACATCAGTTCAAAAGACTACTGACTGATTCAAACCTTTCTGTTGATGTTACTTCTGTTATGGTGCATCTGCTGCTAAGGACAATGTACCATCCGGTTTCACAAAAAACAACAATACCAACCGAAAACCCACATGAGTCTCACAGAGCTATTGCACAAACGGACTCACTTTTATAGATTTGTTTTCATTTGTTTTGTATCTCAGCTCAGATCTTCACTTCCTCATGAAAGACGAAGCAAAAACCACAGCTTCTGCTCCAAAAGCAAGAGTTTAACATAAACAAAGACGTAGTGTTAGAAAAGGAGCCTTGCTCCACTGTTGTGTAAACAATACCCTGCATTCGACATGTGATGGTTAGACTTGTCATTGTCAAAGTCTGACCTTCTGTAGAAAAGCAAAGGTACTGAAAAATCTTTGTCAATCTCTGCAACATGTACACCAGCTGCGTGTCTCCATTATGTGAGGGTTGCACCAAAACAAGTAGACGCAGAACAAGGTACACTATCATCACTTTTCAACTTGTGTCAAGCTTGACGGGGAATGCAAATACTAAATATATTCCCCCAAAATCGCACTCATCTAAAAAAGCAGGAAAGGGAATCATTTCACTGCCTTTCACCTGATGTTTGACTTACTAATAGAGATGTTTAAGTCAAGCTTATGGTCCACTTCCCCCAATTCTGACTAGTCGGCAAGATGAATTCCCCTGTCAGAATCAAGATGATCAAACAGATTACAATTATTTTATCCCCCATCTTTATTAATGAGCACTGTCTTTCATGGTTATGTTCCCTAATAAGAATAAATGATATGCCACCACCACATTTGTTGTTCCCACTGACTCAGGGGGCTCTAATATATTTGCACTTTAAGTCCGAGAAAATTCTGGATTGATTTTTGCATCACCAAAAGGGAAAAAGTGACTTGGATGTTTCCCTGAGAACAAAGGAAACAGAAACCCAGCCTCCTTGTCAGTCCACCGTATATTAGTGCAACTAGCAAATAAAACTTAAAAGACAGACTGCAATATGCCACAAAAGTAAAAGTTATCAAGTAATTGAGCGAAGATCTTAATGCCCAAGGGACAATTAACATGGTTCATGGTGCATGAGTGAAATCCAGGGGTAGTCTAATGGGAGAATAAAACGACAGGCGCCTTCTCAGGAATCCTCCGCTGGTAAGTACCCTATCAAAGGAGAGTGCCAGGAGCTCCGAGTGAGACATCTCGTCCTTCATCCCCAACCATGGACCATTTATCACACGCAACAATTAATACACCAAACGCTGTTTCCAGCATCCACCGTCTGTCACAGAAATTAACCAAGGGATTTGTTTCACAGAGGGCTAAACAGAAAACAGGTGCCAAGCTGAAATGAAGAGTTAGAATGGTGCTGTGATGGTCTAACCCGTGTTTACTGGAATCTAAAGAGCCAGTTTGTCACTCTCTGCGTAGAAGATGCCTGATCTTAGAGAGTAATCACTCGGAGCAGATGACTACGAAACGGAGGCTGTCCCTGAATGTTTTTCTCCATGCAAGGAAGGTCCTCCCCCCACCCCCCCATCCCTCTCCCCTCGGTGTCAAGTGTGCATCCGTGACACATTAGACCCCTCTCTCCCTCTCCCCCCATCTTTCTCTTGTCTGCCTCACATTGATCAAAGTTGTAACCCCTGTTGTCTTTGCAGAGCGAATCAGAATGCGCCCCTGGCAAAGAATGAAGGAAAAGTCAACAGGAATTAAGTTTCAGTGCAACTGTTTACTCAACTGTGGCCTGCAGTTATTGAAATTTTATCCACGGTTTTGTGTGACTACTGCAGTAATGAATTCAGCATGGCTGTGATTTTCTCACTGACGACATACTTGTTTTAAGCTGGAAAAGGATGGGGAGACGACTGGAGCTGCAGTGACGGAGAATAGGTAGATGGGACAGACAATGTGGATGAGGCCTGCAGGCCTTGCAGAAAGACTGAGGAGCAGGACAGACGTATGCACGTCCAATTGCATATTCGATTTTTTTTTACTGCTCTTCTCTAATATCCAGTTAACTTTGCAACTCAGTGAATCTACCCATTCGACCTACAGTACATACAGTATTTGTTACAATGCATCATCATGGTATGCGGGGGAAACAGTCACCGATTTACATGGGTAAGAGTAGAGTATGTTCCGCAAAAGGAAGATGTTCTTTGGAATTGTTCTTTTCTCCATACAGATGTTGACAGATGCAGCGTGACAAGAGACAGCACCTCAGAGCCTGCGAAACATCACCAAACAGCTCCTGACAGCAACCACAGTGTTTCTGCAGGCCCAAGATAGCATGAGACACACTGATCTTTTCAATGTTGTTTCCTTAAACACAGTGTCGTGTGGCACACATAACTGACACCCACAGAAAGAGCTTGTCTGTTTGCTTCAAGTCTCAGATGGCGCAAATGTTTTGGGCTTCACTTATAATAAAGCTGCAGTGTTTCCCTGTGCCTTATTGGTTGGACATAGACGAGTGTGGCGTCGGTTGGGAGGGTTGGGGCATGTTTACAATGAGCTAAGGGAAAACCTGTCATCTCATTGGACGCCACAGCTCTCTATCTGTCCCCACCATCCTGTGGCACCTACACACTTAAAATATGTTCAACTAACAGAATAAATATTTCACCAAAATGCAGATGATGCATGCTACAGTAAACACGTCCGAATCCAAACACACAATCACTCGAGAGAGCACTTCTCCTTCTTTAAAAATTAAAAAATGCCCTTAATATACATAAATAATAATAATAATGTGTTTATGTACTAGATGTACTTTCGGATGAGTATAAAATATTAACAAGCACTTTGCAGGAGGATTGGGGCTACTGTTGACATGCGTTGCTAATACCAGGTGTTAGAGGAGCCGCCCGGGTGTACCTGGTGCTGCTGGAGATGAAGGAGGTCAGCGGCCGTCACGTCCACAGACGGAGTCGCACTCTTAGGCCTGGTGTCCCTGGCCTCTCTGGCTTCGGCCTCCAAGTTCACTGCTCCGTTTTGATTGGCTGGGCCGTTGTTTGTCGCCTCCGTCCCAGATTCTTGCATCATGACTTAACAACCTGAGAGCAAAGAGTTGGAGAAGCAGCTGTTAAAACAAGCCCACGTTTCAACTCTGGCCCTGACTGTAAACACGTGACCTTCCCATATCGTCTCACTTTTATTACAGCTTTTCCTATTGGTTCCTGCCCGACTGTTTCTTGTTTGTTTGCTTGCACTGTGTTCAGTGGAGCAAACACACGGACACACTCTAATTCGTTCGCTTTCCACTCAGTAATGAACTGCTCTTTTGTTTTGTCTTTCCGGCATAGATCCTTTGCAGATGACATGCCGGTGCTGGCTAGGAGGAAGGGGTACAGCTCAGGTTCTGTTTGTGTTCTCCGCTACAGCCGTGTACAGGGGAAACCAGCACACATCTGAAAGGAACCCAACCTCACAGAGGGAAAGCAGAGGAGCCCAAGAAAACACTCGCCCTCACAAACAAAACACTTTCTATGGAAATGGATATATTTACTCGTACGGTCCCAGAAGAACCACCACCGAATGGCTTTTTAATGGGAAACAGGGCAATGGTGTGGGCCTGCCAAAGGATCTCCATGAGAAACATCCATTTTGAGACTGAGCAAAAACACGCAATTCCTAAAGGGGTGCTCAATTAACACCAAAATATGAGACTCCATTGAAATAGACCCTAGGAGTCCAGGCAAAAATATTGTCTGTAATAATTCTATTTCCGTGGAAAAACACAAACAGAAACAAAAGCTGTGCAATTGTGTGCACGTATACCACATGCAAAACTGCATTCGCACAATACGTTTTCATATTTCTCAAAGCCAAATAAGCACGCCCTGACCCAAACAGCCAAGCTCAATACTTTAGGGGAAGTACACAGCCATATAGACCAATCCCACTGTCAATCATTCATTTGAGCTTTTTGGGGCCGTGACAACCCAGACAGATACCCCACTCCCCCCATCCCTCTGCCCTCACCCTCTCTCCCTCCCATCTCTCAGGGGATGAATGCCAGCAACCCTGATGCTTATCTGAAGACTGTATTCCCGAAATCAGCAGTGAGATTTACATCTATTGTGTTTATCACAGGCCCCACTGGTGCGGCGAGTCTAGTCTACCAATTCCAGGGCAGTTAATGAAGCTGACCAAGTCAGGCAGAAGTAAATTAACCTAGCTGATTAATTATTTATATGAAGCAGAATAAATGCCCTTAAAACACGGGGCCTCATCATGAAAGAAGGTAAAAATTGAACTAAATGCAAATTTATAGTGTTGCATTAAAGCCTTGTAATAGGAGGGCCAATACGTGTTAATGTGTGCTCAGCCAAGAGCCAATGTCTCCTGAGATCTTCATCTAAACAAGACCCAGACACAGACTGATACACTGCAGGGCTGCTATGGGAACACACCATCACTCCCAGAGATATGAAATTGAGGTTGATTTCATGTCACTCCATAATTTATTTTTTAGAAATAAGTAACATAATTATAAAGTAAGAGACATAGTCCATCTTTTGATGTACAATGAAGTTAATGATTACTACTTTAAAACAATGGGTAGATATGTCGTGTTCCTGGCACCAGTATTAGAAATCAAACTGCATTTCACAATGTTGTTTATCTCTAGTCTGTAGAGAGTAGGGTGTAGACGTAAGCTCATTGCAGGCAGTACATCCTGGTGAGTCATCTGACATGGTGGCCAGTACTGTTTCAGTCACAACGCCCCCTCACTCTGGGCCTGTCAGTGCAGCTTGGGCCCAGGCTTGGGGCCCTGCTCGCTGTTCTCTGGGCCTCAGTCATGGGCTCAGCCCCCTCTCCCTCCAGACAGATGTTGACCCTGCTCACCCCTGCAGTCTGGCACAAACTCCCTCCATAATGGGATTTTCTAAACAAGGAGTGAGCATGAGGAATACTGTGGGATGGGAGGGAGCCAGCCACAACTACATGTACAGGCCTTGCTCACTCACACACACACACACACTCACACACACACTCCCTTTCCGAGACACCAATTAGAAACACACATTCTCAGGCCAAATGAAATGCGATTTGAAATAAACCACATGCTGACGTTATTCAACCCCACTTCTTATTCAAATAAAAGACATCGAGTTGGGGAAAAAGGGCCATGTTTTCTTTTTTTTCCAAAGCTACATAAAAGGGAGAAAGTAATGGCTATTATGCATGCACTGTCATTCCATGCAAAATTTTCATAATTATAACAGAAAGGCGTAAATTTTTGAATGCATGGCATCTCCAAAAGTAATCAGGAGAATGAGCCGCGGGGCTATTTTAATGTATGCAAAACTAGTGACCCACAATAAAGGAGAGGAAGGCTACAATGAATGCAAAGTAATGCGCGCATGCTTAGAACCGGCACTGATGAGGGACGGCTAAAATTAACACCCAATTAATTTCCGAATTGACAAACAAATGAAACCCATAAATCTACTTTCTCATTAATTTTACCGCCGAATAATTCAAAGATGCAATATCATGAGCGCAAAAAAATTGGAAAAGAATGAAAATGGAAAATGTGCATTATCCATCATAAATATCAACCAGATAGGAAAAAAGTCTTATTAGACTTGTGGTGATAACAATGTTAATCTGTACAGCACTGAAGCATGGACAGTCTGCTGTTTCAGGCACAACCAGCTTGATATTTCACCACGTGACCAGACTTTTATTTTATTTATTTGTATTTGTCTTCTGTTTGTTTGGGGTTTAGCCCTTCCATGTTCCCGATGACTTAAACAGCTTGAAGTTTTTCTCCTCCTTCCATTTAAACACAGATCCATATTCCGTGGTAATTATGTGTCAAATGTCTTGCTGAAGGTACTTTACTTAGCAGGAGTTTGAGCATTCTGCGGGCGTTCATGCATGCACAAATAAACACGCATACACAAATGAGTCAGTGCACACGGCACAATCAGACACATGAGTGGGCAGACAACACCTCTTTTTGAGCAAAAACAACGAAAACAACAAACCAACAAATAATGGAAATTCCAGGAGATTAGACAGACGCAGCAACAGTCCACAGTCTCTGCTGTTGCTCATCACAAGACAGGTCTTTAGGTTAGGGGGAGAGTGTCTGCCTGCGAAACCAAACAAGTGTTTGGAACAAACAGAGGATCATAAAAAGGTCATTTTCTGTTTGTTTATGTTTTGTTGTGTTTCCGCTGCCTCTAATATGGAGAGTACAGTACAAACAGAGTCACATGTATTTCCCACCTGACCAGACAGGTTCAGGGCAGTTGGCACGCAGAGCTAATCAAGCATGCCTCTTGTCTTCCAGGCTTCTCCTTAAAAACACAGAGGAAAAAAATCGAATGCATGTCCGCTGTCATGGACACCTGGAATCCAACAGCTCAAACAGTCAGCAGTCAATTTAAGGTAGGGTCGGCCTCCACAGCTGCGGCCTGACCCCTTCACGATGTACTGTTTCTCTTTAATGCTCATGACAGTAAACCTTCAACGGCCACCTGCTCCGACACGCATAGTTCTCACACAGCCCTTGTTTACACAAGCACACAACAAAAGCACAGCATTCTTGAGAAGGAGATAAAAACAACAAAAAGACAGAGACAAAGGGGAGAGGTGTACTTTGGTGCTGGTGTTTAGGTTAGGCTTGGTTGCTAGACTAGACAACACAACAGCCTGTACCAAGGTGTGACTGCACAATGCTTCTTTGGTTGGCTTCTCAAGGCTCAGAGAGTTGGGAGCTCTGCGGTGTTTTGGCTCTCTGTTCTGAGGATAAGCCTTGCTGGTTCCTATAATCTTGTTTACAAATAGCCAAACACACCCAGCGTTCCATGGTCGGACTTTCTCAACACTGGGGCCACCCTTTTGTTTTTTTGAAGACGTTACAGGACAGAGAAGCAGAACAGAGTTTGGATACTGGAACCGTTCCCATGCCAAATTCTACTGCCCTCCCTTGCTTGTGCCTTCAGTGTAGGGCCTCCATAAAGCAGAAACGTGTCACTCAGAAGCACTGCCACAATCAGGGCTCGCATGGCACTTAGCAGCAGCCGTCGCCCTTCTCCGAAGAGCAGAACCAACGTCTGGGATGACATTCCGCCAACGGAGACTTCACAGTGAGACCAAACAACCCTCTAATCTCACCAGACACTTCAACCAAAAGTCACAGATAAGCAAGGCATATCTCAAGACTACTGTGACAACATTGTAGAAACAGGCCTTCCCTCCACCACCACCACCCCCTCCCTGCCTCCACCCCCTTTCTCAGCGAGACACAGAAGCTTTTTAAAGTTCCTTCCAGACCTTGTAGGGGATAAGCGACCACTCAGAGCAGCAAACAAAGCAGCTATTTGTTTAATAAGTGATTGCTGCCATGGCTACAGTAAACAGGGGGAGCAGGGTTTGTGTTTATGAACAAACACATCTCCTTGCAGGAGCAATTTAACATTAACCAGGTGGAATGATCAACAGATTTCCTAGGTGACACTCAGGGCAGGCCCAGAGTAAACAGGCACTGGGTGGAGAAAGAGGCCAGGCTTTAGGGAAGCAAGGTCGATGCAAATGCAGCCCAGCTAGAATAAACAGCTAGGGAGGACTGAAGACAAACAAACAGTCATTCTCCTGACATTTGAAGAAGCATTAGGGTGGTGTGTTACAGCTGCTGCCGGCCACCATGAATGTGAACAAGGTGGGGGTTGCTAGGGGTGAGGGTGGGGTCGTCCGTCGAGGGTCTCCTGAGCATTAAGTCAGGATACTGAGAGGAAAGACACTTTCACGGACCCAAACCACCCTGTGCTCTTCAGAACACCACAACGAGGAACTTGTGAAACATGTTAACCATTTACAGTCCTCAATTATTCAGTAACTAGAGCTTGACAACAACAAGGGATGACGAGGGCTTCTCAGACCGTCTGTCTGTGTTGAGGGATAAATAAGATGGTGGTGTGTGGTGTTAAACTCTATTGTGAAGGTCTGGAGTCAAGGAAATGCCTGGAAACACGACAGGGCTTCAAAATGTAGCTAACTGTTTGTTCTGTTAATTCATTTTGGTACAACACAAAACACCAGAGCGGAAACAAACAACGGTTACAAGAAGATTTACATTTACTGAAGTAAATGTGAGGAATTTGGATGCACACGTCCCCTTGAGCATGAATGTTTCATGCATACAACACTTGCCATCTGCTTGGTTGAGCCAACACACAGAGGTCTCCCCACCCTCATGCTTAGTTGTTTCCCAAACCAACTTTCATACTCATTTTATATAGGCCCCAAACCCATTTTCCCCCCACGTAGAATGATCTAAGAGACCAAACACATATTTATGACACATTGAGAACACTGTAATGGGATCCTCAGGCGTGAAATCTAGATTCAGATGTATTACAACAGAATTGACAGAGAACAGGGCCTTGACATCCCTGTGATAGCAGGGATGATGATTCATATGAATATGAACCTATTATCACGCTACCAGCTGAGGTAAATGAACAATAAGGATGCTAGCAGAAAGCAGACACTCCAGTGGAGAGGCTAAGTAGATCTATAATTTTAGGAAATACACAAAACAGTTTGTCTTCCTAGCATGAAGCCATCCCATATACACCTAACGTACAATCCTGCTGTGCAGAGAGAATAACTGAGCACACCAAAGTAAGGCAGGCCATGGTATTTTTAGTGCAACCACGGCCGATAGAGACTGCGTAAATAGCGAAGTCTAATGAGTTTCCAGCTACTTCTACTTGAATGGAATAGTAATTCTAGGCTGGGAAGTCTGTTTAAAGATAGTCCACAACACCTTCTTGGGACAGTCTCCTTCATTTGACTTTAGTAAGCTCCCAGACAAGTGGCTCATGCCGATTAACACAACAGCAGGAGGACAGTCATCAGGAGACGAGGGGCCTCTTTTCTGACCAGGCTCTGGCGATGCGTGGGAAAGGCAGGCCTCGCTCCCCTCCAGCTCATCTTACCAATTAGACCTGTCAAACACACACGCCCAAAGAAAAACACAGACTTCAATCCCACTGCCTCCTATGGGATCTGAAAAATCGCTTATTGTTTTAACATTACTTAAAGTGTGTCATATATTTTTAATCATTTATTACTAGAATTCATGCAAGGGCCATTCCCATGGGGGTGGAAATGTGGACTTATGGAGAGAGGAAATGTGTCAGATGCATTTTCCTAGGGAAAGGAAGGTTAGCCTTTGCGAACTTGTCTAATTAATACTGTGAGTCTAAACCAAGTGAGGGCCATATTATTAGAATCACTGTCATAAGGGGTAACTTACCCAGTTGCACACCACTGCATTGAGACAAGCCGAAGCTAGGCCTTTTGCTAGCCTTCATGTTGGAACACAACATGCAGCAAACTAACAAGCGTACAAAAAGTACAGGTACAGATCACACGTTTTCAGTCACTCGACCACCATCCGACAAGACAGAAATAGCCCACAGGAAGTCGATGGTTCAGTGTAATCCCAGCCATAGATAGATTGAGCGTAGCCCTTAATATTTAAACTGTGTTAAATCTAACTCTCTCTGCAGATTACAATACCCATCAGGTGTCTGCCAGCAGTCCCTTTGTGTGGAGTTAATCAGATAGAGATAAAGTTAAGCTATTGATTGCCAAACACAATCATTAACCTTCATAAACAAATAACGGTAAGGAAATATGGACATTTTACCCATGTTGTTATCTTGGTTGACAGAAAAACGTAATACTTAACTATTGCTAACCATGAGTAGGTAAACAACACATAAAAAATGGAGATCAAAATGTTGGTGTTAAAGCAAAAGCTAGCCAGCAGTCATTTATCCTCAGATGGCAAGTTGCAGGTTTCTCAGCAGATTCAAATAAAGAAAATAAAGAAAAATATTATTTATCTTAATTCTCTCTAATGAGCCAAGATGCTGGCACTAAATTCAACTAGATGAGGTTGTCAGTCCATTCAACCTAAATCTAATCCAATAGCGTAGAAAAATGCAGAGAAGCTAGTGTTATCTTGACGTTAACTACACAACATCCATGCAAGCACATTTGTTAATGACCTCTTCCAACTGATTGGTTAATGAAGATCCATAACTTATCCAATCAGAACAAGGAACACAATTACACCCATTTATTTTGGCTCTGGAGGGGACTAACCGGAGACCCCTCCCACAGCCTCCTCCTCAGGTGACAATCTTCCCAGACGTTAGTGGGGTAGTTTGTGCCTAAGAAGCGTGTCATTATTTTAAAAGCCCCTGGTTCCCAGAGAAAGAACAAGGAGGGTTAAAAAGGAGGCTTATGTGCCTTCCATTAAGCAGTTAAATTGAAGGTAAAGGGCGCAGGGCTAAATACCGAAAGACCTTGTATGAATCTCAGCACTTTAATGGAATCAGGTTTTAACAACTCTTTTTGGTTAAATACAGCCCATGTCAGGAGGATGCGTCCAACTCATAAAGCAGCACAATGACAATGTACAGTGGCACTAATACAAGGACATAGTTCATCATGACATTTTCTGCAATTCCCAACTGATTAGGGTCATTATGTTGGAGGTCTGATTTATGTTGTCATTTCCTCTCACCGATCCTGCATCAATGAATCTTAATGAATTGGTAAATAAGGGTGAAGATTACACTCTGTGACACTGCAACATTCCTCACTCTCAACAGCCGAGATTTATGTAGCCAATTAGACACTAACAGAGAAAACTGGCCAGCAGAAAAATAATATTCTTCATGGTACAAAATGGAAGAGCATTCTTGCTGAAGGGCAATTGTATTGTCAGTGTTAAGTCCATAAAATATTTCCGCGGCCTTCAAAACACAAAAGAAGCTGTGCATGAGCTGTAGAGGCTTTCACCAAAAGACAAAAGGGAAAGTTTATGAAAACCTAAGGTTGTGCACTAGAGTTCAGCTGCGAAAATTTGACGAAGACCTTGGTGTTCACAATCAACCTATTCATGTGTTTGATCAGCATAAATACACCTTTGTGTGACAAACATGTTTACCCTCTCAGAGCAAACATCAGCCAATGAGAAAGCAGCAGTTGGTGCTTCTCTAATGAAGACACAGCACCTTTATCTGAATCGGCTTTTTAATCTGCTGCATTAGCTGCAGTCACCTTTACAGGATCATCAAAAGCAAGCCAACAGAAGCAAAATCATTTGGTATTGAATATGCCAGGGCACTATCTCAATTAGGATCTTGTACTGTAAGGTAAAGGGGGTTTTAAGATATAAACAGCCGGGAAAACACATACAGCGGGCATTCATCTTTTCAAAGACGAAATATCAAAATACAATCAGCCCTTTGAAGGTATCTATGATCAACAACTAACAGGAAAGGCATCCGGTATGATTGTGGGTTCAAACGATTCCTGGGACATCATTATTGTAGCTCGGCGTTGGTAATATTTCCGTTTTTTGGGGTGGGAATTTAACACTGTGAAGATGAACATGGGTGGGGGCCAAAAAAGCACATGTGTTTCACTACAAAGACTCCGGAGCACCTCTACTTATTAATCCCAACTTCTTAAAGGAACACTCAGCGTGATAATGAGGCTCTTTATGCATTACATATTGTGACTAGATTTAGTGTAAGCAAGCAGCTCTCCACATCAAACAGGCTGGCCTGCTATTAGGCACAGGGCTGAAGGATGCTGCCGTGTGAAAAGAAGTGGAAAATGAAAGCTGAAGCCGAGCAGGAAGAGCTTAATTTACAGGCATGTACAGTATGCAAATGAGATTACTCTCAGCTTAACTGCATCATTTATGTCCATAATAACAGCATCATCATTACGGGGCTCAAATTAAATTACACTGTAATTAGCATATCAAAGTGATTGGTTAAAGTTTAAAACAAATACCCAATTTTGTTAATGATCATCTGTAATCACCGTGTAGACTCCAATGAAAACATCCAAAACAAATATGTGTTTTGGAGAAGGGGAGGAAGATTCATCCCCCCCACAACCCCCCCCACCGATGGCGACAGTCTGTTTTGTGTGTATTGTGTGTGTTGGGTGTGTGTGTGTGTGTGTGTGTGTGTGTGTGTGGTAAGTGGAGGCAGGGAGGCATCTTACCTGGCAGGCTCCACACACTCAGGTTGTATTTTCCAAACACTATGAGATCAAAGATCCAATTTCCCACAGTTGCCACTTCTGCAGTTCATCAATGAAATACTAATCACTTCACACCCAGTTCAGAGCATTGCACTGGGGCTGAAGGCTTAGAGAAACTTCTCTTTTTTTCTATTTGCCTGTCCTGCATTTCCCCTGATAAACATGGAGAATATTCAAACCCACACCCTCCGCCCCCACTAAGCAGTCCCTCACACATCTTCAGGCCTCTGACACAAATCATGCACACCTTATTTATGTGCCCATGTCTAGAGGCAAAAGTCAGTCTCCATGTCATATTTCTCCTGTTTGATACACCGCTTTTATACTTTCACGTCCTCACATTATTGATTTAATTCAGAATTTATGATGCACTACACGACTCACAAAGTGAATTCCGATGCCTTAAGTTTCCAACATAAGTCAATCTCACCTTTTCCCTCAACCACCCCCTTCTCCCCTCAGCCACCTCCCTTCCACCACAACCACTCTTTTGTCCCCTGCTCTTTTCTCCATCCACCGACAAAAGACGGGAACAGCCAGCAGTGCACACTATCAGAAATTGACTCTTCAAAATTTTAAGAAGTGGCATTTTACTTTATTCATTGAGAAATCCATTAAAGGCCTTATTTCTTGGAAGTATGTAAATGATGTGCCTTTCAAGGTAGAGCTAGGGCAAATCCACTCCATCAGCTAATGACGACACTCATTACATGCAGAGAGGCTGGCTAATGAAGGCTCGGCGGTCGGCCGATACCCTCTCCCAGCAGAAAGCCCTATGAAATGCTAATATCTCACTTCTAATTAAAGGATACTGAGTCCAAATGCACCTTCACGGCCAGTAGTCGGCAACATAAATTGTATTTTTCAACACTAGATGTGCTCGAGCAACATTCCATTAATTCTTTTTTAATACCCCACTACCCTGGCATTCCTTCGTTTTCTGGCCTCCTCTTCATAGCTTCATATTGTAGGCAGGCAAAACATGGCTCACTGGGAGAGTGCATTTTTGCTTTTTCTGGTGCACCCAGTGACATATGCATGTGCCATGAGGGGAAAGGTCAAAACAAAAAGAAAAAAAGAGAAATGCGCCTGTATCAACGCTGCACCTGTACACATTTACAATGTTTACACATGTCTCGCTGTAAATATGTTGACAAGAAAACGTGCTCCCCTTCTCAGAAACCGACCTTGAAGTGAGTCAACAACCGCCTCACAAAACTTCATTAACGTTGGATAGGCTGCAGAGACATGCTGTACCTTGGTTGGATTTTCAAAGCATGACATCAGTCGCCCAAATGACTGAAAAGCTATACCTGAATTGCTTCAACAGTCATGTAACGGTACTGTGATAATAGCATGCAATTAGTTTCCTCATCCATATCAGCTGTAATTACAGTATGTGATGTCAAATTAAAACAATCCTACAGTCTATGTAGCCTATTTAAACAATTCATATTTACATTCTATGCATTAAATAGAGTGACATAGTAAGGCCTGATTACATGGGAACTACAGTTGGCAGGACAACCGAGTCCTCCCTGGGTGCTGGCCTAATGTATCCAGGCTCTCTTTAGTACCTCAAATGTCCACAGCCCAAAAGGATAGGCCCATAAATAATGACACAAAGTTAACCTTCTAACACAAAGTGAGACCACATTACCATCTTAGTAATAGCAGTAGCTAGCAATCAGCACCAGGTGGTTATAGTTTACATCTTGAAATAACATGGGTTCAAATCATTCAGAAACCTTTGTTTGAAATGATGTTGAGAATATATTTTTTTTCATATTGTACAATACGGTACCTTTGGTAGACATTTTCAGCAACTTCAACTATTAATAGCACTTGGAAACTAACCAACAACTTAAATATACAGTTTATATTTTTTCTCTTCTGATCCTTCATCTTAAATGCATTATTACTTCAGTCATACTTACAAACCGTCAGAGTGAAATGGATGCATTTTAAAGGTCAATGTTAAGAACATATCACATGACATCTGTTTGATCCTGGCCCAAGTATTTTCCCAAGGATTCCTTTGCTCTATCCTGTGTAAATCATGGAGGCTGACCTTCAACATTCCTCATGTCCCATCTTTCCCATTCATCCACAGGCACAGATAATACTGGGCAAATATCATAAACGTGAGGATTTTAGGATTGAGGTGAGGCTACCAACACTGTTAACCAACCAGGGAAAAACAAACCATGCATCAGTAAGCACTATATCCCACAATTGCCCAATTTAACCCAGCTCATAAGTAAATACCAACAGGACACGCGCCTGAAAAGCCCATGTATACTAAAAGATTTCATTTTAGGATGACTTAAATGGGTCCAAAACTTTCAAATAGTTATGTGGATCCTCCCCCATCCTCCCCACCCCAGGAGTGCAGCTGTTTGTATACCTCAGCTCTCACTACGCATGTACTGAGGTGATCTCATCCTAGCACAGGAAGAGGCCCTTCAGTGTCAGTGAGACGTCTCCAGTTCAAACGCTTGCTGGTGGAGCAGAGCGGGGCAGGGCATGACCTGCAGCTGAACTGGCCTGTGCTGCCCAGACAACAGGCACTCTTAACACAGCTCTGTCGTCCGCCCTAATAAATAACTAAACACAGCCAACAGAGACACATCAGTCAACCTTTCCTCTGTTAACACAGAGACATGGACAGAAATGGATAGAGAGATAAAGAAACAAATAAAGTAACACCGGAAAAGAAAGTAGAAAGACACAAAAAAGAACAAGCAAAATAAAGAGGCAGCGAGAGAGAGCGAGAGAGAGAGCGAGAGAGAGAGCGAGAGAGAGAGCGAGAGAGAGCGAGAGAGAGAGCGAGAGAGAGAGAGACTGGACAGACAGAGAGTATAAAAGGTGGGGGTGAATTGCAAGGGCATGATGGGTAACAGAGGAGAGAGGATAAATATCACACACAAGCCTGAGCCAGGCACCATGGAAGATGGAGTATTGTAAAGCTGTGAATGCTAGTTCGTTTTGCCCAGCTGTGACATTTGTTTCTTATTGTCTAAGTGGCAGTTAAAAGCGTCTCCCTGCAAGGGCCCCTTAGCTCTGTGCTTGCCTTCTTTAACAGGGAGGTAACCATATTAGGACGTGTATGGTAAAGTAAACAATAACATAGTTGCAATGAGATGGAAATTTTTCAGCTAATGGTGTTTGTCATTCCTGTTTTCAGCTCTCTGAACAGCCCTGTACTTTTTCTCCATAGCCAACGAGACTTTGTTTATAAAAACAACGTACGAGCCAAGGCTGAAACCGGTGCAAAAACACTGTAAATAAATACATGTTTAAAAATGTCTCTGCCTTTCTTATTCAGTTACATTAAATAAACCCACATTCTGGCTGAAAAAGCTCTCCACTTTCTTAGGAAATGTTCCGCTTCATATGTATCTTTGAGGGCCTTATTTTAATTAAACATTTAACTAATAACTTCGAACTATTAACCATTATTTTAACTGATTTATTTGACGATCCAACAAGATGAACAAGAGAAAAACCTAATTGGCAATTTATCTATTATGTTAATTAAGACATTTGGCTAACTTGCAGTTGAATAAAATGACAAGGGATCTTATGTGATGTCTGGGTTGAAAGGCTGTGTTTCTCACTAATCTAAATGGCATGTAGAGTAATGGAACTCTCTATTTTACTTCCTGTTTCAGTGGTCACTTGTTCTTGTCTCCTTGCCCCTATTGATTTGGCTGTGGTGATGACTATCCCTTCAACAAGTCCTTTCAGACTTTTCCACCATTGAATTCACCCTCAAACATGCCTCCTTAAACTAATAATGCTACTATAACCATCTGCCAATCCAACTTAATTCACAAACTAAATAAATGGGAGCATAGACTATTTTTAAAAGTTTCTTTGCTTTCAAAAATGTAAAAAGAAGTTGCAATGTTTCCAAAACTTACTCTGTACTTTTCAAACGTCAAAAGTCTTTGTAAAGTTCTTAGCCTCTCTAACAGTCTCCTCAGCCCCTCTCTTAATCTCACACTGAAAATGCAAGCTGTTTATTTACGCAGGGTTGAAGCCATTCCATTAAGTAGCCACACCAGGTGCGCCATCCCTAAAAGGGATTTGTTTTCTCAAATAAATGGAGAAGAAAAGTACTGCCTTGAAGTGATACTGACCCAGAGGTTAATGCAGCAAAGTCAGAAATTTACAAACAAGAACCAAAATCATCAACTCACATTTTGAAAGAGTAAGATTGTCGTTATTATTACCAGCAGACGTCCCTTACGATGTCAAATGAGAAGACGTGATGTAAAACATTTCAGAGATGGAGCAACAAGGTTTGTTTAACGTACCAAACAAAGATCCTAATCGTAAATAATTCCGTATGGCATTTACTGGTCTCAACTTTAACAAAACATTGAGGGAGTTGGTCGCCGAGATTTTAAGACTTAAAATTATTCAAACTGATTATTTTGATTTCATCTTTTCAGAGCAGAGATAACAGGTCAGAGTCAGAACCTTGCAGAAAAAAAAGCCAGGCAGAATTTGACACATTCTCTCACTTTTGTGATTTTCTTTTCATCTCTCTGTAAGACAACTCATCTGCGGGTAGAATTTGCTTACTGCTGTCGCCTCAGTCAATCTCACACAAAGACGCTGTCACGTTAGCCGGCAGCACCTGGTAGCAGGCTGACATTATCAAAGGCCTTCAGTCTCTCAGACAGAACTGAGTTTATACATCCATCAATATGTTCCAAACCAAAGAAGAGAGATGTCTGTGTGATGCTGATAGAAAAATAGATTGAAACTTGCCAAACACATTTTCCACCCAAAAAGGTATTTTAAGTAGCTTCAAGATAACACATCTGCGATAACATTATCTGTACAATTCTTTCTACTTCTACAAGAGAAGATAATTCACATGAAAGTGCAGGAGATGCAAGAGAAAAGAATGTTGCTGTGTTCACTGACATACTGTATTCAGAATAAGCCATACATTTACCTGCGCAACCCTGTTTAGCCAGACAATAAAGAGCCAAGCTATCTCCCAGAGTCTGTTCTGATACCAGCTGATGTGTGGTGGAGGTAGTGCATCTGATAGAGGCAGAAGACAGGGGGCAGGTGAGAGTGTTTAGAAGGCTCTGTCACTTCCTGTGATCTTGATAAACAGGAAAAAAGAAACCCACTGTTGCCTTTTATGTTGGTCTCCACTGTAATGTCTTAGTACGGATGATAACATTTCATTTTCCTATAGCAAAAAAAGGCCCAGCAGCTATTTTGTCTGTCACAGTTTTTAACTACAGCACTACCCCGGCTCAGAGAGTAGATTAGGGTACTTACAGAGCATGAAAAACACAGTGACAAAACTGCTAGTGGCAGAAACGTTTAACTTTCTTGTTAGCAATCTCCCCCATGTGGCACTTTAGTAACAGCAAGTTGTTTATTATGTTCCGTGCTCGGCAAAAGCGATTAAAGGAACTCTTAAGAATCAAAGTGTTATAAATGCATGGAAACACAGCCAGCTGTAAATGCCACAGAATTAGAAGCTTACCAGCCCTAATACTAATACATGGCAATTTTCAGCTTGATGCTGATATAAAGAAATTACTTTTTAAAGTAAGCAATAAACTCAGTCAGGGGAACTATTATTCTAGCCTTTTTTCTTACTAACATAAATCTATGTGCGACCTTTCTTAGGTCCAACACGAGAATTCACTTGTTTATTCTTAATGCCCCCATAAAAGCAGATTAACAAAGTAACTTGAACTTCTTAACTCAAGTAATCTAGTCTCTGATCTTCAGAGGCATTCTAATAAACACTATGATGAAAAATAAGCAAGAAACTGTTTGTTGATATGTACTTCCCTCTGTTATGAGGGTTCAAGAAATTCAAATTTGAATTCAATTCAAGTTCAAGGAGAATGAAAGCGAATGCAATACCCACCCAGACACAGGACCAAAGAGGGCTTTTAAAACACGCATGGAACACAAGTTCATCAGTTCAGTTTTATATACTATTACCAAAGTAAGGGACGTTAACTAGAAAATGTGCAAGGAGCATGTTCAGCCCATATCATTATCAAGCAGGAGTTTGCCATCCGTCTTACTGAACAATCTGGCCAAGAGCCATCTTCAGCATAATCAAGCCCTTTGTCTGACGGCTTTAATTCTTAATCCCCAAACAAATAATGAAAAGAAGAGCATGTGTATGCACACATATGCTTATTCAAATGCATGTACACAGGCACATACACACCCAGAAACACGCGTAAAGTAACGTGTCTCATTTGTGAATAGCAAGAGCAGCCCTACCGTATTAAAGTCTATTGCACTTCAAAATGGCTTTAAAGACTGAAGCATGTTAATCCTATAAGCTGCCACAGGGATTTCAGCATTAGCGATGCAATCAAAATCGCATTGGAAAGTTGTGTTAATAATTAGGATGATTTTGGCACATTAACGTTAATTACACAATCATCTGAAAGATTTCAGGCTGATCTTACATCTGGAATAAGCGGCCGAGGGCTAGGAGAAACCTGGCTTTCTGAGGCTATACTAGAAAAATACTCAGGATGAATCCAGCACTGGTCTCTGACTCCACATCTCTGCCTTCCAAATGTTGAGATGATTTGATCAATTCAAAACAACAAGCGGTAAGGATGATGACCACGCAGAGATGCTGAATCCAGACAGGGAACGAGCTTCTCTGACACCATAAACCCCCTTTTTTCATTCGGACCAGATGCAGAGGAACAGCTTCAGCTATAACTGACCCCATCGCTTTTCCCAATAGCTCTCCTTAACAGAGCACGCAAAAACTAGGCCCCTTAGGTTAGGTTTCCAAACAGAACCACAAGAGAACGGAGACTCACTGCGTAGACAACTCAAGGTAACGCTTAAGACTGTGTGGGCCCTTTCTTGAGAGAGGAATACCTCTATTCAAGTCACAACAAGATATTAAAAGGGTTGAAGGTGGTTTACAGTCTCTTTGGTAACCAATGCCTTCAGCCATGAGCTCAGGGCTGTGATGGTGAAACCCATCACTGTCTGCTCTGCTGGGCTGTGAGAGACAGAACACAGACGCGCTGCTTCTCTGAAGCCCAGAGCTCCTGACGTGTTAACACCCTCGCTCCGCCCCGCTGGAGCTCCACAGCCAGGATGCTCTCATCCTGGGCCCCAACACTCGGAGATATGGAGAGGGGTGTGAGGAGAACGCACAATGAGCCATAAAAAGTGCCAGAGAGACTGAATCCGCTAAGAGGGAGCAGATTGGTGTGCCCTGAGAGTAAACATGTGTGTCTGTCCAAATAACCAAGGAAAATACTTTTAACTGATTCCATGCAATGTCTCCTAATCCGTCTAGAGTCGGAAAATACAGGAATTGTGTTCCCAAGAAACTTGAGAAGACAGCCCCACAAGGGAACCCTCAGCATGAACTGTACGTCCATGTATGCATTTCTAAAGCAAACCTGTCTGAAGCATGCTCGCCTTGTCCCTTTGTCACATCTGATCTCACTACAGGCAGAGGTTCAAAGAAAGGTCATTGTCTTAGGACACGGTGTTACTATATTGTAATGTCCATCTGCAACATACAGCAGTAAGAGGCTCATTACAGCATTGCCATTACGCACCCCTTTATGTTTTGGATTACTCATTTATCAGACTGCACCCATTTATTTTACATAGGAGGAAACCAAGAGGGAAACTACACGGGATTCAGTTATCCATTAAGTTGATTCAATACAACATTCAACTTCTCGTCGAGAAAGTACACAAATGAATAATCGCATGTTTACCTTCTACAAGGACTTGCTTCTTTAAAGCAATCTTCAGTTCCAGCGTGGTGACTTCAGCCTCCTAGCCCTGTGGACAGAGACAGAGGAGTGAGAGAATGCCACTACTGCCCTTAGCCTTGTAAAATGAAGCATTTCAACTGCATAGCAAACACACAGAAATTGGCAGGATCCACATATTCTAGCAAATGATCACAGCATCAGCTAATCACATATGCAAACAGAAAACGCAGGTACAGGTATCTCTGCCTGTAACAGTTCCGAGACACATGGATAATACACACTTTACTGCCCAACAGCACGCTCACTGTGCACCACTTATTTACATGTCACTCTATATGATAAGAGCAGCCATTCTACAGTCAATAGCAGAACAATGGAACTGTTTAGTGAACATGGATACTGCATTTGCTAAAGGAAAACGCATTGTTATATTTCATTCAGAGGGTCCAGTTAGAGAGGTCCCTTCCTAGTGGTGGACACACCTGTCCCATCCTCAGTAGAACTCTCCTGGGAGCAGACTATTCAGAATGCAGCCAGCACCGCAATCCGAGCACTCAACCCCACAACAGAAAAGAATAAAAAATAGGAAGAAAAAAAAATCTTATTTTTATGGTAAACTGAAAAGTGACTATGGGGCAATATCTCCTGAGCATTTGAATAAAAGCATTAAAGCATATCCAAATATGAAAAAAGACCTCTCCCACACTGTTCTTTTGTGCCGTTTACATTTGGCAGTCAAAACTGAAGCCGGGCTTTTACGCAGGTCTGAAGTGTTTATCTAAAGCAGCCTATGGCTTGATAAAACATATGAGCACATGTTGCCCAATTTCATCATTAATTATCTGTTAAACGCCCTTGTTGAAAAGTCAACATTAAACTAACTCTGAACCCTTTTGCGGGTCGAATTATTACCCCAAAATTGACTGTTCCCACACACCTCTATTATTCAGATTCATTACACTTCAATTAACATATCATCAATACCATCGAACATCAATAGAGTGGTGACAAATGACAGATATTTTCTGTTTTAAAGTACTAAACATCATTAATCCCTATCACCTGAAAAGGCCTTGGGAACTAAATGAGTTTATCCAATGCATAACATCCATTTAGATAAATGTTCCATCACTATAACGATGGAAAAAAAGTGTGTGGGGGAGGGGGGGGGAGACAACAACAGAACTATAATAGCAGCTGTGGGCTTACTCTCTCCGTGATATAATGTGCATCTTGTAATACCTAAATAGATAATTGTCTCAATTTCCAACTGCACGTGGTTGTATTCCAGGCGTTTAGAGCAGTGGGGGGCAGAGAGCGGAGGGTGTGGATAAACAAGCACACGCTGCTTTGCCCAGTTGGGGGAGCTCAGCCCATCATACACTCCCACATTGAGATTTGAGGGAACAGAGGAAGTCCTGGGTGAGATAATTACCCACCTAGGTGGTTTATGTGCATGCACAGTCAGAGGGCCAGGCTAAGAACATGAATCAGAATGCAACAATTTTCGAAAGACAAAGAGAATGGAGGTGTATCCTTCCAGTGCTAAAGTGTTGAAAAGACAGTGTGCTGTGTGAGGAGGATGGGAAGAGAGCCCATATGACATATGTTCTGGAGAAGCAGTTACAAGATAGCAGCATCAACTGTGTATCTAGGGTTTATGACAATGTTGGTGTTGGTGTGATGCTTCATGTTTAGTTTTTTTTATAGTGCTACTTTAAATCAAAAGTGTGAGCTACAAGAATTCTACATTATTATTCAAACACACCACAGCTCTGGATGAGAACCATGAGCTGAGAATCGTGATGACACTGAGCAACAAAGCGGAAATTATCATTTTTTGTTTTCATTTTAGCTTTGGACTGTTTGAGTGAAATGCCTGCGTATTTGTGCTTGAACAAAGACTCATTCTCTGTGTAAAACTATGAAGTGGACCTCCTATTGGTGAGGAGGTCACCGCTTTACAATATGCTCTCATGTCCCAGGTATGTTATCAGCGCCTCCGGCTTTGTTGCTAGATAGCATGTTCAAAATATGAATTAATACCCCTCCAGAGAAACGCACCCAATCCCAACAAAAGGCCCACATCCACTCAGTTCGGCTCTTCAGCAGCTCTAATGGACAGGCTCTCTACCCTCCTCACGCACAACTGACAAAAAGAAGAGCCCATGAATATTTACCACAAAGTAAAGTTATTCCATTAATTACTCTGAGCATACTTAATACTGTATCTGTGGCTACTTTTGTGGTGGGTCGTTAATGAACTTTCACACGTCATTACCATATTAATTAATGCTCAACTCAATGACTGTCAATAGGACATGCCAGAGTTGTCTCGCTGTCTTTAAATCCCACCCAGTCTGTTTCGATCACTTAGTGACGCTAGACAGTTACACAGACATGTCTATTTATCATTCCGTAAACTAGACCGTATAAGATGCAGCATTGTCTCTGCGTTAGACCCTTTCTGTAAATGGATAGGGGAGAGTTTGGTCAAAGAATAAAATGGGCGTACAACAGGATAGGCAGAGCAGTTAGTGATATCTACACACAGGCCATTGGTGTTTGCTTTAGGGTGTGTGCTTGAGATTTTCCAAGTCACTGTCTGTGTTCTAAAATACAGGAAAAACGAAGGCATGAGTCATTCTGAAACAAATGCAGCTGTTTACACGTGATACACTAAGGGCCGACTGCGCTCTCCTTCTTTTTCTTCTTCTCATGCTTTATTAAAACAGACTGATTCAATGAAAACATAACTAGTTCTCGTAAAAACGGCCCTCGAAAATCAAGTGTATTTTCTCTTTCAACACGATTGGCAGGATTCTGGCATTATATTGCACACCCACATAGACTGTAAACAACAGCGCTTTCTGACACGCAAACAGGCTGAAAACCCACCAATTAAACCCAACTTTTCTCCGAGCCTTTGGAGACGTTTCTCTTTTTTTCCAAGCTGAATAGGCAACAGTGCAGTCTGCTGAATGTCAGCCTGTCTGATCCCGGAGATTGGTTGGACCTGCCCTCACGTTTTGCTGAGCTGAGAACAAAGTGCACAGAGTACACACGGAGAGCTTTGCCGCCTTAATACCAAGGAAGTGGAATTTCACTCTGAACCCAAAACAAACAAGGCAGCACATTTCTTTACACTATTTAAATGTTAACAGAGCTCTTTTATCACAGCGTACCCTTCTTTTGGATGCGTCAAGAAATCCACAATGAAAATTCTTATCAACTGATGCACAATATAAACTGAGAAGGCAAAATGAAAAACGAATGCCACTATGTTCAAGTCTGTTGAGAGGTCACAGCTGGAACAACAGAAACTGCTTGACCCGAGAGTTGCACACTGTCTCACTCAGATAAACTACAACAGGACATTCTACACAGAGACCGACACGCTCACACACACACACACACACACGGTACGTCTTATAGCACAAAGGGCCAACCTACAGCCACATTATGCAATGCTACTCTTATGACCAATTCCTTTCCACCCCGTCAACCATGAGGGCTGTCAATTCTCTTCTTCAATATCACATTTCCACTCTACCAAGTCCCTGCTGTGCCCTGCTCCTCCTTGCCACTCCGCCACAGATCCTGTGTGCTATTAATATCAATAACTCCCAGATTCCATTTCCCCGGACAAAGACGGAGGACGAGCGAGTGAAATGAGTGGGGGAGCAACTGAAACCCTCACCCCTCACAGCACATTCAACACTTACCATCACCCTCAACCCTACTGGACGGAAACACGGAACAGCAGCACAGACTAACATACGGGCTCACACACACATACACACACCAAACACACACCCACACACAAAATAGAGGAAGTTCACAGAAAACTTGCTACGATGTGAACGGTAAGATTGAAGCGGTTGAAAACCTTTATCTCCAATAGTAACTTCTGCTCCTCAGTGGGACACATCTGCCTACTGAACCCTGAACGACACAGTCCGGCACTTACTAACACACCTACAGAGCGCACACACATATCCAGCACCGTCCCATAAAAGGCAAGGAGAGGAGGAGGGGAAAAACACAATTAAAATCTTTACTGACTCACCCATGAACAGAGACAAGCTTTCATTGCATTAATGAAACATTCATGCAGATTCCACTTCAGGATTAACGGTAGTATTTATAATCCACTTCTCAAAGAAAAGAGAAGCTGTCAGTAATAGGAGAACCAGGAGAAGTAGCGCTGCTAGCTGGTTGTGTGTGAGAGAGCAGGAGTTCTGACTGCAGTGTTTCCTGGGACTGGAGGTATGTGGTCTAAACACAACAAAAGCCAGTGCCTTGCTCTAGATTAAATATGCAGGAAGAGGCCCCTTTGCATAAACACAAACACTCAGCAAATGAAGGACTGGCCCAGACCAGCCGCCTGCTGAGAGCCCTACCTGTCCTGAGCGCCTTTAATTAGACAAGAACAAGCAGCACAAGCAGAACAAATGCACAACACAGTGGTAACACCAGCCAGAGCCAATACACACACTGTCTTTATCCTCAATAGGATAGAAAGCTCAATGTTTGTTGCAAAGTTAAAGATTTAAAACAAGATTATGAAGCAAGTCTAAGACTTGTGTTTTTCTTGTTTTCAAACTTTTAAAAATCTTTTTATGTTCAACCATTGAACTCAACCTCTTCACCAAACTCTGCTCAAGGTAAATGTTTTTTTGGGGGGAAAGGTTGACTTAAAACAATTCAGAAAATTAAACATTGCTGCATTTTCCACTGGGTGTAGATAATCTTTGACTGTGACACCTTCTATGGGGTAGAGAGGAAAAAGGTGTAAGCTACCATTACCAGGACTAAACTGACTAAAGTGTAGAACAGATACAATATCACTGTCCACATATTCCAATCTATTCTACTTCCACGCACTTTCTTTATTTCCCTCTTTGTCTCTCTATCCCCCTCTTCGGGATATGAATGCAGAAACTCACGTCGGTGAGAGACTCCTGGAGTAGAGGCTGCCTGGATCTGCCAGGCGTCATGACGAAAACTTCAAGTGAACCAAAGAGAACAGGAGCTGAGCCCAAGAAATTTCTTGGGGAGCACCAGCTTTAGATGCTACGAAGTGACAGCATGTTACTCGATGTGCCCAGTGCAAAGACTGTCATTTCATGGCAAAGCAACCTCTCAAACAGAGCAGGGGGAGAAGAGGATGGAAGCGAGGAGGGCCCGAGACCCCGTACGGTCTTGGTGGTGGGTGTACCTGGGGAGAGACACAGGAGGGAGGGGTAGGTAAGAGGTAGTAGCAAGGGGAGGTGTGGTGGGGGGGGAATCGGGCGGGGGCGAGGGGAGGAGGAGGGGAGGAAGGGTCAGAGAAGAGGGTGGGAGGGGAGGAGAGGGGAGCGGAGAGGGACAGACTAGAATAGGGAGAGAGAGAGAGAGAGAGAAGGATAGAGAAAGAGAGGACAAAGAGAGCGAGAGAGAGCAGAGAGAGAGAGACGAGAGAGAGAGAGAGAGAGAGAGAGAGAAGAGAGAGAGAAAGTATGAGAGAATAGGGAGGCGAGCGACGAGCAGAAATGGAGACCTCTGGAAAATAAACTAGGGTGGTAGGGGTTCAACAGACAGATAGGGAGAGAGAGAGAGAGAGAGAGAGATAGAGAAAGAGAAGACAAAGAGAGAGAGAGAGAGAGGACACACGAGAGAGAGAGAGAGAGAGAGAAGGAGAGAGAGAGGAGAGAGAAGAGGAGAAGAGAGAGAGAGATAGAGGCAGGAGGAGACAGAGAAAGGAGACTCTAGGAAAAATAAAACAGGGGTAGGTTTCAAAGGCAGGGGGACAGGCATTCCATTGTTCAAGCCAATTATCAGTGGAAAATAATAACAACAGATGGATCCAGAGCGGCCAACTTGTGGCGGAGCGCCCCAGTGCTGGAGAACAGATGATGAAATGTGAGAGTAGTGTCGGGGGAGGAGGGCCGGGCCCACAGTCGCACAGCTCCACAGACCAGATGTGAACTTCCACAAGGACAGTTAGTATGTGTGTTCTCCAGTCACCACTCGTGCTACGCGGTGCAGAAATATCAAACAATAGCCGGTCTGCACGTTCATTCATATTAAGCCATGTCTCAGAGGGCATCTGAACTCATGCACTTAAGGCACTTTAAAATAGCACAATATTCGCTCAATTAACACCTTAGTAACACTAGCCTCCTTTTCGCCCAACATTTCGTAATTTATGACAAACCGATTCTACTAACTGGAGGCCTGGCAAAGTATTACATTACAGAATACCATTCCCCTTGCCAAGTTCTTGCGCATCACTACATTGCATAGGCGTTTCATAAACACAGTTAATAAAAAGGAGAAAAGACAGTGCCAGATGATACACTTTCAGGGTAAGTGCGTATTTGTTTCATTTTCAAGATGTAGGGATGTGTTCAAAAGTTAATAATCATAGCATTAATAAAATAAAAATTATTCATTTCTAGCACAACACACTTTTCTCAACACCTGGACAACTGGCAAAGGTTAAAAATAAATCAACCCAGAGGACACACGGTGGCTCTGGACACAGTACCACATGTAAGTCAGTTATCTGGCTATGAAACGCATGTGGCGCTAAAAAGTGCAGCACTGTACTTGGTTACTGAAACAGAGACATGTCCAGTCCTTTGGTTTGCTTTCAGCTCCCATCCCTCATGACCTGTTGGGAGGTTTTCATTTGATGTGTTCCAGTGTACCTTGAACACAGAGCAGAGCCCAGTGCTGCCACAAGACCCTGGCACTGCTGAGAGCGAGCAAGTCCGTGGATGCTGGCCTCAGCAAGAGATCTCTGGTATGGGCTCCAGACTGACAGGCGAGGAGGGGAGGGGGCTTCAGCCCTGAAACAGAACCAGTCCTCAATGTGCCCTGTCAAGGGTGGGGAGATGTCTGCAGATAGCGGCACAAAAGATCTGCCCTTCCTTTCAAAAGAAAAGAGAAGTTTTCGTTTCATTAACTCAAGACTAAAGCGTAATTATCTCCCTATAGACCTTAATCACCAGCAGAAGGATAATAGAACAAAAAGCAGTCTTCAGTTCAGTCATTAAAGGTTTTTTTTTTGTTGTTTCTTTTTCTGTCCGTCTCCCTTTAGATGAGAGTATTAAATAATGACAACATATCGGAGGTCATGAGCTAAATCCAACTTTCCAATCTGTCTGTTGTGAAGCATGAAAGTGGAAATGTTATCCATATTTAAATGTTTAAGTTTGCTACAAAATGGTTTCCTTTGTTTAAACTGACGATCTCTGGCCTGTCTTTATCTAAATGCTCTCTGTCCAGTAAGATAGAGGACACGGCTGTTGGAGGAAGGAGGCCGCTGCAGTCTGGATGCTCAGATGCAAGGGTGTAATTAACCATGTTTGAAATCAAATCAGGTTGAGTACAAACAGAGCATTTTATAATCGTATATAATATTCTAAATGACTAACAGCGCTCGGAGGTGCTTGTAATGCTATCCCCTAAATGCCAACTCCCTAAAGGATTCCGCAGATGAAGAAAAAATATGAGAAACTTTGCCTAGATTTAATTAGCTTATAAAAAATAATTGCCATTAGCAAATCTCATACAGAGGGGTTGAGGCGTTTGCTGAAAAACGTCTCTTTTTTTGACGGCGTGAAGACAAAGGGTTTTCAAACAGGAACTTGCAGGCCAGCAGCCGTTTTGTGCACTGACACAGAGGTCGAGTTAATTAGACTATTGTCATTTTAATCAGGACAGCTCAGCGGCCATCCCTTCCTAAAAGAGCCAGTGGACTTGAAACGGCAGAGGGACTTCTGTGTGCATGCATGCGTCGGGCCCGGGGTCTCTCTCACACAGCTCAGGGTTAGAGAGTATGTGCTGGTTCTCTCACTTGCTTCGAAACATTAATGAGCCAGAGACACACCAAGGAAACAGGCGCCTGGAGTCTCACTAGGGGAAACTACTCGCCTTTGCTCTGCTCATGTCTCTGTTCATTTGAAAATAATTTAAATATCAAATATTTGAAATAATTTGCTTCTCCCTGACTATCAGATTTTAAATAGTGAGTCTTTCATGTTTTCTCTATTATGCCCTCAACTGGCATTAACATTTAAAACATTGTTAATGTAACCATATTTAAAAGGTGCATATCATTATGGTTACATTATGACGCTATTTATGCCGTGCCTGGTGTCATGTAGACCGAGTAGAGTTTCAGACGGCATTTACTGGATACAAGTGCAACCCATTGAATCAAAGAGATTATCACATGCACGAATGCATGTACAGCATGAGAATACTATATGCAAACCTAGCTTCACATCAACACTGAACCCACGCGTACTCACTTCCTTGCACACCCACAAAGTTATTTAATAATTGACATCACTATTCAACCGCTCTTTATGAGAGAAATTGCATGCAAGATCCTGCACTTATAGCTCGTTCCTCTACACCACACAGCACCCATCATTTACCAAAAGCATGATTGACAGCCCTGTATCGACCAAACATCTCTTAACATGCCCAGCAGATGAGAAACTATTCAGAACAATTTTCTATCCAACATTTGAGATATTCGAATTCCACATTCACAACCTGGATCTATTTGGTTTCCCCACTGACTTTCATGTGCAGGACTGATTCAAATGCGAGCAGCTTATCAGAAGTTCCCGAGACAAGTACAATAGAGCGCATCACAAGACATCCTGCAATTACTCCAAATCAGTTTAGAAAGTAATGATTCCCTCTTCAACAATAAATACTACTTACAGATAGAGGGAACAGCTATGGGTAAGAAATTTGCACCAGCATACGCAAACATTTACATGGCTGAACGGGAGAGAGTAGCTTTGTCAAAGTGTCCACTTCAACCATCCTTTTATTACAGATTTTTAGACGACATAATAGGGGCCTGGCCACACGACATAAAACACTTTGCTGATTTCATACATATACTCAACTCGCACCATCCATCCATTACAGTTAAATACATCATAGATCCACAACAGGTTAATTTTCTGGACACCACGGTTTACTTTCACCCAATTAACACTACACATAAAACACTACAGACACAAGTTTACTTCAAGCCAACAGACACACACGCATTATTACACAAACACAGCTATCACCCCAAACACACATTCAAAGGCATAGTCAAATCACAAATAATCC